>CM077147.1:81785532-82444350 GCA_039583875.1 Platanthera guangdongensis | reverse complement strand
CCTAAAAACTTCTCATAGAAAGAAACGTGCTCAGTTGATTCTGGCAAGGCGGCCGAGAGAGGGAGAGAAGGGAATGGTGACAGTCATCCCCTCACGCAGAAGAAATGGACGCCAGAAATCCACGGCATCGCCTCAGAAGCACATCCCTCACAGGATCTGGCGTCCAGAAAAAAATAGGGGCGGAGCGGAGGCGCTGAAGGCGGGCGACGCGGAAGAGGAGCAGAGGCGCTGGGGTGGGCGGAGGCGGGGACCACGGGGGTTGCGGAGGCGGCGGAGTGGGTTGATGCGCTGGAGGACTCGGGATAAAGCGCCACGGATTAGGGCTCTGACGTTGCAGGCACGCGAGCGCGGTTGAGGCAACAGAACGAGCGGGACTTCGTGGGGAACGGCTTAGGGTATCGAACCCTCTCATACCATGTTGGAAGGAGAGATTTCAATTCATTACTTGAAAAATAAGAGCCCCTCCATAATATATAGAAGGACAAACATACAAGCATAAAACAAATAATAAAACTAAAGTCTAATAAACCCTAAACCATGAATAATAAAACTAAAGTCTAACAAACCCCCACAGCCACCCCCCACACCTCCTCTTTAGTAACCATTTATTGCATATATTGCTGGACGGCTCACACCCCTTTTAAAACTCCCCTTTTATTTAGTAACCATTTATTACATATAAAATCTTTGAAAAACACTTCCCCATGTAACGACTCCATCCGTTCACAGGTATATACTTGAAGGTCCGGCCGGGGCCCCACAGCATAGACCATAAAACAGGTGAGGAGGTCACGTAGTGATACCAGAGTTGTGCATCTTAACTCATTGCATTCTAGCGGAAGCCTATAACACGAAGCTGAACTCACACACATGAATGTCCACCATATAAAAGCTTCACATTTATATAAAACAGGAATCGTAGCAAATACAAAGTCAACTGGTCTTATGGTCTTACAGGGCTTTACACAACAGTGGCCTCAACATTGGCGCGCAGGCTCGCCACGTATAATCAAACATCGTATTTTCATTTAGCCTTCGAGTGCTAGCAGAAGCAGCAGCAGCAGGAATCTCAGCCTTTATACGTCCCGCTTGGCTCTCCAGCACCTGCACAGGGACAGCCCACCCAACGATGGCAAACAGGCAACGGTCAGCATTCAGCTGACCAAATTATAACGACCCCACCCCTTTCCCGGTGCGGTGGTATTCCTTCTCTGCAGGCATAGCATTTCACAGGCAAATATGTATATCATACATTGTGCTCTCACGCACATACATGTCATCACAACCGTCAGCCACGCGGCCCGACGATCCGTGCACTCAGGGCACATTCTTGGTGTACCGGCGAACCAGTTGTCCACCACTGTATCAGGGTCGCAACCCAACGGTAAAACATTGAGCATTTACTCCATGGGGTGCAGCAGCAGATTATAGTCTTTGTGAACCGGGATTGGCCCGTAGCCCCCCCCCCCCCATTGTATCACGGCGCGCAGGCCTAAGACTCTCGATATGCGCTCCAATAGACCGCACTTTCAGGTCTCACGTCGGACGGACATAACGCAGGTCGGATCATCCACCCCCCGTTGCTCAAATCGCCTTGCCATCACCGAGTACGGCGTACTCGCGGCTAAATCAAAGGCGCGGGTCGGTTTCACTTTACCTGTTTGGCATAAAGCCTGGGTGTTTTCCTGGGCACACCAGTACTTACTATCACACCCATTCATATCACAACATCAGAGGGTCTTTCCTGGGCACACCAGTACTTCCTGCTACTCTCTTCACAGGTACAACCCCACAATTATCACAAATGTCAAGGGTATTTTCCTGACTTACCACGTCAGTACTTCCTGCTACTCCCTTTCACAGGTAGAACTCAATAGCACAAGCATCACAAGGGTATTTTCCTGGACTACCACTCCAGTACTTCCTGCTATTGTCCTTTCACAGGTTTAACCCATCAACTCCTAAACTACACGTTTATCACGGAGTCTTCTTCGGTGCGTATATGCAACATCACCAATCCAGACCAACCTGTCCAGATGAACTTCACACAGCATGCCTATTCCGTACTCCTTTTCCGGATCTATATGTCAAATGATTGGGGATTCCATGAATCAACCCAAAGGACTCCCACAACAAGCCACCCTCTGGTGGGGGAATCTCATGCACATGCCAAAACGGAAGCCTTCACATGTCTAGGAAGAAAAGTCGTTACCCTCGAAGACCGCTTCGGCGTCATGAGCTCCTAGCTGGCTGGAAAGAACCGCAATGGCTTTTCCTCCGCAACGCTGGCCTCGAATCTCTCGTCGGAACTCCGCAGCACCACCGGTGGCCGGCTCTCCTTCCTCCTCCTTCTTCCTCTCTCTCTCTCTCTAACTTGTAGAAAGATAAAGGTCAAAATGCAAATGTGAATTTCCTTCTCATCCACGGCTTTAAGGAAACATGGAGGCACCTCAGCCATTGGATCCCCGCTGAAGATTTGGACAGGCACGATTTTGCCACAAAATCATATTTTTGCCTGACACGGCCTGTGACACGCCCGTGTCTCAGGCCGTGTACCTCAAGCGGTGCTCAACCGACTTATCCAATCCAGTACATGCCCCTGTAACACGCCCGTGTCACGGGCCGTATCACCTGACACGCCTTCAGACACGCCCGTGTCTGTGGCCGTGTTCTTCAGGCTGCACAAAATCGAGATCAACCCGAGAGGGACACGGCCCGTGACACGCCCGTGTCGCAGGCCGTGTACCCTAAGACACAGCCGTGTCCTGCCCGTGTTCACCCGGCCTCAATGCCTTGGGCACATCCCGAAAAGGACACGGCCTGGTGACACGCCCGTGTCCCAGGCCGTGTGCCCATACACGGCACTAGACACGCCCCATCTCCACTTCGTCGAGCTGAAATTCGTCGACCCGCGAGGACACGCCCTGTGACACGCCCGTGTCACAAGCCGTGTACTCTGCACCCGACAATCGTCGACCGAACCAACTTCATCGAGCTGAAATTCGTCGACCCGCGAGGACACGCCCTGTGACACGCCCGTGTCACAGGCCGTGTACTCTGCACTCGACAATCGTCGACCGAATTTTGTCGACCACTCGTCGACTGCTCACCCGAGAAGGACACGCCCGTGTCCCAGGCCGTGTCACCCAATTTTGCCAAATTCTGGGCTTTGGGGTGTTAAAACCCTCCCCTCCTTAAAAAAATTTCGTCCCCGAAATTTGTAAAAAGTAAGGAACTCAAATAGAATGATTTCATTTCACAAACGTTCATTACAACTCGACATACACTGCATCACAGTTACACAAAGAGCTCGGGAAACTCAGCTCGCATGGTCTGCTCTCGCTCCCATGTGAGTTATTCACGGCCGCAATTGTCCCACCGGACTTTGACCATCCCGATCGTCTTGTTCTGCAACTGTTTCTCGACACGATCCTCGATCCGAATGGGCCTAACCTTCGTCGTTAGCCCATACTCCACCGGCACACGATCATTCTCGATCACTTGAGCTGGATCCTTCACGGCTTTCCGCAGCACTGAGATGTGAAACACATCATGTAATCCACTCAAGTCTGCCGAAAGAGTTAGCCGATATGCAGCCTCCCCAACTCGCTCGACCACTTCAAACGGACCCAAATACTACGGGCTCAACTTTTTCAAACGTCGAATCCGGGACACGCCTTTGAAGGGTTTGATCTTCAAGTATACTCAGTCGCCCACCGCGAACTCCACATTCCGGTGCTTGGCGTTGTAGTATTTCGCTTGACGATCTTGAGCTATCAGTAGCCTTTCTGGAATAGTGTGTATCGTCGAGTTCGCTTCGTCGACTTCATTACGTCTATACAACTTGGATTCGCCTGCTTCTACCCAAGCCAAAGGAGTACGGCACTTCTGTCCATACAGAGCTTCATACGGTGTCATACTGATGCTCGCTTGGTAGTTGTTATTGTAGGCAAACTCCACCATATAGAGATGATCTACTCATCTCTTTCCAAAGTCCAGGACGCACAGCCGGAGCATATCCTTCATCGTTCTGTTGGTCCTTTCAGTTTGGTCATCTGTTTGGGGATGAAAGGCCGTACTGAACATCAACTTCGTGCCCAACAGCTGATGGACCAGCCTCCAATCATTCGAAGTAAATCGCCCATCTCGATCGCTCACGATGCTCCGAGGAACACCATGTAGTCGTACAATCTGTTCAACATACAGCTTTGCCAAACTTTCTACTGAATCCTCCCGCCTATTCGGAAGGAAGTGTGCCACTTTCGTCAGCCGATCGACAATTACCCAGATGGAATCATTTCCGCGCTGAGATCTCGGCAACCCGTGCACGAAATCCATGGAAATATCGTCGAACTTCCACTCCGGAATCGGCAACGACTTCAAGAAACCGCTAGGTTTCTGGCATTCCGCCTTCACCGTAGCACAAGTTTGGCATTTGGCCACATAATGAGCAATATCTTTCTTCAGTCCTGGCCACCAGAACAGCTTTTTCATGTCTCTGAACATCTTTGTGATCCCAGGGTGAATTAAGTACTTCGTGTAATGCGCTTCATACATCAGCTCTTCCCTCAATTTTCCCAAACTTGGGACGCACAAACGGCCTTCTTTCCTCAAAAGCCCGTCATCCCAGGAGAAATTGCCCTCTGGCCCATCCTTGGCATAACATTGGAGAGACTCATCTAGCTCCGTTGCTCGTCGAACTCTGTCCGCAAGGTCACATTGCACCTCCGTCCAGTTCAAACATGCATCGGTTGTAGCATTCTTGTCAACACAAGAAATCTCTAACGCTTCCAACTCCTGGATTAGACGTCCATCATGCCTCTGCAACCAGCTTGCTCTTGCCGGAGCTCTCCGACACAAGGCATCAGCGACAACATTTCCCTTTCCGGGCGTATAATGAATCGCAAAGGTGTAGTCCCCAAGGAACTCCAACCACCTTCGTTGTCGCATATTCAAGTCCTTCTGCTCCAACAGATACTTTAGGTTCTTGTGGTCCGTATAGATCTCCACCTTCACGCCATACAGATAATGCCTCCACAATTTCAGTGCAAAGATCACCGCCGCCAACTCTAAGTCATGGACGGGATAATTTCTCTGGTGCACCTTCAACTGGCGCGAGCCATAAGCAATCACTTTACCCATTTTGCAGAAGAACGCAGCCTAAGCCGCTTCCTGACGCATCACTGTAAATTTCAAATCCATCAGTACCACATGGCGACGTCAACACCGGCGCCGTGGTCAACCGACACTTCAGCTCTTCAAAAGCTCGTGCGCACTCTGGCGTTCAAACGAGCTTCTGATCCTTTCTCGTCAGTGTGGTTAGAGGCAAAGCGATCAGCGAGAAGTTCGCAACAAATCTTCTATAGTAGTCTGATAGTCCAAGGAAGCTCCTGACTTCAACCACAGAAGACAACACTGGTACTCCTGTATGGCCCTTATCTTTGCCGGATCCACTGTTATGCCCTCTCCGCTTACTACATGGCCCAGAAATGCCACCGACGATAGCCAAAACTCGCACTTCGAGAACTTGGCGTAGAGTTGATTCTTCCTCAACGTCTGCAACACCAACAGCAAGTGGGTTTCATGATCGGCTTCAGATCGAGAGTAGACCAAAATATCATCAATGAATACTATCACGAACATGTCCAGGTACTCTCGGAACGTTCGGTGCATCAAGTCCATGAACACCGATGGCGCATTGCACGGCCCAAACGGCATTACTGTGAAATCATAGTGCCTGTAACCTGTTTCAAATGCGGTTTTGGGAATGTCACCTTCCCGAATCCTCAACTGGTAGTAACCAGACTTCAAATCCAACTTGGAGTAGACGGTTGACCCCACCAACTGATCGAACAACTCATCGATCTGTGGGATCGGATACTTATTCTTCTCGGTGAGCTTGTTCAGTTCACGGTAATCAATACATAACCGCAAACCACCGTCTTTATTTTTCACAAACAGAACAGGCGCGCTCCAAGGTGACATGCTTGGGCGAATATAACCCTGCTCCAACAACTCCTGCAGTTGGACTTTCAACTCCGCCATTTCCTTTAGCGCAATGCGATATGGCGAGCGGGCCACAGGTTTCGCACCTGGCACCAACTCGATCGTGAAGTCAATCTCTCGCTGGGGTGGTAGCCCACGGAGATCCTTGCGAAATACATCTGCAAATTCCGATACCACCGGAACATCGCTCACACCGGCCTTAGGCTCCACAGCCTGAATCAGCGTGAAGTAGCACTCCGCGCCCTCCCGAACAGCCTTGACTACTTGGAGTGCAGACATCAACGTCCAGTCCACTCCTCGCATCCCCGCGAACTTAGTCTCCTGCTCGGTATTCTGGCCCAATGTGATCTCCTTGGCATTGCAATCAATCAAGGCATGCTGCTCCGCGAGCCAATCCATACCAAAGATCACGTCGAATTCTGATATCGGCAATACAAATGCAGTCAAACAGAAGTCCCGACTTCCTATTTGGACCGCCACATCGCAAGCTCGATCCGCAAGCATCAAACAACCATTCGGCAACACCACCTTGACGCTATCTGTCTTCACACGACTAGGTATCCCAAGTCGCGCTATGAACTCGTTAGACAGAAAAGAATGTGAAGCACCCGTATCAAACAGTGCTCGCGCCAGCGTGTTCCGAATCATCATAAATCCTGTGATAATCATGTCACACACACAGGCCGCATACGAATATGCAATCAACAAAGCATGCAATAAGCAAAGCAATACAATAACTTAACTCGTACCTGTGACGACGTCACTCTGCTTAATGGCCTCATGCAGGTCAAGATTGTAGACTCGGGGTTGCGCCTGCGAGGCAGAGGACTCCACGACTGCCTTTCCTTTCTCCGCATACGACTCTCTCGTCTTCTTTTCACTCTTTGACGGTACCCGACAATCACGGGCTATATGTCTCACCCGTCCACAATTAAAGCATGTACGAGTCTCCGGCTTTGAAGTGGCCCCCGACGTTGCTCCCGATGCAACGGTAGAAGGGGCTTGTCCAGCCGACTTGGACCTCTTGCCCCCTCTCTTCTTAAAAAATGACTTCGCTGGTCGGGGCACTTTGAATTCCGGCTGTGTCACAGCCAAGGCCCGCTTCCCCTGCACCCTCTTCATATCCTTTTCCAGCGCGCACGCGGTGTCGACCAACGCCTGGAAGCCTTGGTTCACAGAACTAGAGAGCAGGAATCTCAACTCGTCCCGCAGTCCTTCATAGAATCTATTAGTCTTCCTTTGCTCATCAGCAAAAATAGAACCCGCATACCGCCCCAAGCGTGTAAACTCATGCAGGTACGTTTCAACACTGCCTTCTCCTTGCGTCAGCCTTTGGAACTCGTTCTCCATGGCAATACGATGTGCCGCCGAGAGGTGCTTTGCCAGGAAGAGGCGGGAGAATTCCTCAATCGACATTTGTGATAATGGTCGACCCGCTAAGTGGTGTAGTTCCATCGCATCCCACCATAAACGAGCCTCTCCTTCCAGCAAGAAGGTGGCTAAGGTGACTTTCTGATGTTCCTCCGTTCCAATCGCCGTCATAATCCGCTTGACGCGCGATAACCAGTCATCAGCCTGTGTAGGGGATCCCAGACCCGTAAACGTAGGCGGGTTGAAACTCATGAACTGCTTTAATTGTTTCTCGGCTGCTCGAGGATCCACAGCCGCTACAGGTTCTGGGCTCGCCGGAACCTGTTCGGGCCCCAATGCCGGTTGCGCCTGCCCTTGCGTCTGCCCAATCAGCTGTGCTTGGATCATGGCAAACAATGCCTCAGCAACTAATCGCACAGTGTCCGCAGAAAGCGGAGGTGTAGGCACCTCAGCTGGTGCCGTACTTTCATCAGAACGTTGGGGCTCTGATTGCCCCGCACCACTCCGCGTCACCTATAGGTGAACAAGACACGCACATTAGCAACCGCACACAAGCAAAACAACAAAATAGGAACGCGCAGGTTCCCCAAACACATGTATTTGCATTCCTAAGGTGGACATTCACGAGTTCATTAGTGTTAACTTGGTTCACACAGACACGTGCGCGCCACCCTACAAAAGAATTCGACCACGAATTCGAAAGGGAAAGACCGAGACATCTGATACCAAAAATTGTAATGACTCCATCCGTTCACAGGTATATACTAGAAGGTCCAGTCGGGGCCAGGTGGACTTTCAGGGCCCAACAGCATAGACCATAAAACAGGTGTGGAGGTCACGTAGTGATACCAGAGTTGCGCATCCTAACTCATTGCATTCTAGCGGAAGCCTATAACACGAAGCTGAACTCACACACATGAATTTCCACCATATAAAAGCTTCACATTTATATAAAACAGGAACCGTAGCAAATACAAAGTCAACCGGCCTTATGGCCTTACAGGGCTTTACACAACAGTGGCCTCAACATTGGCGCGCAGGCCGGCCACGTATAATCAAACATAGTATTTTCATTTAGCCTTCGAGGGCTAGCAAAAGCAGCAGCAGCAGGAACCTCAGCCTTTATGCGTCCCGCTTGCCTCTCTAGCACCTGCACAGGGACAGCCCACCCAACGGTGGCAAACTGGCAACGTTCAGCATTCAGCTGACCAAATTATAACGACCTCACCCCTTTCCCGGGGCGGTGGTATTCCTTCTCTGCAGGCATAGCATTTCACAGACAAATATGTATATCATACATTGTGCTCTCACGCACATACATGTCATCACAACCGTCAGCCACGCGGCCCGACGATCCGTGCACTCAGGGCACATTCTTGGTGTACCGGCGAACCAGTTGTCCACCACTGTATCAGGGTCGCAACCCAACGGTAAAACATTGAGCATTTACTTCATGGGGTGCAGCAGGAGATTATAGTCTTTGTGAACCGGGATTGGCCCGTAGCCCCCCATTGTATCACGGCGCGCAGGCCTAAAACTCTCGATATGCGCTCCAACAAACAGCACTTTCAGGTCTCACGTCGGACGGACATAACGCAGGTCGGATCATCCACCCCCCGTTGCTCAAATCGCCTTGTCATCACCGAGTACGGCGTACTCGCGGCTAAATCAAAGGCGCGGGTCGGTTTCACCTTACCTGTTTGGCATAAAGCCTGGGTGTTTTCCTGGGCACACCAGTACGTACTATCACACTCATTCATATCACAACATCAGAGGGTCTTTCCTGGGCACATCAGTACTTCATGCTACTCTCTTCACAGGTACAACCCCACAATTATCACAAATGTCAAGGGTATTTTCCTGACTTACCACGCCAGTACTTCCTGCTACTCCCCTTCACAGGTACCACTCATGAACATCAAGCATTACAAAGGGTATTTCCTGGGCACACCAGTACTTCCTCCTACTCCCTTTCACAGGTAGAACCCAATAGCACAAGCATCACAAGGGTATTTTCCTGGACTACCACTCCAGTACTTCTTGCTACTGTCCTTTCACAGGTTTAACCCATCGACTCCTAAACTACACATTTATCACGGAGTCTTCTCCGGTGCGTATATGCAACATCACCAATTCAGACCAACCTGTCCAGATGGGCTTTACACAGCATGCTTATTCTGTACTCCTTTTCCGGATCTATATGCCAAATGATTGGGGATTTCATGAATCAACTCAAAGGACTCCCACAACAAGCCACCCTCTGGTGGGAGAATCTCATGCACATGCCAAAAAGGAAGCCTTCATATGGCTTGGAAGAAAAGTCGTTACCCTCGAATACCGCTTCGGCGCCATGAGCTCCTAGCTGGCTGGAAAGAACCGCAATGGCTTTTCCTCCGCAACGCTGCCCTCAAATCTCTCGTCGAAACTCCGCAGCACCATCGGTGGCCGGCTCTCCTTCCTCCTCCTCCTTCTTCCTCTCTCTCTAACTTGTAGAAAGATAAAGGCCAAAATGCAAATGAGAATTTCCTTCTCATCCACGGCCTTAAGGAAACAGGGAGGCACCTCAGCCATTGGATCCCAGCTGAAGATTTGGACAGTCAGGATTTGCCACAAAATCATATTTTGTCGGACACGACCTGTGACACGTCCGTGTCCCAGGCCGTGTACCTCAAGTGGTGCTCAACCGACTTATCCAATCCAGTACACGCCCCTGTGACACGCCCGTGTCACGGGCCGTGTCACTTGACACGCCTTCAGACACGCCCGTGTCTGTGGCCGTGTTCTTCAGGCTGCACAAAATCGAGATCAACCCGGGAGGGACACGGCCCGTGACACGCCCGTGTCGCAGGCCGTGTACCCTAAGACACAGCCGTGTCCTGCCCGTGTTCACCAGGCCTCAATGCCTTGGGCACATCCCGAAAAGGACACGGCCTGGTGACACGCCCGTGTCCCAGGACGTGTGCCCATACACGGCACTAGACACGCCCCAGCTCCACTTCGTCGAGCTGAAATTCGTCGACCCGCAAGGACACGCCCTGTGACACGCCCGTGTCACAGACCGTGTACTCTGCACTCGACAATCGTCGACCGAACCAACTTCGTCGAGCTGAAATTCATCGACCCGCGAGGACACGCCCTGTGACACGTCCGTGTCACAGTCCGTGTACTCTGCACTCGACAATCGTCGACCGAATTTTGTCGACCACTCGTCGACTGCTCACCCGAGAAGGACACGCCCGTGTCCCAGGCCGTGTCACCCAATTTTGCCAAATTCTGGGCTTTGGGGTGTTACACCTCATTCCTCTTTTAAAACAAAAAACAGTCTCCCCCCCCCCCCCCCCCCGCTTTGAAATTCCTTAATTATCATATAATGAGATTAAACACACCTCTATTTATTCCCTAGCCTCCTTCCACAATGGGGGAGCCTGGAAAATAAAACTGAACAAGACTTATCTCTCGTTCAGTTTTTCTCCAGCAAACCACTTCGGAACTTCCAGTCGCCCGGCGCCTGACCTCCTTACCTTGTTGTCGCCGTCAGAGGACCTCTATGATCCCGGCGCCCACTTCTCTGTCAATTTTGCCTTCTGGCCAACCTTCCTTGGCTACTTTCACGTCGGTGTTCGCCTTGTTTCCGCCAGATCTGAGTGACTCCCTCCATAGTCGATGATCCATCTCCTTCACAGAGCTTGCACGTCCAGGCAACTCCACTGCTAACCTTCGTCTTCACGTTTCCCGCCAGTTCTAATCGGCTCACTCTACAGTTGTTGTTCTGCCTCCATCGCAGATCGTGCATGTCCCAGCAACACCTTTGCCGACCTCTTGTTTTATTGTTTTCAGTCTGACTAAATGAGCCGAGGAGAAAAGTTTCTCCAAAGTTTGGCCCACCATATCCCCCTATCCGGAGCCAAGATTGATTCATTCGCCGCACTTGACCGGAAGGTATAACCCTCCCACCTATGTAGCTCTCATTGTGTTGGATTAATTTTATGCTTAAAATCAGAGCTTGCCTAAAATTATCACTTCCTATTTGCCATTAGTTTTGAAAATTCATTGTTGTCTTCCTTTCAATGAAATGCTTGTGGATGTTTATTTCATATTGCGGAATGCGCACGTGTTAGGATTTATGTGTGCCTAGCTATTCCTCGGTTGGTTATCACATGATTTTGTTTGTGAAATTCGCGCTTAAATAACAACAATAACACTCAAGCATTTATCCCATATAGTGGGATCGGCTATATGGGGTCATTTGTCGCCATTGTGCCCTATCTTTAGTCATAATCTCACTAATGTCCAAGAGCATCATGTTTTTCCTTATAGTTTCATTCCAAGTCTTTATTGGCCTACCCCTCCCCCGTTTAACATGCCTAGTGACTAAACTCTCACAACGCCTAACAAGTGTCTCTAATGGTTTCTTTTGTACGTGTCTGAACCATCTTAGTTGAGCTTCTCGCATCTTCTCTGCAATTGGCACCACTTCTGTCTTATCTCTAATACATTAATTCTTAATTACATCCAGTCTTGTGTGCCCACACATCTACCTAAGCATTCTCATCTCCGCAACTCTCATTTTTTGCTAATGTACACAATTCACTGCTCAACATTCAGAACCATAGAACATCGCTGGTCTAATTGCAGTACGGTAAAACTTGTCTTTAAGTTTTAATGGTACTTTACAATCACATAAGATCTCTGACGTGCCTCTCCACTTCAATCAACCTGCATGAATTCTATGTATCACATCTTTATTTACACCTTCATCTTTTTGAACTATCAATCCAAGGTATTTAAAGCATATACTGCGGGAAATATCTTGATCACCCAACTTAATAATGAAGTCATTTGTCCTTCCTGCACTACTAAATTTAAGCACTATATACTCCATCTTTGCCCCGCTCAAATTAAAACCCCTCTTTTCTGAAGTGTCTCGTCAAGATTCAAGTTTTGCGTTTACACCCTCGCGCTACTCGTCGACCAAAACAATATCATTTGCAAACAACAAACAACAAGGTATTGCTTGTTGGATATGTGTGGTGAGCTCATATAAGATAAGGGTAAAGAGATAAGGGCTTAAAACTGACCTTTGATGTAAGCCAACAGTGATAGGGAATGTCTATGTTAATCTTCCAGATATCCTCACCCTCGTCATTGAATTTGTATAAATATCTTAGATTATGTCAATGTATGATACATTTACACCTTTTTTTTCTAAGACTCTTCGTAAGATTTTTCTTAAAACTTTATCATAAGCTTTTTCAAAATCAATAAACAGCATAGGCAAATCTTGTTTTCTTTCTTGATAGTTATCAATGAGTCTCCTCAAGAGATGTATAACATTCATGGTCGATCGCCCTAACATGAATCTAAAATTAATTCTCTGAGATATTAGTCTCTCATCTTACTATTCTTTCAATTAATGTTTTATAGTTTCATAGTATGACTCGTTAATTTAATTCATTTGTAATTAACATAATTTTGTATATCTCATTTGTTATTATACAAAGATTGTCAAGATATTTTCTCTTCATTGGTTTGACATCCTCTTTGTATTTAGTATCTCATTGAAGAAATATGTAAGCCACAAAATTTCTTCATTCCCTACACATTTTCATACTTCAATGGATATATCGTCTGGGCCAATCACCTTTTCATTTTTCATCTTTTTTAGAACATCATTTACCTCTAAATTTACCTATAATATTTGAATTTTACGATAAAACGTTATTTCTTATATTTCTTAGACTTATTTAACTCTTCTAAGATCAGTTTATTATCTCTTTCTTCATTGTGGAGTTGATAAAAATATCTTTTTCATCTCTTTAACAATCACATTATTCGTCAGAATTGTATCTGTTTCATTTTTTATGTATCTAACTTACTTTGAATATCTTGTCTTCCACACTCTCGCTCGAGCAATTTTATATATATTACGCTCTTCATTTCTGATATCTAGTAATTTATAAAATTCTTCATAAGCTTGACGTATTACTTTACTTACTACATGTCTAGCATCACTTTTGACGATATTATACTTTGCTAAGTTTTCATCATTTTACAAGCGTAAAGAATTTTATAGCTGGCTCTGTTTGCCCTAACTTTTTCTTACACTTTCTCTTTCCACTGCCAAAATTCATTATTTGGGGATGCAAGATCTTTTGATTCTCCAAGTATATTTTTTTCATTTATCCTTAAATGCGAAGACAAAACTTCATATGAGACACTAAGATCAACACATGAGTCATCAACTAGTTGTCTCATAATTGATGTCCTGAAAGTAACCCGTTTTTCTATCTGCAAGTTCCACCAAAGATTTTTTGGCAACACTTATGTCCTTATCTTAAATTTATTATATTTAATTTGGAAGTCCAACGCTACTAGCCTATTTTTGGTGTCAAATTTTCTTCTGTTATGACTTTGCAATCCTTACAAATTATTTTATCCATTTTGCGAGTAATAAAATAATTAATTTGTGACTTATTTGGTCCGTTTTTAATGTAATTAAATGTTTCATTTTCATGAAAAATGTATTTGGCATAATTATCTCATGTGTTTGGCAAATCTAAAATAGTTCTTCTTTTTCCATTTCTTTTTTCGTATCCAAATTCTTCATGAACGACTGTATAATGTGTATTTTCCTTCGCTATATGTCCATTTAAATCTCATCATATGAAAATTTTCTCTTTGTGGGATTTATCTTACAAAATCGTCTAAAAAGTCTTCCTAAAATTGCACTTTAATATCTTTACTTAATCCTACTTGTGGAGCATAAATACTGATCATATTAATAGTTTTCCTATAATCAATTTAAGAGCTAATATTCTATCACATTTTCTATTTACCCCAACAACTTCATCACACAAAGTAGTATTCACAATAATGCATACTCCATTGTAGGGATGATATCGAGTCAAGTTTGAACGATTTGAGCTCGGCTCGAAATCGAAATTTTTGAGTCGAACTCGGCTCGAAATTGACTCAAAATCGAAATCGTTTTTGCGTCGAGTTGGCTCGACTCGAAGTGGCTCTATTCTGAGTCAACTCGAAATCGAATTGAGCTGGCTCGAAATCAAATTGAGTTGGCTCAAAATTGAGCAATTTTTCTCTTTATTTATATTTGGCTCAAAATTAAATTGGGCAACCTCTAAATTTAGCAGATGAAACACTTAAAGCGTTCACTTTTTTATTTAAGTTTATATTTTAGTATTTTTAATTTAAAAATAAGAATATATTAGTAAATACAGGATATTTCAAGCGATTCAATGTTGACTCGAAATCGACTCAAAATCAAATTTGAGTCAAATTGAATCGACTCAAATTGAGTTGAATCAATTTTAACTGATTCCGATTCTGGTCAATATTCGAGTGATTTTCGAGCGACTTTTGAGTTTCGAATAATATGCTCAACCCTACTCCATTGCTTGTTTTATTTTTTTCATGTGTACCATAATTTAAAACCAAAATTTCTAAAAAATTAATTTTCTTATCCACTTATCTAGTCTATTGCAGACATAAGATATGTATCTTTCTCTTAATAATTTCTTGCAAGCATAAGAAATTTGCGCTTGCGCAGCAAAATTTAAAAGATCACACTTTTAATACTTAAAATATAATTTCGGAGATTTTGGAATACATCAAATAGAAAGCAGTGGAACAATGAAGTGCCAACATATCTTGGAGACCTGTATTTGAAACATAAAAGAGCAAGCAACCTCAAGGAGGTGGTGACTCTTCCGTTGGACAATAACATTTTGTTGCGGTGTATAGGCGTCTGATGTTTGGTGGATAATACCCAACGTAATGCAAGCTTCTTGAAAGTCGTGACTTGTATATTTGCGTGCATTATTGGTTAGCAGTATTTTAATGGAGCACGGGAATTGAGTACGTGTTCAATAATGAATGAGTGAAAGACACGTAATAATTCAGAGTGATCGTGTAGTAAATACAACCAGGTCATGCAAGAATGATCATCAATAAAAGTAAGAAATTAATGATATTTATATAAACCGGCAATTTTATATGGGACCTAAATGTCTGAATGCACTAAATCGAATGGAGCAGAGCTCCTAGTACAATGAGGGAATAAGGTAGAGCGATGTTGTTTTCCGTAAATACGGGATTCACAAGTAAATTAAAAAAAATCAGGAAGAATTTTCTGCATGATAGGAAAAGAAGCATGACCAAGACGTGCCAATTAACAGAGCTGACAGAGGAGAGAATTGAGGTGAGAAGATCCAAATGGTAGAGTCCATTTAACAGTCAACCTCTACCAATGATATTTGCGTCTATCGATTCTGTGTCACAAAGAAAGAAGAGGAAAAGGTGATAGAGCACCCATGGTCATGAGTAAGATGACTGATGAAAAGGAGATTAAATTGAGAGTCAATAACATGAAGAACAAAGCAGAGAGAGAGGCGGCATGAGATCGCCAAATCCGCAGACCGGGATTGTGTCATCATTGACCACCGTGAAAAACATAGGGCAAGTAGAGTTCATGTACCGAAAAGGATTCTACGGCATAATGTGATTTGTGGTCCCATATTCCACTATCCAAGAGGGACAATAGGAAAAACACAATATACCTTCATTGGAGATAGAGGCGACGAAGCCGGAAGTGTGAGTAATCAGCCCACAAAAATGTTGGAGTTCCTCGCAAGTGTCAATGTCGGAGCGATATGTGTTAGGAGCATCCATCGCAAGAGAAGCGTGGTACTGAGAGGCGGAAGACTGCGGCGGGAACCCATGTTTCTTGTAACATGTGGCCTCAGTATGATGTCTCCGGCCATAATGGGTACACATGCGAGTGATGTGCCCTTTGGGGCGATTCCGACCATTGTATCCCCCGCCCCAAGACCCATAGCGGTCTCGACAAGTGCTAATTGGTGGAGGGAGAGTTTCAATAGAATGTTGTAGAAGGGCAAGGGATTCATAGAGACATCGGTGGGCGACGTCACCTTCAAAATCATAGAGCAAACATCAGAGAGAGGGAGAATGGTGGGAAAGGATAAGATGTTGACATGAACACTGTATAGGTTGAGGGGCGATCCATGCCATCATCAGTGGTTATGCCAGCTGCTTCCTTCTGAGCTCGTTGGGTGGCAAAATCTAAAGTTGGTGGTTGGTGTTGGAACCACGCCACGATGAGGGTCTTGTACTTTGCAACAAAGGAAGTCAGGTCCTCATCCACACCAAGTTCAACTGTCTAGAAGTCCGTAAAGATAATGAACAAATGTTGAAGGTTGACCATCTCAGAGTACAGTGACTAAAGTTCATCCCACATGTCTTTGGCACTCTCGTGGGTACACAACCATGTGATATGACTCACTCTCCATGGAATTCGAAATCCATGACTGAACCCGGCCATTATCCCAAAGTCAATGCTCAGTAGGCGCAACACGTGGGTCACGAGTCAAATGATGAAGTAGCTCCTTGGTCAGCAATTTTTTCTTCTTTATCAGGGAGATGGTGGAAATGTGTAGTTCATCGCGGACATCAGAGAGAGGTTAGACCAAGGGTTATCGGAATGTTGGACGAGGCAGACGCCTATGTTATTAAAGGCACGCCTAAGCCTCCAGGCTCAACAGGCTCAGAGGTTTGCGCCTTATTTGCGCCTTTAGAATATAAAATGCGGGTGTGAGTGAAATTTTTGTTGTAAATTTATTTTTTCAAAAATTAAGAAAAAATAATGCAATAACTCAATAATTTTTTATTGAGTTAGTATTTGTGAAAGATAATTTTTTATTGATTTAGTATTTGTTAAGTCATAGATATGATATAAGTGACCACATTGATTCTATTTTTTAAGAGATATAAATGATAGTAATTAATGATTAATTAGTATAATAAATGAAAATTTTGATTGAGAAACAGAAATGATGTTTGATGCTGATTATTTAAAATGGATGTGGTTGTGTCTTGCCATCGTCAGTCGCGCGTCTGTGCCTTGAGCCTTGCGCCTAGGCTCCAAGACCCCTTTGCGCCTTGGTGCACCTTGCGCCTTTAATAACTAAGGCAGACACGGTATTTGTCCCCATGGGATTAGACATAGTTGGAAGAAAAACAATAAGAAAGGATTGGCAAGTATAGCAGGAAGTGGCGAGTTCCCTCGGTGCGGGGTAGCAGCGAGTTTGGAATCAGAGAAGAAGAGCAGTGGCTTCAGGAAGGAAGGTAGCTGCGAGCTCAGGGAGGAAGGCAGCTATGAGTTCGAAAATGGAGAAGCAATGGTTTTAGGAAGGAAGGTAGCTGTGAGCCTGGAATCTGAGAAGAGTTGCGGCTTCAGGAGGGAAGTTACGAGCTCTATAAGAAAGGTAGTTGCGAGCTCTGAAGCAGAGAAGAGGCGGCTTCTGGCACAGGTCCCGACGCGAGGTCAAGCGGCAAACATAAGACGACAGGGAAACGATGAGACGATGAGACGATGAGACGAAGAGACCTTGTTCCTGGATATGGAGAGACCATGCTCTTGGGAATGACAAGATCTGCTCCTGGAAATGGTAAGATTTGCATCGAGAAACAGCGAGACCTGAGCAAGAAAATGGAGATAACTGTTGCAAGGGTTCGACAAGTAGGAACGCGGAGGCAGCGAGCACATTAGCACCTGGCTTGCCTAAAAAAGGCGGGGTGGGCTGGCTTCATTTAGAGACGACTTGAGAATGGAAACCGGGTGAGCTCCTAATGGAGAGGTTGCGAGTACGAGAAAAAAATAAAAGAACAAATATCAAACGGCGAGAACGAGAGAGCAATAGTCAAGAGTCCAATGAGAGGATTTGATTGGCTCTGATAGCATGTAGAAAATGAGAATGTGTAATTTCAATAGTTTATTACTTCAATTACAAAGTTAATAATACAAGTATTTGTACACAAATTTATAGAGAGGAGTAAAAAATCAACTGCAAACCAAGATGTGAGACTAATCTAAACATAAGAAAAATGTTCTTTTGTATGGGCCATTTTACATGATTCTTCTACAATTTGGAACAATTGTGATGTTAGAAAACATGGTAGTAAATGCAGCGATGACAAAACATTCGTGTTTGGAACTTCGTGATAGCTTTTTTAGTCAATTTTAATTTCTTGGGATCTGGGTGATCACAACAGCTAAAGCTTTGACCACACCTGCATGATTATTGTGGTGTTTGGCTCAAAATGTCATTTTGGGAAAATAACATTTTTGACAGCATTCACCTGAACGCAACCTGAATTTTTTGTAACCGCATCCATGAAAGTCAACGCTCTCTCAAACAGGGTGTACGCGCTATCACCAATGAATGGAACCTAGTATCATACTTATCAAAAGGTATAGCACTTAATGGGTATTGTTAGAGAATATTAGGAAACATGATGTATTGGCCCATTAATATGACTCATATAAGATTTAGTGTTTAGTCCCACATTGTTTGTATAGCTAAGTTTTCCTCTCCTCTCTCCCATATATTTGTACTTATACTTGTATTCTGGTATTCAAGAAGTATATATAAGGTTTGGACCTTTCTTTACATGGTATCAGAGTCATACGGTCCGGCCTGTTTTTCTCAAACTGCCCAGTTCGCCTGTTAACCGGGCGGCCTGTGTTTCTGCCTAACCGCACGATTTTGCGGCCTCTCTCATTCCTACCCGCCTCAGTTCCCTCTCTCGTAGATCCACCTCCTCCTCTTCTACGCTCTTTTATAGCCCCTTCTCTCTCTGGCACGCGGACCCCACTCCCGTGCGGATAGGCCTTCTTAACCGTCACAGGTTCATCTCTCCTGCTACGGCTTCCCTTGTTAGCCGGATAGCCTTTTCTTCCCGCGGATAGCCCTTTTCTTCCCGCGGTTGCTCCCTAACCGTCTAGCTTCTCGCTCTACCCACTGCGAACTGTTTCTTCCCACTGCGGTCACTTCCCGGTGCTCTTGCCGCGGACTCTCTTTCCTTGCCGCGTGGTATCTTTGTCGCACGGGGTCCTTTTAGAGCTTGTCGCGCGGTCTCCGGTTCTCTCCTTGTCGCGCGGTCTCCGGTTCTTTCCTTGTCGCGCGGTTTCATTCTTGTCATGAGGAGTTCGCCCTTCTCTTGACTTGCCGCTTCCCGGCTTGCTCAGCTTCTCGCTTCTCGGCTTGATCAGCTATTCGCGAGGGGACTCTCTACCGATCCTGTGTGGGTTGCTTCTAACTGCACGGTCTGGTGATTGTTCGCCGTGGTTGCTCTTGGTGTGGTCTGCTCCTAGCCGCCCGAACTAGATCCTGTTCGCCGTGTTTTTGTCTTATTGTGGTCTTCTTCTAACCGTTGCGGTCTCATAGCATCCGAGAATTCTAATGCATCATCTGTTCTCCCTGATCTTGTTGAGGCTCCAATCCCCGAGCTTCGCGATGAACTTCGAATTACTACTATCTCTCTCAGTGGGAAGCGCAATTTTGTGGAGTGGGTTCACTCGGTTCGTCGTGTCCTGCAGACGAAAGGTCTTCTTTATCACCTCACTCGGGTCATGCCGACCGCTCCCACCGATGAGTGGCTTCGTGATGATGGTCGCGTCCAATCTTGGCTACTCAACTCCATGGACACCGAGCCCTATTGAATGGCTATGTATCATGACATGGCGAAGGCCATGTGGGAGGAACTTCATTCCTTTTACTCGGGACAGAATAGTTTGAAACACCTATTCGACATCATCTCAGATCTTCAGAACCGTGATCCTGGGGGGTCCTAATGATATGATCTCCTTTGTTTCTAAAGCCAAGACCCTGGTGGAGGCCTGGATCCAGCATCAGCCTCGCACTACAGATCTGACTACTCAACGGGCCCAGAAAGAGGATGTCGGGATTGTGATGATGATGTCCTGGGTTCCCTCTCACCTCCACAGTGTTCGGGCCCAGATTCTCTCATCTACTACCACCCCATCTTTATCTGATGTGTGCTCCATGATTCTGAAGGTCACCCCGCCCTCGGATACTCCTGTTACACTCTCCACAACACTTCTACAGCACTCTTCACCAGCTCGGCATGCTCGGGGGTCCTCAGCCCGTGGGGGTCGTAACACATCTCGGGGACGTGGTCAGTCTGGAAAATCTCTGTTTGAGTGCACCTATTGCGGACGGGATGGCCATCTTGAGGTCACCTGCTATCGCAAACATGGTCTGCCACCACATCTTGATGCTCCTTCCCTGAACTCTGTTGCCTCTGCTCGTGCAGATATTGATGCTCTTCGCACTCAGCTCCAACACCTGCAAGGGGTGATCTCTCGCTCGTCTGGCTCTGTCGCATCTATTTCCAATGAAGGTATTTCTTGTCTCTCGCAAAGCTCCCACTGTATTGTGGACTCGGGTGTCACGCATCACATTACTTCGCAACGCCCTCCGCAATATTCAGTGACTGCTCACCCCAAGTTCATCACTGTGGCAAATGGTGATACCACCCCCGTCTCTGGTGCTGCTGATATACCCCTCACACCAATATTCTTGCTTCAAATGCATGTTCCCATGGTAGTATTATTCAGAGAGAGTGAAGTACAAGTATGAGATATTTGCAAACTAGTCTCAACAATTAAGCTAGTTTGCCCATCATTTTCACAAACTGTCCACTATGCTGTGAATTCTGAAGACCACTTGGGTTAAACTGTAATTTCCTGGCACCACGACCCCTTCTTGATTTCTTTGACGGACATTCGTAGCAATTTCAAACATTCAGAATTGAGACCATTTAAAATGGATAAAACAATATCATCATCATGAAGGAGTTCTCCAGATGCGTTGAGGCTCAAGTAATTGTTTATTTTTCTTTATGAACGAAATCAGTAATAGTCAAATCACTTTTCTTTAGGATATGGAGTTCATATTTATTATTGAAAATTCTTACTGCAATTAGAAGATGATTTTTTCCAAAAAAACATCAAACTTCTCTTGCGGAGTTCAGATGAATAAGTTGAGGACCAATGCATGAAGTTATAGACAATACTAGCTAACAAAGCAAAAACTGATCTAAACATTTACAAGTAAGATATGCAGGATTTGAGCTCAAGATTCAATGATTTCCAACATCAATTGATGATAAACATTTAGCAACTGACGGAGTGTGGTATCCGTGGAGGATCCTTTATCTTCAATTTGTAAGAAATGTCATGATGCACAATGGCCAGCAAGATCGAGAAAAGACGCACAGTTCGTCTCTACATAGAATACATTGACAACCAATTTCAGAATCGCTATTTATACCATCATAAGAAAACAAGAAACAATTAAGAAGAGATACATGGAATTTTTGATGCTTCAATTCATGTTGTTGCCTCTATTGTTGCATGATACTCGTGTTGTGTTGATCACAGTGGCATAATGAAGAAGCAATAGATGACTCAGAGAAGGGTGATAGCATAATAAAGAAACATCAAATAGGTACTCAAGAGGCCAAAGATGACGCAATGGAGAACCACAAGCGGCACTATTAGGATGGCAACAATGTGATGGAGAAACATAAGATCTATGCTGCATCAGATAAAGGCATAAAGAGAGAGCATAAAGGGACGCGGATATCATGATAGAGAGCTATTTGTCATTTATACCAAAAATTCCCTTGAAGAAAACAAATTATCGGGGCTTAAACACCACTGACAGAGAGGAACTCTAGGAAATTGAGATGTAAAGTGCTCTATCAACGCCTAGCAAACGAAAAAAATTGCATAAGACGATGTGAATAGAGATAGGAATAAAGAAAGCTATAAACTGAGAGGAATAGCAATATTTTTAAAAAATAAAAGAAGCCAAACAAACAAACAATAGAAAAAAGGGAAAAAGGCAAAAATAGAAAGAAGGGGAGCTAAAAAACACAGATTGGTAGGAGAGCTTAACATGGGTAAAATCATATTCTAGTAAGAATGGTTGCATGACCATAATGAATACCCAAAAGGGTAAACAATTAAACATATAAACAGGCTATCTCATTCATCCTTCCTTATGTCTCCATTAGCAACCAAAACTAGGGATCACGAAAGGGAACATGAGTTTGACTATGCTAATTTGTCCCCAATAATAAAATAATCTCTTTCGCTTTGGAATCCCATATCATTCAACTAGGGGTCCTGTCAGAGGGAGAAGGATGAGGCCAAACAATAGGCAACATGTAGTGAGGATGAGGCCAAACAAGAGGTAACATGTAGTGTCTGTGGCCCAGATAAGCTCAAGGAGATTGAAAGGACCACATTTGAGTGATTTACCAGACCAATGATTTTTAGATGACGGATTGGCGATCGGAGACCGCTATTGCATTTGTCGTTATTTTTCATATTTCTATGTATTTTTTTATTTGATTGTGCATTTAAGCCCACAAGATGATTTGACAAAAATTGCCCCCCCCCCACCCACCCTATCTCATCCGGCTAGGGCAAATAGGGGGTATTGAGAGTTGGCTTCTGAAAATTGCAACCCACTTGGTCATTGTGGGTGACAACACCAAGGGATCTCCCACGACCAGTGTCGGTGTCGATGCCAGTCCCCGCCTCCTCCGTTGCTTCGTCCAGGGCCATCGTCATCCCAATAGATCTCATTTCTGCCTCTATCCACTCAAAAACTTCAGCTACGGACCGCCTGCCTCCATCGACCATTCCCAGTGCCAACACCACCGTTGAGCCCTTCTGAGCCCTATCAGCCACCAGTCAACATTTCCCTGCCACCAGTCAACCTTTCCCTTCCCAAGGCCATCGTCATATACCTACTATTATAGTGCGCCCCTCACCGCAACCCCGCTTCTAGTCGAGCCAGCTCTCCCCTCCGACACCCCCCCCCCCCCCCACAACAGCACTCTCCCTTCGGGGCAGCCACACTGCCACCAGAATATCCCCTTTGTCATCAACACTGATTACTTGAAGAGTTTTGAATTTTAGATTTCATTTCCTTTACATTATATGTGCGTTATTTGTATTTTTGAAATATTTGGCTCGTATTTATTTGATTTGTTTACTTAAATTGCTCAACGGTGATTGTTTGTTTGCTTGATTTGAAATATTTGTGATCGAATGTGACTCAATTGTGTTAAGTGCAAGTTTTATTGTTTAATTAATGGCGCGTTGATAATTGCATGATTGATCCACTTGTTTGCATCACATTAGAGTCCTTGTTGTGTCAGCTCGCTGATCAGATTGTGTGCGTGTATTCTTCGCATCATTATTTTAAGATTGGTCGTACAACCACTAATTTTGTTCATGATTGTTTGCATTGCGTGTAGGATTAGGGCAACACACACCCCATCACCTTTAGATTCATCCTGCGTCACAAGCACATTTGAACAATGTAAGAAAAGAGTCAATATTCACCTGCGAACCCTTCTGACCTACTAAGCAAACTTATTCACCTACTAAGCAAACTTATTCATAAACAATCAGAATGGAGCAAGCTATGGGGCCTGGTGGTGTGGATTTACCTTAGAGATATGAACAAACCATTGTTAGGAACGTAGTAATACTAATAGAAGGTGTCAGTTGTCATGCAATCTTACGATTTTGTGGATGTCACATTGCCACAGTTCCCCTTCTAGTAGGTAGTCCGATACAAACGTGCATGAACATGCCTCGCAATGGAAGGTCGACACGCGCAGGAAGGCACCAGCACCCAACCCACCGACGTTGGAGGAGGCCGCGGGAAACTGCTATTTGAATATCTTCGTTTGGATATCTTTAATGTTTTTTACTATTCACACCTCGCTGCTATAAGGGGTGTGTTGTATGTTTCTCTTATGGTAATCTTGGAGGAAAAAGGAATTAGGGTTGCTCCCCAAGGGTTTCCTCTCCCTTCTTCCTCACTCTTCTCTCCCCCTACTGTCGATTTCTCCCTTTGTGTTCTTCTTCCCCCGATTAGTAATATTTGGTCCGGCCTGCTAACTGCCCGCTCGGGCCTTCGGTCTTCTATACCTTAGTCGCTTCCTTCCCCCGAACCAACCGCCCTAGTTGTTCGATCCCGTCGCTCGATCCACCCTATCGAACGATCCAATCAATCGACATTGTATGTTGATCGATCCACTCGCAACACCGCACCGTCGGTTCCTCCTTTTGCTTTGATCACCAGTGTCTCACAGATTCTGTTGCTTCTGAGGTCCCATTGATCCCACTTGACCAACTTCCAGATCCCATTTCAGTCGACAGCCCCTCCTTCGATCCCGATTGACACCAACCCTAGATCGGCTACCAGTCGTTGCTCCATGGCTCCCAACATCTGCCACAACCTAGATCATGACGTGGTTAGTAATGACGACGCCCTAAGCCGTCGCGTGGATGCCCACGAACAATTCCTTGTCTCCATGCAAGCTACGCTTCTCTCCATCAACTCCAAGATCGACACCATCCAAGCCTTCGTATCCGCTTCCGCGGCCTCCGGCTCCAGCTCACCCGCGGACGACGGATCCATCCTCGGTGCTATCTCGGTCCGACTTATACAGAAGCCCCGCCTCCCACCACCGTCGGCACGCTCGGACCTCCACGACATTCTGTCCTTAGTCGGTGCCGACCTGATGGACTGGATCGCTAAGTCGAAATAGTACTTTGACCTTCATGGTGCTATCGATACAGAAAAGGTGTCGACTGTCATTGTAGGCCTTGACCGCTCCGCGCTTCATTAGGCTCGGTGGCTTCGCCAGTCCAACTCATGCCTCTTTTGGCACGACGACAAACATGAGTTGATACGGTGGTAGGATACCTACTACTCCGGCTCCGACATCGAGCGCCTTTGCAGCGTTCGCAAAAACGCCGGCCTAGACAAGTACATTGATGAGTTCGTTGCCTTGGTCACACATTCCCGGCCTTCGGCCCAACCATTACTTGAGGTTCTTCGTGAATGGCCTTCTTTCGCGCATCCGCTAGCGCCTCTGCACGCGCCACCCGCGGATAGTTTCTGAAGCCCTTGACTTGGCGCGTCTGGTGGAAGCCGACCTATCGGCTCGGGACCCTCCACCTGCTGTCGTCCACCCTGCTCTGTGCCTGCCCTGGCAGCCGCCTACTACAAACCCTCCTCTCGGGGTTCCTCAAGGGGGGGCCCCGACCGGGCCGCACCCTAAGCCCGCAGCACCTATCGAACAATGATTAAAACAAGCTCTGCAGTAAAGGGTTGTGCTTCTGATGCCGCCAACCCTACTCTCCAAACCATGAATGTAAGGTGGAGTTCCACGCCATTTTTGGCGACTTCAACCCTGAGATTACTTTCGCTGACTATTGAGGCAACTGAGCACTCCGAGGGAATCTTCTAAAACCCCGTGGTGCATCCGTGCCCGCAACAGGATGAGCTATGCTCATTATGTGTGTGCTTTTTTTTTTATTTTTTCCATCGTCATATGTGTGTTGCTGTCATTGTATCGTGCTTTATTTTACTTAGGTGTTTAGGTTTGTTGGCTTGACCGACCAACACGACCATAAACAAATATGTCTGGTAGTTTAAGGTGTTAGGATACAAGAACGACAATTTTCTTCAATTGCATGAAATATCAAAAAAATTTGGATTTAATAGTATTTATTCAAAATTGATTTGGGAGTTTAAAATTAATGAAATACCTCTTTGATTTCCCATGAAAACTTTTGAGTTTCCAAAACTCCCCTTTTTAATTCATGACATTGAAACCCCCTTTTTAATTCATGAACGTTAAAACCCTCTTTTTATGACATTGAAACCCTCTCCTCCATTCCTCCTATTTAATTCCATCACCCCACAACTATTCAACAGGCTGGAAAAAAGAAACCAAGTGACACCTTGGTCTTCACGCTCGGTTTCCCCTCCATCGGAGCCCTCCTGACTTCCAACCGCCAGACACCATCCTCCCCATCTTTGGGGATACCACCCCTGGCCCATTCGAAATTGGGTGAACACCCCCCGCCGCCTGATTCAATAGGTTCCACCGACCCTCCAAGCGGCGAGCAGCGGACTCCGGTCTCTCTCGAAGGTTGGTCAACAGCGAACCTTTCTTCCCGACCTTACTTTGGTCTCGTCCTACAACACCTCCACCTTCCCCGGCAAGCCTGTCTCATGAAACCCCGACATCTAGGTCCACTCTCCTCCACACTCAAGCCTCCTGAGCCACCTTTCCCCTTCCTGTCTCCATTTATCCGCAGTCTCCACTATACCCAGCTTCCCACAGTCCCGTCCAGCAGCATCCAACTTCCCCCATAGCCCAGACCAGGCACCACCAAAACCGAACTGCCCTTCTCGTCTAGCCAACTGCCCCAAACCTGTGGAAAATCCTCCGCCCTGGGAAATCCTCGCACGTATACCACTCTGCTCCCTGCTGTTAACATTTACTCATGCAATTAATTTAAGTGATCGTATTGTTAGCGCTTGCATTTCTTCAGCATCTACTATCGTTATTTCCACCAAATTAAACACGATCTTTGCCGCATGTTAGAGTTGTTTGTCCGCTTGCGGAATAATTAATCTCGTCCTAGGAGCCCACGCTAAATACTTCGGAGCGAATCGACTTGAGTAGAGAACTAACTATCGAGGCCACCACTCTCTCGGGAAGGTCGTTACTAAAGAAATTAGCTCGGTTTAGAATGTTACACATTTTGCCTCCAGAAATAATCAAATTAACTAGAAATAGGTCTGCATCAGATTGGTATCACAGCAGGTTGTGATTCACTTCTATTGTGAATCGCCGATGAACTTATTTTTTTCAACAAAATTTTCTTAAAAAAAACAAAGTTTTCTATTTTTTAAAAAAAACAACAAAAAAATCAGTTAGGTTTTGTTTTGTTTCTTTCTTAAAAAACAATTATTTGATGTTTTTTCTTTTAAAAAAACGTATCTCTCTTACAAAAAAATTAAAGATTTTATTTAAAAAAATTCGTAAAGAGTCGAGTCGATAAAATCGAGACGAGCGTTGATGACCTAAATCATCGCATGGGCAACCTCATGCAATTAGTTGAAACTCTCAATGCCAATTTGGGAGATGTAACGCAAGTAATGAACGGATTGTGAACGTCGGTCAACAATATTGAGGCCACCATCCATTTAGGAAGAAATCAACCCCGTCCGCCTAATAATCGTCATTACCCTAGGGAAGAGGTACTAGATCCCTAAAATCCGGAGCCCCGTTTCCAACCACATTGGAAAGATGCAATCAAACTAGATGTAGGTGATTTTAAGGGGCGTGTAAAACCTGAAGTTTGCCTAGATTGGTGTGAGCGGGTGGAGTGATTCATGAATTGGAAGCAGAAGCCTTTGAATCGTCAGGTCGAGTATGACACCCTTCGGCTTAAGGTCCCGACACTAGTCTGGTGGGTCCAACTAGAGGGTACACATTTCACCCTAGGTTAGGCCCCTATCACTACCTGGGTCGAATTTAAAAACTAGTTGTGGAAGGGATATGTCCTCCCAGATTACCTTCAAAATCTACATCGCAAGTTCCATAACCTACGTCGGGATAAACTCTTGGTGGACGACTACACGAACGAGTTTTCTATCCTCCAGTCTAGGTTAGACATCCGAGAGAAGGACGATATGACCGTGTCTCACTATCTGAACAGTCTATGATATGTCATTCGTGAGCAGCTAGACCTTCATGATTTTCAAGACCTAGGGGAGATCTCCAGTAGGGCCCGTCATGTAGAAGCATCACTGCAGAAGAAAGCTTCCGGCCCTAGGATTTCTGATAGATCTCCAAACACGGACTCGAAAATCAGTTAGGTTTTGTTTTGTTTCTTTCTTAAAAAACAATTATTTGATGTTTTTTCCTTTAAAAAAACGTATCTCTCTTACAAAAAATTAAAGATTTTATTTAAAAAAAGTCGTAAAGAGTCGAGTCGATAAAATCGAGACGAGCGTTGATGACCTAAATCATCGCATGGGCAACCTCATGCAATTAGTTGAAACTCTCAATGCCAATTTGGGAGATGTAACGCAAGTAATGAACGGATTGTGAACGTCGGTCAACAATATTGAGGCCACCATCCATTTAGGCAGAAATCAACCCCGTCCGCCTAATAATCGTCCTTACCCTAGGGAAGAGGTACTAGATCCCTAAAATTCGAAGCCCCGTTTCCAACCACATTGGAAAGATGCAATCAAACTAGATGTAGGTGATTTTGAGGGGCGTCTAAAACCTGAAGTTTGTCTAGATTGGTGTGAGCGGGTGGAGTGATTCATGACTTGGAAGCAGAAGCCTTTGAATCGTCAGGTCGAGTATGCCACCCTTCGGCTTAAGGTCCCGACACTAGTCTGGTGGGTCCAACTAGAGGGTACACATTTCACCC
This sequence comes from Platanthera guangdongensis, assembly GCA_039583875.1. Taxonomy (NCBI): domain Eukaryota; kingdom Viridiplantae; phylum Streptophyta; class Magnoliopsida; order Asparagales; family Orchidaceae; genus Platanthera; species Platanthera guangdongensis. Next base: position 82,415,798 of record CM077147.1, on the reverse strand, counting down.
TGGGTTAGGCCCCTATCACTACCTGGGTCGAATTTAAAAACTAGTTGTGGAAGGGATATGTCCTCCCAGATTACCTTCAAAATCTACATCGCAAGTTCCATAACCTACGTCGGGATAAACTCTCGGTGGACGACTACACGAACGAGTTTTCTATCCTCCAGTCTAGGTTAGACATCCGAGAGAAGGACGATATGACCGTGTCTCGCTATCTGAACGGTCTATGATATGTCATTCGTGAGCAGCTAGACCTTCATGATTTTCAAGACCTAAGGGAGATCTCCAGTAGGACCCGTCATGTAGAAGCATCACTGCAGAAGAAAGCTTCCGGCCCTAGGATTTCTGATAGATCTCCAAACACGGACTCGCCCATGTCCACACCCAAACCACCCGTGCAGAGTCGTCCTCAAGGTTCCACTAGTGCCCCTGCTTCTCCTCCTGTCGTTACTAAGGGAAAATAGGTTATGGGATCTCGACCCAACCCGGGAACCTTTTGGTGTTTTAAATGCATGGAGCTGGGACAAAATCGTCAGAGTGCCCCCGTAGGCAGTTTGTAGCAATGATAGAGTCCAAGGAAGATCAGGAGGCCGAGTATGGAGTCTTCCTTACGGACTCTCAACCAGATCTGACCATCATAAATGAAGTAGAAGTAGAAGGAGAGCACGCAGAGCACTTAGTCTGTGTCATGCAACATAGCCTCCTCACCACCAAAATTTCCACAGAGGATGAATGGATGAGACATATTATTTTTCATACTACCACACGCATTCAGGGGCAATTTTGTTCATCATTATCGATAGTGGTAGCATGAAAAATTGTGTCGCAACGAATGGTAAAAAAGCTAAAACATAAGACCCAACCGCTAGGAAAACCTTGTAGCTTGACTTGAGTCACTAGTTCTATGACTTTACCGGTCACGCATCATTATTTAGTCGAGTTTTCTATAGGGGGTACCTACCAGGATTTGTTTTGATGTCATGTTGCGACCATGAGGTTTGCCACATCCTTTCTAGGGCGACCGTGGCAGTTTGATAGACACGTGGTTCATGACAGAGCGAGCAACTTGTACACTTTTGAACGAAGTTGGCACAAGATCGTTTTTCTTCCCTAGAAGAACGGGCCTCTGCCCAAACCCTTAGATCACTACTCATCTAGTAGCAGCATATCTTCTCCTATCGCTGCGATTTCATTTCCATCAGCCCATATGTTACTTTCGGGAACCTGATTCCAGCGGGACATGAAGGAGAGTGATGTCATCTATATCTTAGCTGGTTTAGATTCCAGGATAGAGTCTGTCGTGATTCCAAGTAGGGTTCGACACCTGATTTTTGAGTTTTCTAGTATCATGCCAGAAGAACTCCCAGATCACTTACCTCCCATATGGGACATACAACATTGTATTGATCTTATACCTAGTGTTCCTCCCTTATTTGCTGCATTATCGAATGAGCCCTAAGGAACACGAGGAGCTCCACCGACAAGTCACCGACCTAATCAAAAAAGATCATATTAGGGAGAGTATGAGTCCCTGCGCCATTCCTACACTCCTCATCCCTAAAAAGGATGGAAGTTGGCGTATGTGTGTGGACAGTCAGGTCATCAACAAAATTACTATTATGTATCGTTTTACGATCCCTCGATTAGATGATATACTCGACATGCTCAGTGGATCCAAGATTTTTTCTAAGATAGATCTCACGAGCGGTTACCATCAGATCTGGATCCGACCCGAAGATGAATGGAAGACTGCCTTCAAGAGTAGAGAGGGCCACTATGAGTGGCTGATGATTTCTTTTGGCCTCTTCAACGCCCCTAGTACCTTAATGCAACTCATGCACCAAGTTTTTTGTTGAACCTACAAATCCTTTTAAAAAACAAGCTCTGCATGAACCTTAAGAAGTGCGTATTTTTGACTTATAATTTGACCTTCGTGGGGTATATTGTGTCGGCGGAAGGAATTAAGGTTGATCCTGAAAAGATCCAAGCAGTTAGGGTGCGGCCAAGTTCAAAGACTATCACTGAAGCTCGCGATTTCCATGGGTTAGCCTCGTTATATCGCCGATTTATTCGCAACTTTAGCGCTCTCATATCGTCTATGACCGACTGTCTTAAAAAAGATCATTTCATTTGGATCGACGAACTGGAGCGTGCCTTCTCTCTTACAAAAAGAAAAGTTGATTGGTGCTCATGTGCTAGAGCTTCCCGATATCAAGAAAATCTTTGAGGTAGATGGTGAAGCCTCAATTATTGGAATAGGAGTTGTCTTATGTCAAGAGGGGTGGCCCATTGCATTTTTTAGTGAGAAGTTGAATGAAGCCAAGACTCGTTATTTCACAAATGATTCGGAATTATATATCATCGTTCAAGCCCTTCGTCACTAGCATCACTATTTAATTCAACGCAAGTTCATCCTTAATACTTATCATGAAGCGCTTCGACATTTACATTTTCAAAAGGAGGTACGTAGGCAAGCCAAGTGGGCAGATTTTCTTCAAGAGTACACTTTTCATCTGAAACACAAACCTGGTGTTTCAAATATAGTAGCGGACGTGCTTAGTCGTAGGTTCATGTCCTAGTCACCCTTGAGCCACATATCCTCTACTTAGATACACAAAAAGATCTATATTCATCTGATCCATATTTCTGTGAGATTTGGGCGGCATGTCAGTTTAGTGGTATCGATCCCACTACGGAATATATTTTGACTGAGGGTTTCTTATTTAAGGGGACTCGCCTATGTATCTGTGAAGGACCACTTAGGGAGACCTTACTATGTGAGCTTCATTCTTCTGGGTCGGGAAGTCATGTTGGGCAAAATAAACTCAAATCTCACTAGCACCTGATTTTATTGGCCTAAAACGAAAGAGGATGTTGTCAATCTCATTAGAACTTTACAACCTATCAATTGTTTAAAGGACACACATAGAATACTGGAATATACACCCCTCTTTTCATTCCTGAGAAGTCATGGGATGAATTATCTATGGACTTTGTTGTAGGCATGCCCCGCACCAAATGAAGGGTAGACTCGATTTTTGTCGTAGTTGACCGCTTTTCAAAGATGACTCATTTTATCTCTTGTGAAAAAACGTCAGATGTCATTCACGTCGCTGATATTTTCTTTCAAGAGATTGTATGCTTACACGGGATTCCCCGTTATTTTACTTCTGATCGTGACACTCGATTCCCGAGTTATTTTTGGAGGACATTCTGGGGAAAACTTGGGACCAAGCTAGAATTTAGCAACGCCTATCATCCGCAGACAGATGGGTAGACTGAGGTAGTGAATCGAAATTTGGGCAATTTTCTTAGATGTCTAGCGGGGGAACACCCGAAGCTTGGGCAATTTTCTTGATGCACTAACTTATATTGATCATTTAAAATCTTTGCATAAGTTAATTGATAATAGTTTGCGAGCCTCCTCTGAGAAATATAAGGATGTGGCGATCGTTGCGAGTTATATTTCTCAGAAGGAGATTGGGTTCTTGCTTTTTCAGGAAAGAAAGATTTCCTGTGGGCACTCACAAGCTACAACAGCGACGCTTTGGCCCTTTTCAGATTAAAAAATGTCTTGGCACAAATGCTAATATTTTAGATTTATCCGTTGAATTTGGAACCTTTCCTATCTTCAATATTGTTAATCTTGTGCATTCTTTGGTGAGCCTCCCAACACTGTCCTTAGTCCACCCACGCTCATACCATCCACCACTCTACAGCCAACTTTAGCTTCATCTACACCCACTATTGAGGAGATTGAGCAGGTGTTGGATGTTCATGAGTTTCAAACGAGCACAGGTACGTATCAACAATACCTCGCTTCATGGAAGAGCAAGAGTATATAAGACAGTTTCAGGGATTAGTGTCGCCGAGCTTCGTCGTCTCTGTCCCGATCTTTCTATTGCATGTTTTTGTCATTCCTCGACGGGGTCGAGTCCTCTCAACCTCGGGAGAATTGATGCATCTATGGTCACATCCGGATGAGCTATGCTCCTTATGTATGTGTCATTGTCATTGTAACGTGCTTTATTTTACTTTGGTGTTTAGGCTTGTACGCTTGACCGACCAACACGATCATGTATAAACAGGGCAAGTAGTTTAAGGTGTTAGGATGCAAGCACGACAATTTTCTTTAATTGCATAAAATATCAAACAATTCCGAATTTAATAATATTTATTCTGAATTGATTTGAGAGTTTAAAACTAATTAAATACCTCTTTGATTTCCCATGAAAACTCTTGAGTTTCCACCCACCCACCCCTCCCCTTTTTAATTCATGACATTGAAACCCCCTTTTAATTCATGACATTGAAACCCCCTTTTAATTCATGAACAATGAAACCCTCTTTTCATGACATTGAAACCCCCTCCTCCATTCTTCCTATTTAATTCCATTACCCCCACAACTATTCGACAGGCAGGAAAAAAGAAACCAAGTGAGACCTCGGTCTTCACGCTCGGTTTCCCCTCCAACGGAGCCCTCTCGACTTGCAACCGCCCGAAGCCATCCTCCCCAACTTCGGTGATACCACCCCTGGCCCATTCAAGACTGGGCGACCACCCCTCTGCCTGATTCTGTAGGTTCTGTCGACCCTTCAAGCGGTGACCAGCGGACTCCGGTCTCTCTCGAAGGTCGGTCGACAACGAACCTTTTCTTCCCGACCTTCATCTGGTCCCGTTCTACAACACCTCCACCTTCCACGGTGAGCCTGTCGCAAGAAACCCGAACATCCAGGGCCGCTCTCCTCCACACTCAAGCCTCTCGAGCAACCTTTCCCCTTCCTGACTCCATCTACCCACAGCCTCCACCATACCCAGCTTCCCACAGTCCTGACCAACAGCATCCAGCTTCCCCCATAGACCAGACCAGCTACCACCAAAACCGAACCTCCCTTCTCGTCCAGCAAGCTGCCCCAAACCTGTGGAAACTCCTCCACCCTAGGAAATCCCCGCAGGTATACCACTCTGCTCCTTGCTGTTAACATTTACTAATGCAATTAATTTAGTGATCGTATTGTTAGTGCGTGCATTTCTTCAGCTTCTACTATAGTTATTTTGTCCAAATTAAACACGATCTTTGTCGCTTGTTAGAGTTGTCCGCTTGCAGAATAATTAATCTCGCGCTTGGAGCCAATGTTAAATACTTCTCAGCGAATCGACTTGAGTAGAGAACAAACAATCGAGGTCCTCACTCTCTCGGGAAGGCCGCTAGTAAAGAAATTAACCTGGTTTAGAGTGTTACACATTTTGCCTCCGTAAATAATCAAATTAACTAGAAATCGGTCTGCATCGCCCGGTCGCCCCGCAACACCTAATTTCTACCGATTGGAGTTGCCCTGTTTTTCGGTGGGGGAATCTCTGGCCCTCGGACCATGAACTCTCTAACACGCTTCTGGATCGGTTGATTATCGTTTTGGTCGACAGCGGTGCGAGCCACAACTTCATCTCGTAGCAACTGATGTTGATGCTCCAATTCCCCTATGTTCCTTCCCCAGACTTTACGGTCGGCCATGGCGAGGGGCGAGCCGACCGACCAAGGGATGTTGCCCCATTGTGACTCTTTCGGTGGAGCCCTATTCGATGACAGCAGACTTCTATGTGTTTGGCCTTGGGGTCATCGACGTCATTTTGAGAGTGGCATGGCTCCGCACGTTCGGCGACGTGCACGTAAACTGGACGACCATGACCATGCAGTTCATCCACGGGGGCCGGCCATGTCGCCTTGACGGTGACTCCGCCCTCATCTATTATCTAGTCTCTTTATGCACTAATCAGAGGACCACCGAGGTTGACTTCTCCGAGTGTCTTTGGCCAATATCAGGGTCAGCGGCCGGCTCCTTCACTCACCAGACGGACCTTCAGGAGCTCCTCACCGAGTTTGCTGACGTCTTTCAGCCGCCGGTCGGGTTACCTCCGGCCCGGCCGGCCGACCACGTGATGCCTCTCCATCTCGGGGCCGCGGCGGTCTCAGTGCGGTCCTACATTACAGTAATGTGCAGAAAGATGAGATCGAGCATCTTGTGCGGGAGATGTTGATGGGGGGACGTCATCCGGCCCAGTGCGAGCCCCTTTTCTAGCCTGATCCTGCTGGTTCGAAAAAAGACGGTAGTTTGCGTTTCTGTGTGGGCTACAGTGAGCTCAACAAGGCGGTGATACCGGAAAAGTACCCAATCTCGATCATGTAGGAGCTATTAGACAGGCTCCATGGGGCAGTTTCTTCACAAAGTTGGACCTTCAGGCTGACTATCATCAAATTCGGGTACGGACAGAGGACGTCGCCAAGACCGTGTTCCAGACTCACGATGATCAGCTCCCGCCATATTCTAAGCGACGATGAGCGATATCTTCAGGGCGGTAATTTACAAACATGTGCCTGCTTTTTTGATGACATTTTGATATATAGCTCTTTGTGGCAGGATCACCTCTGCATGTCCGCCTTACCTTGATTACCATTCGGTGCCATCACCCAAAGAAGTGTTACTTTGGCGTGCGGGAAGTGAGCTACTTGGGCCACACCATCTCGGCCTAGGGTGTGGCTATGGATGAGGAGAAGATTGCCTCGGTCGTCCAATGGCCGCCACCTATATCACTCCGCGAGGTTCGCGACTTCTTGAGCTTGACCAGTTACTATCGGCGCTTCATTCAAGATTGTGGGGCTATAGCACGACCGCTCACACAACTCCTAAATAAGTACGAAGAGTGTCTGTTTGATTGGTCGGTCGCGGCTGTCGAAGCCTTCTCCGCCCTCAAGCAGGCCCTTGTGCAAGGGCCGGTTTTAGCCATACCGGACTTTCATCTTCTATTTCTTGTGGAGTGTGACACATCTGCTACAAAGGTGGGAGTCGTACTCATGCAAGCCGGCCAATGGCGTATTTTAGTAGGGCCTTCTCGAGTACCATCTGAAGCCGCTCCGCGTACGAAAATGAACTCATGAGTCTCATTCTGGCAGTGCAACATTGGAGTTCATACCTCCTCGGACGCCCCTTTGTAGTATGCACTAATCACCACAGTCTCTACTACCTCCTTCAGCAGTAGATTGTCACGCCGGCGCAACAAGTCTGGGTAGCCAAGCTCCTCGGGTACGACTTGACCATTGAGCTTCGCCTAAGGAAGACGAACTGGGCGACCGACATTCTCTCCCGTCAGATCCAGTCGCCAGAACTCTCGGCTGTCTCTCGGCCCGTTTGGGAGGAAGCAACTACCATCCAGCACAAAGTGGAGATCGACCACCATTTGCAAGACATTTAGACGACCTTCATCTCTGACGTTGTGGCCCACCCGCCCTACTCTCTCGTTGGAGGCCAACTTGTCCTCGCGCCATCATGGACTGGCATTCCCCGTCTCCTCGCCGAGTTCCACGCTTCTCCTTCCGGGCGGCACGTCGGGGCTTTCCGCATCTACCGACGTTTGGCGGCATCCTTGTAACTGACCTCACATGTTTCGGTAAGTCAAATCCTTCGTGGTCTCTTGCCTGATTTGCCAAAAGGCATACGAAGCCATATTTTCGGGAGGACTCCTCCAACCGCTCCCCAACTCGGACAGGATTTGGGAAGATGTTGTCAGGGACTTCATCACTCGGTTACCACGCTTGCAAGGGTTTGACTGCATCTTGGTTTTGGTGTACCATCTTTCAAAATACAACTACTTTCTTCCCCTTCGTCATTCGTACATCGTCGCCACCGTGGCGGAGAGCTTCATCAACGGGATTGTGCGACTCCATGGGTTTCCCCGGTCAATTGTGAGCGACTACGATCCATTGTTTTTTAGCACATTTTGGAGGCCGCTTTTTTGGCTTCAAGGCATCCGCCTCAGTATGAGCACCGCGTATCAGGCGGATGGTCAATCTGAAGTCCTCATCCGGTGTCTGGAGACGCACCTTCAATGCTTTGTTGGAGAACAACCCCAGGGGTGGGCCAAGTGGGTCAGTTGGCCGAATATTCTTACAACACAGCATAACACCAAGCGGCTAACACGACCCTGCTAGAGATTGTCTATAACCAACCACCTCCATCCATCATCTGCCACCTCCCCCGGGAATGCCAAGTGAAAAGCCTGGCAAACCACCTTTGCAACCGGGAATCCATCCTGGACAAACTGAAGCACCACTTACGTCGAACCCAACAGAAGATGACTTCCTTTACGAACCAGAAGAGGCGTGATCTTTCCTTCCCCGTGGTTGAGAAGGTATTCATCAAGCTCCACCCTTACCGGCGGCTTTCGGTTAACCCGCCGCCCATGCCAGAAGTTGGCGCCCCGATTCTTCAGCCCTTTTGAAGTCTTCGCTCGCATTGGTGTCGTCGCTTATCACCTATGCCTACCTAGAGGAAGCTGCAGAACACACAGTTTTTATGTTTCTCAGTTGCGACGTGTGGTGGGCGAGCAGCCTACCGTAGATCACATTCCGGACGATATCGATCTCTCTGGTGAAGCGCCTCACTATCTCACCAAGATATTTGGCCGCCGCTACCACCTTTCGGGTGACAGGTCCGGAGGAGGTCCTTGTGACCAGGCTCAACTATCCAGACTCTGATGCTACATGGCTGGCCCAGGATGACTTCCGCCACAAGTTCACCGAAATTGTCTTGAGGACAAGGCAAATTTTCCAGACGAGGATATTGTTACAGATGTGCATGAAAAGACCTCGTTGTGGAAGTCTACAAGCGCGGGAAGGCACCGACACCCAGCCCACCAACTTTGGAGGAGGCCGCGTGAACTACTGATATTTGAATATCTTCATTCGGATGTCTTTTATGCTTTTTACTATTCGTAGATCTGAACTCCTGTTATTCGCACTATGCTGCTATAAGGGGTGTTGTATATTTCTTTTATGGTTATCTAGGATGAATCAAGGAATTAGGGCTGCTCCTTAAGGGTTTCCTCTCCCTTCTTCCTCACACTTTTCTGCCCCCTACCATCGGTTTCTCCCTTAGCAATCTTCGCCCCCAATTCGTGATATAGTCTAACTGTGGTTTTGAGTTGGTGAATGCATGCTTTACTACACTGATCTCATATTCATCATTGTAGGAATTGGGTTCATGCCCATCAATTTGTTATTATTGTTACTTCTAGTACAAGGATCTCCAGAAGTGTAACATCTTTAGATACTCCAACGATGTAAGAGCCGGCCCAGACTATGAATCTACTCAAACCATCAGCACATTCTACATATTTGAGGCGAAATAAGGATGCTTCCAATTTTGTTGGCTATGAAACTAGTGGTGAGATTTTTTTATCACGTCGAGTCTTCAGGTATACTGCACTGTTTAAAAGCAATTCGATAAGACAATATAGTGTGTGAAGTGGGCCTAAAATATATGCAAAGTTGCAAGCTCCCCCTAAGATTGAAAATAAAGGAAAAACTAAAAAAGCATTTAATCATTTTCATTCTACAAGCATGAAATCACTAAAGGATAAAAGGTTCTCTAGCAAAGGTCTATGGATGGGTTGAAGAGTGGAAAAGAAAGTTATTAGCTATAGTCAGTGTTGTCAGGATCGCGATCCGGATTGTAGGATCGCACGATCCTACAATCTGGGTTACACATTTCGATCCAGATCTTAATCTGGACCGGAATTAAGGTGCGTCCATGCGGGATCGCGATCCAGATCGTGGAATCGTTAGGATCGCGATCCCTACACGATCCCGTCTGCCGTATTAAAGAGACTTGGAAGCCCTCCCCCCCCCATCCCATTTCGTTTCTGCTCCCGAGTCCCAGCGGCAATTCCGCTCCCGACAGAAACCCTATTCCGCTCCCAGGTCTGTTGCTGCTTCTTCTTCTTGGAAACCCTATTGCAATCCCATTTCTTCTTCTTCTTCTCGAAAACCCTATTCCGCTCTCATTTCTTCTTCGTTTTCTTCTTCTTCTCGGAAACCCTATTCTGCTCCCATTTCTTCTTCTGCTACTGATTTCTTCTGCTAATTTCTCGCAGTCCTGCTCCAGATATGCGTTAGCGGCAGCCACCTTCGTCCGGAATTCGAAATTCGGAGCCCTATTCAGGACCTCCAGGTATGTACTCTGGCAGCCACCATTTTTTAACAAATTTCCTATTTTAAGCAACTAAACGTGTCATAATGTTGATTTATATTACCTTTAGAAAATATAAGTTGGATCATTTAGCATTGACAATGTTTAACGTGGAATCTTGTACAAAAGAACCCGAAAATGTGAAATCAATTTTTGAGAATTCTTCAAGTTCGTGGAGAGGAGGCTATGAAGAAGAAAAGAAATATTGAGGAATCCACAGTTACCTCTGATGATGGCTTGGGTGAGTTGGGTCTAGTAAAAAAATCAAAGGGAAAAGAGCCAATGAATGCTTTTGTGAGAAAGACAAGTCAATCAACAATCAGTCATATATTCAAAAAATATGCGCGTGAAAGAGCATGTGATGGAGAGTCATCAGATCGTGCACCTGGAGGGGTTCGCCGCAAAGCGGGACCCACGTTCATTTATTTGCGCAGGAAGACTTGATCGGATCGGTGATCCGATTCCGCGGTTGCGTCTGGCATGTCGCCGCCAAGGTATAGATGTCGGATATCGGGGACACATCTGTTTAGGTTTTTCACGTCGGTTTTAATATGTGGAGGGATATATTGAGGATATTTCATATATCGGGTTTTAATATTTAATAATTTATATCTGTAATTATTTATAAATTTAATCATTTTTAATTTATATATATTAATAATTTTATATTTATTGAACTCCTAAATTTATAAAACTTATATAAACATTTTGTGTTACAAAAGTAAGATCAGTTTAACGCGTGAAATAAAACAAGAAGAAATAGAATGTTGTGGAGTTGTCGATGACAATGGAAGATAATGAACTTTTACTTCATAATTCAAATACCATGCATAATTGAAGCTGATGATAGAATTGGGTAAGCACAAAAGCCAGAGGAAGGGAAAAACAACTTAAACAATGAAACAATTTTGCACTATCGTCTATTACACCATATACACTAATTAAAATAAATTGAAAAAAAAACAGTCAATAAAAAAGTCGGAATATATCGGCCGATATATCGATGAATATATCGGTCACATATCAGAGGATATATTCCAAAAGGATATTTTGCAAAAAAATATCGGAAACGTGTCGTTTTGTCGATCAAACCTTGATGTCAGCCGACATGTCGGTCATGTCGGAGGATATCCACAGCAGTGGTCGCTGCAAATCAAAAACATATATTAGTTTATATTTTTTGGTTTAGTATTTATGTATTTTATTGGCCGACCGCACCGGCAAATCATAGTCGTTGATGGGGAAGCCCTAGCTTTGTTTTTTTCTTATAAATAGGAGTGTTAGGGGTTGAATGAAGCATTGCAGATTTTTGGAGATTGAAATCCCGGAACTCCGCGATCATCCCTCGGTGTCGACGCCGTTGAACCCTAGGTGACTACTCCTAGGCGCTCAAACTTCCCCCAAGGTACTACCCATCCTTAGTGTAACGCCCCCGAATTTTTTTCGGCAATTATTTAAGTCCTCGTTTGGCGTTACGTTGGCACATTCCCGGCCCGTGCCGTTGTTAGAGTACCTCGTTAGGTGTTCTTAGAGGTTATGGCCTGTTGTATGGTTTCCCCAGCTAGCTGGTGTCTGTTTTGGAGGCCCGGCTGAGCCTCTTAGGGAATCCCTGTACTTTGGCTTCGGGCGAGGTTTGCCCAAGTGTGTGGTCGTCGGAGGTTGTATCCGACTTCGCCGATGTTTTTGTAGCCCGAGTGTTTAGCTACGGTGCGGATTCGTTCGGAATCCGAGAGCGTTAGTTTTCGCGCCTTTTCGACGGTCGCTAGTTAGCGAGTCGTCAGTTGTGCAAGCATATTTTTCATGTTTGCGCATTTGGGGCTTAGCGCGTGTTGTAGTCATGCGAGGTTCTAATAATTGGCGTGTGCGTGCCTGCGATCATGTGTTAGTGTGTACGTATAAATATATTTATAGGTGTGTTAGTGTGTATGTATAAATATATATATATATATATATATATATATATATATGTGTGTGTGATAGGGTGTATGTATAGATGTGTATATAAATGAGAGTTAAGTGTGTTTATATATATATAGATATAAGTTTAGAATTAAATAAGTATATATATTTATATATATATATATATATATATATATATATATATCGGTTAGGTTAGAAATCCCCCCCCCCCAAACCCGTCGGCTGCCTGGAACCCGAGCGGAAGAAGGAAAAACGGCGGAAGCCCCCGCAGCCCCCGATCACCCGTTCGCCGGCCCAAATCAGCCCGGATCTCCAGTTCGAGGCCGGATCCGGACTCCTCCAGTCAAGATCTCCATTCCAAGGTACCTATCTTGAGATTTCCTCCATGTTCTTCCCGGTCGGATCTCTTCATCTTCAGTTTTTCCAAGCAGTAATGGAGATTCCTACCCTAATTTCTGTCCAGGTTCTCCTTGTGGTTGAGTTGCGGGCCGATTGGGTGCTGGCCGGTTCCTCCTAGCCCGATTTTTTTTGTTTGTCCAGGTTTTCCTAGATCCGCTGCTAACCGAATCCTCTCCTAAGACCAAGGCAAGTACTCTCTTGCCAAAGTAAAATTTCTTCATGCTAGTTTTGTTACCTAATTCATGAGAAATTCTTGATACGATTTCAGCACTAGGAAATTCTTGATATTATTTCAGCATTTGGAATTTTGGTATGATTTCGGCACTAGGAAATTTTGAGGTGATCTCATTATTATTAATGGCAAGGACCTTATCGTAGTTGCCCCTTGGTTCCCCCAAAGAAAAATCGGATTGGTACCGAGGCCACCCAACCCTCTTGTCATTTGTCTTTTTGGTGTCAATTCACTTGTTCGCATTAGTGTTAAGCCCCTTGCTAATGTAGGTATCGAACCACCCAAGTATAGTGTTTATGAGATGTAGTAAGCTAAATGTGTACGGTGGTAGTAGGTTAACCTTAAGGTTTTAGTTGGAGGTCAAGCTACTTTGCCGTATTTAATATCACATTATCGGAACGCGTTTAGTATCAAAATTCTTAAACTAGGATTCGTGTCACCTTCAATTTAATTGTGTCAACCCTCTTGCTTGGGCGAAGTCGATGTTTAGTCCGTTGGTATGAATATAAGACTCTTAGGTGGGTCGCTCTAGAGTACTTAGGGTTCAGTGCGACTTCTCGGTGGTTCATGGAACCACTAGTGAGGGCTTTCCCGAGTCACGTAGTGCTGGAGTAGGATGTGATTTTGAGGTGGGTCGGACCGATGCCGCCACCCTTGTTTTACTTCTTGTCTTATTAAGACAATGTGAGTTGTTTGGTTGAGTTGGACCGATGCCACCACCACAGCACCTTGAGATGTTTAGGCCTGTGAGACGTGGTTGGACCGTTGCCACCAGTCTAGGCCCTTTTTCTGACCTTTTTGTCCATCTCCAGTACTAGGTGACTCTTTCTGCTCTAGCTTTATACCTGGATTTATTACTTTGCTAATCCTTCCTGCAGATATGCGAGAGGCTTGACCTCACCCGTGCACTTGGTGCACCCCCTTTTTACTCACTCATGGCGAGTATTTTTTTTTTCCTGCACTCGTGTACTTAGCTCTTACCTGTTTCACTTCTTTCTTATGCTATTGTTTCATTTCCATATTTATATATTGCTTTGTTGAGGCGTTCTCTTCTTTGAATGTCTCAGGTTCAGGTTTATAGCCGACTGAGCGGCTAGGGTTCTTCTGGAGTTTGCTAGTGTTGTAGCTGCTGCTGAGTTTCTTTTCCTCACTCCTGAGAGGTAGTTTTTTTAGACTTGTAGTACAGATATACCTACTCACCAGTGGGTTCGTGTCAGTTGTTGGCGCCCACTGGTGGTTTCTCTTTTTAGATGCTTTGTACTTTGCTTATACTGCTAGATTTCCTGTTTTGGAGTTTGTTCAACTTGTTCTGGGATGATTTATGTTAGGTTGCTAGTTACTTTAAAACTTATAAAAGAAAATAATCATTATATCAAAAATATAGTCATCATGTTTTCCTTTCTAAAAAAAAAGCCTAATCACTATTTTCAAACCACGTAAAAAGGATATTTCCTATATATAATATATAAATTAAATCTAGGGTTTTGCATAGTCTTAGGCGTCCCCTGGGGACGCTTAAGCATTCTCTTAGGGTGTTAAAAAGAAAATGAATAAAGTACTTTCCGCTACGTACAAGTATACTTTTGAAAGGTGGACTAGTTGATCCACGAAGCCGAGGGATACGGCCTCTAAAATATAATTGGTTTTCTCATCATTAAAGTTTTGAACTTTCTTAGTCTTAGCAGTTAGTGGTTGCCTGAGCGTCGACAGTTATCCCCTGTCTGACGTGGCATCACAACGCGCGTTTTCTTCTACTCTGATACTCCTTAAATTTCGGAGAAAATGCGGGTTGTGACAGTTGGTATTAGAGGGAGGTTGTTTGACAATTTGTCGGGCAACCTTTCCTTGTAGGTATTAGAAGTCTAGCATCATGTCATACACACACCGATATGTCATCGGCACGTCTTGGCTGAAGCACGAACACTACACTCATAGCATAACATGAAGTATACGGGGCATGTTATGTAGTATGGGATGCATAATATGTGTTCGTATATGGATCCACCATAGGAGGCAACATGTGAGGGTTATGTAGTATGGGATGCATAACCTCACCACATGAATGCGACTAGCACGTTTTCTTTTTCGTCGTATGAAAATGTTATGTAGTATGGGATGCATAACATTTTCATGTGTACGCCGCTCATAACATGCATTAGGGCCTTTTTAGAATGCATAGCACAATCATGCATAGCATAACATTGCATAAGCACAACGTGTCAAGCTAAAGACGTGCAGGATGACGTATGTACACACATGGTTTTGAGTCAAAAAAAAAAGATTATAAATTCATGCATGCTCGACTTAGGCACAAGAGTTAGTGTGATGGTGGTGAACCATCTTAGGTTAAGCATGACATTATTTCCCCTGTATAAATATATATATATATACATATAAAAAAAACCCCAGAGCAAGTTGGCAGTGAAAGCAAGTACTTATGTAGGTTTGTCTGTACCTGTTGTTTTGTCCTAGTAGTTGAACTAGGTTCTGATGTTTGTTTTTTGATCTTTTTAGGATGGCGCCTAAGCGTAGAGTGGCGAGGTCGACTCCCCAATCTGAGGGCGGGTCTTCTGGTACTCAAAGCGGTACAGTTATGGAAAGTCTGAGGCAGAGCAATGAGGCTCTATCGAGGCAGATGGCGGACGTTCAGTCTCAGATCCAGTCCCTGTTATCTGTGGTGGCAGGACTAGCCCCGAGAGCGCAGGACCCTGCTGCGGGTTTAGCTGTTCCCGCACCTCCTGCACCTCCAGCCCCTTTGGTGCCTCCAGTGGTGGTACCCCCGGAGATGGCTTTCATCACTCAGTTCCAGCGACTGCGACCCCCCACCTACGATGGTAAGGCGGACTTCATGATACTGGATGATTGGTTGATTACCATAGAAGAAATGTTTCACTACTCTGGAGTGTCTGATGATCAGAAGGTGATGCTGGCCGCCTATCAGCTGAAGGGGTTAGCGAAGAGTTGGTGGATGAGGGAGAAGGAGGGAATGGTAGGAGGAAGCACTTGGGCTTCCTTCAAGGAGATCTTGATGCGGAAATTTCTACCGTCAGTGGAGCGAGACAGGCTGATGAATGATTTCTTACATCTGAAGCAGAGGCAGCTCTCAGTCAGTGAGTATGAGATTGAGTTCAACAAACTCAGTCGCTTTGCCCCTAGTTTGGTGAGCTCAGAGGAGGATAGAGCAAAGCGTTTCCTTGGTGGCCTGCGGAGCGATGTACAGCAGCTAGCGGTGGCTCATGGAGCGGTGAGTTATGCTGGGGCAGTGGAGGCCGCTTTGAAGGTAGAGACCATCGAAAACGCGAAGCTTAGAGGACAGCAGGCGAGGAATGAGAAGAGGAAAGTTGTTGAAGCGAAGAGTCCCCTTGTGCTCGGTGCTCCTTCGGGGAAGAGGAGCAAGGAGGTTTGTAGTTTTTGTGGCCGGCCGGGCCATCCTGCTGAGAGATGTTTCAAGAGGGTTGCGGCGCAGAAGGTGCATGTGCATGCTATACAGGATGCTCCCAGACAGAATGCGGTGTGTACTTTGTGCAAGAAAGAGGGGCATGATGTTGCCCGTTGCTGGTTGAAGGACAAGGTCTGCTATCAGTGCGGACAGAAAGGTCATACCAAGACCCGATGCCCGCAGCTCCAGTCTCTGCACCGACCAGTTCCTCTTCAGGCGTTGTCACCGCCTCAGTCTATGGATAGAGGCAAAGGGAAGCTGAACGTGATATCTTCAGCGGAGGCTCAAACTTCGACGCAAGTCATTTCAGGTAAACCTTCTCGCTAGTCTTTTACTTCTTTTGCATATTAGTCTGGCTTTTGTTTTCTTTATTGACTGTGCAATTTTCCCGTTGATATTTATATAGGGAGTTTTAAGGTAAAGAACCGCTGGGCGCGCGTTCTCTTTGACTCAGGTGCTACCCACTCATTTGTGGCTAGGGCCTTTGTAGAGCGGTGCCAGCTGGTTCTTGATCGTGTCGGTGATGCCTTTTGCGTCAAATTCCCCTCGGGTGATTCCGTGATATCAGATCAGGGCATTCTGGATTGTCCTATTATGTTGGGGGATTTCCCAGCCAAGGCGGATCTGAAGGTTATAGACTTGGAAGATTTCGACGTCATCCTGGGTATGGATTGGTTGTCCAGATACGATGCAGTGATCCAGTGCAGGGGTAAGCGCTTGGATTTCAAGAAGGACAACGGTCAGCCTGGGAGTATTTATAGCGATCCGCGCCAGGCCTCTCCGGCGATTTCTGCGGTATGTGCTCAGAGGTTATTCAGTCCTGATTGTTTTGCTTGCTTAGTCTCGGTGTTGGAGACTGTTAGCAGTGTGTCGTTGTTGGATGAGATTCCTGTTGTCCGTGAGTTTTCGGATATGTTTCCTAGCGACCTTCCCGGTCTTCCCCCGGCCAGAGATGTCGAGTTCGTGATTGATTTGGAGCCGGGTACGCGTCCTATTGCTAAGGCGCCGTACCGGATGGCCCCGCGAGAGCTGGAGGAGCTGCGTACCCAGCTGGATGAGTTATTGGAGAAGGGTTTCATAAGGCAGAGCTCGTCGCCCTGGGGTGCACCCGTTCTTTTTGTGAAGAAGAAAGATGGTTCGATGCGCCTTTGCATCGACTATAGGGAGTTGAACAAAGTCACCATCAAGAACAGGTACCCCCTGCCCAGAATCGACGACTTATTCGATCAGTTACGTGGCAGTTCTGTGTTCTCCAAGATTGACCTTCGATCAGGATATCATCAGCTCAGAATCCGGGAGTCGGACATTCCACGGACGGCTTTTCGATCGAGGCATGGACATTTCGAATTCCTAGTTATGTCTTTCGGGTTGACCAACGCGCCATCAGCGTTCATGGACATGATGAACCGGGTGTTCAAGGATTTTCTGGACAAGTTTGTGGTCGTATTCATAGACGACGTTCTGATTTACTCACGGAATGCTGCGGAGCATGATCAGCACTTGCGGTTGGTGTTATCTGCCTTGAGAGATCATCAGTTGTACGCCAAGTTGAGCAAATGTGAGTTCTGGTTGCCTCAGGTATCCTTCCTGGGTCATGTGGTGAACAAGGATGGCATTTCAGTGGACCCGGAGAAGATTTCTGCGGTGATGGTTTGGCATAGGCCGAGCACACCCAAAGAGATTAGGAGCTTCTTGGGGTTGGCCGGCTATTATAGAAGGTTTGTTGAGGGCTTTTCTACCTTGGCAGCGCCCCTGACTAAGTTGACGCAGAAGCATGCAGCGTTCGTCTGGAGCGAGCAGTGCGAGAAGGCCTTTCTGGAGCTAAAGAGGAGATTGTGCACTGCTCCTGTTTTGACATTGCCTACGGAGGGCAAGGACTATGATGTTTATGTGGATGCCTCGCATGTTGGGCTCGGAGGCGTGTTGATGCAAGAGGGGAAGGTGATCGCGTATGGGTCGCGGCAGTTGAAGACTCACGAGCGGAATTACCCTACGCATGACCTCGAGTTTGCGGCGGTGATTTTTGCGTTGAAGCTGTGGAGGCATTTACTCTATGGGGCTCAGTGCAAGATTTTCACAGATCATAAGAGCCTGAAGTATGTGTTTACTCAGAAGGAGCTGAATCTGCGCCAGCGTCGGTGGTTAGAGTTCGTGGCCGATTATGACGTGGAGATCCAGTACCATCCAGGCAAGGCCAATGTGGTGGCCGACGCCCTGAGCCGCAAGACAAGGAAGATCTTCAACCTCACGGCGGACCGTTTAGTGGAGGAGTTCTTGTTGATGGACATCTCTGTAGGAGGCTGTGATTTGCAAAGCAGTTTGGCAGTGGCAGAGCCATCTTGGATTTCGCTCACCAGGTTGCACCAGAAGGATGATCCAGATTTGTTACACCTGTACCTCAGGGCTGAGAGAGGGGAGTTGCCGGATTTCTCCATCGACGATTCGGGTACCTTGAAGTACCGCGGCAGGTTTTGCATCCCCGCGGTTGGGGACATCAGGAGCATGGTATGCAAAGAGGCTCATGGATCCAGTGTCGCTTACCACCCAGGATCCACGAAGATGTATCATGATTTGAAGCAGATCGCCTGGTGGCAAGGTATGAAAGGGGATATAGCTCGGTATGTTTCTGAATGTTTCACTTGCAAGCGGGTGAAGGCCGATCATGGGAGGCCTGGTGGAAAGCTGACTCCTTTGGAAATCCCGACTTGGAAGTGGGAAAGTATCTCCATGGATTTCATTACGGGCTTACCAAGATCTCCAAGAGGATTTGACTCAGTTTGGGTGATCGTGGACCGATTGACGAAGTGTGCGCACTTCGTACCTTATAAGATCGACTACCCGATGAAGAAGATAGCAGAGCTGTATTTGAGTGAGGTCATCCGGTTGCATGGAGTTCTCGTGAGCATCATTTCAGACCGAGACTCCAGATTTACTTCCCGTTTCTGGAAGAGTTTGCAGGAGGGTTTGGGCACAGACTTGAGATATTCTACCGCTTACCACCCTCAGACAAATGGGCAGACCGAGAGGGTGAACCGCATTGTGCAGGATATGATCAGGTGCTACATTCTAGATCACGGTGGAGCATGGGATGAGCGTTTGCGGCTCATGGAGTTTGCCTACAATAACAGTTACCAAGAGAGCTTGCAAATGGCTCCCTTCGAGGCATTATATGGGAGGCGCTGCAGAACTCCGTTGTTTTGGACTGAGGCCGGTGAGAGGCCTTTGTTGGGTCCTGATGTTCTCGAGGAAATGGAGGTTGCTGTGAAGCTCGTTCGGGAAAAGCTTCGGTTAGCTCAGGAGAGATATGAGAAAAACGCCAACCGGCGTAGGTCTGATTTGGAATTTTCGGTAGAGGATTTGGTTTTCTTGAAGGTGTCTCCGATGGTTGGAGTGAAGAGGTTCGGTAAGAACCGTAAGCTGGATCCGAGGTATGTGGGCCCATTCAGAATTTTGGAGCGAATTGGTGTGGCAGCATATAGGTTGGATCTACCCGCCAACTTCCCAGGCGTGCATAATGTCTTTCACGTGAGCCAGCTGCGGAAGTGTGTGCGGAGCAGTGGGCAAGTCTTGGATGTCGTGCCCCAGTTGGAGCCCAACCTCTCGTATGTTGAGGTGCCGGTCCGCATCTTGGATACTCAGGACCGGGTGTTGCGATCAAAGTCTATCCCGATGATGAAGGTTCTTTGGAAGAATCAAGATTTGGAAAGTGCGACTTGGGAGCTAGAGTCGGCTATGAGGGAGGCTTACCCTCGCCTGTTCTCCTGATTTGTTGGGTATGTTTTATTTCTAGTAACTTTTATATTGTTACTTTCCTCTTTGGTAGAGGCAGTGTACGTAAAGTTTCGGGACGAAACTTTCTTTTAGGGGGAGTGACTGTAACGCCCCCGAATTTTTTTCGGCAATTATTTAAGTCCTCGTTTGGCGTTACGTTGGCACATTCCCGGCCCGTGCCGTTGTTAGAGTACCTCGTTAGGTGTTCTTAGAGGTTATGGCCTGTTGTATGGTTTCCCCAGCTAGCCGGTGTCTGTTTTGGAGGTCCGGCTGAGCCTCTTAGGGAATCCCTGTACTTTGGCTTCGGGCGAGGTTTGCCCAAGTGTGTGGTCGTCGGAGGTTGTATCCGACTTCGCCGATGTTTTCGTAGCCCGAGTGTTTAGCTACGGTGCGGATTCGTTCGGAATCCGAGAGCGTTAGTTTTCGCGCCTTTTCGACGGTCGCTAGTTAGCGAGTCGTCAGTTGTGCAAGCATATTTTTCATGTTTGCGCATTTGGGGCTTAGCGCGTGTTGTAGTCATGCGAGGTTCTAATAATTGGCGTGTGCGTGTCTGCGATCATGTGTTAGTGTGTACGTATAAATATATTTATAGGTGTGTTAGTGTGTATGTATAAATATATATATATATATGTGTGTGTGATAGGGTGTATGTATAGATGTGTATATAAATGAGAGTTAAGTGTGTTTATATATATATAGATATAAGTTTAGAATTAAATAAGTATATATATTTATATATATATATATCGGTTAGGTTAGAAATCCCCCCCCCCAAACCCGTCGGCTGCCTGGAACCCGAGCGGAAGAAGGAAAAACGGCAGAAGCCCCCGCAGCCCCCGATCACCCGTTCGCCGGCCCAAATCAGCCCGGATCTCCAGTTCGAGGCCGGATCCGGACTCCTCCAGTCAAGATCTCCATTCCAAGGTACCTATCTTGAGATTTCCTCCATGTTCTTCCCGGTCGGATCTCTTCATCTTCAGTTTTTCCAAGCAGTAATGGAGATTCCTACCCTAATTTCTGTCCAGGTTCTCCTTGTGGTTGAGTTGCGGGCCGATTGGGTGCTGGCCGGTTCCTCCTAGCCCGATTTTTTTTGTTTGTCCAGGTTTTCCTAGATCCGCTGCTGGCCGAATCCTCTCCTAAGACCAAGGCAAGTACTCTCTTGCCAAAGTAAAATTTCTTCATGCTAGTTTTGTTACCTAATTCATGAGAAATTCTTGATACGATTTCAGCACTAGGAAATTCTTGATATTATTTCAGCATTTGGAATTTTGGTATGATTTCGGCACTAGGAAATTTTGAGGTGATCTCATTATTATTAATGGCAAGGACCTTATCGTAGTTGCCCCTTGGTTCCCCCAAAGAAAAATCGGATTGGTACCGAGGCCACCCAACCCTCTTGTCATTTGTCTTTTTGGTGTCAATTCACTTGTTCGCATTAGTGTTAAGCCCCTTGCTAATGTAGGTATCGAACCACCCAAGTATAGTGTTTATGAGATGTAGTAAGCTAAATGTGTACGGTGGTAGTAGGTTAACCTTAAGGTTTTAGTTGGAGGTCAAGCTACTTTGCCGTATTTAATATCACATTATCGGAACGCGTTTAGTATCAAAATACTTACTTAAACTAGGATTCGTGTCACCTTCAATTTAATTGTGTCAACCCTCTTGCTTGGGCGAAGTCGATGTTTAGTCCGTTGGTATGAATATAAGACTCTTAGGTGGGTCGCTCTAGAGTACTTAGGGTTCAGTGCGACTTCTCGGTGGTTCATGGAACCACTAGTGAGGGCTTTCCCGAGTCACGTAGTGCTGGAGTAGGATGTGATTTTGAGGTGGGTCGGACCGATGCCGCCACCCTTGTTTTACTTCTTGTCTTATTAAGACAATGTGAGTTGTTTGGTTGAGTTGGACCGATGCCACCACCACAGCACCTTGAGATGTTTAGGCCTGTGAGACGTGATTGGACCGTTGCCACCAGTCTAGGCCCTTTTTCTGACCTTTTTGTCCATCTCCAGTACTAGGTGACTCTTTCTGCTCTAGCTTTATACCTGGATTTATTACTTTGTTAATCCTTCCTGCAGATATGCGAGAGGCTTGACCTCACCCGTGCACTTGGTGCACCCCCCTTTTTACTCACTCATGGCGAGTATTTTTTTTTTCCTGCACTCGTGTACTTAGCTCTTACCTGTTTCACTTCTTTCTTATGCTATTGTTTCATTTCCATATTTATATATTGCTTTGCTGAGGCGTTCTCTTCTTTGAATGCCTCAGGTTCAGGTTTATAGCCGACTGAGCGGCTAGGGTTCTTCTGGAGTTTGCTAGTGTTGTAGCTGCTGCTGAGTTTCTTTTCCTCACTCCTGGGAGGTAGTTTCTTTAGACTTGTAGTACAGATATACCTACTCACCAGTGGGTTCGTGTCAGTTGTTGGCGCCCACTGGTGGTTTCTCTTTTTAGATGCTTTGTACTTTGCTTATACTGCTAGATTTCCTGTTTTGGAGTTTGTTCAACTTGTTCTGGGATGATTTATGTTAGGTTGCTAGTTACTTTAAAACTTATAAAAGAAAATAATCATTATATCAAAAATATAGTCATCATGTTTTCCTTTCTAAAAAAAAAGCCTAATCACTATTTTCAAACCACGTAAAAAGGATATTTCCTATATATAATATATAAATTAAATCTAGGGTTTTGCATAGCCTTAGGCGTCCCCTGGGGACGCTTAAGCATTCTCTTAGGGTGTTAAAAAGAAAATGAATAAAGTACTTTCCGCTACGTACAAGTATACTTTTGAAAGGTGGACTAGTTGATCCACGAAGCTGAGGGATACGGCCTCTAAAATATAATTGGTTTTCTCATCATTAAAGTTTTGAACTTTCTTAGTCTTAGCAGTTAGTGGTTGCCTGAGCGTCGACAGTTATCCCCTGTCTGACGTGGCATCACAACGCGCGTTTTCTTCTACTCTGATACTCCTTAAATTTCGGAGAAAATGCGGGTTATGACACTTAGCCTTCATTCTCCCCAAGAGCCTTCCCACCGCCGCCTATCTCCCTACACAGCCGGCTGCCAGCTGCAGGCTGCCCGCCCGCTTTTTCCTCCAACCGGCCACCGTCGGCTCTCCTTCTCTCCACCGCCAACGCTGCCCCTTTCCACACCACCCCGGGCCACAACCGACATCCCCGTCCCCTTCCCCTATAGTCGGCCCTCTTCACAAACCTCTGGCAAGGCCGCCTCCTCCCCCGGCCCAGACCTAATTCTCCAAACCACCTTCAACCCGCCCTAATTCTCTAGATCCATTCAGATCTGAGAATTTCATCCCTCGATCCGCTATTTCCACCATCCACACACCATTCCCTCGCCCTGATCCGACCCTAAATAGCGGATCCACCCTTTCCCGGCCCGGATCTACTTGTACGTGGTCAGATCTACCCATTTCTCGTCTGATCTCACCATTTACCGTCGAGGACAGTCACCGCCATCACTTTCATGCCACCGGTTCCATCTTCGATCGCCGATCTACACATCCAGATCCATAATCTTCAGTGCTTTGGTTCAGCCCGCTACTTTGAGTTCTCTTGTGGTATTGGTTTATGTGATTTGACATCTATCATTGGTGAACTATTATATGTTGCTTTGATTCTTGATAGTGGAACTTCGTTTTTGATACACTACTAACTTGCACGGGAAATTATTCACCGCATGCTTGGCCTTGGCCCTCCGAGCTGAGGAACGCCATATAAAATTGCTAAATTGAATAATCTTTTTCGCTCGTGATTATTTGTGTGGTGTTGAAAATTATCATTGCTCAATTTATTTGGCATCACGTCTGACGGTCTCATTGCATGTAGTTTAGGACTAGCGCGTCACATTTGCATTTATCCCCGAAGATCCTAGGTTTCGTGCACCCCGTATCCTATCCGACATCAATTGATATCAGAGGGAGGTTAGGTCATTTGCTTGCTCTGTGGTGGTAGGACATTTAGAGCAAGCATGTCAGATCTGTTAATCATCGACGACCGAGCGGCAAGATCATATTCAGGTGCCACTTTTGCTGAGTTTCAACGTCTTATCCTATATCGTTTTGACATCATAGGTGCCCAGTTCAACGATGTGCATCATGATCTTGCCGAGGTGAATTTTCGTTGGGACAACTTAGAGAACGTCCGGGACACTTCAACACAGCGTAACGATTCACTTATGGACGACCCTAATGCTCCCCCACGTCTTGACCAGCACCCGAGAGTCGGTCAACCTCCAGTAGAACGCCACCGTCGTGATATTCCTCATCGAGCCCCAGCTCCGCCGGCAAGGCAAAATCCTGATCCAGCGCATGAGACTTCCACATTAACGTGATGAATATCGTATGCCACGTCAGTCTCAGCCTAACCCCAGAGATCGTGTACCCCACACGGTCGCCGTGATCATCTCCGCGATGAGTATTATCCCTCGGGTCGAAGAGAGTGCCCCCCCCCCACCCGCTCGATACGACTATGCCCATGATGACTATCCTGAGGATTATCCCCGACCCACGGAGGGGTGGGCACCACTTTGATATCACTCGTCGTATTTGACTCGACGCCCCTTCGTTCGATAGTCGTTTGGATCTGAAAGCCTTCAGCGATTGGCTCCTAGACATGGACCACTATTTTGAGTGGTATGATATGAGTGACGAGCGTTGTGTTCGCTTGGCAAAAATAAAGTTGGTCGGGCAGGCTAAGATATTCTGGATTAGCGTAGAGAGAGCTTTGGAGTGAGATGGTTATTACCTCATCACCAAGTGGGACGAGATGAAGCAGAGGTTGAGCGAGAAGTACCTCCCCGCGTCCCACCGAGACCAGTTATTTGAGCAGCTACAGAACTTACGGCAGGGGACACTTACTGTCGCTGAGTACATGGCTCGTTTCAACGAGCTAGTCGTGAGGAGTGATGTCTCGAAAGAGCCTATTGCCACTGCCTCTCATTTTAGGCAGACCTACGTTCTGAAATTCGAAAAGAGTTGATTCCACATCGCTTAGAGACTGTCGACCAGATATTTCAACTCGCCCTAGAGTACGAGCAATACCTCTGATCATCTACCAAGATGCAGTTCCCCTCTCAGACTTATTCCTCGATTTTTAGGAAACCCACTCTGCCCCAGACCACCACGGCTACACCCTCACGTGTTCTCACGAACACGAAGGGCAAGGCCGTCGCCACTGATGGCCAGCAATCTGGGGGTATTCTGTGTTATAGATGTTCCGGCAGAGGACACGTGGCGACGTAGTGCCCCACGCAGAGCCTGCTAGTTGAGGATAAGGAGCAGGGTTTAGAGGAAGATGAGGAGGCCACGGAAGAAGTTAAGGCCACTGTCGAAGACGGTTAGGAGAGTGACGCTGAGAGATCACTAGAGGTGAAAGTGATTAGACGCCTCCTGCACACCCCTCGTGTAGATGAGGATTGACGACGTACAACCATCTTTTACACGTACTTTCCCAGCGCAGGCGGTCCATGCAAGTTGATTATTGACAGCGGGAGTTGCGTGAACATCGTGGCCCAAAAGGGGCTTGACAGTATGCAGGTGAAGGCAGAGCCTCACCCGTATCGTGTCGTCTGGGTAGATAAAACGGCGATTCAAGTCACCCAGCGTTGCCTCGTCCAAATCACCATTGCTTCATTTCAGGACAAGGTCTGGTGCGATGTATTTCTCATGGACGTCGCTCATGTGTTACTTGGTCGTCTCTGGCTATTTGACTGTGACGTCACGTGCTTCAGCTGCTCGAACACGTGTATTTTACGATAAGGGGCGGAAGATTACGTTGACGTCCACCCAGCCCCGGGATAGATTCAAGGGTGTGGTGGAGTCATCTGTTAGTACGAGCGCCTCGAGGCCCCTGCATATTTTGAGGTGAGACGAGTTTCTGTGAGATAGTGCTGAATCGAATATCATCTGCGTTGTGGCCGCCACTCAGGCATCTGAGGACACCCCTGTTGACCACCCACTAGCGGTGCGTCCCCTTTTAGATGAGTTTGCGGACATTATGCCCGACGAGCTGCCCCTCCACGTGACATTCAGCATGTTATTGACTTGGTCCCGGGGGCTTCCCTCCCGAACTTGCCCCATTATCGTATGCACCCGAATGAGCATGTTGAGCTCAAGAGGCAGGTTGACGAGCTTCTTCGGAAGCAATTCATTCGTGAGAGTATGAGTCTGTGTGCGGTTCCGGCCCTTCTGACCCCTAAGGACTGTAGTTGGCATATGTGCATCGATAGTCGCGCCATTAACAAGATCACGGTCAAGTATTGCTTCCTGATCCCACGACTCGGCGATCTACTGGATACTATGTCTGGTGTCCAGATCTTCTCCAAGATCGATCTCCGTAGTGGGTACCATCAGATACGAGTTAGTGAGGGTGATGAGTGGAAGACTGCATCCAAAACCAAAGATTGTCTATATGAGTGGCTAGTCATGTCATTCGGACTATCTAACGCCCCAAGCACGTTCATGAGTCATGACGTAGGTGTTGCGGCCCTACATTGGCAAGTTTCTGCTCGTGTATTTCGATGACATACTGATCTATAGTCAGACACATGTTGCTCACCTCGATCACTTGAGGCTTCTCTTCGGCACCCTCCGCCAAGAGAAATTGTACGTGAATCTGAAGAAGTGTTCATTCCTCTCTGAGTTTGTTCACTTCCTAGGATTTATTATATCCTCGACTGGAGTATCTGTTGACCCGGAGAAGGTCAAATTCATTCGTGACTGGCCTGTGCCAGCGAACATCCACGAGGCTCGCTATTTTCACGGACTTGCCACCTTCTACAGGAGGTTCGTCCAGGAGTTTAGTACGATTATGGCCCCCTTCACGAGCTGTCTCAAGAAGGGAGAGTTCCAGTGGACCCCTGCAGCCACTAGAGGCTTCGAGGAGATTAAGGAGAGACTGACGACGGCTCCTGTTCTGAGATTGTAGGACTTTAGCCATGCTTTTGAGGTCGCGTGTGATGCGTCTGGTGCAGGTATCGGTGGCGTATTGAGCCAAGAGGGACACTCAGTTTCTTACTTTAGTGAGAAGTTGAACGAGGCCAAGCAGAAATACTCGAACTATGATCGAGAATTTTATGCTATTGTCCAGTCTCTGCGCTTCTGGAGACACTATCTCCTTCCTCGGGAGATTGTGTTGTATTCCGACCAACAGGCCTTACGGAATCTCGATTCGCAGCGCAAGCTGGGACACCGACATGCCAAGTGGGTTGAGTACCTGCAGGACTTTCATTGTGTTCTCAAACACCGAGTTAGTGTGGAGAACAAACTGGCTGATGTGTTGAGTCGCCGCGTCTTCCTACTACAGACGATGACCGCTAGCGTAGATGGGTTTGAGAGATTGATTCTGGATTATCCGACATGCCCAGACTTTAGCGAGATTTACGTAGTCCTGTCCCGAGACCCTCCAGACCTTGTTGAGGGATATCAGATCTTCAAGGGATACCTGTATCGGGGCTCCCTCCTGTGCATTCCCCAGACGTCATACCGTGATTATTTTATTTGGGAGTTGCACGCGGGCGGAGCCGCAGGGCACTTTGGGCGAGATAAGTCCATAGCCATTGTCGAAGAACGTCTCTACAGGCCCAGCCTCAGGAAGGACGTGGCTCGCGTTGTCCTCCACTGTCGTATATGCCAAACGGCAAAGGGTGTCAAACAAAACACAGGTCTGTACACGCCTTTACCTGTTTCACACCGCCCTTGGGAGGACATTAGCATGAATTTTGTTCTCGGACTTCCCAGCACCCTGCGGAAACACGATTCCATCTTCGTAGTGGTCGATCGATTTTCAAAGATGGCACACTTTATTGCTTGTGGTAAGATGGCAGACGCGACTCACATAGTGTTTATTTTTATGAGGGATGTCTTTCGATTACATGGCCTACCCAAGTCAATTGTGTCAGACCGCGATATGAGGTTCATGAGTTACTTTTGGAAGACCCTGTGACATAAGACTGACCCTTAGGTTCTCCTCGGCATGTCATACGCAAACGGACGGACAGACCGAAGTAGCGAATAGAAGCTTAGGAAACCTTTTAAAGTGTCTTGTAGGAGAGCATGTAGGTAGATGGGATTTAGATCTTTCAGTTGCGAAGTTTGCGTACAACAGTTCTGTCAATAGGTCCACCGGGTTGAGTCCATTCCAGGTAGTGTCAGGATACGACCCTAAGAAGCCCACTGATCTCATCCCGAGCCCATTAGAGCCGCACCCTAGTGAGTCTGCTGAATCATTTGCATAACATTTGCATGAGTCTGTTCGCCGACGGATAATAATGAGCAATGAAAATTACAAAGCTCATGCAGATAAGCGGAGACAAGAGAAGATATTTAATGAAGGCGAGAAAGTTATGGTGTGAATCCGCCCTGAGAGGCTCCCCTCGGGGCCAGCCAAAAAGCTAAGCGTCAGGCGAATGGGTCCTTACTCAATTATTAGTCGTATTGGGACAAACGCCTACCAGCTCGATATCCCGACAAGTATGGAAATTCATCTAGTGTTTAATGTTAAGGAGCTGGCGCCGTACTACGCGCCTCACGAGAATGTGGACCCGAATAGTGGAGATGCCCAGCCACCCTCACCCCCACTTCTGTTGTCTCACCACTCTCATACTCCACCAACGTCTGATAGCCACTATAACCCACCCACTGCTGACACCCTTTCACCTGGGAATTCGTTTTCTTTGATTTCACCACCGGCACCGTCGATCGCTCCGGGTTCCACCCTTCAAGAGATGAGAGCTGAGAGCATCACAGAGGTCAGATCCCACCAGTTCGTTCCCACCTCGGACGGGCCGCGATGTCGCTACATGGTACATTGGCAGGGCCGCCCAGATGCTGACGACACTTGGATACTACCGGCAGAGCTTGATCGACTCGCCCCTGGACTTCGACTTCAATACGATCGTCTTCATTCATCAGAGATGAAGACTTTTCAGTCGGGGGTAGTTGATGGAGAGCTATCAGATCGTGCACCTGGAGGGGTTCGCCGCAAGGCGGGACCCACGTTCATTCATTCGAGCAGGAAGACTTGACTGGATCGCCAATCCGACTCCGTGGTTGCGTCCGGCACGTCGCCGCGAATCAAAATCATATATTAGTTTATATTTTTGGGTTTATTATTTATGTATTTTAGTGGCCGACCCCACCGACCAATCATAGTCAACTTTGTTATTTTCTTATAAATATGAGCGTTAGGGATTGAATGAAGCATTGCAGGTTTTTGGAGATTGAAATCCTGGAACTTCGCGATCACCCCTCAGTGTCGACGTCGTGGAATCCTAGGTGACGACTCTTAGGCGTTCAAACTTCCCCCCAAGGTACTACTCATCCTTAGCCTTCATTCTCCCCTTCAAAGAACCCTAGCCGACCCCCACCCAAAAGCCTTCCCACTGCAGCCTATCTCCTGCACAGTCGGCTGCCAGCTGCCAGCTGCAGGCCGCCCGCCCCATTTTTTCTCCAACCGGCCACCGTCGGCTCTCCCTCTCTCCATCGCCAACGCTGCCCCTTCCCACACCACCTCGGGCCACAACCGACATCCTCGTCCCCTTCCCCTACAGTCGGCCCTCTTCACAAACTGTCGGCAAGGTCGTGTCCTCCCCTCCTCTTCGTGAAACCAACTCCAAACAGCCATAATTCTCTAGATCCATTCAGATCTGAGAATTGCAGCCCCCGATCCATTATTTCCACCATCCACACACCTTTCCCTCGCCCGGATCTGACACTAAATAGCGGATCCACCCTCCCCCGGCCCGGATCTACTTGTACGTGACCGGATCTACCGATTTCTCATCCGATCTCACCATTTACCGCCGAGGACAGCCACCGCCATTATCTTCGCGCTGCCGGTTCCATCTTCGATCGATGATCGACACATCCGGATCCATAATCTTCAGTGCTTCGGTTCAGCCCGCTACTTTGTGAGTTCTCTTGTGGTATTGGTTTATGTGATTTGACATCTATCATTGGTGAACCATTATATGTTGTTTTGATTCTTGCTAGTGGAACTTTGTTTTCGATACACTACTAACTTGCAGGGGGAATTATTCGCCGCGCGCTTGGCCTTGGCCCTCCGAGCAGAGGAACGTCATATAAAATTGCTAAATTGAATAATCGTTTTCGCTCGTGATTATTTGTGTGGTGTTGAAAATTATCATTGCTCAATTTATTTGTCGTCACGTCTGACAGTCTCATTGCATGTAGTTTAGGACTAGCGCGTCACATTTGCATTTCTCCCCGAAGAGCATAGGTTTCGTGCACCCCGTAGCCTACCCTACATCACCATGTCAACAAATTGTTCGTTTCTTCTATACAAGTGCAATTCCCTTC
This sequence comes from Platanthera guangdongensis, assembly GCA_039583875.1. NCBI lineage: Eukaryota > Viridiplantae > Streptophyta > Magnoliopsida > Asparagales > Orchidaceae > Platanthera > Platanthera guangdongensis. The sequence goes on along the minus strand of CM077147.1, from coordinate 82,385,690 downwards.
AATTGTATGAAGAACCCGGAATTCATAAGGATGGTCGAAGCGATCGGCCAACATGGCCCCGGAATGAAACCTCCTTCTTATAAGTACATCAGAGTTAAATACCTGAAACAAGAGCTGGGCAGAACTCTACAATTACTAGAGGAGTACAATGCGGAATGGTTGAAATATCTTTTTTATTCTCAAATTCAAGTTTTCACTTTTTAGTATCAACTATCAAATATCAAAAACTCATTTAATTAAATTCCTTTATTGTAGGTGGAGTCGAAAATCTCACCCTAAGGTGCAGTGATCTCGATGTTACTGAGTATATAAGTGAGGGTGAATGGGATGACGATGAGGATGTCAGTGGTGGTGATGAGGAAGATGTGATTATTGGTGATGAAGATATGGTCGATGTGTCTGTAAATGATTTATATTGATGATTTTATGATAGACCTACTCAACAGTCTCACCTACCTACTCTTGGATTTGTTATTTTGTTTTAGACATTATTTTTGTATTTCTTATTTAATGTGTTGGATGACTCCTATTTGATGTGCCTATTAATGATTTGTGAGTTCATAGTTAAAGTTGATTTTACTTGTTTAACTGGTAAACAAACATATTATTGTTAACATTTTCTCATATACTGTTAGTATGTTACTTGATATTGTTTTTCTCATACTAAATTTGTCTTCAGTGTAACAATTTTTTTTGTTTTATTAGATGAACAATGCTGCATAACAAACCAGATTATGCTCTTGTTGAGATGAGGGATGGTTTTCAAGCTGAATTAACTAGGCACTTTCAGAAGGTTAGTGTAATATTTTTCTTAACACATTATACAATTACATACAATTCATCATTCATGCTATCAATTTATGTTGTATTGATTTTGTGGGAGTGCTATGTTAATAAACTCTTGATATATCATTTCTTGGACAAGTGCAAGTAAGTCTTTCTTAAATTAAGCTAAAACTTCTCATATGTGGTTACGGTTCTTTGTTTTGCTTTAATACTCTGCTTCAAAAGTTGAACTTTATATGAACTTTATATTTATATTTTTGTGTATGTATGGCTAATTAGGTTCTGAACTCAAGGCTCCCTATGTTATTGTTTATTTTAAGTCTTACTTTATGAATGTAGTAGGAGCTTATGATGCTCGATCCGATCCTACGATCCGATCTGATCCAACCCCCGAAATGATCCTAACTAGGATTTAGATCCTGACAACTTTGGCTATAGTTACTGATATTGTAGTACATGAACTGCAAAACAGGGCAAATTCTCCTGTTACTGCGATCTCCATTTTGTAGTTCTGTATGATACAAATATTTTTGATAGTCAACAGATAGGAGTGTGACCCAATAAAAATTTGGAAGGGATGTAGAGGCATGTAGACAAGTTCTAGTATAAAAGAAAGGCAAGAACAAGACATGTCGTCAACACATTGTCAAGCTCCACGATAACTTTCTTGTTAGGCTCCGTACAACAAAAACCTCCTCGAAAGATTCCCTTGAGAGACCTTATCGACAAATTAGAGCTACCTTGATGAGAACTTCCTCACAATGCAACATACCAATAACTACATTTCAACTAGCTCCCCTCAGTGAAGGCCTCGCCGCTTGTACTACGAAGGCCTGCCACCAAGCTCTTCAATAGAAGATTCCCTTAGATAGTCTTATACTTATTAAGAACTCTAGCTTTTCTCCCCCAAAGAATCCTATGCAGCTAGCTCAAAAAGAGCTTCTACTCGTCAGGTCACTCTCTAAAATTCTTCTCCGCGACCAGTGTCAACAGGCTAACCTCATCAAAAACCGTTTTCTCGGTGTCCACTTCTCCCAAGATGCACCTGATCTCCTAAATACCATGTCAAAGACCTTTTGATGATTACACTTCAATGCTGACGACAAACTTCATGTAAGCAACTTGTAGAAGATTGAAAGCCTAACTATCGAGAACCTCCAAGTTAGTTCTCACTGATGAGTCCAATTTATATAGGGTTTTTCGGACTCATCCGGGCTAGTTATCACGCACGTGCACTACATTTTTAGCATGTTTTCGTTCATATTCTATTTGAATCGTTTAAGTACACAAAGTGCACTTTCTAGACCCGTTGGGGTGTGCAAGCGTGCATCCCGTTGTTGGGGGTAAGCACGTGGTGCTCCCCATGCTTTTTCTGGATTATTTTGTCATATTTCTGCTTGTGCTGGAGGTACTCTAGATTGTGATGTTTGTTTACAGGTGGGTTGTTCCTTCAAGGCTTAAATTGTTGCATGTAGACATCGCACGGTCGTGCGTTTTCCTTGACGAACGACCGTTTCAGTCGTGTGATTGCTACAGGTCTCTTTTAGTGAGCAGCTGTCGTGCGTTTTTTCTTAATGCACGATTGGGTTCAATCATGTGCGAAGGAAAACGCACGACCTCCCTGTAATGGCTGATAATCGAGTTCTGTCAAGCTCCGTGCAATTTGTTCGCGCACGAGCAGTTTGCTCGTGCGAGTTCAAAAACGCACGTGTTGTCTGTCTTCCCAGGTTGGGCCTCCTATGTTATTATAATCGCACAATCAAACGCACGATCGTGTGTTTGGTTATGCGTCTCTTAAATTCTGACCGTCTACTATTTAAGTCGCATGTATTCGTCGCAATTTCTTATCTGTGGTCTTCCCCGCGTCCGGGACGACCTAGTTCGCCATTTTTTGCCCCTCTTGCTGCCCACCTTGGGGAGGAACTCTGACCGTCGTTTTGGTGCAAATCCTTTGCTAGGGATTCCTCTTCGGCCTCCGCCATCGTCTCCAACCATTCAAGCCTTGTTTCAAGCGATTTTTCTACATCTTTGAAGTTCTCCGGTGTGAACGTGATAGGCGGTGATTCGCGAAGAAGACGGGTCATTGGAAGGCGGTGACAGCTCTTCTCTACCCCGGACGGCAGTCGAAGTCCGAGTGCGGAAGAGGAGTGACAAACCTCGATTTCGGCCGAGAACCCAGACGAGTCTTTGTGCGTTGGTTGTATTCTCTCCTCCTTCTTTGTGGTAGATTATTTAATATTGTTTGGATGTTTGGAATGATGTTTAATAACCCTAAATGCATTTTCAGGTTTCTCACTATGTGTATGTGGTGATTATGTGTGGTTGTTAATTCCGTGGTGCGCCTCCATCCACCGCGTGTTTGATTCCTTTGTGTTTGTGTCGTCCTAGCGATTGCTAGGAGCGTACGTAGCGAGAGAAAATTTTAGGTGCGTTTCTCTCACCTATTTCTAGGTGAGAGAATAAATACTCATTGGAAGTGGACCCCACCTCTTTCCTTCCTCCAAAAAAAATTCCCGCACCACCGATCTCTCCTCTCCCTCCCGGCGAAACCCTAAGCCCGCCTCCTCCCCCTCCCGCGATGAACCCTGACCTCCTCCTCCCACGACGATCCCCGACCTCCTCCCACGGCGAACCCCAAATTTCCTGCACCCCCCGATCTCTCATCTACCTCCCGGCGAAACCCTAGGGCCACCTCCTCCCCCTCCCACGGCGAACCGCGGCCTCCTCCCACGGCGATCCCCGGCCTCCTCCCATGGCGAACCCCAAATTTCCTGCACCCCCCGATCTCTCATCTCCCTCCCGGCGAAACACTAAGACCGCCTCCGCCCCCTCCCACAGCGAACCCCGGCCTCCTCCTCCCACGACGATCCCCGGCCTCCTCCTCCAGCGGAGAAACCCCGACCTCCTGCTCCTCCAACGGCGAAACCCCGGCCTCCCAGTATTTTAGTGAAATACTGAGAGTTCTGACAGTATTTTGTTAAAATACTGAAAGTTCTGACAATATTTGATCAAATACGGTATATTATGACAGTATTGTGATCAAAAAAGTCAATAACAAACACATTGCAATCTATCAAAACGGTATAATGTTACATTATGTAATTGTATTAACATCTTCTCGTCACTATTATATATATTATTATATAAAATATATAATTTATAGATTGTATTGTGCACGATATTGAACAATATATTGACAGTATTTTCGTGAAATACTGGAAGTTCTAATAGTGTTTTGGTGAAATACTGAGAGTTCTGATGATATTTGGTTAAATATTGTTAGAACTCCCAATATTTCACCACATTGCAATCTATCAAAATGGTATAATGTTACATTATGTAATTGTATTAACATCTTCTCTCTACTATTATATATATTATGATATAAAATATCTAATTTATAGATTTTATTGTGCACGATATTTAACAATATATTGACAGTATTTTGGTAAAATACTGGGAGTTCTAATAGTATTTTGGTGAAATATTGAGAGTTCTGATGATATTTGATCAAATACTGTCAGAACTCCCAGTATTTCACCAAAATACTAGGAGGTCGGGGTTTCGCCGCTGGAGGACGTCGGAGTTTCACCACTGGAGGCGGGGTTTTCACCACGGGAGGAGTAAGAGGTCGGGGTTTCGCTGCAGGAGAAGGAGGAGGCCGGGGTTTTGTCGCGGGAGGAGGTCGGGGTTTCACCGCGTGAGGAGGCCGGGATTCGCCGAGGGAGGAGGCTGGGGTTTGCTGTGGGAGGAAGCCGGAGATCGTCGTGGGAGGAGGCCGGGGTTCGCCGTGGGAGGAGGGGGTCGGGGTTCGCCGTGGGAGGAGGAGGTCGGGGTTCGCCGCGGGAGGGGGAGGAAGCGGCCTTAGGGTTTCGTCGGGAGGGAGATGCGAGATCAGGGGGTGCAGAAAAATTTTTGGAGGAATGAAAGAGGTGGGTCCACTTCCAATGAGTATTTATTCTCTCACCTAGAAATAGGTGAGAGAAACGCACCTAAAATTGAGGTGATTACGACCCTCACTTGATCCACCATCTGAATCATTACCCAATTGGGTAATCCAACCGAGCGAAATGGTGAAGGCGACCCGCGTAGATAAATTAGGTTTTATAATTTTAGTAAACCAAATCAAAACTCCTCATTGCTCCGTTTGCGCAACGCTTTTTCGAACAATTGAATCGCGCACCTTAATTGAACTCTTCTGAGATCGATACTTGGGGATTGACTCTCATTTTATATTACTTGTGTGACCGGTACACTTGTTGTATCTGCGCATCAGTCACCTCCGGGTTAGTTGTCGAGAACCTCAAGGTTAACTGTCGAGAACCTCTTGGTTAGTTGTAGAGATCTCTTGTATCATCAAACAATCATCATCCATCTTGTCTATAGACCTTGTCGAGTTCCTCCAAGCCAATAACTCCTCCATGGTCCAGTACAATGAAGCAGCTTCCTAGAACAATTGTCGAGAACCACACATTCCCGAGAATCAAGTTGGTTATTGTTTTCTCCCATCCTCCATCCTCCCACCGTCTCTATTAAATTGTTAGACTCAGTCGTCAAACACTTCGTCAGCAACCGAGAATATTCTCTCTATTTCTGACGTTGATGCAGGCCAACGGGTGCCGACAGATTAAACTACACGCACTTGGGTTCGACAAATAAACTAGGACGCGTTGGAGCAATATTTCTCTAAAATTATACTACCTGTGATTTATCCAACTAGTGGCACAATATTTAACAACAACGCACACGCAAAGGGACGCTACCCCTTTTATAGATTGAACACGGGCTAAAGGTCAATGTTCGCTCAAGCGAATAGGACCTACCCGATCCGGAAAATTAGCAATTCAAATTAAATTTACCCGCAAGCATTACCAAAACCAACACGAGATGATCCGGACTAAAATAGCGATTTAAAAAAAAATCCAAAATTCAATCCCAAATTAATTTAAATCGAGGTTAACCAAAATCCCTAGAACTCGAGGAGAAATCAAGGATAATGAATATGATCTCTACTAGCGTTCTCGAGATCTACCCGATCTTATTTTTACGAAAATATTCGGAAGGAACACGCTTTAAAAATCAGATAATTTTAAGCACGAATTTCAATATAAATCAGGACTAAATACTAGCCTTCTAATTCCACCAAATCTCACAAATAATATTAGAAGAAATCACACAAGAGATGTTTAGAAATTCGTTACCCAAACACCAAGAAATCCGTCCACAATGAGTGGAGGAAGCGCTCACGACGGTGGTTGATTCTATTTCCACGCAAATCCACGAATCCGCTCCGAACGATAAAATCGCAAGCCGTTCTTCGTTGCAAGAAACACTAGGAGAGGGAGAAACCTTGAAAAGCCGAAAAAATTGTGAGAGGAGAGAGAAACCATGTGCTACATGACTTGATCCCAAAGCGGAGGATAAGGGGGGTAAGTCAAGTGGCACGGGAGCCTTATAATCAAAAATGATTTCAATGTGCTCTCAATCCGTAGTTTTAATTTTAACTCTAATATACGCACGCTTGGCATGAAGATATGCCAAGGAGAACCGTTCATTATAAAAAATAGAGTTGGACGCTCCCGGATGTGAAAGGATGTGCGAACGATACAACTCAAGGGACCCAACTATAGTCACTAGCGTATGGACATGAGGGTCATCAAAAGGCGGTGGGTAGATGCGTGCAACCGGGTGTGGTATATAAGTATGTTTATGAGACACCACATCCAGAGGCACAATAGCCAAAGAATCAGAATCGGTACCACGACCTAAGAAGTCATCTAATGTAGGCAAATAAACAAGAGGAAGGGTCGGTAAAATCAATCCCAGAAAAAAAATCCAAATCAGTATAAATTGCACCCAACGGTGACATCATCAAAGAACTCTCCTCCGGGTATACAACAAGAGAATCGTCCAAAAGTACCCTTCCCTCAGATGGTAACTCATCCACAATAACACTAGGGACATCCTCACTCTCAGGCTCCTCAGATGACTCGGATACATTCTCAGTGGGTGTAATCGTAGGCTCTATCACGATGGGGATCGTAGCCTGGAGAGGGCACTCAATACTAGGGTGATCAGTCATAATACTAGCAGGACATGTAATAGGCAACGTCAGAATCATCTGAATCGTCGGGCACTATCATACATGTCGGAATACTCACACCTAGCTGGTCATCTTCAAAATCCAGAGATACCACATCTACATCAGAGTCTTCGGGGGTATCAGTCATAATCTCAGGAGGCTCAGACATCGGAGCTAAAGGAGCCAACACCCTAGCAATAGTATCTTTGGAATCCAAATTATGGGGTCTAAACTACTTATTTTCCCTAGAGGTGGAAATAGGCACCCGTTGGGTATTACTACCAATGTGGGGATAGGATCTAACTTGAGGTATATGGTCACTCACTCCTATAAGCAGTTACAGGTCTAGTGTCATAACTAGTCTTGCTAACGATCTCTACTAGCGTTCTCGAGATCTACCCGATCCTATTTTTACGAAAATATTTGGAAGGAGCACACTTTAAAAATCAAATTATTTTAAGCACGAATTTCAATATAAATCAGGATTAAATACTAGTCTTCTAATTCCACCAAATCTCACAAATAATATTAGAAGAAATCACACAAGAGATGTTTAAAAATTCGTTACCCAAATCCCAAGAAATCCGTCCACAATAATGAGTGGAGGAAGCGCTCACGACGGTGGTTGATTCTATTTCCACGCAACTCCACGGATCCGCTACGGACAATGAAATCGCAAGCCGTTCTCCGTTGCAAGAAACTCTAGGAGAGGGAGAAACCTTGAAAAGACAAAAATATTGTGAGAGGAGAGAGAAAAGGTGGTGGCCAAATTCTTTAGGAAAGAAAAAGGAGAGGAAGTAGGTGGTGGACGGTTTTGGTGCTGGAAAGGGGGTAGTGGGCTCGGGTTGGTGGTGGATGGGGGTGGCCGAGAGAGAGAGGTGGATGGGGGTGGCCGAGAGAGAGAGGTGGAGGGGGAGAGGGAGGCCGGCTAGGGTTGGCCGAAATTCCAAGAGGACAAGAAGGGGGGCTCGGGTAAAGGAGGAGAAGTGGTCGGGTTTTCTTATGGGATGAGGAGGAGAGGGAGATCTTGAGGAGGGAGAGGAGGAGGAGAGGAGGTGGCCGGAATTTGAGAGGGGGAAAGAGGTGGCTGACGGCCAAGAGGAAGAGAGAGGGAGGAGGCCGAACTTGGCAAGGAGAAAGTGGGGGAAAATCAATTTGATTTCTAGGTTTTCAATTTCATTCAACTTGCTTAATCCTTCATAATCATGGTCTATATATAGGCTACATCACTCAATCTCTTCCATTCAAAATACATAAATATATGATGGTTATATGCATCTATCATCACATGAAATAAAAGCAATACAAGGTGATGGTTATATGCACCCATCATAAAACAATACAATAGTCAAATTGCATAAAAATGAAATGCATAGAATTAAATGCTTAAAATAAAAATTGCTAAACAATATTTAATTTATAATTATATATTTTTATTTGATGGCGGCGGACGTCGAGCAAAACATGTAGCGGCGGCAGCGTTGGCGAAGAACATCGTGGTAGAATCCCATCCTCGAGCTTGCGGGAACGTTCGTCCCAATCAACGAACTCTCTATGTCGGGGATCAACGGCCGCATCAGCAACGTCGTCATCAGACGTCCTCAAGGTCAACTTCTCTCAAACCAAATGCCAACAACTTCTCAGTGAGGATGAGATGTATCATACCAACCATCTCTTCAATCAAATAACAATTTTGATGACAACTAATGGGCGTCTAAAATCCAATCATAATAAGGTAAGGATGGAGGAAGGTCGCGATCCTTCTCTTTCTATTAAACTCGAAGTCAGAAAGGGTAATCCTCCTTACTCGTCTCTTTATTTGAGTCGAGCCTCAGGATGAATGATGTAACTTGTGGTGCATCTTGTTATTTTTTATTTATTGTACATGTATTTTCTTTTGCCGCGCATGTCTTCGCGCGTAGTTGGACCATTAATTTTTTATCGCGCACGCTTTCGCGCAAATTTTGTTTGACTCGTTGTTGTGACCGGCCAACGAGACCCTAAATGCATAGGTCCATTAATTAGGAGAAGGGTTAGTTTAGGACAAGCTTATTTTTAATTAACTATTTTATTTAACTATGTTAGCTATAATTATAGCCCATCTATTCAAAGCACACTTACCCCTCGTTTGAAACTCTAATCCCTCCTTATAAATGATTTCTTACTCTTTCCCCAAGGACCGGCTGGGAATAGTATTGACTGATCCTTTTACTAGGGTTTCGGACCATTTTGCCCAGCGCACGCCTTGATCGACTGTTCCTGCTCGACGGAAGCCCGACACCGCCATTCCCTTCCATCGCCGACCACGCCGCCGACGGCGGAGCCTCTTCTGGGAACCAGAGACCTCTCCTGCGGCCTCCATCGGCGGCCCCGTAGGTTCACGAGCTGTCTTCGCCGTCCAGTTCCACCGCCGACTAGAGAGCTTCGTCTTCCTCCTACTTTGGTCGCGGTTTTTCTGAAGCCCCGCACCTCAAGCGTTACAACCCCGGCGAAAAGCTTTCAGGCCTGGCATTCGTCTTCTCCGACATCACTGCTCCCGTGAGGCTTTCGTTCCTCCTGGATTTCAGCTTGCCACCGCCCGCCCATGAAGTCGTCGCACCTCCCGTGAAGCCATTCCTTCAGCTGGGTCCCACTCCACGCCTGTTGACTGCCCTGCTTCTATTAGGTTGTTTGAAGACTGTGTTATTGGAACCCGCTGGTATACCTCTACCCTCTCGCACTCGTACATTTTTCAGTTATTTTCATGCCCCAAATTTGAAATGGTTAATTATTAGAGCAATGGTTAATTATTAGAGTTTGCCCGGCTAATCGTGTCTCCTAATTATCGTTATGTGCATATCCGCATTACCACCCTGTTGAATGTCATGTCTGTGGAATTGAGACTTGTAACGTTCTTACGCACGTGCGGTAGTCTTACGTTCGCGAGTGACGCCTTGATCGTTTAGTTCGTTAGAAATATCCCGCAAGATTCCCCTCGCGCCACAATTATTTTTAAAAATATCACAATTATTTTATCGTTCAAAACTACATCCCACCTTAGTTTACATCAATGAATCAGCCTTTCCCAGTTCTAAAAAAATGATGGAAAACTACAATATGTAGTCCTTGTCCCATTTAAAGATTCACTCTTACTTATTTAATCACGCACATTACCCTGATTCTCTATAGTAATCTCAAGCTCCATATTAATGCTAAACTAGTTATATTTAGGACCCACGATATTACAGACCTCGTTGATGCTCAACTAGAAAAACAACGACCCGGATATCATGTTAGGTATTGGCAAAAAAGACTATGATTCGCTTAATTGAAGAGTCAAGTGAAGTAGGGTATATATAGAAGTCTTTAGGAATATCAAGTCTCATAAGTACTAATAAAACCATAATCTCAAACATGAAACCACATTTAAGAAACATGCAATACATAATTAATAATGATTACTCTCACAGACCATGTTATGTTGCACCAAATGCATAGAAATCCTCCACACTCAAAGCACTACTTTATTGCTTTTATGATTCCTCATATTATTTCCCAATGCGGAGCAAGATTACATGCATGGTGGCTTTATCATTTATCAAGATCGTTTAAAATATATCATACAAATTAGGGAAAAAGTATTATAGGAAAAATGACTTTATGTTCACATATATAACGACATTTACACAAAAACCATAATTAAAGGTCTTAAGAGATATCTTAGTATAGTTCACTTGATGTCAGTAATCAAGCTAAAAAAACATAAATGAGGCCAAATGATTCTAAATTTGAACTTTTTCTCAAGAAATCACAAGCGTAATCACATTTTAACTATTTCGTAAATAAAAATGTAACTCAAAGCCCATAGAAAGATAGATTTGAGATGCACCTAAAAATCTCTCATAAATATATTCTTTCAACCAGTGCCAATCTAAACCAACCATTATTAGCTGAGTGCATGTACATATTTGCTTGTAGCATGATATGAAGGCATGAATTTTAGAAATATAAACAATGGATAAAAAACAAGAGAAAGGGTATACCATACAGAGAAATCATTCTTCAAGCTCAGAACTCCACCGAGATGCAATGTACAATGGAGGATCCCTTTGGAATTGCCAAATCTATGGTCTCCAACCACTCCACTGATCCCTGCAACTGCCCGGAGTTTGTGAGGGTAACTCTAATTCCAGCACAAAAAATCTCCATCCCCTCGCTCCTTCCCCTCCCCTCCCAAACCAAACACAACATCTCCCCAAAATTAGACAGTGTTGCCCCATACGAGAATTTGGGCAACTCCTTATCCACTCCCTTGACTGTCTTCCATTCTTCTTTCACCAAATCGTACCCTCTGATCTTCCCGCGGAAATCATACGAGTAGAGAACTTCCCCCACGGCAACCATCTTGCCCCTCCACCCGAAGTCCAGCGTTGCCGGCGCCGTACCCCATGCTTTCAGCTGCACCTCTTCTGTCTCCGCGGAAGCCACGGCAAGATCCAACACAACACCCCCGCGGTCTGCCACAGCAAGCAGTTTTCCGCCAATCACCGCATTACCGTGCATCCATTTCTCTCGGATCATCGGCGGGCTAGGTATCCGCCTCCATCCCCTTTCAAGATTGAATTCCTCGGCCCAAGATTCGTAGATGTTGAGACAGCCGCCGAAGGTGTAGATCCGGTTTGCAATGGCACCGGCAGTGGAGAACACGCGAGATGCTAACATGGGGGCGCCGAGGCGCCAGATGTTGAATCGGGCGTCATAGATTTGGACGACAGGCGAGGGTTTGTCGTTGATGGATCCGCCGAGGAGGAAGAGGGAGTGACCGAGGGTGACAGCGGCGTACCCGAGGATGGAGGGGAGGGGTGGCTCCGGGAGGGGGATGAGAGGCGGGGAAGGGTTCCGGCGGAGCCGGTCGAGGAGATACCAGCGAGACTGGTCAGGGGTGGTCTCGATTTTGAAAAGGAGGAAGTGCTGAAATGAACCGACTTCGAGGCGGAGGGAGAAGAGGAGAGGGGAGCGGAGAAAGGTGCGCCACGTGCGAGATACAGCGGCGAGGCAGTGGTGGTGAGATCGCGGGACTCGAGCAATACAGAGGATAGAGAGATCGTCGGGAAGAGCAGGTATCAGGCGAGATTCACAGAGTTGTGGCGGAGAAGACGGTCCAGGCACCGAAGGAGGATCGTTCATTGGTGGATCATTTGATATTGGACTTTTGAGTTTTGACACTAATTATTCTTTAAATACTAATATACTCTTTAAATAGTCGCGTTCATAAAGCCCTCGGGCTCGGGCCTAAACCGGGCCTCCCGGGCCCGGAATACAGTCGAGCCAGGCTTCTGGCTCCGGGAGGGGCCTGCTAAGACCCCAAGGCTTGGCCGGGCCCTATTTTTTTTAAAAAAAAAAATAATTTTTTTAAAACAAAAAATTTAAATATAAACTAAATAAATAATTAAACTTATATAAATTATATCAATACTATAATACGAATATACGATTAATTTCATATTTTGAAAGTAAAAATAATAATTTTATTAATGTTGAACGGAAGTATACAAAATTATAAATACACTGAAAAAAATTAATTGTAATTGAAAAATCCAAAATTACAAATACAACAAAATTACAAATGTTTCACTATTCACTAAGTAAAAAAATAAAAATTACATATTTCGAGTGTTTTTCAAAAATCCGTCTCGTCATCTTTATGCTTTAATTAATTTAAATTGATCGTGTTCATCACGTCTTTCATATCCGACGGGCTATTCACGATCGATGAAATATGCTGCTTTCACTTGATCGCATCCAAGTGCTCCTTATAACATATGCAGATTTTGAGCCATTATTCACTTAGGCAACTTCTCCGCTCATTCAACACTCTGTCACTAAGAGAAAACGCAGACTCTGAAGTTACCGTGCTAGTTTGGATCGTTAGTAAATCTCAGGTCATATAGGTCATAATAGGATAGTTATTTACTTTATCTTTCCGCTATTTTAAAATATCGAAATTTTTTAATTCGTCCATACTCATAAAATCACGAAATTGTGTTTTGTGTGCAAGTCTAATTCATTTAAACTATTATATGTTGTGTGCGTTGTTTTCCTAGAAGCTAGTTCTAACATTTTATTTTTTAAAACTATCACGTGTTTTTGATTGTGACACATCCTTTCGGGGTCGCGATCCGTATAAATTATCATAATAATTATAACATTCAGTAAAAATAGTGTTAAAATTTAAAATACTAAGATTATCCAAATCCGAATCACTGAGATTTATGCCTAAATTATTATTTATTTCTTCTATAAAATTTTCTACGCCGTCTACGCCGAAAAGTGGATTCAAAGCGGTGGCTCATGAAAACATGACTGAGATTCTCTATAATATTTTAAAATTTTGTTTTCCATTATTTCTATTAAACCACTTCATCCTGCGTGTTGCTTAAAATAGTTTAATTTTTGTGAAATATTAACAATATTTTCAATAACTAGCGAGGTAGTACGATAATATATGATAATCCTAATTTGATACTATTTATCCAAACGTCACTCGTTGAACTCACTCGACCCTCAAAATTTTCAAAATAATTAATTAAAGATTGTTTAGCTTCTAAATAATATTTAAGTGCGTCGTGTTTAATGGAAGATCGACTTACTTGATGATATTTGGGTTGTAGCCCTTGGAGGATGTACTGGGTTTCTTGCTCGTCATCGTAGTGGCTAAACGACAACCCACGTCTGATGACGTTCTTCACTTGCAGCTCTCGCTGCCGACCTTGATCGTGCATCCATATTTGTCCAGATGCAGATAATTACACTTGGTTGGACTCGGGAGGAGTTTGTTTGGCAGTAAAAGACTTAATGTGTGTTGCGAGTGTCGAGTTGCCACTGAGAGTAAGTAATTTCGAGCATTGTTTGCACTTTGCCTTATGCTCGGTGTTGACTTTCACTTTGTCGAAATATTCTCAAACTGGCGTCGTATGCTTGTGCTCCACCGCTTCGTGAGCGACCGATGATGATGAAGACGTCATCGTCGACGACATATTCGACGTAAAAAATAGTGGGGTGGGACTTGTGAGGGGTGAGACTTGAGAGTGGGGGGGGTATAGGATTTAAAAAAAATGTTTTTAAAAATATTTATTTTACTTTTAATAATTTATTAATTAAGTTATTAATAATTGCTGTCAGCCCTATTTAATAGAGCCGGCAGCTTTTTGAGGCAACGGCTCTAAGAGCCGTTGGAAACAACGGTTCTTAGAGTCGTTGATTGTTAACCGGGTCGGGCCGAGCTCGGGCCGGCCCCGGGCTTAGCCCGGGCCTCGAAACCGGGCTTTGTCCGGCCCGCCCCCGGCCGAGTACCGGGCCAGGTAAATGCTCATATATGTGGCCTTGTTAGGCCCCATGGCCTGGCCTGGGCCCGGGGCGGGCCAAGCTTTTATCGGGCTGGGCCCGGGCCGGTCCCCCCGGCCTAATTTTTATGCACACCCCTGTCTTTGAATATAAGTTTTTTTATGAATTATATTATAAATAGGCAAAAATAATAAAGATATCCCTAAATTTATCATATTTTTTTAAATAGATCTCGTAACTTTTTTTCTTGAAATTAGTCCCAAAACATTCGGGTTCCCCTAAAGATTTAGGGGTTAAATCTGTAGGACAAGAATCGAAATACTCTAACAATGCGACCTGTTTGAGCAAATCACGCGAGAGCCGTGCACGCTCGAATGGACCAAAATCGCATGAAAGAGGGATGGAACCTTGAGCACGCTAGCGATCTCCTTACGCGTGGACGAACCTTGAGGGCGCTAGCGCAATCCTTACGCGCGGTCGTGCGCGCCAACAGTCGACACCGCCTTCGGCCACCGCTGTTGTCAGGCAACCTTCCTGTGCGCCCTGTACCACCCAGGGGGGCATGTTAATCATTTTGTGAAAATCGGTGATACATGTGACTAAAACGGAGTGACGACACTCGACAACACAAGATCCAATCAGATGCACTTACCAACACTGTACAACCCTGTGTCCGGCGAGCGGGCCCAGCCCGGGAGGTTGAGCGGGCCCGGCCCCCGCGACCCGCGCCAGGGCGGCAAAACGGGCTATACGGCAGGAGGGCTGACCCGCTCCCGCCCATCTCAGGCGAGCGGGCTGGCGACCCGCGGCGAGCGAGCTGGACCCGCGGTTGGTGACTCGCCGGCCACCCCCCCCCCCCCCCACACGCGATCAGGCTGTCGATCCGCTCGGCAGAAGACATGCAGCTCGCCCATACTGGCTCGCACTCGCCCAGTGAGGATAGGCGAGCCCCAGAGCCAGGTCGCGCCCGCCTCCCGCGGGTGGAATCGGAGGCGAACTGACTCCCCATAGGTGTGAATAGCTATTCAGAACAGCGGAGCCTGGCTGTTGACAGACCAGGTTGGACTGCGCATAGCTATCCAAAACAGCGGAGTTTAGCTGTTGGCAGACCCAACCAGGGGCCTTTTTGGTATTTCCAGGTCAGTCCTTTTGGTTATTGGCAGTTCAGATTCTGAAAATCTATAAATAAGACCCAAGGGGTACCTCAGAGAGGACGCTTTCCAGTGCCTCCTGACTCTCATTCTCAAGCGTTCTCTGAGGGTACCTTAGCTCGGCTCTTAGCTAAGGAGGGGAAGCGCTCAGAGATCTTCCGGGTTTGTGGTGGGACCTCCCTACCGAGCCCTTGGGTCTGTTTTCTCTTGTCTCTCTCGTTGTTTTTCTTGCAGGAGCAAAGTAGGCGCGAGACCACCCCTTCCCCAAGGGTCGAACTCCACAAGAGACCGGATTCCGGTTTCAACATTTTGGTGCGGTGAGCGTGGAGAGTGGTCAGTGCAGAAAAGCTTCGGCAAGCTCAATGACGGGAGTTCAAGGATCCGACAGGCAGAACTCGCCGCCCCCTCCGCCTCTCGCAACAGTGGGAATGTTTGAAGACTTCAGGAACGAGGTGCTGGACCTCGTCAAGATCACACTCGGCGTGCGGGCCGAGTGCTCGACTCCGGCAGCCCAAATCGCGGTCGCCCCCTCTTTGGGCGAAGACGCTCCTGGCAGGCGAGCCGGGAAGGAAGTGGCTGAGGAAGGCCGGGGGAGCGAGCTCTCGGGGCGCGAGCTCTTCCCTGGCTCGGCAGGCCGAGGTCGATTCGGCGAGTTGGGCTCGCGGGACTCGCCGGCTCGCCCGGTGGTTGGAAGCAGTCCATTCAGCGAGCTGGTCTCCTCAGCACCAGTGCCAGAAGGGTTCAGGGAGCCCGAGATGACCTACTACACCGGGAAGGGAGACCCGGTTCAGCACGTCCAGTGGTTCGAGGACGTAGTCTCCATCCGTCAGATGTCGGACGGATTCAAGTGCCGTCTCTTCGTCATCACCCTCCGAGAGAAGGCAAGGGAGTGGTTCCACCAGCTGCCGGCTAGTTCCATTTATTGCTTCGAAGACTTGCGCCGGGGTTTCATGTTGAGGTTCACTACCTCAAAGAAGAGGAAGAAGGAGTCTGAGTCCCTGTTCCACATAAAGCAGGGGGTGAACGAGACGTTGGGAAGCTATGTGGATCGGTTCCAGGAGGAGGTTACCCAGGTCCAGGAGATGCCGGGCCACAGTCTGATGATGGCCTTCACCCTGGGCCTGCAGCAGGGTTTCTTCCGCATGGAGCTGAAGAGAATTCCCTCCCTCTCCTACGAGGAGCTGATGGAGAGGGCGGCGAGAGAGGTCGACGGGGAGGCGTCGAACCCGGAATTTGCAAGGAAGTTGGCCAGGTGGGCGACTGAGGAGGAAAAGGAGTCGAAGGGAGGAAGGGGACAGGAAGAGAGAAGGGGGGAGCTTAGGCAAAGGGAGCAGAGGGAGCAAAGGCAGCCCCAATGGCAGCAGCCGCCAAGGTGGGGGCACCAGGAGCCCGACCGTCGGCTGGGCTGGAGGCCTGAGTGGCAGGGGCAGGGGCCACAGAGGGGGAACTTCGGAAGGGGTCACTATCAGGGAAGACAGGACCAGTTCCACCCACCGGGTTGGAGGCAGGGTCAGAGGCCCCGGCTCCCCGATCAGGAGGAGGCCATGGCCATAGCTCTGGGAGCCAGGAGGGGGATCATGAGAAGGAGGAGAAGGGAGTTCAGGGTGGAGCTGCCCTACTGCGACTTCCATCAAGAAGAGGGGCACGCAACAGCCACGTGCCCAAAGTTCCTGGAAATGAGGGGGAACAGGGGGCGGCAGCAGCAGCAGGAGGAGGCGCGGCAGGAAGTGAGGATCGAGGAGGTCCTGCCTCGGGCGGAGGAGGACCGCTGCGAAGACCGGGTGGATGTGGGGACCCGAGGAGGGATCAGAGTGATCCACGGGGGAGTGGGGATCGAGGCTTCCCGCAAGGCAAGCCTCCACACCATGTACCGGCGGAGCGTCGCCTCTACGTCCCAAACCCCGCCGCCAGAGGAGAGGATCACCTTCTCCAGAAGTGATATGTCAGATCACGAGGATCCGTTCTGTGATGCGCTGGTCATCAAGGCCGCCATCGAGAACTTCACTGTCTCTCGGATCCTCGTGGACAATGGGAGCTCCGTGAACGTCGTCTTCAAAAAGGCGTTTGACGCGATGCAAGTGGAAGCTAAGAGGGTGCTGGCCTCGGACGGGCCCTTGTTCGGATTCTCGGGAGAAAGGAAGGAGGTAGATGGAGGAGTTGGCCTCCACGTCACCCTGGGGGGGCAGTCCCGAAACTGTAAGTTCGTCATTGTGGACGCCCCCAGCAGCTACAGCGCAATCTTCGGGAGGCCCCTGATCAGCGCCTTCCGCTGCGTCCCCTCATCTTTCTATCAGTGCCTGAAGTTCAATGCTGAGGGGGTGCAGGTCAGGGTTAGGGGAGACCCAAAGGTGGCGCGGGAGTGCTACGTCACCGCGGTGAACACCATCTCTTGGCAGGAAGGAGCCGAGGAGATGGGGCGAAGGATGGAGGAGGACGAGCAGGAAGCCGGAGAGGTGGAGCTGGGGGTGAAGGGGTGCGCAAAGAAGGCGGAAGGAGGGGATTTGGAGGAAGTGGTCGAAGTGAGGGCCGTGAGAGGGGAGATGGAGGTAGAGGTCCCCGTTCTGGAGGAAGGGGGCGCCGAAGGATGGGGAGAGCAGTCCAGGCTGGAGGCCGCAGAGGAGGTGGTGGAGCTGGAAGTGCTCACCCGCGGAGGCAGGGTGGAGAAGATCCGCGTCAGCGGGGGGCTGACCCCGGAGGACCAGGGCAGGATGATGGAGTGCATCCAGAAGAACGTGGACATCTTCGCCTGGAGCACCGCGGAGATGCCGGGGGTTGACGCGGATGTGGCTTGCCACCGCCTCAACCTGGACCCGGGAACACGCCCCGTCCAGCAGAAGAAGAGGTCCACGGCGGACAAGCTGGCGGAGCCCATCAGGGAGGAGGTGGCGAAGCTTCTCAAAGCTGGCTTCGTGTCCGAAATTCAGTACCCCGGCTGGGTCTCCAACGTTGTGATGGTCAAAAAAGGAGACGGCCGCTGGCGGTTGTGTATCGATTTTTCCCTTCTTAATAAAGCTTGTCCTAAGGACTGTTACCCTTTGCCTCGGATCGACGTGCTGGTTGATTCTGTAACATCCCATGTTACTTCTGGACCCCTCAACTTAGATTGGGTTAGGCATGAGGTGAGACCTAAGGGGATCAACTAGGTTTGACCCTAGATAGTGTTGGTAGCCATGTGGAGCCCACTATAGGACCAAGTCAAACTAGGTCAAACTAGCCTAATTAAGGACCCTAGCCACACCATGATCCCACCACATTGCCCTAACCCTAAAAACAATCTAAGTGGACCCTAGGGTATGTCACTGGGTCAACATTTTGACCCAGTTGACCAAGGTCAACCTTGGGCTTAATTTGGTCAAACCCACACCCATAGGCCTAATTAACCTAAGTGGGGCACCCCCTTGACCCAAACCAAGTTGGGTGGTGCCACTAGACCCATTTCCACCAAGTGGGGTCAGTCCACCCTCCATGGTTGACCAGTCAACCTTAAAGTCAATTTGGTCAACAATTTGACCTAAAGAGAGAAAATGAAGACCAAGCAATTTTCCTTTGGACCAAGCCCACCAAATTGGCCCATGACCAGCCTTAATGGTTAATGACAGCCCCTACCCTCCTGATATTGGAGAGAGAATGCATGCAAAGGGGTAAAATTGGAAATTTTAGGAGAAGAGGAGAGAGAAAGAGGGATGAAGGAAATGGTGGCCACATGGCCACCCCATCAGCTGACTTAGGCTGCCCAAAGCCAAGTGGCTGACCTCCCCTCTTCATTCCCAGCAGAATTCCAGAGCTGAGAGCCACATGGCACCCATGGTGACACAACCAAAGCTCAAACCGAGCTCACATTGGGCTTATCTCCCCATATACCCTCTATCAGCCCCAAATAACCCCTCCATTAGCTTCAGAAGGTCCAGAAGAGTGGAATTCGACTACTTACACATGGAGAACGGTGGAGAATGCAACTTTCGGGGAGGAGCTCGCCGGCGCACCACCACCACGGCAAACCGCCGCCTGACCCGCAGCCAAGCCCCGATTATGGTGCGTTTCACTTCACCTCTACCCGCACTAGCTTCTTAGATCAAATAGGCGAGAGATCGGGCTCAATTGAGCCCGATGCCATGTGAGAAAATCTAGAAAATTCTAAGTTTCTGAAACCGCTCGGGATCGCCGTCGCCGCCGTCTCCCGCCGCCCCATCGCCGGGAAATGATAGCCACCACCACCGTGAAGGTGATGGCACCATTGGCCGGAGGTGGCGACGCCTCAGCTGGCCGGAAACCGCCGGCAAAATCGCTCCAGGTCGGCTCGATCTCAGCCGTTGGCTGGAGGTAGACGATAACCCGATTCCGTCCATTCTTGCTTTAAGATTCGTGCGCGATTTTAATATAAATCAGGATTAATAAATGAATAGTAACATTTCTGTCACATATATTCAGCCCTCTTGCAAGTTAAATTTAGGCCTCTTAGAGGCATTTCCAGAACTTAGGCCCTTAATGAAAATTGTAGCCTAGGGTCTTACCTTTAATATGCCACCCTAAACACACATTTTGGGGTAGAGTACAGCCCTGTAGGACATTTTTCCTAGGACTGGTCCTAGACTAGGGTAGAAAATATATTGGATGCCCTGGTCTCAATACTAGTCACCATGACCCCAAATTTTGGGCACATGCATGATTAGGGCTTACTTACCTCCTGCCAAAATTTAGGAATTTTTGGAAAATATTTTCCTATAGTTTTTGGTAAAATATCAAAATTTAAATAAATGATATATATGGAGTTCTACTCCTCCCCATGGCCCCAATTTTTGGTGGTGGGTCAGTGAGGTCACCCTTGGTGCATGATAAAATTTTCAGCACCTTGGGATCACTGCATGTGGGAGAATCCACTTGCATGTGATAGCCTATGTTAAGGCTTGGTGTGCAAATAGTAAAAATGTAATTTGGTGAATTTAGCCCAATGGTTGCATGCAAGGATTATGAAATTATTTATAGTGGCTCATTAGGGTAAATGGCACTCTTCAAATTAATAATGTAATTTTTGGAATCAAAATTCCATTTATTGGAATTTACTTTATAAATAGCTATTTTGGAATTAAAAATTGGAAAATAGGATTTATTCAAGAACAAATCCAAACAATATTACCAAGGCATAGATTACATCACACTTGACCTAGGAAAATTATGATTTCTCTGTTTTGAAGAACCTTGGAGTAGATACCCTAAATTTCCCATTTTACCCTTATCATGATAATTCTTGAAATGATATATATATACCTCTGAAAAATTTGGGATTTATTCTACTGTCATAAAATATTGTTATTAGTTTATCATGAATTTCTCAGAATTTATTGGATGCATTACTTGTGTTAAACTAGTACAATGGCATTTTGGTAAATACCTTAAAATGGAACCCCATAGGCCATCTTACATTCAATTTTGAAGAATCTCTGCCAATAGCCATAATTTAGTGTCTTAAAGGCTCTGTAAATTTTCTGGAATTTTTGAATATGTAATGCTTATACTTCATGTGTAAAATGGAATTTATGTGGGATTGTTATTAAAATAGAAAATGACAATAAATAATTTAAGGAAAATTATGAAATTTTGAAGGCAGCAATATTTGGTCAATATACATCTCAGGAAAAATTCTCTAAGTCAGTGGATGCTTAATTAAATCACTTCATGTGTAAAGTGGCCGAGCATTTAAATTAAGAGAATTAATTAAATGACCATTTGGCCAGGAAAAATTATGAGAATCCTTAGGGTAGTTCCCTTAGTCCATAATACCTTAGGATAAATATTTAGAGGCAAGATGCCTTAAGTTTTGGAAGATCACATTTCTAGGGTAAACATAGGTCATGGTCTGCATATAACACAAATAGGTCTTGTCTTAGGGGAATTACCAGGGGACTGATTATCGGCAGAAATAAGAGAGAGTTCAACATATGTAACCCTGGTGGGTAGAGTTTTTCTTAGTGAGGGATCAAAAGTGCAAGTCTTAACTAGCAACTGGAGTGGGGATCGGCGGAAGACCGTCGGTTTTCCCGGTAATACTTTAAGCCACTAGGGTTGTACTAAAGCAATAAGGAGAGCTGGGGTGATACATGGGTAGCCATCAACTAAAATAAATATCCTTGCGAAAGGGAACATTGGGCGTAATCCCAACATAGTTCCTAGTGCCCTTTGAGAGCCCTTCACAGGGAATACCGGGGGCAGTCCTGGGATTAACCTTAAATCTCTAAGTATAATAAACCGTAGGCAAGAGTAGTTTAATAGGTTAGGACATTGTTGTACCTTCTCGCCCGTGTGGGGGCTGGAGAGATTCGTGATATATGCTCACCCGTTTGGGGGTTTGAGGGAGTTGGTATAAAGGCACTGATGTGCGTTCTCACCCGGGTTTGGGTTTGAGGGATTCAGGACGGGTTTTGGTCCTGCGAGCGGAAGGCTCGGTATGAATTACTTGCATGTGCATAAATATCGTGGCGGGGCATGCGGTACTGGCCGTTCGTCACACCGATGGCAGTACGGTGCACCAGGCGGTTGTGGGAGTTAGAGGGGCCAGTGGGTTGTTTTACACTGCGGTCTGGAGGACGACCCCCGATAACACACATCCGACCCAACAAGACTGACGGGTTTGTCAGCAAAGTACGTACGCGAGACTCTAGAGTGCACCTTGGATGTGTACAGAGGCGTATGAGAGGGGTCTAAGGCTTGGTAGTGTGCATACCGGTCTAGAAGCGGAGACGCCCGCTCCGCTGCTGCCGTAGCCACAGCGGTGGTACCCGAGAGTGATGCTAGCTCTCAAAAAGTGGGAACTAAAGGTCTGTGATCACAGAGTCGTTGTGTGTGAGTTGCACTTGCCTGCGCATAAAAATTACATCATATCATTCATTCATAATTAGGTCATACGCTTCATAGATCCTTATCATATAAATTAGTATGGGCTCTTTTATATGATAAGTTAAATTTCCTGGAAATCCTAACTTATATATTTGTATGGGCATTTATATAAGTTAGGGTACGCTTGTGATGATAGCTTAGTGGTAGCTTAGTTTATTTACTTGTTTATACAGCTGTTTCTTTACTCTCCTTTACTGCACCGTACTTACTTACTTACTACTTGTACTGTACTTAGCATTGCTAGAGTAGAATTTCATTACTTAGTACCACTTTAGATAGATATTGTCACCTGCTTCCATTTTGCTACCCCTTGTTGTCCTCCGCTTCGTCCTCCCGCTCGGTGCCTAGGAGCTGCGGGGCGAGGTGTGGAGGAAACGACTTAGTCTTTTTGACTAATGGTCGTTGACCAACTTTTTTAGGAGCCCGTGGAGATGGAGCACCAGCACGTCGAGGAGGCAGGACATGAGGAGCAGATACCGCTTCAGCAGGCTACCACTACTACTGTGCGTCCTCAGGTGGGACGAGTCTTGATGTTCTAGTTTAGCTTCCGCATTTACTATTTTGTGTGAGAGAGAGATTTGATGTACTGGGCATAAGCCCTTTTTACTCTTTCAGTTGTACTTATTTGTGGACTATATGTTGTACTATTCATCTCTTTTTCATGATTATACTGTGGCTTGTGGACTGGTATTTTTACATATACAGTTTTACTTCTTTCCTCATATTGGCCTACAGGTTTATGATCGTACTAGCCGGCAGAATCGGCGTGTTGCGGTGTCGACTAACCCGTGAGTTAGTGCCACCGTAAGACGGCGGTTCTGGGCATAAGATCCGGTAGCCCTCCTTGGTAAGGGGGAGGGGGGTCTTACAAACTGGTATCACTTGAACAACGATCATATGAGAAAGAAGTCCACAACATGGGACCACCCCCGCCCCAGCATTAGTTTGCGGACAAACTATGCAGCGGAAGCAGTGGTGTGCCCATGTACAAAAGTCATAGAAATGGTCCACAAAGTACAATTTGTTAGGCCAATTTTGCTTTAACCTTACCTTTATGCAACCTCCACAGGTCGCAGCGCCGCAAAATGCGGCTCCTCCCCCTCCAGCTGCCACTCCATTCCTACATACGGAGATGGGGCAGACCCTGACGGCGATTTTGGATGCCTTTAGAGCCCAGCAAGTCCCGGCTCCACAGCCAAATCCGGGGTCGAGCTGGCTGAGTGCATTCAAGAGCCTGTCCCCACCGACGTACCGTGGGACAGAGGATGCAGTGAAGACGGAAGAATGGCTGGAGGCCATACACGAGATCTTAGCGGGCATCAGCTGCCCAGTCGGCCAGGCAGTACCTCTAGCCACCTCCGTGCTAGAGGCCCACGCGAAGAGATGGTGGAAGTCAGTCCGCGAGACTACTTATGCGGACTTTGAGTTGTCAGAGATTTCTTGGGAGGAGTTTGGCGATGTGTTCCTGGAGCACTTCGTCTCTGCTACGGACAGGGATGCTTTGGAGGAGAGGTTTTTGAACCTCAAGCAGGGGACCAGATCTGTGATAGAGTACCAGAGGGAGTTCTCCCACTTGGCCAGGTTCGCGGGGATTCAGGACACCGACGATAGGAGGTATGCGAAGAGGTTCTACCGGGGCCTCAGGGATAATCTGAGGCAGGCTCTGTTATTCATTTCTCATGGCACATCCAGACAGATCATCGAGATGGAGAAGAAGCTGGAGGCTGACCAGCTGATGGTGCGAGCCGGAGGGAAGAGACCATTTGATGGATCGACATCAGGTGAGAGCAGTAGGGGCTCTCAGAGGGGCAGGACCATTGGATACAGGAGGGGTGGGGGACGTCGTCGTCCCAACTTCAGGCAGGAGCAGGGGCCTCCTCCAGCTTTGGCTCCCCCACCTCTACAGATACATGATCCGAGGAGACAGGATGACCGAGGCCACCGACAAGTGGTTTGTTATGGATGCCGCCAGCCTGGGCACATCAGGTCGGAGTGCCCGCACCGATTCCATCCCCCTCCTCCTCCTCCACCTCCAGTGGCCCCAGTACAGCAGGGCCGAGGACGAGGCCGAGGACGAGGCCGAGGCCGGGGATATCATGGCAGGAGGCGCGAGCAGGAGCAGATATACGCCTTGGATCTCACAGAGCCGAGGAATCCTGAGGAGGTCATTACAGGTACTTAAAGTTAATTTTGAGTTTTCTTAAATTTTCAATGATATATATATATAGTACCTGGAACCTTAGGGTAACAATTAACCTTCACGTAAACAAACCTCAGGCATAGTCATGATCAGCGGCAAGCCTGCCCATACTCTTTTCGACACGGGTGCGTCACACTCGTTCGTATCCGAGGCCTTCATCGACGGACTCGAAGGCGTGGAGAGGTTCCCTGGACTAGAGATGAGGGTACGCCTACCCGATGGGTCGGAGCTGCGGACTACTGCACATTGCGACATGGAGGCCGAGATTGGCGGCAAGGCTTTTGAGGCGCCGGCGACTATTCTGAAGCTGCAGGACTTTGACTTGATCTTGGGCATGGCCTGGTTGCACCGGAACCATGCCCAGATAGATTGTCCGTCCAGGAGGATCACGCTGAGACATGGCGACTCTCATGTTATCGTTGAAGGTATCCAGCCTATCTGCCACCTACTATTATCTTCTATACAGGCTGTGAAGGCCCATGAGCAGGGTGAAGAAGTCTATATTGTCTGCTTCGAGATGGTGGGGACAGAGGCGACTATCTCAGATATTCCGGTGGTTCGGGATTTCTCCGACGTATTCCCGGAGAAATTGCCCGGGCTACCGCCTGCTAGAGACTTGGATTTCAGGATTCAGCTAGTGCCGGGAGCGAAGCCGGTGTCCCGAGCACCCTATAGGATGGCTCCTAGAGAGTTAGCAGAGTTCAGAACTCAACTACAGGAGCTAGTCGAGTCAGGATTTGTACGGCCTAGTTCATCGCCATGGGGAGCGCCAGTTCTATTTGTGAAGAAGAAGGACGGATCACTGCGATTATGTATAGATTACCGAGAGCTGAACCGGTTGACGGTCCGCAACACCTATCCTCTGCCCCGGATAGATGAGTTATTTGACCAGCTACAGGGAGCATTCTGGTTCTCCAAGTTAGATCTGCGATCCGGCTACTATCAGCTCCGTATCAGGGAAGAAGACATACCGAAGACGGCTTTCAGTTCGCGCTATGGGCTATACGAATTCACGGTGATGCCTTTTGGGCTCACGAATGCTCCTGCTGCATTCATGAGTCTGATGAACCGTGTCTTCGAGCCTTTCTTGGATCGCTTCGTGATAGTATTCATCGACGACATCCTTATATATTCTCGGACTCAGGAGGAGCATACGGAGCACTTGGCACAGGTCCTGCAGAGGTTGAGGGAGACACAGATGTACGCAAAATTTTCGAAGTGCCAGTTCTGGTTGCAGGAGGTGGCTTTCCTGGGGCACACGATCAGTGGGGCTGGGTTAGCTGTGGACCCGGCCAAGATAGAGACAGTGAGGGATTGGCCGCGGCCGAAGACCGCATCTGACATCCGCAGTTTCTTGGGACTAGCAGGCTATTATCGCAAGTTCGTGGAGGGGTTCTCAAGGATAGCACTCCCCCTCACGTCCTTGACGAAGAAGGATGCTGATTTTGTTTGGTCAGAGCGGTGTGAGACGGCTTTTCAGGAGCTGAAGGACCGGCTCATCTCATCCCCTATTCTTGCGCTTCCATCCGGGAGCGAAGGATTCCAGATTTACACGGACGCCTCTTATCAGGGGATGGGTGCAGTCTTGATGCAGCACGGACACGTTATCGCTTATGCTTCGCGACAGTTGAAGAAGCATGAGCATAACTATCCAGTACATGACCTAGAGCTCGGGGCTGTGGTTTTCGCCCTGAAGATATGGAGGCATTACTTATATGGGATTCATTGTGACATCTTTTCAGATCACAAGAATCTCAAGTATATCGATACTCAGAAGGACCTAAACCTGAGACAGAGGAGGTGGCTGGAGTTTCTCTGTGATTATGATTACAAGATCCACTATCATCCGGGAAAAGCGAACACGGTTGCGGATGCTTTGAGCAGAAGGGCCGGCACTTCTGGACCGGAGCCCCGATTGATGTCCATAGAGCTGCTTCAGATGATGGAGGACATGCACATTACCGTGGTGTCCGAGACCGAGCCAGTGGTGTATAGAGAGTATTTGAGCTCAGTGATCAGCTGCGATGATATACAGGAGCGCATCCGAGCACATCAGAGGCTGGATGCTGCGTTACAGCCGATTTTCAGTGCCCTAGAGAGGGGCAAGGTCGAGGACTACACACTACAGGATGATCTTCTTCGGTTCCGGGGGCGCATCTACATACCAGCAGGGGGCAGTATTCGAGATGACATACTCCGAGAGGCACATTGCTCGAGATATTCAGTGCACCCCGGCATCACCAAGATGTGGGCAGATTTGCGGAGATCTATGTATTGGCCCGGGATGAAGAGGGAGATCACGGATTTTGTGACGCATTGCGAGACCTGCCAGCGTGTGAAGGCGGAATGCAAGAGCCCAGGAGGTTTATTACAGCCACTGCCAGTTCCAGAGTGGAAGTTCGAGGACATTGCTATGGACTTTGTACACGGATTGCCTCGCTCCCACTCCGGACATGATTCTATATGGGTTATAGTGGACAGATTGACCAAGGTCGCGCGGTTTATCCCAGTTCGGAAGGATGCCCCAGTTGCAGTTCTGGTGAGACTATTTGTGGAGCAGTACATCAGGTATCATGGTATCCCCAGGACTATTGTTTCGGACCGTGATGGTCGGTTCACTTCGAGCGAGTGGAGGGCCGTGCATGCTCACTTGGGATCTCGGCTTACCTTTAGTACCGCCTTCCACCCGCAGACCGACGGACAGACCGAGCGGACCATCCGGACCATGGAGGACCTGCTCAGATTATGCATATTGGATACGGGGAGGCCTTGGGAGAGGCTGCTACCATTGATCGAGTTCTCGTATAATAACAGCCACCAGGCTAGCATCAGGATGGCTCCGTACGAGGCGCTTTATGGGAGGAGATGCCGGACTCCGCTATCATGGGTACAGGATGTGGACACCAGGGCTCTGGGATCCGATTATATAGAGGACACAGAGGCTCAGATTCGATTGATCAGGAATCGGCTACTGGAGGCCCAGAGCAGGCAGGCAAAGTATTATGATGCTCGGCACCGGCAGGTGGAGTTCCAGGTTGGAGACAGGGTATTCTTGAAGATACGTCCGGTACACGGTGTTTCACGGGTGCGGAGGCACAAGAAGCTCAGTCCACGATACATGGGGCCCTACCTGATCCTGGAGCGGATCGGCCCCTTAGCCTACCGACTGCAGCTGCCACCGGAGTTGGGTGCACTACATGACGTCTTCCATGTCTCTTCCTTACGGAGAGCTCTCCTCCGGCCGGAGCAGCACATCACTACTACAGCCGGACCGGTAGAGCCTGATAGGTCAGTGAGATTGGAGCCGATCCGGATTGACGATACAGCCATCCGAGTGTTGCGGAAGAAGAAGGTTCCCCTTGTGAAGGTGCTGTGGTCCAACCATGGACGGGAGGAGCACACTTGGGAGCCGAGAGATCTGATGCTGGAGCAACACCCGGAGCTATTCGCATCAGGTACATTTAAGTTATGCTTTTAAGATTCTTGATAATTCTTGCAAATAGAACCCCGTAGACCCGAACTTAAATTTCGGGGACGAAATTATTTTCTTGTTTATTGGAATTTGTAACATCCCATGTTACTTCTGGACCCCTCAACTTAGATTGGGTTAGGCATGAGGTGAGACCTAAGGGGATCAACTAGGTTTGACCCTAGATAGTGGTGGTAGCCATGTGGAGCCCACTATAGGACCAAGTCAAACTAGGTCAAACTAGCCTAATTAAGGACCCTAGCCACACCATGATCCCACCACATTGCCCTAACCCTAAAAACAATCTAAGTGGACCCTAGGGTATGTCACTGGGTCAACATTTTGACCCCAGTTGACCAAGGTCAACCTTGGGCTTAATTTGGTCAAACCCACACCCATAGGCCTAATTAACCTAAGTGGGGCACCCCCTTGACCCAAACCAAGTTGGGTGGTGCCACTAGACCCATTTCCACCAAGTGGGGTCAGTCCACCCTCCATGGTTGACCAGTCAACCTTAAAGTCAATTTGGTCAACAATTTGACCTAAAGAGAGAAAATGAAGACCAAGCAATTTTCCTTTGGACCAAGCCCACCAAATTGGCCCATGACCAGCCTTAATGGTTAATGACAGCCCCTACCCTCCTGATATTGGAGAGAGAATGCATGCAAAGGGGTAAAATTGGAAATTTTAGGAGAAGAGGAGAGAGAAAGAGGGATGAAGGAAATGGTGGCCACATGGCCACCCCATCAGCTGACTTAGGCTGCCCAAAGCCAAGTGGCTGACCTCCCCTCTTCATTCCCAGCAGAATTCCAGAGCTGAGAGCCACATGGCACCCATGGTGACACAACCAAAGCTCAAACCGAGCTCACATTGGGCTTATCTCCCCATATACCCTCTATCAGCCCCAAATAACCCCTCCATTAGCTTCAGAAGGTCCAGAAGAGTGGAATTCGACTACTTACACATGGAGAACGGTGGAGAATGCAACTTTCGGGGAGGAGCTCGCCGGCGCACCACCACCACGGCAAACCGCCGCCTGACCCGCAGCCAAGCCCCGATTATGGTGCGTTTCACTTCACCTCTACCCGCACTAGCTTCTTAGATCAAATAGGCGAGAGATCGGGCTCAATTGAGCCCGATGCCATGTGAGAAAATCTAGAAAATTCTAAGTTTCTGAAACCGCTCGGGATCGCCGTCGCCGCCGTCTCCCGCCGCCCCATCGCCGGGAAATGATAGCCACCACCACCGTGAAGGTGATGGCACCATTGGCCGGAGGTGGCGACGCCTCAGCTGGCCGGAAACCGCCGGCAAAATCGCTCCAGGTCGGCTCGATCTCAGCCGTTGGCTGGAGGTAGACGATAACCCGATTCCGTCCATTCTTGCTTTAAGATTCGTGCGCGGTTTTAATATAAATCAGGATTAATAAATGAATAGTAACATTTCTGTCACATATATTCAGCCCTCTTGCAAGTTAAATTTAGGCCTCTTAGAGGCATTTCCAGAACTTAGGCCCTTAATGAAAATTGTAGCCTAGGGTCTTACCTTTAATATGCCACCCTAAACACACATTTTGGGGTAGAGTACAGCCCTGTAGGACATTTTTCCTAGGACTGGTCCTAGACTAGGGTAGAAAATATATTGGATGCCCTGGTCTCAATACTAGTCACCATGACCCCAAATTTTGGGCACATGCATGATTAGGGCTTACTTACCTCCTGCCAAAATTTAGGAATTTTTGGAAAATATTTTCCTATAGTTTTTGGTAAAATATCAAAATTTAAATAAATGATATATATGGAGTTCTACTCCTCCCCATGGCCCCAATTTTTGGTGGTGGGTCAGTGAGGTCACCCTTGGTGCATGATAAAATTTTCAGCACCTTGGGATCACTGCATGTGGGAGAATCCACTTGCATGTGATAGCCTATGTTAAGGCTTGGTGTGCAAATAGTAAAAATGTAATTTGGTGAATTTAGCCCAATGGTTGCATGCAAGGATTATGAAATTATTTATAGTGGCTCATTAGGATAAATGGCACTCTTCAAATTAATAATGTAATTTTTGGAATCAAAATTCCATTTATTGGAATTTACTTTATAAATAGCTATTTTGGAATTAAAAATTGGAAAATAGGATTTATTCAAGAACAAATCCAAACAATATTACCAAGGCATAGATTACATCACACTTGACCTAGGAAAATTATGATTTCTCTGTTTTGAAGAACCTTGGAGTAGATACCCTAAATTTCCCATTTTACCCTTATCATGATAATTCTTGAAATGATATATATATACCTCTGAAAAATTTGGGATTTATTCTACTGTCATAAAATATTGTTATTAGTTTATCATGAATTTCTCAGAATTTATTGGATGCATTACTTGTGTTAAACTAGTACAATGGCATTTTGGTAAATACCTTAAAATGGAACCCCATAGGCCATCTTACATTCAATTTTGAAGAATCTCTGCCAATAGCCATAATTTAGTGTCTTAAAGGCTCTGTAAATTTTCTGGAATTTTTGAATATGTAATGCTTATACTTCATGTGTAAAATGGAATTTATGTGGGATTGTTATTAAAATAGAAAATGACAATAAATAATTTAAGGAAAATTATGAAATTTTGAAGGCAGCAATATTTGGTCAATATACATCTCAGGAAAAATTCCCTAAGTCAGTGGATGCTTAATTAAATCACTTCATGTGTAAAGTGGCCGAGCATTTAAATTAAGAGAATTAATTAAATGACCATTTGGCCAGGAAAAATTATGAGAATCCTTAGGGTAGTTCCCTTAGTCCATAATACCTTAGGATAAATATTTAGAGGCAAGATGCCTTAAGTTTTGGAAGATCACATTTCTAGGGTAAACATAGGTCATGGTCTGCATATAACACAAATAGGTCTTGTCTTAGGGGAATTACCAGGGGACTGATTATCGGCAGAAATAAGAGAGAGTTCAACATATGTAACCCTGGTGGGTAGAGTTTTTCTTAGTGAGGGATCAAAAGTGCAAGTCTTAACTAGCAACTGGAGTGGGGATCGGCGGAAGACCGTCGGTTTTCCCGGTAATACTTTAAGCCACTAGGGTTATACTAAAGCAATAAGGAGAGCTGGGGAGATACATGGGTAGCCATCAACTAAAATAAATATCCTTGCGAAAGGGAACGTTGGGCGTAATCCCAACATAGTTCCTAGTGCCCTTTGAGAGCCCTTCACAGGGAATACCGGGGGCAGTCCTGGGATTAACCTTAAATCTCTAAGTATAATAAACCGTAGGCAAGAGTAGTTTAATAGGTTAGGACATTGTTGTACCTTCTCGCCCGTGTGGGGGCTGGAGAGATTCGTGATATATGCTCACCCGTTTGGGGGTTTGAGGGAGTTGGTATAAAGGCACTGATGTGCGTTCTCACCCGGGTTTGGGTTTGAGGGATTCAGGACGGGTTTTGGTCCTGCGAGCGGAAGGCTCGGTATGAATTACTTGCATGTGCATAAATATCGTGGCGGGGCATGCGGTACTGGCCGTTCGTCACACCGATGGCAGTACGGTGCACCAGGCGGTTGTGGGAGTTAGAGGGGCCAGTGGGTTGTTTTACACTGCGGTCTGGAGGACGACCCCCGATAACACACATCCGACCCAACAAGACTGACGGGTTTGTCAGCAAAGTACGTACGCGAGACTCTAGAGTGCACCTTGGATGTGTACAGAGGCGTATGAGAGGGGTCTAAGGCTTGGTAGTGTGCATACCGGTCTAGAAGCGGAGACGCCCGCTCCGCTGCTGCCGTAGCCACAGCGGTGGTACCCGAGAGTGATGCTAGCTCTCAAAAAGTGGGAACTAAAGGTCTGTGATCACAGAGTCGTTGTGTGTGAGTTGCACTTGCCTGCGCATAAAAATTACATCATATCATTCATTCATAATTAGGTCATACGCTTCATAGATCCTTATCATATAAATTAGTATGGGCTCTTTTATATGATAAGTTAAATTTCCTGGAAATCCTAACTTATATATTTGTATGGGCATTTATATAAGTTAGGGTACGCTTGTGATGATAGCTTAGTGGTAGCTTAGTTTATTTACTTGTTTATACAGCTGTTTCTTTACTCTCCTTTACTGCACCGTACTTACTTACTTACTACTTGTACTGTACTTAGCATTGCTAGAGTAGAATTTCATTACTTAGTACCACTTTAGATAGATATTGTCACCTGCTTCTATTTTGCTACCCCTTGTTGTCCTCCGCTTCGTCCTCCCGCTCGGTGCCTAGGAGCTGCGGGGCGAGGTGTGGAGGAAACGACTTAGTCTTTTTGACTAATGGTCGTTGACCAACTTTTTTAGGAGCCCGTGGAGATGGAGCACCAGCACGTCGAGGAGGCAGGACATGAGGAGCAGATACCGCTTCAGCAGGCTACCACTACTACTGTGCGTCCTCAGGTGGGACGAGTCTTGATGTTCTAGTTTAGCTTCCGCATTTACTATTTTGTGTGAGAGAGAGATTTGATGTACTGGGCATAAGCCCTTTTTACTCTTTCAGTTGTACTTATTTGTGGACTATATGTTGTACTATTCATCTCTTTTTCATGATTATACTGTGGCTTGTGGACTGGTATTTTTACATATACAGTTTTACTTCTTTCCTCATATTGGCCTACAGGTTTATGATCGTACTAGCCGGCAGAATCGGCGTGTTGCGGTGTCGACTAACCCGTGAGTTAGTGCCACCGTAAGACGGCGGTTCTGGGCATAAGATCCGGTAGCCCTCCTTGGTAAGGGGGAGGGGGGTCTTACAGATTCAGCCGTCGGCTTTTCTGTAATGAGTTTTTTAGATGCCTTTTCAGGTTACCATCAGATCAGGATGCACCCCCCGGACATCAAGGATGTCTCATTCATCACAGGGGACGGTTGCTACTGCTACAAGATGATGCCGTTCGGGTTGAAGAACGCCGGGGCCACCTACCAAAAGATGATGGATAGGGTCTTTAAGGAGCAGAAGGGGAGGAACTTAGAGGTGTACGTGGACGACCTCATGATCAAGAGCCGAGACGTGGGCTCCCACCTCCGGGACCTGGAGGAGACGTTTGCCACCCTGCGCCGATACAAGATGCGGCTGAACCCCCTTAAGTGTGTTTTCGGGGCTAGCCGGGGGAAGTTCTTGGGGCACCTCCTCACCCCCGCGGGGGTCGAGCCGAATCCAGACAAGGTCAAGGCTATCCTGGAGCTGGGGCCCCCGCGAAATACAAAGGAGGTCCAACGGTTGACAGGGAAGCTAGCAGGACTGAGCCGCTTCCTTTCTCGGGCAGGGGAGAAGTGCTCCCCTTTCTTCAAGACGCTGAGGGGAGGCCAGAGGTTCGAATGGACTAAGGAATGCGAGGAGGCGTTCCAGGCCCTCAAGGCGCAGCTAACACAGGCCCCGCTGCTCCAGGGGCCGAAGGAGGGTGAAGACTTGTTCTTATATCTCGGGGTCGGGGCAGAGGCCTTGAGCTCCGTCTTAGTACGAGAAGAGGGGAAGAGGCAGCTCCCCATTTATTATGTCAGCCGGGTCCTGAGGAAGGCCGAACTCCGGTATACGATCTTGGAGAAGCTTGCATTCGCATTAATCATCTCGGCCCGGAGGCTGCGGCCTTACTTCCAGGCGCACTCGATCCGAGTGGTGACCGACCATCCTCTCCGCAACATCTTCGAGGGGGTGGAGCACTCAGGCCGGCTGGCCAAGTGGTCGGTGGAGCTAAGCGAGTTCGATGTCTCCTTCGTTCCGCGGCTCTCGATCAAAGCTCAGGCGATGGCCGACTTCCTGGCCGACTACGTGGTAGAAGTAGTAGAGGAGGAGCTCACTTGCCCGACTCCTTGGAAGGTGAGGGTGGATGGAGCCTCAGGAAGGCATTCTCTCGGGATAGGAGTGATTCTGGAAAGCCCTCAAGGGACTCAGATCGAGCAGACGGTGGTGGTGCATTTCCCCATTACCAACAACCAGGCCGAGTACGAAGCAGTGATAGCGGGGCTGCGCCTGGCCAGAGAGCTGGGGGTGCTGGATGTGGAGGTCCTAACCGACTCCATGGTGGTGGCTTCCCAGATCAACGGGGAGTTCGAAGCCAGGGAGCCCACTTTGCAATTATACTTGGCCAAAGCGAAGGGGGTCATAGGGACCTTTCAGACCTTCTCCATCCGACACGTGCCAAGGGGAGAGAATGAACAGGCCGACCAACTGGCGAAGCACGGCCCCCGAGCGGGGGGCACCATCACCGACCTGTTCCGCCCCTCCACCGAAGAAGGAGAGCTCATGGAGATCGATCAGCAGCCTTCGTGGATGGACCCAGTAGTAGTTTTCCTCTCCACGGGAGAATATCCGGAGGGGGTGGACAGGAGGAAACTAAGGCACAAGTCAGCTTACTACCTCCTTAAGGACGGGCAGCTGTACCGGAAGACCCTCTCCGGGATGTTGGCTCGCTGCGTAGCCGAGGGTGAAGCACAGAGGATCCTAGAAGAAGTCCACTCCGGGGAGTGCGGGAGTCATTCCGGGAGCCGGACCTTGGAAGGAAGGATAGTCAGACAAGGGTATTTCTGGCCCACCCTGGGCCGGGACGCCGCAGAATTCGCAAGGAGATGCCATAAGTGCCAGCTATTCGCCCCCCTCCAGCTACAGCCGGCCCAACAACTCAAGAGTATCACGGCCCCTTGGCCCTTTGCAATCTGGGGAATGGATTTGGTTGGACCGTTCCCCCAGGCCAGCGGCCAGCGAAGGTTCCTCCTAGTGATGATCGACTACTTCTCAAAGTGGATGGAGGTGAAGGCGTTGGCCAAGGTGACCTCCCAAGTGATCAGGAACTTCGTCTGGGGGGAGATCATCTGTCGCCACGGGATGCCGCAAGCCATCGTCACCGATAACGGACCCCAGTTCGCCAGTGCCGAGTTCACCAACTTCTGCGAGCAGCTTGGAATCGACCTCAGGTTCGCCTCGGTCCACCACCCCAGGAGCAACGGGCAGGTGGAGGCGGCGAACAAGATCATCGTCAATCTCCTCAAGAAGAAGGTGGAAAACTTGAGGGGGAACTGGGTGGAGCAGCTCCCCGCCGTTCTTTGGGCCCTTAGAACCACCCCAAACACGGCTACGAGGGAAACCCCCTTCAAGCTCTCCCATGGATGCGAGGCGGTGCTCCCCATAGAATTTGAAGTCCAAACGCCGCGAGTCGGGACGGCCAAAGAGGGCCGAGAGGAATGCAAGCCGAGAACGAGGAGGAGCTGAGACTCTCCCTTGACATGGTGGAAGAGTTGAGGGACCTCTCGGCTATCCGACAGGAGGAGGTCAAAAGGAGGATGGCAAAATACTTTGACAAGCATGTCAGGGTCAAGCAATTTGCAGAGGGGGACCTGGTACTGAAGAAGGTGGATGCGGCAGGAAGGTCGGCATCCGTGGGGAAGCTCAACCCCAGCTGTGAGGGGCCATTCATTGTGAAGGAAGCTTTGAAGTCAGGGGGCTATCGGCTCCAAAATGTAGAGGGCGAGACCCTGAGTCTCACCTGGAGTGGAGACAACATGAAGAGGTTTTTTCCCTAAGCTCCTGTAAGCGACGCGATTTGTTATAATGAAGTCTTTCTTCTCTCCCCCCCCAGGATTGTCATGTCTATCTTGCTCAGAAAATTGGAATGTATTTGGACCCCGAGAAGATCCCGCTGCCAGGCTCCCACCTAGCTGGCAGGGCCGGAATTCACTCGGTGTCATCCCAAGCCTCGAGAAGATCCCGCTGCCAGGCTTCCACCTAGCTGGCAGGGCCGGAAGTCACTCGATGGAATGTATTTGGACCCCGAGAAGATCCCGCTGTCAGGCTCCCACCTAGCTGGCAGGGCCAAAAGTCACTCGGTGTCATCCCTAGCCTCGAGAAGATCCCGCTGTCAGGCTTCCACCTAGCTGGCAGGGCCGGAAGTCACTCGATGGAATGTATTTGGACCCCGAGAAGATCCCGCTGCCAGGCTCCCACCTAGCTGGCAGGGCCGGAAGTCACTCGGTGTCATCCCTAGCCTCGAGAAGATCCCGCTGCCAGGCTCCCACCTAGCTGACAGGGCCGGAAGTCACTCGATGGAATGTATTTGGACCCCGAGTAGATCCCGCTGCCAGGCTCCCACCTAGCTGGCAGGGCCGGAAGTCACTCGGTGTCATCCCTAGCCTCGAGAAGATCCCGCTGCCAGGCTCCCACCTAGCTGGCAGGGCCGGAAGTCACTCGATAGAATGTATTTGGACCCCGAGAAGATCCCGCTGCCAGGCTCCCACCTAGCTGGCAGGGCCGGAAGTCACTCGGTGTCATCCCTAGCCTCGAGAAGATCCCGCTGCCAGGCTCCCACCTAGCTGGCAGGACCGGAAGTCACTCGATGGAATGACTCAGTATGCGATAACCTGCAACCCAGAACAAATCACGTTGCCGGACTCCCACCTAGCCGGCGAGGCCGGGAATTACTCGAAAGGCATGAGCAGCAAGTCGGAATCACAAGGGTTAGTCAGAAAAAAGGGAGAAAGGACCTAACATAGCCCCACCCTCAAGCCCCAGGAGAGGCGGTCGGGTAAACGCAAAAGCCTGGGCGAGAGCCCTCAGGGAAATAGGCATACGGCCGAGGGACGAGCCGGCTCGCCTCGCTCGAGGGACGAACCGGCTCGCCTCGCTCGGCGGACGGGCAGCCGCCTCGTCCGAACCAGGCCGCGGGGGCAGGTCGCGCCACCCGGCAATAACGGCGACGGAAAAATAAGCGGGCGAGAGAGCACTTATAAAAAGAGCAATGACTAAAAACACGAAGTATTGGCGCAACCCGCGCATACATCTCAAGACAGACAGATATACATAATAATGCTCATCTGAAGAGTAAATTACAAAAGGCAGGGAAGACGCGGGATCTGGGTCGAGAAATCCTAAATGGGCTGGAAGTCTTTGTCGCCGGGCTCCGGCACAGGGAGAAACAGCGCCGGCACCACGTCTTCCGCCGAGAGTCCCGCTGCCTCGCTCGTAAGCAGATCCGCACGCCGCAGCGTTTGCATCGTATATTTCGCTGCGCTGGCCGCGTTCTTTTGCATTAGCACTTCCAGGTCGTAGTCGGAGAGGTGCTCGCGCGGGCAGACCCTGCTGACGGGAGGAGGCACAGCGGCGGCGGCCTCCAGCTCGCGTACTCGCGCCTCCAACGCCGCCTTCTCTTGGCCAAGGGTGGCGATCTCGGCACCCATCCGGCTCGCCGTCGCCGCATCCTGGGGAAAAGAATAAGAATAATCGTGATCCGTGCCCGCGAAAAGGGGAAAGGATAATTCAGGATGAGCACGTACCACCCCGCCCAGGTACTGCGCGAGGGTCTCCTCGGCAGCGTCGGCTCGCCCCCTGTGAAGGTCCGTGTCCGCCTGAGCGAGCTTTCGGGCCACTTCCTTCTCATCCGCCATCTTTTGGATGGATGCGGCGTTCCGCTCCACCTGGGTGCAGCGCCTCCCCACCATGTGGGCCAGCTCCAGACCGCGCAGCTGGGCCGCGCGCTCTCATGAATCAGCACTCGCGTCTCCTCCTTGTCATAGATGGCGGCGTCTTCGCGCGAGTACAGGCCGAAGGAGAAGTTGTACGCCTCCCCGCCGATGGTATCCTATTCCATCCAGCTCGGCAGCAGGGTCGAGATCATCGCACGGTTCGACTCCTTATCCCACGCCAGGAGCGGGACGCCGAGCTCGTCCTGGTACCTCTCGCCGTAGCCGAAGTTGCGATGTCCTCTCGGCACCGGCTCCGCAGCAGCTTGAGACCCGCCCGGCGACGCGGAGGTGCCCGCCGCCCTGACCGGGGAGTCGCCGGTCGAAGCAACCAGTGGGGGGGGAGGGACCCTCAGTCGGCAGGACTGCGGGGGCCTTGCCCTTTCTTTGGCTCGCGGTGAGTTGTTGATCCACGGTCTTCGCCACCTTCGGCGGAGGGGCTGGTTGTCCGCCACCCGGCCGCTTCTTGGCCGGAACCGAGGGGATGTCGCGCTGGGCGGCATCCGCGGCCTGCGCACGGGCGAGAACCCCGGGGGGAATGCGAGCGCTCTCGTAAGGAGGGTGAAGAGGGATGTCGCGCTCGCCTGACAAAAGGAAGGGGTGAGATAGAGGAAGAAAGGGAATAAGGTAAAACAGCGACGAGTGACAAACCTCCCCCCGGCGGAACATCGGCGAGGTCGTCAAGGTGGCGGCGCAGGAACGCAACCTCAAAATTCTTCCCAGCGAAGAACGCGCACATGTCAGCTTCGTGCCCGCCTAGGCTGGGGGGCCGGTAGCTCGCCTCGCTAAGTTGCACCGGCGAGAAGGGGACGTTGCCGAAGTCCCCTTCGACGAACAGGAATCTCTTGAGCTAATTGTGACTCTTGTTCACTGTCTCCCGCACCTTGAGGTGGGCGCTGGAGAAGTAGGCCGTCCCGTCTCGATTCGCCCGGAAGGAGAACAGCTTCCGGAACACGGCGAGACTGAACTCCACTCGCTCCTCTCGCAGGAAGCAGGCGAACCCCACCATGACGGCGATGGAGTTCGGGGTCATCTGGCCCAGGACAACCCCGAAATACTTCAACACCTGTCGCACCTCGGGCCAGAGGGGGAGTCGCAGGCCCACCTCAAAGTGAGCGAGAGGGATGGCGAGCTCGTCCC
The DNA here is from genome assembly GCA_039583875.1 of Platanthera guangdongensis. Lineage (NCBI taxonomy): Eukaryota > Viridiplantae > Streptophyta > Magnoliopsida > Asparagales > Orchidaceae > Platanthera > Platanthera guangdongensis. The sequence continues at coordinate 82,347,162 of CM077147.1, read as the reverse complement.
TAGACAGGTCGTTGATCTTCTCCCCATCCCCGGGTCGCCTCGCGGAAAAGCCCGGCGGAACGTGGTCGCCAAGGGCATCCAGGTACTCGCGCTCGGAGAGGACGGCACGAGGAAAATCGTGCTCGGAGAAGGTCCAAGCGCACTTGCTTCGGCCGTCCACGTCGCCGCCGCCTCCGCCCATTCCCATTGAGTCGCCGCCAAACGCGAGAAGAAGAGACAGAAGGCGAGCACAGACGGTACTCCGCGGGGAATGGGAAGCAGGAGGGTTTGGAATCGATGGAGAAATAAGGGCCGGCAGGGCCTATTTATAGGGAAAGAAAGTGGGCGGGAAACTTCCCGCCGAAAGATGGGGTGCGGATAGCCAAAAATCAGCCCGACGGTTCGACTTCCCGCACGTGACCGCACCTAAAAGGTCGCTCCGGCACGGCTCTCGCCCGGCTGCAACCGCGAGAGACCAACGCGGGCGAGCCTCAACCCGCACCCGCACGCTGTTCCGCGCGAGACGGGAGACTCCCGTCCGGCGAGCTCCTCGGCTCGCCCTCGCCCCGATCTGCGCAAAAGGAAGAACAGACCTTTCCCTTAACCCGCCCACGAAAAACAATAAAAATAGCACGATAATTTCGATACGTCTCAGCAATAAAAGAGTTAGGCCCATAGGCGGGCTGAAAGAGTCGCTAGCGGTTACAAATACAAGATAACTGCGAAAGGACAACAACCCGGCGGTATCCCGCAAGCGAGGGGCAGAAGGCTGGGTCAGTACTCGACCCACTTCCACCTGTGCCGCCTCTTCGTTCCCGATCGCGGCGGCATGCGAGGATCGTGGTAATCGCGAACCGCAACCAGTTCCCGCTGAGCCATGCCGACCTGCTCCGTGGCGCTCCTAAGATGTCCCTCGGCCCGCGTTATATGCACGCCCGGCGAGGTGACGTCGTCATCCTCCGCTTCACGCGGAGGGCCCTCCAAGGCCGCGAGCCGGGCCTCAGTTTCGGCCTTGTCTTCATCGAACCTCCTCATGATCTCCTTCAACAGCAGTGTGTGTTTCTGGAACAGCCGCGTCACCTGCCTCTTCATCCCGACCGCATCGGTCGGGTCGCCCAGGTAGTCAGAAACACTGTCCACGTCGGGCGGGGGCGAATATCCTTCGCTCATCTCGGTTTCAGAGGAGGCCCTTTTATAGCCTGCAAACAGGGCGAGTCAGAAGGAGCGAGCAAGAGACGAAGCCCAACGGTAAATACCAGCTCACCAGGGGTTGGCACGTCGCCCGCATCGGCGGATAGGCGAGAAGAGCCCGGCCGACCCCGAAAGGTTCCACCCTCGAGGGTCTCGAGGGATTTTCCCAGTCCGTGGGAAGCCGGCGGCTGGGGGGTCTCCGGAGGTGGGCGGTCCAGACCTGGAGAACTCGCGACCTTCTCAGGCGACGGAGGAGGGGGACGATCCTCTCCCCGGTTCTCCACCTCCTCACAGGGAATTACCTGCAAAACAGAAAATCAGAAAGACAGCGATAATCCGCGGAAGGCCACGTACCCCAGGGACGACCTCAGCACCCGCCGCCGAGCTGGAAGCCGGGCAGTCACCTGCCAGAGAACGCCTAACAATCTTTCCCTTCGCCGGCCTGAAGAGAGGGCCGGAAGATCCGCGTACTAGCCATGGGGCGGCCTCGAGGGCCTCCTCCTGAGTCTGCAGGACCGCTGCCGCCAGGCGAGCCCGCACCTCTTCGCTAACCGACATCGAGAAACAAAAGTCTGCTCAGAGAAAATAAAGGGATATGGGGAGCCCCCTACAGGGGTCAGCGGTATGTATTTATAGCCGGACAGTGGGGGCCCACCAAAAGATTCCCTGCCAGCTCAGCACAGTGCTCGCCGAACACGCGGGTTGGATGATTCTTTCCGAGCTTGATTCAAGCTCGAAAAGAGCGGGGATTGTGTACAACCCTGTGTCCAGCGAGCGGGCCCAGCCCGGGAGGTTGAGCGGGCCCGGCCCCCGCGACCCGCGCCAGGGCGGCAAAACGGGCTATACGGCAGGAGGGCTGACCCGCTCCCGCCCATCTCAGGCGAGCGGGCTGGCGACCCGCGGCGAGCGAGCTGGACCCGCGGTTGGTGACTCGCCGGCCAACCCCCCCCCCCCCCCCCCCCACACGCGATCAGGCTGCCGATCTGCTCGGCAGAAGACATGCAGCTCGCCCATACTGGCTCGCACTCGCCCAGTGAGGATAGGCGAGCCCCAGAGCCAGGTCGCGCCCGCCTCCCGCGGGTGGAATCGGAGGCGAACTGACTCCCCATAGGTGCGAATAGCTATTCAGAACAGCGGAGCCTGGCTGTTGACAGACCAGGTTGGACTGCGCATAGCTATCCAAAACAGCGGAGTTTAGCTGTTGGCAGACCCAACCAGGGGCCTTTTTGGTATTTCCAGGTCAGTCTATAAATAAGACCCAAGGGGTACCTCAGAGAGGACGCTTTCCAGTGCCTCCTGACTCTCATTCTCAAGCGTTCTCTGAGGGTACCTTAGCTCGGCTCTTGGCTAAGGAGGGGAAGCGCTCAGAGATCTTCCGGGTTTGTGGTGGGACCTCCCTGCCGAGCCCTTGGGTCTGTTTTCTCTTGTCTCTCTCGTTGTTTTTCTTGTAGGAGCAAAGTAGGCGCGAGACCACCCCTTCCCCAAGGGTCGAACTCCACAAGAGACCGGATTCCGGTTTCAACAAACACGTCCCTCCAAAAACCTATAAAAACCCTAAGACCTTAATTTAAAAGGAAGTAACTACAAAGACTAGAGAGAGCTCTTAGAGTTTCCGAAGAGATCGTGGGACTTGGATCATTCCTTCGCTCGGAATTTGCTCTACTCCCTCTCTAGTCCGCTCAATGCTCATGTGGATGCTTCAGTGAGCCCTAGAGAAGGTGCAAGAGAATGTACTCGTGGACGCTCTCAAGGACACATGTGGAAGCTCTGTTGACTTAGTCTTTAACACTTTTCTTTGTACTCAAAGCTTGTAACGAAGAAGTGATCTGTCATCCTCAGAGAAACTTTCAATATTTGCAAACAAAGTTAAATAATGGATTTGGGTTTGGCACAGATTCAGCCACATAATTTTTCACCCTTTTTGGATTTTCCATGATAAAAAAATTGTCATTACTCCTTAGCTTTCACTTGATTGTTTGCGCACCTGCTTCAACTCGGAGATAAGGTGGTCTGATTCTCTGGACTAGAGGGAAACTGGGTGACCCGTAACAATTTGGGACTGTGAGTTGGAAAGGTGGTCCCGTGTAACGCCCCAAAAACTCGAAAGAGGGATGGACTTCGTTTAGAGCCAAGTTAGGGTCTTGGTAGGGGTCACGCGGCCTAGGACACGGGCGTGTCCAAGGCCATGTTGTGCTCGGGTTCGACGAAGAACTCGGGTGGCCTACGAACTGAGCTCGACGAAGTGTCGAGATAGTGAACACGGTCGGGGACACGAGCGTGTCCAAGGTCGTGTCGTGCTCGAGTTCGACGAATTTTCCGAGTGGTCGACCAAAATGCAGTCGACGATCGTCGATACAGCGAACACGGCCTGAGAAACGGGCGTGTCCCAGGCCGTGTCCTGCTCGGGTTATTGCCGGGCCGTGAAAGTGGCTAAACACGACCTGGAGCCCAGCCGTGTTCAGCCTGACACGGGCGTGTCAAATGCGATCCGAGCGTGTCGAGTACCCGTGTTCTTCTCGGGTTGTGTTTGGTCATGTGTCAATGGAGGAACACGCCCAGGAACATGGGCATGTACAGAGTGACACGGGCGTGTCACGTTTGACACGGGCATGTCCAAAACCCGTGTCCTGTTCTGGGTGCGACGGTTTCAGCGTCGATTTAGGCACACAGCCATGGACACGGGCTTGTCACAAGCCGTGTTCGGCCCAGGAGTTTGGTTTTAAGTGCGAATCGTGGCCGCCCGATTCCTTCTAATGGGATCTGATGGTCAAGAACTGTCCTTGTTGTGATAAGTCCGGGAATAGGGTTTGAAACCCACATTCCTCATCAAGTTTTCTCTTTCTAAAGTTCTAGAGAGAGGGGAGAGCAAGTAAGAGGGTGAAGGAGAGACCCGGCTGCCGGAGAAGCTTCGGAGCCCCAAATCGCGAGCCGAGTCCAGATCTGCGGAGGCAAGTCCGTTGCGGTGGTTTTCATCCGGCTAAGTTTCCATGGCTAGGAAGAGGGGCCGTAAGGTAACGACACTTCTTCTCTTGGTTTATAGGATGCGTGTTTAGCATATTTTTCTTTCAATCTTTTGGGCACCAAATCTCTCAAATGAGAGGGGTTTGGGTCACCATAGTTCAAGAAGAACCTCCGGGTCAATTGAGTCCGTCCCCGGCATGATTTTGCATTAGAGATCTGCTCCGTTAGTGGATTAGGCATTGTGGGTGAAGCCGTAGTCGCGACCGTTAGTCCGACTCGGTGATGTTGCATAGCGAGTCTTAAGGATTTTGTAGAAATCTGTTGCGGCAAGATGTCGTTTATGATGTATGTGTTTTCCCCTTTTTCTCGAGTGAGTACGTGTAGCCGAAACCGGACAAGGTTAGCTCCGCAATGGCGGTAGATGGTTTCCTTGGTGGACAAGATTAGCTCCACATTGGCGATAGATGGTTTCCTTGGTACGTGGGGACGTTGCAGTACAAATGATGGATTAGGGTGGGAATGATTATGGATTGTGATGTGCTAAGGCGCGGCTTTGTCTCCATGGTCGGCTGGCTATCCCGTGACGTGTAAGTCATGTGAGGAGAGTGTCCCGGTGAGACTAGTCCCCTTCTGTGAGACTAACGAGAACGTCAAACATGGGACAAGCCCGGGCAATGAAGCCACGAGCGGGTGGGGTCCAGCAAGGGTTCTTAGAATCGATTTGTGTGTGAGACGGAATCCTGACGTGCGAAGTCAGAGTTTGTAGGCAAGCCTGGGTCTAAGACCCACGAGCGGGTGGGGCCTTGGCAAGAATTCCATGTGGTGGTTTGTATGCCGTTAGGGGAATTGCAGTCCCCTTTTTGTTTGTGGCTTAGCGCCAATGGGGAAATTGGGAGTACTCAGATGTTTTGATGATGTGCTAGTTGCATACGCGATATGGTGCCTTGGGTGAAGCCCCGGTTTTGCATACATGCTGCATAATAGGCCCCTTTTTATTATATGCTCAACATAGAAAACGTGTTTGTTGTTTGAGACATCCAAACCTGTTCTTTTAGAGATTTACATGTTTTTGTATATGTTATACAAAGTGCTGACTTGCAGGTTTGAGGGGTACCCCGGGACCGTTAGGGGCGGCCGGGAGGAGATGTGTTGGTTACATAGTTTGAGATCAGCTTTTGCTGACCCACGTTACCACCAATTTTTACAGGGCAAGGATCGCAAGCAGGAGCTAGCTCGCCGGCCAAAAAGGCCTAAGCCTCATGAAGTGTTACAAGTTTTGTACTAGCTCTAGTTTGTGGTATTGTATGTTTGATGCTCTAGTTTTCCGGCTTGCATGTCGAGGTAGTTTAGGAGTGCTTATGCACATTGATGTTTGTTGTTATCTTTTGAGTTTGGACTTTATATTGTTGTAAGGCCTTAAGGCCGTTTCGATACTCTTATGTATGTGGATAACTTCGGGTCTTGTTTACTCTTTCTGCTGTTATTTGATTTTTAGTTTTGAGATTGGGTAGTTCATATCATCTTTTAATGCTAAAGTTGTGGCGTCTGTATGTTGTGGGGCCCCAGCCGGACCCATATTATACGGTCATTACAGGGGACGTGTTACATCCCGAGGCTCGTAAGGAATTTCCGAGGACAACGCTTGTACAACAAAAGCACTCACGATCAATAACAATGACTAAAGGAATTACTCACGCTACTAACAAGGTCGAAACGGAGCGACGAAGCGACGACATTCGACAACACAAGATCCAGTCATACGCAATCACCAAAACGTCCCTCCAGAAAGCTATAAAAAACCTAAGAACTTAATTTAAAAGGAAGTAACTCAAAATACTAGAGAGAGCTCTGAGGGTTTCCGATGAGATCGTGGGACTTGGATCATTCCTTCGCTTGGAATTCGCTCTCTCCCTCTCTAGTCCGATCAATGCTCATGTGGATGCTTTGGTGAGCCCTAGAGAAGGTGCAAGAGAATGCACTCGCGGATGCTCTCAAGGACACATTGTGGAAGCTCTGTTGACTTAGTCTTTTTCACTTTTCTTTGTACTCAAAGCTTGTAACGGAGACGTGATCTGTCACCCTCCGAGAAACTTCCAATAGTTGCAAAGAAAGTTAAATAGTGGATTTGGGTCTGACACAGATTCAACCACATGGTTTTTCACCCTTTTTGGATTTTCCATGATAAAAAATCTTTTGTCATTACTGCTTAGTTTTCACTTGATTGTTTGCGCACCTGCTTAAATCGGATATAAGGCGGTCTGATTCTACAGACCGAAGGGAAACTGGGTGACTCGTAACAGTTTGGGGCTGCCAGTGTGAAAGGTGGTCCCGCGGCTCTAAGGAATTTCTGAGGACAACGCTTGTACAACAAAATCACTCTTGATCAACAACAATGACTAGAGGAATTACTCGCGCCACTAACAGGGAAACTCCCAAGGAGCACGCTGATCAAGCCCCTGCCAACTTTCCCACTGGTAATGCCCAACTTCGGGGAGGATCCATAATTGCTGCATCTCCAACATTCTTGGAAGAAAGCAGGCGTCAGATGGAGGAGTGTCAAGTAAAGGTGCTCGCTTTGGCAAGAGACTTAGGGGCCCATTGTGCCCCCAATACAGTCATCGCTCCAGGAGGCTAACTGTTGTTCATTCCAAATCAGATAATGTCTGAAAACACTGGTCGCTCCAAGAATTCCGACGCAAATGAGTTGACCGACACTGACAGCTCGACACACTGATGTTTTACTTGATGGGCTTCCCGGGAACATGTATGAAAACTCTCATGCGACGAAGGAAACCACCGTTCTAACCGATAGAATACTCACTTGCGAGGAAGTGAGATACATGATCGATAAGAAATATGGCTATGGGGGCACCATGACACAAAAGTGCATTGCCCCGTTCACCAAATCTCCCCTATAGCTCCACAAGTTCTGGCGCATCCCATTCCTCTCGGGTTCAGACTCCACAACTTCGGGATGTTTGATTGGTCGGACAACCCTCTGGAGTATGTCTAACACTTTGCAAATATCATGCACATCTACGACGCCCTAGACCCACTCCTGTGTCAAGTGTTCCCGACAACTCTGAAAGGAAATGCTCACACCTGGTTCCATTCTCTGAAAGAGGGAGAAATCAAGAACATCGTGACACTAACTCAACTTTTCACGAATCAGTTTATCATCAATCGATGAATCGTTTAAGACCCATTACACCTCTTAGGGATCCATCAAATCGAGGGAGAGTCGCTTAAGGATTTTTTTTGTCGTTTCACTATGGAGGCACGATAGATTCTGGAGGAAAACCCCGAGCTCTTGTATGATATTTTCCTCGGACGACTCCAACTAGGAAAATTCCACTCCATGCTAATGAGGGAAACGGTTCCCATCTACCTTGACCTCACCCACTGAGTCTAGGATCAAATCGCGGCATACGAGACAATTGAGGCACATCAGCTAAAGTTTGAAGGAAGTTCAAAAAGAAAAGGGAATAAGGAGCCATTGTCAGATCCCAAGGGGAGCAACGAGCATCGCGACAACTCTCGCCAAGCTAGGGGCACTGCCATAATGAAACCTACACTCCCATCAACATCTCTCAGACGAATGTACACCTTGCCATCCGCGACAACAATGTTGTCAGGAAGCCTATGCCACTTCCTCCAAACACTGGAAATCAACAACACTATTGTGATTTCCATCGTAGACGTGTTTACAAAATTGAAGATTGTGGCCGACTGAAGGAAGAAATTGAGTACCTAATCCGCTAAGGGCTCCTTGGAGAATTTGTGAAGACATGAGCGCCGAGACAGACAACCTGAAGCATACCTGAGGGGCATCTCTGAGAGTAATCACCGTTGGTGCTATCATTCTTCCCCACACTCAGAACTTGTAGAGCATGCACCACATCTATCAACAATTTCTATTTTTACTTATTTAAAGCAATGAGCTATGAGTTCAAACTTGCGTGATATCTTCAATATTACCGCAATCATTTCCTGAAAATCATTAAAAGGTATTTGAGAATGAACCTTCAAATAATTACAACGACTGACTCAGGGAAGCTTACTTATCTACAACAATTACGTCCAAGCAACGCGCTCAATTACAGCAACTACCTCGGGGTAGTGCACTCTCATTTTACATCAGCTGCCTTCGGCAGTGCGCTCATATTTACAGCAACTGTCTCTGAGTAGCGCGCTAATATTTACAGCAAATGCATCCAGACAGCATGCTCATTTACAGCACTTGCCTCCATGAAACACGCTCAAATATAATAACTGTCTCTGGGCAGCGCACTCATATTTACAGTAACTATCTCTGGGCAGAGTGCTCATTTACATCAACTTCCTCCGTATAGCGTGCTCACATTTACTGTAATTGCCTCCGGGCAGCACACTCATTTATAGCAACTGCCTCATGATATCGTGCTCATTTACAGTGATTTCCTTTGGAAAGGGCGCTCACATTTATATCAACTACCACTAGGCAATCCGCTCACATTTATGGCAACTACCTCCGGGAAGTGTGCTTCATAACAACAACTGCCTCCGGGTAGTGCGCTCACATTTAAAGCATCTGTCTCCAGGAAGCATGCTCATTTATAGTTATTGAAGCCGGGAAAATCCCTACTCCAAAATATTCAGATCAATGCATCCTAAGGTTATTGATTTTGCGGTCTGACACCGTAATTCGGACGGCTAGTGCAGGAGAGATAAAACTATCTATAAGCACACCCCAAGTGCTACAGCAGGGAGGTCCCACCACGTACATGGAAGTTTGGGTGTAACTTCCCCTCCACAACTAAAAGCTAGGTGAGCTACGGGAATGACATGGACTTGGCAAATATCCAACTTAAGGGGATCTCAACCTCTTACAAAAGTCCATTTCTAGTACCCCATGAGGGTCAATTTTTAGAGAAATCCTAGGGAAGGGTATTGACGAATATTCGGCCTCTACTGTCCAGTTATAAGGGTTACTCGCCCATACTTTTTCAAGCTCGTCTCTACTCGCCCAAGCTCGCCTAATATCATCTAAGATTGCCTCTATGAAAGATAGGGGTTAGATCTTATTTACTCTAGGGGGGTGAATAGAGTATTTAAAACTTTTTGGTTGTTTAAGATTTTTATATCAGAGTAATGAATAATTGATACCAATATTAACAGAAAGGTAAAACTGTCTAAGATGATCTAATCTAACACAACATAGAAATATATCACAACACAACTAGCCTATCACAGTCACAACAAGAACAACAAGAAAAAGGGCAACCAGACAACACAAGAAATTTTATAGTGGTTTCCCAACCTGGGTACATCCACTCTTATACCACCCTGGGAGGAATCCACTAGCAGTTTTTTGATCAGGTGACTGCCACCTTTGAGCTTTTGATCAGGTGCCCAAAAATCAAAATAAACTTTTGAAGGGAGTTAATAAACCCTTTATACAAGATGTGGGAGAGAGATTGATGGTGTTTTCTCTTTCTCAAACAACTAAGAAGACAAGTGGATTGATGTTGTCAAGGCTTCTCCAAAAATCACTTGAAGCCTTGCTTAGGGTGTAGGTCTTCAGCCTTGACATGAAAAGATCCAGGAACTTCTGACTGATTCAGAGATTTTTGTCCTTCAAAGCTCCTGGAGTAGAAGTTGAAGAAGTCTCTTGATAGTGATTGTTGTTATTCTTCTTCTTCAGTAAAATCAAGGAGAAAATAAAGTGTTTTCTGCACAGAGAATGTCTGAGAGATTTTCTGTATGCTCTCTGGTTCTGTTATCTTCTTCCTTGTTACTATCGACTGAAAAGAAAATCCCTTTTTATATATCTCTGTCGAATTCTCCTTTGAATTTTGAATTGTCTGCATTGATTGCTGACTGCCTGAGAATGAAAATCGGTTGGAGAATATTTGCTTTGATGAGTTTCCCCAAATGTCCCAATTAATTAAGCAAGTAATTATACTGATGAAGAGTATAATCAATGCTACTAGTAACAGCTATATTCAGAGAATATAAGCATTAATTACTTCAGGAAATCACTGCTAAATAATATGGAATAAAAGATAGAAAATAAGAAAAATTCTAAGTCTGGAACTGCAACAGAAATCGTCGACCATAGAGCAGATTTCGTCGACCTGAGATCCAAGTTCGTCGAGCTGAGAAATCCTATTTGTCGACCTAAGAAAACTTGTTCGTCGACCTGAGATCCAAGTTCGTCAACCTGAGATCCAAGTTCGTCTACCTGAGCTCACTAAACTGCATTTTGTGAATAACTTGCCAATTCTGTGGTCCAAGTTCGTCGAACACAGATTCTGTCTTCGTCGAGCCGAGTTTAGAGAAAATATTCTGGAAAGAATGTGTTGAAGTTGAAATCCAGACTTCGTCGACCTGAGCTCGAATATCGTCGATCTCAACTCAGAGAATTAACTCTGAGTTCATCGATCAACGATTGACGATCGTTGAGCTGAGTTCGGCGAACGTCAAACTTATATACTGAACTTGATTTTCTTCTAAGTCTTGAGTCATCTGAGGTCTTCTGCTGGCTGTTCCATGTAAGGTTGAACCTAAAGACTTAGCCTAAACTCTAAGACTCAAAACATACGACCATGGCTATACATTGTGGGTCAGCCATCCTAATTAGTCAACCTAGCCTAAATCCAACTAGAGATCCAACAATCTCTCTCTATTTGGGTGAGGTCACTAATACAAATAAAAGAAAAACATTCACAAAGCAGAATAAATATATCTAGCAGAAAATTGAAACATTCAACAGATATGTATATAGATAGTAGCTTTGTGACAGAAAATAAATATAGTTCAGAAAATCACAGCTAAACAAGATGTTCATTTCTTCTTATGTTGCTTTTCCTTAGCAGCTTTGTCTTTCTTAGAGGGATGTGTGAATTTGATTTCTCTATTAGGATTTGCTGCTTCTCTTTTGGACATGGTCATATCAGCAACACTAATTATATTAAGAGAAGTTGCCCTGGGTACCACAGCCTCTGGATGCAAGTTCATGTAGGCATCTACATTGAAAAATTTGTTAGCCTTTTTATACCTTTTCAATTCTTCCTTTCTGTATGATGACATGGTTGAGTACTGAGAAGGATCTCTCCCTTCAGCTTTAGCTTTGTTGATCATTGATAATCCAACAAGCTCCTGGAATCTGGTCATTCTTGAAGTTGTTTCTGTTTCAGGATCCACAAATGGAATAGGTGGTGATGCAGGCCTTTTTGGACATTCTGCTTTTTTTAGTTTTAGAAGCTTGTTGTTGAATGTCTTATTGTTGTTGCTGTTGTTGTTGTCTGCTGCTAGAAGAATACCTTTGTTGGCTGCTTCCATGTGATCTTGAGGATCTATCAGGTTGTCTTTTATATGTTCTAGCATATGGAGTAGACCTCTGAGAACTGCTTCCTGAAGCACCAGCAGGAGGAGGAGGAGGAGGACCTCTCCAGTTCATTTGAGAAGGAGGAGGAGGAGGAGAGTACCTCCTGCTTTTCTTTCTGGCTTTTTGTTCATTCTTTGAAAGCCGCATCAATGCTGACATCCCTGGATATGGAGTGATATTCTGTAGAATATAATATGGAGTATCATGAGTAGAGTTTGGTTTGGGAGCAGCTTTGGGAACAACCTTTCTTTTCTTGGAAACTTTCTTCTTGACAGTAGTATCATCATCAAAATCATCATCATCCTCTTCTTCATTAGAAGATCCCTGAGGATTGTCATATAAATCATCAAGAGCCTTGAGAATATCTTTTGATATTTGCTTTTCTACTTGAGGCTGTACTAGAGGTTTTGCAGCTTTTGAAACAAATGTTTCAGCAATATTTTCAGAAATTAATGAGTTTTCTTCTTCTATATCAGCCATAATGATTTCATCTAAATCTGATAGGGTACTGTCATCCATCTTTATGTGGGATGTGAGATGGCCTTTGAAGAAGAACTAGCCATGGGAGCTGATACTTTGGGAAGCTCTGCTACTACAAAACTAGCCTTAAGTTGCTTAACAATTATGGGGCTAATTGGAGCAGTATATGGAACTAGACGTGATTTTCTAGATGAGACATCTTTGCCTCTCCACTGTTTCTTCTTGTTCAAGAACTTCTTGAACTGCCTTGAAAGAAGAGAAAAATCTCCTTCAGATAGCTCTGAGCCCGAGGTACTTGGCTCTGAAGCTTATTCTTCACTCTCTTCCTGTGCGGGGGTAGGAGATGCATCTTTTGACTTCCTCGAGATATCTACCTGTTGGGTATTGTATCCACGATTACCTAGATTTGAGGAAGCCACCTGTCAAGCTAAGATGAATTCACAATGTATTTGACGAAACATCTTAAGTTGTACTTGCAGTTCCTCCACACTAAGTGCACACCAATGTCAGGGTGCAGTAGGTCAATATACACGGGTCTGCACGACGTAATCCCTCGTTGAGCAGATCAGTGTGTTGGCCTATGTGTACTCTCTCTATTGGAGTGCACTTACTTTCAAGTACAGGGCCGTTCATATGCAAGAAGAGACAAGGAGCATGGAGGATCAAGGAGCAGCTCCTAGGTGGAAGACGAAAATTCGTCCAAGGCAAATTCGACGAGAATCACCAAGTGATTCTCGCCGATTTGGCGAGAATCACTAGTGATTCTCGCCGAATCGACGAGAATCATCAGTGATTCTCGCCGACTCCTTCTGGCCATCTCAAAATGGTGCCAAGTAAGATTCGGTGAGAATCACTTGTAATTCCCGCCGAACCAGTGACCAAGCAGCCCATGTACACAAAGTAAAATTCGTTGAGAATCAATAAGTGATTCGACGAGAATCACAAACGATTCTCGACGAATTGTCGAGAATCACTTGGTGATTCTCGCCGATTCGTCGAGAATCGTCTGCGATTCTCGCCGATTTTCACTTGGCGTTTTCTCAGGATGCTGCTGGACCGGATTCTGCTTCTGGACTAATTTGAACCGGAATTTGGGGATTTCTTTTGTGGGTCCCACAACGGTCAAATTTGTTGTATCTACAGGGTATAAATACATGGGTATTTTGAACAGTAAAGACGGAGAAAAAGGAACAGAAATCGAGCCGCAACAAAACCCTAAAACCGCGACTCCTCTCCGCCGCCGCCGTCGTGCTCGGGAACGAAGGTCGCCGTCAACATTCGAGATTCCTTCGTGATCTCCGGCGACCGAAGCTTAGCAAAGCTTGCGTCTCACGTGTCTATCCAGAGATCTCTTGTCTCTCGATTTGTTGACCGGGAAAAACTCCTACGTCCGAATCGATCGAGACGACCGATCCTAGAGTGACCGTTAGTAGACCTAGTTTGCTTCGCTACGAAGTTTGGATCTCCAAGTTCAGCAGCCGCTCTTCATCGTAGCCGCCGATCCCGAAGCTAGCCGCCGCTCGTGTACCGCCGCCGGTTCTGAGGAGATCCTCTCCAAGTGAGACCAAGGTCGTAGACTCTTCATCGACTTCAAGAACACGTCGTCGAACAAAGAGGAACACCGTAGTCTCCAAAAGAAGTTTGTATCACGTTTACACTCTATATTTAATTTTGTTGTAAGGGAACTTTTGTTCCGTGTTGTAAGGGTTGGGTGCAACCCGTTGTGTGGGAGTGTTGACTCTCACGTGTGGAAGGGCTCCTTCCGTTAGTGCGGGGATTGGATTTCAATCCCGTTGGAGAAGTGACCGAGTCGTCCCTTGTTTGGGGAGATAGGTCGAAGGGGGAAAGTGGATGTACCCAAGTTGGGGAACCACTATAAATTTGCTGTGTATTCTGTGTGTTGTGCTCTTTAATTTTATTGTGCAGGTACATCCGTAAATTCCGCAAAAGAACCACACGTCACCTATTCCCCCCCCCCCCATAGGTGCACATAGCTGACACTAGGTGGACTTTCAAGTGGTATCAGAGCCAGGTTCCTCATCAAAAAGGTTAACACCTTGAGTAGAATCCTGCCACCAGTGTCAGAAGCATGGAGCTAGAGTATGAGATGCCGCCACTCAAACTCCCCGCCTGCACAAAGGATTATTATCCCATCTGGCGAATGAGAGTGTCATGTCACCTTGATGCTATCGATCCTCGAGCATCCTTCATCCTGGAAGAGGGTCCGTTTATTCCCATGAAGACCTCCGACTCTGGGATCCAAGTGCCCATGTGCATTGCTGAGATGTCAGAAATGGAACTCTCACTTTTTCAGCTGGACCAGAGGATTCGACAAATTATCATGGATGTCTGGTCTGGAGCCTCTCGCTCTAGATTGGAAAAATGTAAAACGGCTAAATCTCTGTGGATGATGATCTCAGAGCTGATGGGGGGGGGGGTCAGAGAAAGCTGAAATATGCTGCCAATCAGAGGATGAAGCGTATGTGGGGGTCCTCACTTCTGAAGATGAATGCAAGGATCCTTCGGATTGCATCAGAGCTCCAGTATCCGTGTCAGAGACTGAAGAAGATAGTGAGGAAAGCAGCTCCGATGAGGACGAAACATTGGTCATTGATTCTAATGACAATAACTCAGATGAGCAGGTATCATCTTCATCCTGCCCCATATCTTTTGACTTTTCTGAAGACAGAAACTGCTCTCCTCCAGAAAATACTGATTCCCTGAAGAGAGCCCTTCAGGAAAGCAATCTACTTGCTGAGGAGCAAGCTCGAGAGATTGCTCGACTGAAGATCTTGTTGGTTCTCCAATTGGCGTCCAACAAGGTCAAGGACTCTAAGATCTCAGCTCTAGAGAATAGTCTAGATAATGAGAAACGTATAGTATCTAACTTTTCCAAAGTTGATGCTATAAAGAGAAAACAAGAAACCGGGTGGATCTCCCGGATTATTCAGGGATGGAGAAATGGGGAAACAGTGTTCCGACCTCCCACTCCAAGCGGGAAGGCAACTCATCATGCCTTCAGGTATGACCACAGGAATAATCGTGGTCACTGCAAGGGTGATTTGTCCCCATGTGGAAACGTCCATAGTGCAAGAGGCGTCATGGCCACCCATGAGGAAATACCTAAGGCTCATTCTGAGCCCTTTGTATTCACGGCCACTGCCACAACAAAGTGTGGATTTGCATGTCCTAGTTCACAGAAGAATTCTCTCCATTCGAGGACACGGGATAGGGAGAATAGAAGTCATGATGTCAGGCTTCATGGAGCCTCAGCAAGGGAGATGCCTGAAAGAATGACACCACCTTCTCGGCCTCATAACGCTCACAACATGCATTCGTTCCACCCTTCCTCGTGTCACGATAGAAGAGGAAATTGTGTGACAAGAACATGCCCTATCCCTTTTAGACCTAGGACCGTGACTACATCAGTCACTAGATCAGGTCGAAAACGGCGATACAACATTCACCCTTGTTGGTGCTGCGAAAAAGTGGGACACTTTGCCATTGACTGTTGGCACAACCTCTCTGTGCCCACAGCAAGGGCTTATCCACATTATAGGGACAGAGGCAGTCTTCCAGACAGGTTTTCTCAAGGAAGGCAGTTGCATGCTTATGCTAATAGAAACCTAGGACCCAATATGATTTGGGTTCCTAAGGTAAAGTAATTCTGTCTTGCAGGGTAGTCTAGGTCCCCGTGAATACTATGGGAACTAGACAGTAGGTGGCCCAAGGCTAACTTGGAACAAGCGTCTGCAATAACAGATGTGCTACCTGTTGAGCATACTCACTTTAAGCTACTAATTTGTTCTACCTGTGGGACTAAGACGATGACTCTCCAAATCCCAGGTAATTTTGATCAGTTCAAGGACTTGTGTCATGATGCAACCTCATTCAAAATAAATAAATATATATATATATTTCTATCCTTGTGTATACGTATACTTATGCTTATCATGTATGTGTGCACCTTTATGGAGAGATTAACTCGAGGCATGCAAACCATTACACATCAATAAAAAGTTAACAAAGATATGTCATTGTAAAGTTCGACAAATCACAGTTGACATCAAGAAGTGTCTGGAGAAGTCTCGCTCAAATCCAAATAGATTGTCGTTACAATAAACATGTATTTATTAATCTTACATTAACTTGACATCCGAAGGATTTGAAAATGTTGCAATGCTTCCCAATGTGGTAAAGAAAAATATCAATATCACTTTATATACTCGGAATCCCGCCGAAGGAGCTCACCGACCCTTGGCATTCTCCCCGAATCCCGACGACTTAGATAAATCCCGCCGAAAGAGTCACTCCGCCTGTTCGCCTTCTTCACGACTCGCGCAAGAGAACTCCCGACGACCCTCGCCTTCTTCACGAAAGTGTTCTTCCGCGGATTCGCCGAAACCCGCAGCCCTCCGACGCTCTCGTCGAAGTGAGCGAATCGCTGCTGTGTTTCCATCTTCTTCCCGTGAGATTCTAGCAAGGCCGAACCCCACAAGGTTCTAGCGAAGTGTCCCTGTGACCGCAAGGTTCTAGCAAGGCCGAACCCCACAGGATACTCTTCCATCCACCGAAGATCTTCCCGAAGCTCATCAACCCACTTCCGTGTAAGCCCGTAGGTAACCTCCTCCTCACCCGCACTTGGACGCGCTCACTAGTGATGCTTTCTTTTTGAATGTTCATTAATGCTTAGAGTAGGACTTCTCTCTAGATCTTCAATGGCTCCAAGGACGACTGCAGGCTTGATTTCTGGCTGCGAGCTGGTTCGCACTGGATTTTCTCATGCCTCGGACGAGTTCCGGAATATCATTCTAATGCTAGAAGAGGCTGGGCTAACCTTCGTATTGGAGCACCCTTGCAAAGTTCTGGATAAAGAGGTGCTGGAGTTCTTCTCTACCGCAAGACTCCGAGATAGAGACTCCATTATCAAGAGCAAGGTGGCTGGGACAAAAGTTAAGATGTCTGCCGATAAGCTAACTCGCTACCTGCAGCTTTCAAGTTCGGAGCAGGGGGACTATCTAGAGGACGAGGACAAAGCCAGAACTCTCTTGTTCTGCGGTCTTCCAAGAGGCACTCGATCAGTAAAGAGAAAAGAGATGAATGAAGAAGGGAAGCTCCTATCTGACGTCATTGGAAAAGTGCTCATCTGCAAGTCGGGCTCCCATGATCATATCTCCGGAGATATGTTCAAAATTCTCATAGCTGTGGTCTGCCGCAAGAGGTTCCACTGGGGGGAGTTGCTGTTTCAAAAGATCAAGGACACTCTGGGCACTCCAAGTTTCGGCCGCATCATCAGTCTATATCTCAACCAGCTCAACGGAGACAAGTTCGACATGAGCAAAGGAGTTCCTCTCTACTACTTGAAAAAGATGGATGCTACTGTGTTTGATCGATGGGAGCGGCGCATCGGGCAGCCTGCTGTGGAAGAGCACGAGGAAGTATCTCCCGCAGTCTCCCCCGGTGAAATTCTTGATACTGTGACTGCAGGAATCGAGGGGGAGACTCAACCCACTCATATGGATATAATATCTGAAATCGCCCAGGTGGCCAAGGATGCGGTAGCCGAAATTCCTGAAGTAAGTGAACCTGAGCTGGAGGATGAGGAGGTCCTGAACAGAAATAGTCAAGGAACCGAAGTTGCAGCACTGGAAACTGATGATCGGGAATTGGAAGAAGCTGCTGACATAGATGAATTCTTGAATGAGGACGGAGAGGACGATGAAAATGAGGGACATGAAGTACTTGAGACTCCGGATACTGTTGAACCTCCATCTGACAAGTCTGCACCAGTGGAGGGGGAGTTAGATAAATCTACAGAGGCAGCCAACATTCCTCCTTTGGAGCCTGTGATTGTATCCAGCTCTACCGACACATCTGCTGAAATGCAAGGTCCACAAGTGCCCCCTGCTATTCCGTTACGCGATGACCTAGCCACTCACACTGTACACATCATTCAGGGCATTGTAAATGAGCTTAAAGACTCTTTTGATACAGCTCAGAAAACACTGCTGAAAAAGATTAAGACCTCTGAAGATCTCATGCTTAAAAATATGGTAGAGATCAACCATAAACTGGATGTGATGGAGAAGAAATTTGACGAAAAGTATACCGCGGCTGGCACAGCTGTCACACTCCTAATGGCCGGTTTGAAAAAGAATACAGATACTCTTGCCGTCGTCAATCAGAACGCTCATGTTGTCGCCAACAACATTCAGAAGTTTGATGGTAATATGGTAACTCTAAACGCAAATCAGTAGACCTTGGTCAATGAATTCACCAGAACCACCAAGAATATTGATGACTCGCTGCACTCATATGCCAATTCCATAGCGGTCGAAGCCAAAAAGGGGGAGAAAGAGTATCTAGCTAAGATGACCGAGCTTCAAGAAGAACTGAGCACACACTTCGTACAATCAAGCAAATATGTCTATGAGAGCTGCTGGTGGATGCTCCAACAGGCGCTGGGTACGTTAGGCGTCGTTCTGCCTGACAATCCTGCAGGTATTCATGTTCCTGCAGGTATTCCCGAGACATCTACGGCCGCTGAAGGAGTATGTGTTGCTGAGGACTTAAGTACAAGTACTGCAGATGTTCCCACAAATGACGCTGATGCTAGGGCTCTCTCCAAAGTAAAACTGAGGAGCATGTTTGACCAAGAGGCCTTAGCAAAAGCCAGGGGAAAGAGAAAAGTTCAAGAAGGGACATCCAAGGAAACACAGGCTGCAAAGAGAACTCGAATGAATGAGGAGGAGGTACGAAATGAAAGGTGGAGTCCAGTTTCAAGGAATATAATCTTAGACACCTTCTGGCTGCAAGAAAGAGGAGAGATCAATCAAAACGAAGTATATAGCCAGTATGAGTGGGAAACGCACAAAACGTTTGAAGCGAAACGCAACATCTTTTTCAGAAACAACAAGGATCCAGACAAAGTTGCTCCTCCTAGGTACTACCCGAAGCCCAAGAAATACATGGAAAAGCAAAGCAAAAAGTACTTGGCTCAAACTCTTAAGGGTGACGTAGCTAAGGACAAATAATCATTATTTTATAGCTGGTCACTGTGTCTTAAGAACATTTAATGATTATTACTGTCGTATGAACGATTCTGGATTATATGTGAATATATTTATCTTGGTATATATATATTTGAATGTGTGAATGACTCAAGTCCTGTTCTGATTGCATATATTCTCTTGTGTTGCATGTTTAATTTTTGAATGCTATGTTATTATTTGATAGGTGTTATTCATCTTAGCTAGTAGGGTTTTGGCTTCGTCAAATAGGGGGAGATTGTTGGGTATTGTATCCACGATTACCTAGATTTGAGGAAGCCACCTGTCAAGCTAAGATGAATTCACAATGTATTTGACGAAACATCTTAAGTTGTACTTGCAGTTCCTCCACACTAAGTGCACACCAATGTCAGGGTGCAGTAGGTCAATATACACGGGTCTGCACGACGTAATCCCTCGTTGAGCAGATCAGTGTGTTGGCCTATGTGTACTCTCTCTATTGGAGTGCACTTACTTTCAAGTACAGGGCCGTTCATATGCAAGAAGAGACAAGGAGCATGGAGGATCAAGGAGCAGCTCCTAGGTGGAAGACGAAAATTCGTCCAAGGCAAATTCGACGAGAATCACTAGTGATTCTCGCCGAATCGACGAG
Organism: Platanthera guangdongensis; assembly: GCA_039583875.1. Lineage (NCBI taxonomy): Eukaryota > Viridiplantae > Streptophyta > Magnoliopsida > Asparagales > Orchidaceae > Platanthera > Platanthera guangdongensis. The sequence continues at coordinate 82,327,520 of CM077147.1, read as the reverse complement.
AATCATCAGTGATTCTCGCCGACTCCTTCTGGCCATCTCAAAATGGTGCCAAGTAAGATTCGGTGAGAATCACTTGTAATTCCCGCCGAACCAGTGGCCAAGCAGCCCATGTACACAAAGTAAAATTCGTTGAGAATCAATAAGTGATTCGACGAGAATCACAAACGATTCTCGACGAATCGTCGAGAATCACTTGGTGATTCTCGCCGATTCGTCGAGAATCGTCTGCGATTCTCGCCGATTTTCACTTGGCGTTTTCTCAGGATGCTGCTGGACCGGATTCTGCTTCTGGACTAATTTGAACCGGAATTTGGGGATTTCTTTTGTGGGTCCCACAACGGTCAAATTTGTTGTATCTACAGGGTATAAATACATGGGTATTTTGAACAGTAAAGACGAAGAAAAAGGAACAGAAACCGAGCCGCAACAAAACCCTAAAACCGCGACTCCTCTCCGCCGCCGCCGTCGTGCTCGGGAACAAAGGTCGCCGTCAACATTCGAGATTCCTTCGTGATCTCCGGCGACCGAAGCTTAGCAAAGCTTGCGTCTCACGTGTCTATCCAGAGATCTCTTGTCTCTCGATTTGTTGACCGGGAAAAACTCCTACGTCCGAATCGATCGAGACGACCGATCCTAGAGTGACCGTTAGTAGACCTAGTTTGCTTCGCTACGAAGTTTGGATCTCCAAGTTCAGCAGCCGCTCTTCATCGTAGCCGCCGATCCCGAAGCTAGCCGCCTCTCGTGTACCGCCGCCGGTTCCGAGGAGATCCTCTCCAAGTGAGACCAAGGTCATAGACTCTTCATCGACTTCAAGAACACGTCGTCGAACAAAGAGGAACACCGTAGTCTCCAAAAGAAGTTTGTATCACGTTTACACTCTATATTTAATTTTGTTGTAAGGGAACTTTTGTTCCGTGTTGTAAGGGTTGGGTGCAACCCGTTGTGTGGGAGTGTTGACTCTCACGTGTGGAAGGGCTCCTTCCGTTAGTGCGGTGATTGGATTTCAATCCCGTTGGAGAAGTGACCGAGTCGTCCCTTGTTTGGGGAGATAGGTCGAAGGGGGAAAGTGGATGTACCCAAGTTGGGGAACCACTATAAATTTGTTGTGTATTCTGTGTGCTGTGCTCTTTAATTTTATTGTGCAGGTACATCCGTAAATTCCGCAAAAGAACCACACGTCACCTATTCCCCCCCCCCCCATAGGTGCACATAGCTGACACTAGGTGGACTTTCACTACCTTTAGAGCGACAGACTTCTCCTTGGATGAAGACCGACTTTTCTCTTCATCAGCTTTTCTTGAATTTATTTGGAGCTCATATGACATAAGCTTTCCAAAGAGGTTCTAAGGGTCAGTCTCTGCCAGCTTACCAAACTCCCGGATTGCACAGACTTTGTTGTCCCACTTCTTAGTCAGGGATCTTAGAAATTTATCATTCAATTCTCCATTAGTGAAGATCCGGCCATAGACTCTTAGGTCGTTGACAATCTTGAAGAAGCTTTCAAAAGTATCTGCAATAGAATCCTTGGGACCTTGTCTGAATGCTTCATATTTCTGATTCAGGAGAGATATTCTGTCATCCCTTACCTCTTTAGTACCTTCCATCAGGACGATGAGAGACTGCCACATTTCCTTGGCGGATTGATAGTGAATCAGATTCTGCAACATAGAATCATCGACTGTACTTGCGATGATATTCTTAGCTTTCTTGTCTAAAGAGACAAGTTCAGTCTCATCTTTGTCAAGATCCATAAGCTTCTTTGGAACTTGCTTTGTTGGGTCAATGGTGGAGACTGTCATTGGAACATAGGGTCCTTCCACTATCATAAGGATCCTTGGATGCACAACTTCCATGAAGAATTTTATTCTTTCTTTCCACATGTGAAAGTTAGTCTTTGTACATAAGGGAAGCTTAGCAAAATCCTTGGCTCTGTCCATGCTTGTATCCTCTTGAGACAACTAAGGGCAGATCTGTTCAAGGTGTTAACCTTTTGGTGAACAACCTCCCTCTGATACCAATTGAAAATGTTTAAGTTGTCTACCTAAATCACCTATAGGGGGTGAATAGGTGAGGTCTGTGTCTTTTTGCAGATTAAAAATTTGCACGAGCGATGCACAAAAAATAAACAAGCAATTATAGACGATACCAAAAATTATAGTGGTTCCCCAACCTTGGGTACATCCACTTTCCACCTCACTGATCTAGCAACCCACTAGACTTTGCTACTCCATTATTCTCTCGGATTAAAAACAATCCTACCACTCGGAGCAACGCCCCTATAACCCGGAGTCAAAACACTCCTACAAAAATCTCGGAGAACAAAGCTCCTACAACTCAGAAAAGAATCTCATATAAGAATAAAAAGTTGTACAGAAAATATACAAACAGTAATATTTCAGATCTAAATCTTGAAGCTCTGTCAGAAATGGATCGAAGAAGACAAAGACGAAATATCTGGATATGAAAACTTTAGGATTAGCACGATCAAGGAAAAGATCTGTCGATATTGAAAATCTTGATCTGTTGACACTTCTTGTTCAGAATCTCCGAATCGAGAGAAGACCGACGATGAAGAACAAAGCGGCGGCGGCGCTTCTCGATATAGAAATTTTTGAATGATTCAGAACCTTGAAAATTCTTTTTTTGTTAGGGTTAGTCGATTATGATAAGACCTTTTATAGGACTTGCCTAACGGTCATAATCATAAATGACAGAACACGTTGACTAATAAGAAAAGAGATCAATTTGAAATTTCTTCCATCAGGTACTTAAGGAAATTTCAGAAATCTGCACTGCATTTCTCGAGAGAGGTAAGTGTTCTCGAGAAGATGATTCTGTTTCTCAAGAACATGTATAGAGTTCTCGAGAAGAATACTTAAGAAAAATATAGAGGTGGAATTCTGGTATCTCGAGAAATAATAGACTTGTTACTCGATAACGACTCTTCTGTTACTCGAGAACAATAATGCATCTCGAGAAAGAATCTTTGGTTCTCGAGAAAAGAATTCTGGGTCTCGAGAAAAGATTCTGGCCTCCTCAATAAAAGTCGTCGGCATCTCGAGAAAAAGACTTAGAGAAATTTTAGAACATATATTAAAGTAACTCGAGAATGAGAGTTATGATCTACTCGAGTATGCATGACTTTCTCGAGAACTGCACTAGGCTTTATCGAGAACAACTTCTGCTACTCGAATACATGACTGAGCTTACTCGAGTACTAAAGATAATTCTACTCGAGTACAAAAATTCCTACTCGAGAATAATACTTAGAAAAATTCTGTAAGTCTGAAAATTGATTTTCTTCAAGAAATTGAGCAACCAGCTTTTCTCCCATAGTTTTAGTACTTGAAAATGAAGTGTGTCCTAATAGATAGGTTACACATGAGTCAACACCATGGATCACACAATGAGGGATTACATTGTATGGTCCCGTGTCTGGTGACCCATTGTAAACTGACATTGGTTCACACTTGCCAATTGTAACCTACAAGCACTCAACTTGAAAAGACATCAAATACAAACTTAATTCATCTTAATTCACGGGTGACTTCATACAAATCTGAGTTATTGTGGATACAATACCCAACATGTGGTGGCTGATGCACTGAGTAGGAGAGCCACCACATCAGGAGCAGAGCCCTAGCTGATGTCCATGGAACTAGTGAAGATGCTGGAGGACATGCAGATCATCTTGGTATCATCAGATAACCCTGAGCTCTATGAGGAGTACTTGGCGGCGATGGGTACCACTGATGACGTTCGAGACCGTATCGGGGATGGACAGAGGCAAGATGCTAAGATGGAGCCAATATTCACGTCTTTGGAGGTAGGAACGGCTGGGACTATTTGTTGAAAGACGGGCTGCTATGTTTTAGAGGACGAGTGCATATATTGGCAGAAGGCGAGATTCAAGATGATATTATGACTGAGGCACACTACAACCGGTATTCCGTGCACCCGGGTATTACGAAAGTGATGGCTGATCTGAAGAGGACTATTGACTGGCCAGACATGAAGAAGGACATCACGTACTTTGTTACTCATTGCGAGACCTGCCAGCTCGTGAAGGCGGAGTGCAAGAGCCCAGCCGGGTTATTGCAGCCACTCCCAGTGCCGGAGTGGAAGTTTGACGATATAGCCATGGACTTTATACATGGACTTTCCCGATCACATGCGGGGAATGATTCTATATGATTGTCGACCGGTTGATGAAGGTGGCCAAATTCTTACCCGTCAGGAATGACGCTCTGGTCACTGTTTTTGTGCGGAAGTTCGTGGAGCAGTTTATACGATATCATGGTGTACCTAGGACGATAGTGTCAGATCAGGATGGACGGTTTATGTCCAAGGAGTGGAAATCAGTGCAGGCCTACTTGGGTACTCGGTTGACGATCAGTACAACGTCCCACCCTTAGAAGGACGGGCAGACAGCGTACCAACCAGACGCTGAAGGATTTATTACGTCTGTGTATTTTGGACTGCGGAGAGCCATGAGAGAGACTATTGCCGCTGATTGAGTTTTCATATAATAATAATCATCAGTCTAGCATAGGCATGGCCCCTTACGAGGTACTGTACGGATGGAGGTGCAAGACTCCATTATCTTGGATCCAAGATGAGGATCCAAAGGAACTCAGCTCAGAGTTTGTGGAGGATACAGATACCCAAGTGAAAATGATCCGAGATAGGATGCTGGAGGCCCAGAGCAGACAGGCAAAGTACTCGATGCTCGACATCACCAGGTGGAGTTGCAGGTTGGAGACCGGGTGTTCTTGAAGATATGTCTAATGCATGGAGTATCGCGGGTATGTGGGCGGAAGAAGCTCAGTCCGAGATATATGGGGCCCTATAGGATCCTGGTGCAGATCGGCTCGTTGGTTTACAAACTGGATCTACCGCCGGAGTTGGCGGGATTGCACGACGTCTTCCACGCCTCCTCCCTTAGGAGGGCTCTACTACGGTTGGAGCAGCGGATTTCTACTATGGATGGGCCAGAAGCTACTGATCGATCCATGCACCTGGAGCCGGTCTGGATAGATGACACAGAAATGCGGGTCTTGCGGCGCAAGAAGGTTCTGCTGGTCAAGGTCCTGTGGAGGTATGATGGACAGGATGAGCACACCTCAGAGCCACTAGGCTTGATGTAGTAGAAGTACCCGGAGCTCTTCACGTCAGGTATAATTTAAGGGATGTTACCTTTAACTACTTGCAGTAGAAACCCCACATGCCTAACCTGAATTTCGTGGACGAAGTTTTTATTTTTATGTATTGGTCTTCGAGGAGGCCGTCACCACAAATCGACAATCCTGCCGATAATATTCTCAACCATATTTCATAGAAGAAAAGAAGTAAAACATTCATATTCATTTATATAAACAAAAACATCTACACGATCACGATGCAGTAGAAAATAAGTCCATACAAGGAAATAAACTAATACTGAAGAAGGATAAGGGGGCTCCTGCCCAGTACAATAGTTTTCACTACAAAATGCTCGCGGAAGTAAAATTACTAATCAATCCCCAGACTGATGGTGCTGCAGCCACTCCTAGACTAGGCTGGTTCACCTCCTCCCGTATCGTACTCCTATTGGGCTGGGTCCCCTAGAACTGCACCTAATCTCCCAACTGGTGTCCATGGTGTTATGCCCATCAGGCCATTAGTTTAAAAGTAAGTCTGGATCCCCCTCCCATCTCCTACGACACCTAGGCACCGCACAGGAAGGAAGGAAAGGAAAGTACAAAAAGTGGAGAGCAAAAAAAGCAGGTGACAATGACCCTAACTATCATATGCTAAAAGTATCTATCATAGAAATGACAAGTATATGAGCAGCAAATAAGGTAACAGTGTAGTAAGAGCAACATATAAAGTATAAGTAGAGCAGTTAATATCATTACAAAAAAAGTAATCTTAGCTTATAAGAATGCTCATACAGACTTATAAGTTAAGTGGTCGTTTTATGGCTCCAATCGTATAAGCTATCTCATAATAGTTTATATGATGGGATGTCAGGTTATATACTGGTATGTGTATTGTGATATGTTATGTCATGATTCATTCAAGTGCAACACACGCACATGACTTTTTGCGCACAGAACTTTAGTTCCCCCATTTGCAGTTAGCTAAACTATCAGGTACCTCACGTAGTGGTAAACGAAGGCAGTGGGTTGGGCCTCCCCACTCCTAGTTTAGCATTCGCACTACCTAGCCTAGACCTTCCGTACTACTCGGTACACCCACAGTCAGGTGCTACGGAGTCTCTTGTACTAATGCTGATAACCACCAGTCTTTTCTTGGCTAAGTGAATACTTATACCATCTGAGTCAACGTATCGACATACGTGTGAACAACCATCAAATATCGAAGACCCACCACTTAATGCACATGCACACATGCTATAAAAGCTTCTGAGCCATCGGCTCTTAAAACTTAAACCATCTTATCAAACATTGATCCCACCACTCATGAACCTACACCAACTGTCCTCCCGAAATGACGGGGTGAGTGTATGTGACGGTGATTATTAAGGTTACTCTTTTAATATGTTATTCTTATAATTTACGTTAGCCTTGGACTACCCATGACATTCTCTGTGAAGGGTTCTCGAGGGCACTAGGAACTACGACGGGCTAAAGCCCAAAGTTCCCTTTCGCAAGACACTTACTTTTATGAGTATCTATTCATTACTGAACCTTGTCCCACATTGCTCTTTAACTAATCCTATTAAAATTTATATATTCCACCGGAGAAGACGATACACTGTCGACCCCGAGTACCACCCCATCTCCATATTATCTAGTCTACTCAGGACTTGGCCCTAAGGGTGACCTTATCATGACTTCACCCAAACCTGGTGCACCCACTATAATTTCAGCCATATGTTGTCTACTATTCTACACTGAAACCTCAAATTCACTACATGCATACCATATGTCTGATCCTAAGCGTACGAAGGTAAACACACCGAATACTATGTCTACAACCTTATAATTATTATTGGGGGTCTACCATGATATATTGAGCCCCAAGCCAGAACTAGGTATTTTTCATAATTAAATTAGCCTTTAATTTAATTTTCCAAAAATTATTCCTCCTATGACTTTGAACATGAAGTATAAGAACCTAACATGAAATGACCTTACTAAAATTTCCAGAGATTCTTAATGACTAATTAATAGCAATGTAAGAGTTTCATGATTTTCAAGAAATTATTTATATCCAAAACCAAATTATAAACTTTTTGACGAGAACGATAATTAACAAAGGAACTACATGATATAATCATTCAAAAAATATGATAAAATTACCATATGTCAAATATGATCAGAAATTATCACTGCCCAAATTTCATCACCATCAAATTTCCTTTTGCCATATAAATAAGTTAAAGAATATATCACCACATAAGGTACTTTGTAAAGGAACCCCTTACTATTCTCTTCCAAAAATTACAATAAAATTAACAGGACATTTTTGTGGTCAAAAAGTTCACTGACCAAATTCCGAAATTTTCCAGAGCATAGTTTGTTCGGAAATAATATTATTTCCTAGTCATCAAATTCTAGAATTACAAAGGAGGTACAAAAATGCATCATCCAAAAATTACAATAAAATTACCAAGTACCAAAATGATCAGAATTATTGCAGACCAAATTTCATGATTTTCTAATTCCATTTAACCATATAAATAAATTATTGAACAAAACATCACCTAGGGCACTTTGTGAAAGAACCTCTATTTAACTACTTCAAAAAAATCACAATAAAATTAACATGGCATTGTAATGATCTAAAAATTTTACTGACCAAGTTTCATGACCATCCGGTACCTTTAGACATGTACTCTATGCATGATAGGGAAGTTCATATCCCAATCAATAAGTGATTTGAGGGGGGGGGGGGTGGATTACTCCTAAAATCCTTAATAAACTATCCAGAGGATTTTTCTTCCCATTAAAAATAGCCAACTAAGTTCCATCAAGTTACCCAATAAATTCAAGACTTGATGGCCCAAAAGAGCAACCCTAAGGTTTAAACTAGGGTCCCATGGTATTTCATCCCTAATTACCTCTAAATCCATTGCTAGGGTTGTTACATTGGATAACAAAGTATTGTACTAAGTTTCATCATGTTTAAATGATGAGTTGACCACTCAAACCCTCTAAGTGGACCTTCTTAAAACTAGACTTATTACATTTAAAATAGCCAACTTTACTTATCAAGTTAACCCATCAATTCAGCTCCAAATGAGTTGATATTTTTTCATGGCCCTATAATACACCCTCTGATCATCCACCAAAGTTTAGGGAGACTTGAAGGCCCTTAGATCCTATTAATGTCTCATATGTGATTTATTAAATTATTATAAAAACTACAGAACAATATTCTCCAAAAATTCTGATTTTTGGATATGTATAGGTTCATGACCAGACCAACCTATGGTCCCAATTTCATGTCATTTGAGTGAGTAATCCACTGGGGGCCCTCATTTTAATTTTCGCTTTGCCTTTGGACACCTTTCACTAAAATGTGTGCTAAGAGATATCCAGTGGTCCAAATAAGTTGATTTAAATTTTGTATTAAACAAGACACAAAGGCCTAGAATTTCTATATTGGACATATTTCCAGAAAATGCATCTAGTTATTTTTAATATTTTGTGCGAAAAGAAAAAAGTAGACAAAAAATTTGGAGTAACAAAATTTTTATTATCCAAAAAGGTGAGTATTACAAAGGTATGACCTCCCTTTTATAGAATGGAGGAGATGAAAGAGATTACAAATAAGCAATGTGTGACTAAATTTTTTTAGGTATGAGCAGTTTTACAAAAAAACAGACTGAACAAGCCGCACAGTTAGATGAATAGGCTAACCACTCGACAACCACCAGAAGGAGATAACAAGCCGCCAAAGGAGAGGTTTAGACCGTCTGTCTTCAAGTTGCCTGAGATAAACTGCCAGACCGCTCGTACACCAAACAGTAACAACCCGACTACCAAGCCGCTGGGAGAAAATGCCAGACCGCCAGACAACCCGCCAGACCACCCGGTCCCCATACTGCAACACCCCACTCAAGCTAGAGCATAGATATCAATCATGCCCAGCTTGTTGCAAATGTGAAACAAGTAAGCGGGCACCGGCTTGGTGAAGATATCTGCCAACTCGTTGTCAGAAGTGACGAACGGAGTACAAATCTGTTTCTTCAAAATCTCTTCCCGAATAAAATGACAGTCGACTTCTATGTGTTTTGTTCTCTCCTGAAAGACCAGATTTTTGGAGATGTATATCGCGGCCTTGTTGTCGCAGAATATAGGAAGATGATAGTTGTAGACCTCTCCTAAGTCAAGCATGAGAGCCCGTAATAACTTTAACTCACATGTGGTCGATGTCATACTACGATATTCTGCTTCTGCGCTATACCTGGAGATAGCAAACTATTTCTTGCTCTTCGAGCTCACAAGATTTCCACCAACAAACGTGCAAAAGCCCGATGTTGACTTGCGGTCTCCTTTGTCATCAACATAGCTCGAATCTGAGTACGCTTCAACCCTCAAGTGACCATTCTTCTGAAAAATCAATCCTTTCCCTGGTGCTGCTTTAACATACTCCAATATCCTCAGGGCAGACTGTAGATGACACTCCCTACGAGCTTGCATGAATTGTCTAACCTTGCCTACAACATAGGAGATGTCAGGTCTGGTCACCATGAGATAAATGAGTTTGCCAACCAGACGCCGGTACCTCGTATTATCGAATAGAGGATGCGAGTCATCTGTCCAAGTTTTGTCTTCTCCAGTAGCCATGGGACATCGGGCAGGTTTAGCACCAGTCAACCCTGCCTCTTTTAGTAAATCAAGAACATACTTCCGTTGGGAGAGGACCAAAGAGCTGGTCTTCCGAGAGATTTCAATCCCCAGAAAGTATTTGGGGGAGCCCATATACTTCGTTACCAGGTGTTGACGGAGGTGTTTCTTTGTCAAAGCAACTCCAGCCTAGTCATCGCTAATAAGAAGAATATCATCCACATATACAACAAGAACCACCATACCAGAAGATGTTTTGCGGATGAATAAGGAGTGATCGACAAAACTTTTTGCAAAACCAATGGCTGCAACAAATGCCGCTAAACTTGTCAAACCAATCCCGAGGGCTTTGCTTTAGGTCATAGATGGCCTCAGGGCTTTGCTTTAGGCCATAGATGACCTTCTTCAGCTGGCATACTCATGTCTCCCCCTGAGAAACATACCCAGGAGGTTGCTCTATGTAAACATCCTCTTGAAGATCACCATAGAGAAAGACATTCTTGATATCCAGCTGGGAAATGGGCCAATCCCTGTTGACAGCCATAGAGAGAAGAACCTTAATGGTGATGAGACGAGCAATGGGAGAGAAAGTGTCAAAGTAATCAACACCATAAGTCTGAGTAAAGCCTTTGGTGACTAGGCGGGCTTTGTATCGATCAATGCTGTCGTCCAGACGGAACTTCACAACAAAGACCCAACGATAACCAACCACATCAGTACCCAAAGGGGGGAGGAACAAGGGTCCATGTACCCCTTTCAGTGAGGGTATCAATTTCCTCATCCATGATAGTCTTCCAATGAGGAACAACAAGAGCTTTCTAGTAGGTGCGGGAAGTGGTAGTGGCAGAGATAGCTAAGGAAAATGCCCTACGAGAAGGAATTAGACGATCATATGAAACAACATCAGCTAGTGGGTGTTGGATACACGTCCACACCCCTTTGTGAAGAGCAATGAGAAGATCTAGGTCGTCGTATTCCTTAGTTTTCGGGGAATCCGTGGCGGAGAGAGTTGGCCCGGAGTAGAGAGAGACAACTGGGGAGAGGAGGGAGATATCTCGGGACGTGGATACGGTGGTGGAGATGGTGGTGACGGTGGAGGTGGAGGAATCTCGGCAGGTGTAGATGGGACGGAAGGGGTCGTATGAGAAGTTGGAACATCAGGAGAAGAAGAGGAGTCGTAAGAGAAGTAGGATGCATTTTCAAAAAAAGTGATGTCCGCAGAGATGAACTGCTTGCGGGCAACATGGTCAAATTAACAATAATCTTTCTGAGTGATAGAGTACCCCAGAAAGACACATTTGGTGGCCCGTGATGAGAGCTTGTCACGGGTGGTTGTGGGAGAGTGCACAAAGGATGTGCACCTAAAGACATGCAGTGGGAGAGGAAACGAATCCTTTCCCGGATAGAGAATGGAGAAGGGGGTTTTGCCGTGGAGAATGGTGGAGGGAATGTGATTGATAAGATAACAGGAGATGAGAACAACATAGCCCTAAATAGGAGAGAGGAACTTGCATTTGTGTCAGCAGAGTGCGCACGACATCTAGGAGGTGATGGTTTTTGCATTCTACCACGCCATTTTGCTATAAGGTATAAACACAACTAGTTTGATGAATAATACCATGTTGCATATAGAAAGAGGAAAAATCATGACTAAGATATTCTTTTGCATTATCAGAATGAAAGATTTTAACAAAGACATCAAATTGATTCTTAATCAGAAAATAAAAAGATGTCCACACATTGAATAATTCAGAGCGATCTTTTAAGAGATACACCCACGTACAGTGGGAGAAATCAAAAATAAAAGTTACAAAATATGAACTACCCCGACTTATGGTGAGGGTAGGAGCAGGACCATAGATATCAGAGTGAACGAGATCAAACGGTTGGGAAGATCCACGACTTTGCTTTGGTGGGAAGGAGGAGCGGTGATGCTTGCCAAGCTGACATGCGTCACAGTTGAGAGTAGGACTCTGCAGAGGAAGGTGGGGCATAAGCTGACGAAGAAGTCGTGGAGGAGTATGACCAAGACGAAGGTTCCAGTGGAGAATATCAGTAGAAGAGGTGGAGAAGACAGACATTGCGGAAATGTTGTCGAGGAAGTTGAGGTCGCCGCTCTCAGTCCCAGTAGCAATCATCCGTTGGAAGCCCGGATCCTAAAAAGAACAATAAGTAGGAGTGAATGTCGATCACTGTAGTTGCTTGCACAGAGAAGTAACAGATAATAAATTGCAAGGGAACTTGGGTACGTAGAGGCTATCCGTCAAGCGAAGAGACGGTGTGACTTGGAACACTCCCGTTCCATGGACCGGTGAGGGAGAGCCGTCCGCAATAAAGACCAAGGCCAACCGATCATGCTTTTCTGGGAGAGAAAAACACTGAGGATTGCTGGTCATGTGATTGGTAGCACCAGAGTCGATCAGCCATTTACCTTGAGTAGCGACGTGGGCACTACCTGAAGACATGACCACCGAGGCGGATTGTTTGAAGAAGAGGTGGAAGCGTCGCCAGTTGGTCGAAGATGAGGATGCTTCTTCTAGTAGCGATCAACCGTATGGCCAGTGCAGCCACAATGAGAGCAGAGAAAACAGGAAGAAGCGCGTTCGCCGGATTGGTGGATGCGGCCACCAGAGCCACTCCGCTGAGTCTTGTGAGTGTAGTTGTCCGGTTGAGGAGGGGACGATAGCAGCAAACATTGTAGCAGAGAGGTAACCACGGCTATGCGGGCAGCAGTAACATCCAGGGTGGGAGACTCCGCCTTGTCAAGGATCCGTTGACGGATCATGTCATAAGATTCAGGAAGTCATGGAAGGTAGCACACAACCAGAAGCTCTTGGAAGTGCTTGTGTTGCTCAGCCAGATCCACAGAGAAGGGACGATTATAGAGAATTTCGGCTCCAAGAGCCTGAACTTGTTGGTAGGCAGCAGCAGGAGACATGGAGGGACGGGCAAAGAGGTCCTCATATAAAGTATAGATGCAAGACATCTGAGCCCCCTTGGAGTAGAGAGCGATAAGATGAAGCCAAACAGCCTTGACTGTTTCATCATGACAAATGACGGGTAGTCATTCATCAGAAAGATTATTAGCCAGCTATGTGAGAACAACAGCATCACTGACATCCCAATTGTCAAACTCTACTGAGTCCTTTGGAGGAGGATCATCAGTGAGATGATGGTGTTTGCGTTGAGAGCGGAGAAGGAAGGTGAAGGAGACACTCCAGTCTGGGTAGTTGGGACCGATGAGTTTAGAAATAGTGCCAAGGTTTCCCGAAGGAGTAGGAGGAGGAGCAGCAGTGAGAGTAGTTGTGGTAGAGATATTAGAGGTTGCCATAGAAGAGAGCAGCGAGAAGAGCAAGTCACGGCTAGAAAAAAGGAGGGCGCGTCGACTAAGCACGGGTCGCAGCAAGAAGAAGAGGTCACGATAACTTAAGAACAAGTCGCAACGATTAGAACAGGTCGCAGCTAGAAAAGGAGGACGCGATGACTAAGCACAGGTCGCGCCAAGGAGAATAGGTCACAGTGTAACACCCCAGTTTTGCAAGAGAGTCAGTGTGCAGTTCTGGAAAAGTTTTGGGTTTCTGGCAGGAGGCACACGGCCTGCGACACGGGCGTGTCGCAGGGCGTGTCGAGGCCGTGTCGACACTCAGCCCAAGTGTCGACACTTTCGCTCGACAAAGTGTCGGGAGTGGGGCAAACGGCCTGCGACACGGGCGTGTCGCAGGGCGTGTCGAGGCCGTGTCGACACTCGGCCCAGGTGTCGACACTTTCGCTCGACGAGTGTCGAGACTGGGGTACACGGCCTGTGACACGGGCGTGTCACAGGGCGTGTCCCGCGTGGTCGACGATCTTCGCTCGACGTTTTTCCGCGGTGTCGACACAAAGCCTGTCGATGAGTGTCGAGACTTGGCACACGACTTTGGACACGGGCGTGTCCCAGGCCGTGTCACCTCTCGGGTTGGTTTCGGGGCCGTGTCGTTGGAGGCACACGGCCGGCCACACGGCCGTGTCACTGGGGACACGGGCGTGTCGGATTGAACACGAGCGTGTCGGATTGAACACGGGTGTGTCGGATGCCCGTGTGCGGTTCCAGGCGCGTCGATTTGAGACGGCGAATGAGGCACACGGCCCGGGACACGGGCGTGTGCCAGGCCGTGTTTGGCCCAGATTTTCTATTTTTCAGGCGAATCGTGGCCATTCTTTTCTAGTTTTGGGATCAAACGGTTCAGGCCATCTCTTGTGAAGTTAAGTCCGATTTTAGGGTTGGAAACCCTCATTGTTTTCCAAGTCTTCTCTTTCAAAGTTCTAAAGAGAAGCTAGAGCAAGGAGGAAGGAGAAGAAGGTTTTGGGCTGTAGGAAGGGTTTCGGTGCTCCAAATCGCGAACCGAGTCCAGATCCGTGGAGCTTAGATCGTTGCGAAGGTTTTCATCCGGCTATTTTACCATGACAAGGAAGAGGAGTCGGAAGGTAACGACACCTCCCCTCTCGGTCTTAGGATGCATGTCTTAGCATTATTTATTTTTTTTCTTTCTAGTTTTTGGGCACCAAACTCTCAAAAGAGAGGGGTTTTGGTTTTCCAAGGTTCAAGATAAACCTCCGGGTTGATTGAGTCCGTCCCCGGCATATTTTGCATTAGAGATCCGCTTCGCTAGTGGATTAGACATGGTGGGTGAAGCCGTAGTCGCGACCGTTAGTCCGACTCGGTGATGTTGCATACGAACTTAGGGATTCGTAGAGATTCCGTTGCGGTAAGAAGCCGTTTGTGATGTGGTGGTGATTTCCCTTTTGTTTGTAAGAGTACGTGTAGTCGGAACCGGACAAGGTTAGCTCCTCGTGGCAGTAGATGGTTTCCTTGAGGGACAAGGTTAGCTCCGTATGAGTTGGAGATGGTTTCCTTGGTGGACAAGGTTAGCTCCGCACGAGTTGGAGATGGTTTCCTTGGTGTGTGGGAACGCTGCAGTACAAATGAGGGATTATGGTGATTTTAGTCTTGGATTGTGATGTGCCAAGGCGTGGCTATGTCTCCGTGGTCGGCTGGCTATCCCATGACATGTGCGTCATGTGTGGAGAGTGTCCCGGCGAGACTAGTCCCTTTCTGTAAGACTGACGAGAATGCTAAGCTTGGGGCAAGCCCGGGCAATGAGGTCATGAGCGGGTGGGGTCCAGCAAGGCTTCTTAAAATCGGTCAGTCTGTGTTTGTTGGAATCCTGACATGAGACGTCAGAGCTTGCAGGCAAGCTCGGGGATAAGCCCTCGAGCGGGTGGGGCCTTGGCAAGAATTCCATGTGGCGGCCTCTGTGCCGTTTGAGGGAGTTGTGTCTCCCTCAGTGTTTGCGGCTTTATGCCAATGGGGAAATGTGAGTACCCAAATGTTGTGATGTTGTGCTAGATGCATACGTAGTAGGGTGCCTTGGGCGAAGCCCGAGTGTTGCATGCATGTTGCATAGTAGATCCTTTTATTACATGCTCAACCAGTAGAGAACGTGTTTGATGATTGAGACATCCAAGCCTGTTTTAATGCTTTTCTATTTATAGATGTTTATATTGCATACGAAGTGCTGACTTGCAGGTTGGAGGGTTCCCCGAGGTCCGTTAGGGGCGGCCGGGAGGAGATGTGTTGTTACACAGTTTGAGGTCAGCCTTTGCTGACCCACGTTACTAATAATTTTTATAGGGCAAGGATCGCATGCAGGAGCTAGCACGCCGGCCAGAAAGGCCTAAGCCCCATGAAGTATTTTTCCCTCTTTTGTAGCACTACATTTATGATGATGTTTGTTTGAGACTCTTTTGTCCGGCTTGCATGCCGAAGTAGACTAGGAGTGCTATGCACATTCATGATTGTAATTTTACTTGAGTATGGACTTTTGTGGTAGGCCTTAAGGTCTTAGTTGTAACTCTTTTGGTTAGTGGATAACTTCTAGTTGTGCTGTGTTTTCCGCTGTGTTGTGCAAGTGTTTTGAGTTTGGGTAGCTATATCAACTTATAATACTAAAGCTGTGGCGTTCGTATGTTGTGGGGCCCCGGCCGGACCCATATTATACGGTCATTACAGGGGAGGTGTTACACGCAGTGACTTAAGAACAGGTTGCGGCGACTAGAGCAGGTCGCGACAAGAATACAGGGAAATTAGAGAGGTCGCGCACACAAAGAGCAACAACAAGGAGAGAAAGAAACTGCGCAAACGGGGCGTGAACAGGCGAAAGAAACAAGTCGCGAAGGAAAGTAACGAGAAGAAGGGTCAAGCCGCACGGACAGGTCGCACAGACAGAGGAAGCTCACATAATCAGGAGGAAAAGATCGAGTGCTCTGATACCATGTGCGAACAGAAAAAAGTAGACCGAAAATTTGGAGTAACAAAATTTTTATTATCCAAAAAATTGAGTATTACAAAGGTATGACCTCCCTTAAATAGAATGGAGGAGATGAGATAGATTACAAATAAATAATGTGGGACTAAATATTTACATGTATGAGCGGCTTTACAAAAAACAGACCGAACAAGCTGCACAGTTAGATGAATAGGCTAACTGCTCGACAACCAGCAGAAGGAGATAATAAGCCGCCAAAGGAGAGGTTTAGACCGCCGGTCTTCAAGTCGCCTGAGACAAACTGCCAAACCGCTCAGACACCAAACAACAACAGCCCGGCTACTAAGCCACTGGGAGAAACTGCCAGACCGCCAGACAACCCGCCAGACCGCCCGGTCTGCATACTGCAACATATTTAAAACAAAATGGATGTAAATATGTGACAAAATAATATAATAATATAATAAAATATTTCACTGGCCTACACTTATCAGATCAACCAGATCCAACGACACACCGTTGTCATCTCCAATGAGCCAGCAGCTGTGATTGCCTCATCCTGTAGCTATTCTAGCACCTATCCCCGGCCACCCGGCCACCTCCCTGGCCGGCCACCACCACCACCATCTCGGTTGAGGTCGTGGCTATTGCCTGGCGACGGCATGACCGCCGGAGGGGCATATTTTGGCAAACCTGAGGGGTTCATTTTCATGGAAAAACTCTGATTTTTTCTCACTGATCGGGCTCAATTGAGCCCGATTTCTCCTCCTAATGATCTAAAGATCTAACATAAGAGAGAAAGAGAAGGACTAGACCTGTAGGCGAGCTTGGCGGCGTGTGTGGTGGTGATGTGCCAGGGCCGACCACTCCAAGCTTTTTCCTTGCCAAATCCACTGTTCTCCTCCTAAACCAGTGAAGTAAACATTCATTTTGATTGCTTGAGAGGTTTTAAAGGTGATGGGTAGGTTTAATTTTGGAGTGGAAGAGGCTACACTGAATGGACATTAATAGCCATGGATGGGGGTGTTCGGCCATGGTGGATTGGTGCCCTTTCATGTGCTGGCCTCGCTTGAATTGATGGCAATCTCCTCCCAAGGGTCATGGAAGATGAATAAAGGCTTAAGGGGGGGGGGGGGAATGGGGAGCCTCTTTGCATTCTCCATTGCTCTCCCCTCTTTCTCTCTCCTCCCTTAATGAAAACTCCCATTTTCTCTCTCATAGTCACCACCTCCAGAATTTGAGTGGAATTCCAGCTGGTTTCTATTGGCTATAGCTAGTGGGCCATCCTAATTGGGCCTAGCCCATATGGGTTGAAGTTGGTTTTGGCTTTTCTTCCCCATTTGGGCTTGGTTTGACCAAGTTTGACTTGGGGTGTTGACTTGGTCAACTAAGTGGGTTGACTGGTCAATTTGGTGCCTTGGGTCCCTTGCCACCATCCAAGTCCACATGTGGCTTGCTGTAAACCACTTAGGTCCAACTAGGGCAATTTGACCTAGCTAGGGTTAGGTTTGACCTTGGCTAAGGTGACCCCTTAGGTTGACCCCAAATGGGTTGTATGGCTTATAAGGGTCATTATGGGGTTGAAAGTTGTATGGTGGGGTTAGGTAGTCATGTTGGGAGCCATTGGCCAAACCCTAGCTTAGGTTTTCGGAAACCACTATTTGCAGACCAAGGTGCTTTCACCTATTTACCTAGGCATCCAAGGTCCTCTTGGTATTCTTAAAGCTTTGTCATGACGCTTTCAGGTAAACGAGAACCTCCTAGGGCTCTGGTTGTTTGTGGGATGTTACAAATCCCAATATATAAAAATAAAAATTTTGTCCCCAAAATTAAGACTAGGCCTATGGGGTTTGTACTGAAAATAAGCATGCAGGAAATTCTTGGAAATTAAATTTATACTTGTCATTGAGGGTTAGGGTACTTCTACTGCATATGGTCCAGAGGCTCCCAAGTGTGCTCCTCCTATCCATGATTCGACCACAGGACCTTAACTAACGGAACCTTCTTTCTCCGCATGACTCGTACCTCCTTATCTTCTATCTTAATTAGCTTCAAGCAGACTGATCGGTCGAATGCCACTGGGCCATCTCTAGTAAAAATCTACTGATACGGCCGCAGAAGAGCCTTCCTAAGAGAAGGGACGTGAAAGGAGTCGTGTAAGCCGGCCAACTCGGGCGGTAGCTCCAGTCTATAGGCCAAGGGGCCGATCCTCTCCAGAACCCTATAGGGTCCCATATACCGTGGACTGAGCTTCTTTCATCAGAGTACCTACGAGACTCCATGCATCGGGCGTATCTTCAAGAATACCTGATCACCAACCTAAAATTCCACCTGACGATGTCGCGCATCGTAGTATTTGGCCGTTTTTCTCTAGGCCTACATCATCCTATCTTGAATCAATCGAACCTGAGCATCTGTGTCTTCCATGAACTCCGAGCCAAGCGTCTTTGGGTCCTCATCCTGGACCCAAGATAACGGAGTCCTGCACTTTCATCTGTACAACGCCTCATAGGGTGCCAAGCCTATACTGGACTGGTGACTGTTGTTATATGAAAACTCGATAAGCTACAATAGTTTCTCCCACGGCTCCCTACGATCCAAGATGAATAGTCGTAAGAGATCCTCCAACGTCCGGTTTGTACGTTCCATTTGCCCATCCGTCTGGGGGTGGAATATAGTGCTGGAGGTTAATCAAGATCCCATGCAAGCTTAAACTGCTCTCCACTCCTTAGACGTAAATCGTCCATCCCGGTCTGATACGGTCATCCTTGGTACACCGTGATAACGGACATACTGCTCCATAATTCTCCGTGCTAGTACTCCGACCGGGGCATCCTTCCTGATGGGGATAAATCGGGCGACCTTCATCAATCTGTCAACAATTACCCAGATAGAATCATTTCCTGCATGGGAGCGAGGATGTCCATGTATGAAGTCCATTGCGATGTCCTCGAACTTTCATTCTGGCACTGGTAGTGGCTGTAGTAATCCTGCTGGGCTCTTGCACTCAGCCTCCATGAGTTGGCAAGTCTTGCAATGCATCATAAAGTAGGTAATTTCCTTCTTCATGCCCGACCAATACATGGTTCTCTAAGATCAACCGTCATCTTTGTAATCCTAGGGTGCACAGAATACTTGCTTGTGCGCGCCTCAGTCAAAATATCTTCCCACAATTGGCCTCCTGCTGGTATATACACTGTTCCTCTGAAGCATAATAGGCCATCTTTCAACATGTAATCCCTAACCATGCCTGCCTCCAATGCTCTGAATATTGGCTCCAGTTTGGCATCTTGCCTCTACCCGTCTCTGATGCGATCTCGTATGTCGTTGGTAATGCTCATCGATGCTAGCTACTCCTCATATCGTTTGGGATCTGCCTTGGACACCAGAGTTATCTGCATATCTTCCAACATACGAACCAACTCCATAATCATCATCTGGGGTTCTGCTCTTGCTTGTGTAGCTCTCCTACTCAGGGCATCCACTACTACATTCGCCTTCCCTGGGTGATAGTGCATCGTGTACTGATAATCGGATAAAAACTCCACCCAACGTCTCTGGCGCATGTTCAACTCCTGCGTGTCCACGCACTTAAGATTTTTGTGATCGAAAAAGATGTCACAATGTATCCCATAGATGTAATGTAGCCAGATATTCAATGTAAAGATTACCGCTCCCATCTCCAAATTGTGTACCAATAATTCTGCTCGCGCTTCTTCAATTGTCGGGAGGCATAGGCTATCACGTGTCCGTGCTGCATCAGGATGACACCCATTTCTTGATAGGATGCATCTGTGTAGATCTGGAATCCTTCCTTCCCGGAGGGAAAGGCAAGGATGAGAGCTGAGGTAAGCCGACTCTTCAGCTCCTGGAAGGTAGACTCACACTACAGTGTCCATACAAAGGGGGTATCCTTCTTTGTCAATGAAGCAAGGGGGAGGGAAATCCGAGAAAACCCCTCTACAAACTTCTGGTAGTATCCAGCAAGTCCTAGAAAACTCTGTATGTCTGATGCCATCTTCAGTGGCGATCAATCTCATACTTCTTGGACCTTTGCCGGATCCACAGCTAGACATGCTCCGCTGATACTATTACCCAAAAAGGCCACCTCCTTCAACCAAAACTGACACTTACTGAATTTTGCATATAGGTTATGATCCAGCAGTTTCTCCAATGTCAGTGCCAAATGTTGTGCATGGTGTTCCTCCGTCCTTAAATAGATAAGGTTGTCGTCTATAAATACGATGACGAAAACATCTAGATAGGTCTCGAATACCTAATTCATTAGGCTCATGAATGCAGTGGGTGCATTTGTGAGACCGAATGACATCACGGTGAACTCATAAAGACCATATCAACTACTGAATGCAGTCTTCGGGATGTCCTCCTCCTAGATCCGAAGCTAATAATACCCCGATCTCAAGTCTAACTTCGAGAACCAGTAAGCCCCTTCTAGCTGATCAAAAAGCTCTTCTATTCTCGGTAGAGGGTACGTGTTCCGTACCGTCAGCCTGTTTCATCCCTCTGTAATCAATGCATAATCTGAGGGTTACATTGTTCTTCTTCACGAACAATACTGAGGCTCCCCACGGTGAGGAGCTTGGTCAGACGAATCTGGTTTATAATGTTTAAAGGTTGCTCGCAACATATTAGCAGTAATTTCATGTAATTCTTTTAAATAATTAATGTGAGCTTGTGCATCGAAAGAAAAAAGTTCATGTAATGAAAGATGATGGCAGTTAGGTGGGCGGGGAACGCATTGAAAATCTCGAAAGGAGATATATTAAGAGAGCGGCTTTTAGAATTATTGTAAGTGAAATTTGCCTGTGGAGGCACGAGGTCCCATTACTTTAGATTCTCCATGATTAACCGCCTAAGAAGATTCTCCAAAATCTTATTAATGATTTCGATTAGTTCGTCGGTTAGAGAGTGGTAAGCGCTACTAAACTCGAGTGTAGTGTCCTCTCGAACCCATAATTTGTTCCAAAAAATTGATATAAAATGCTTAATATAATTATGCAATTTCACAAATTTATTTACATTTAATGTAATACTACACAATTTTAAATTGATCTCAATTTTATTATTTAAATGCTTCCAGAGAATTCCTTTAAAATGTGTGTCATTATTGGGTGTGAAAAATTTAGGAGTTCTTATTATCCTTAAAGCATAATTTTTCTTGAATATATTGATAATTTGACAATAATATTTTAAAAAAGATTTATATTTATAGCATGACGAAATAGTATAAAGTGGTGATTTCCAAATACGAAATCAATATATGGTGGTGAAAATAGTGCTACGGGTGGGTGACCATCAAACGTAACGTTAATAGCTCAAGTGTTTGGGACTGTAGCGGACTAGGAGACTTAAGACATGCGTAATTCAAGTCTATTCCGCCTGATGTGTGGGGCTCATCACTAGCCAACTCCATCTTTAGGAGAAATGAGATTGAAACCGTATCATCCAAGATGAGTGTCTCATCACTATTATGCTCTTCTTCCTGTAGCAGGGGCTCGAGAAGAAACTTAATGACTACAGTTGGTGATTCCGTGGGGCCAAGCAGAGTCTCAACTTCAATTGGGATGATATAAGTAGGAGGAAGATACCCTTTTCCTGAAGCGGGGGATCAGGAAGAGACTCCTCAACTGGACGGAATGCTACTGTGGAGCTAAGTTGGGATAATATGCTCATGGGGGTGGTAACACTAGGGAAACCTATAACCTTAAAAGTGGGGGTAACAACAAAACTAGTGTGTGTGTGTGTGTGGGGGGGGGGGGGGTCTAGCAGTAGACCAAAACTCAGACTCCACCATGTGCGTTATACTAAAAACTTCTTCTAAATTGCGATAACTGTGCAGCTCTAGTTGAACCTTAATGGAATAGCTTAACCTGTGTAGGTAACAAGATACAATCTCTCGTCAACCTCCTGAATATCTAGTCTCGATTGAAGGTTTATGAATTTAGTAGTGTACTCATCGACCGACAAACCTCTTTGTTGTTATTTTTGAAATCTAGGATATAAGATTTGGAGGTAATCAGGAGAGATGTAGTGTCTGCGTATCTCTAATTTGAACTCAACCCAAGTAGTGATTGGAGGCAACCAAAACTTATTTCTCATGCGCTGAAGTTGTTTCCACCAATCTAAGGCGGGTCCCTTAAGTCTACGGTGCACATACTTGACTTGTTTACTCAAAGGTACTTGGCTACTACTAAAATAATATTCTATGTCATGACACCAATATAGATATTCATCGGGTCCTAGGCATCCATAAAAATCACTCGGATGTGTGTGTTCTAGGTGCTTAGGTTCAGTGGGCTCATCATGCCATGGGTGGATATTGGCGAGAGACACTACCATTTTAGTTAAATATTTAATTCGAATATTTAAATTTTCTATGACGCTCTCTAAACCTACGCTAGTTGTTAAATGATTGGCCCTTTCCTTCACTTGAAATGATTTGATTAAATTTTCTTAAATAAATTTAATTGACTTTTAAAATAATAATAATAATTTTTAAATAAGATAAAGATTTTAAATAAGATAAAGATTTTTAATTTTTAAATAAAATAAAGTTTTTAAAATAAAAGGGCATAAGTTTTTGATTTTTTTTTATAAAAAGAGAAAATCGATCGACCGACTCATGATAGGAGTGAGTTAAATCTAGTTCTGATACCAAACTGATGTGGACTCGAGTTAAGGTTTTATTAATTAAATATTTTAGCCAAATATATGATTTTGTTATAAATAAAAACTAGGGTTTTAAATTTTTTTTGATCTTTTAGTTTAAAAGAGGGGCCGAGCGACCAAGTCAAGCTTTCATGCGCAAAATTACTCTCAACCGTTTGAGCATCACAAAATCATGAATCGTTATTAAAAAATATATTGGATCGGGTGACCAACCATAGAGGGGGGGAGTGATTAAGGTTTTAAAAAAAATTCAGAATTAAAAAGAATTTTAGCTGTGTAGCCTATTCTAGAAGCTACCGCATGACAATAAGGCTACTATCGTACGGTGGTAAGTCAAAGACACAATTTTCTCTATAGAAAATTGTTTTCATATTTCCCACACAACCCTCAATACACTAGCACCATGCAACCACGAATTCAGGATGAAATAATAACAACTTTGATTTTATTCAAAACTTGTAAGTGGTTTACAATAATAAGACTAGATCTTCATGATGCTGGAGATCGAAGGTGATTAAAACAACTCTCTTTTGGTTTCTATACCGACCATCACCCAGGACCGGTTGGCTCTCTCTCCCTTTCCTCCCCGAAAAGGTCTTCGAGCTGGATCCTCACCTTCCTCCCCAGAAGGGTCTTAGAGCCCCACTAGATCTCCCCGATCTAGACGTCCTCCCAAGACAATGTCCCATGGAACCCTTCCCGGATTCCTACAACCTCCCGGGTCGATTTGCCTCACACACAAAACAATTAAAAAAGAGAAAAATACAAGTAGAGAAAAAAGGTTAAAAACTATTTCTCCCTCAAAGAAGGATTCCTTCGTAGAGCGGCGCGCAATCGATGTTCTTGAATGTCGTTATTCTTGCACATGATCAACTGCTGATGGTCATTGGAGACTTCGCTCTTCAGAGTTCTTCAATCACTAACGAGAGGGAGATAGTTCACTTTTCCTCACGTGTAGACAGTGGTTCACAATAGTAGAGGCGGTAGCGGAACCCTAGACGTGTAATTCTCCTTCTTATCTCCTCAGGAAAAAAAACACACACTTTTATAGTCATTTTAAAATAAGCTAATGCCGACTCTAAGGTTACTACGCAATGGCAGGTCTTCTCACGCAGTGTTGTCAGCTGTCCATCATCAAACTAGGAAAAGATCCTAAAATAGTCACTTACCTCTTTTTAATAGCACAATGTGGTAGTCTGGTCAATCCATCTCTTCTCGGCACTACCGGCTTTCACACCGATTTAGATAGCTCAGGCGGTAGGGCTAGCGCCCAGCGGTAGGTCATAGATATTATAGTGGATCCTTGGTATCTTTATACATATAAACCTGCGTACTATACCCAACATAATAATGATCAAATACAACTTAGGATTTGATATTGTCAAACTAAAGAGATGCAAAATACTAGTTCCAACAAACTCCCCCTTTTGATAATTTCAAATCTCATTCATAGGATATAAATTAATAGTAGCATGCTATAGTGCAATCCAATGATAATCATGAAGCATAAACAAGTTTATGTATCAAGATAATAAAGTGTGAACATAGTATGACTCCCCCTACATGTGTGCTCCCCTATCGATGTGCATGATAGCCACATAACTCCCCCTACATTTGATCTCCCCTAGTGACTAGCATAAAACTAGTTCATAAACATTCTTATCTCCCCCTTTGATATTATCAAAAGAGTTGTGCATGATCGTAAATGGTTTGTGCTTACAAAGAGATATGCAGTTTTTAATACACATAAAAAACAATGTATGAGATAAATATGAGCATGAAACCATATGAGTGATCAAAACATATCAGAAAATTAAAAACTCGAGTCCCAAGTACGAGCAATACAAATGGACTACAGAACTGGACATCATTAGAAAATCATTTATATATTGGTAGAGCATTTAAAATTTTGGGCACAACATGTGAAACTAAATACACAGGATTTGGCGTACAATGTCAGATGATTTGTAGAGTTAATATAATGTAACATTGTAAGCGTCATGAATAGTAATCATGCACTAGTACCCTAGTGCGATAGATAGGCAGTGCATTTTAAATCTAATTCTTATGCGTGAAAGAGTTAGATAGAATAATGACAGTTGTACATGTAGCATCAAAGAAAAACATTAAGTGAAAATAATCATTAATACATGTTTTATCTCAATAAATCAATATGCTAACACAAGATTGATGAAGTGAAAAATCATGTCACATTTTCTATCTACTTTATACTAAGACTAGAACAAAGGTTTCTAACTAAATTTACTATCTTTGCACAAAATCAAAATGATTCTATAGACCAATGTACTCAGCCTCACAATGCTCATAAATACTTTTCAGGAGAATTGAGTAGTGCTTGGGGGTATCCTTGACACATATTTGATAGCATAAATATAATGAATACATTTGTTTTTCATTTCATTTTTTTCACTATCAATTTTATACCTTTTTTGGTTCAAGATCTCTGAATCCATCAAAATCTACCCACATAGATAGATGCACTTTAACTTGTACATAAAAGACCTTACTACTGTAATTTAGGCCCAGTGCTCTAAGCTCTATATATGAAACATGAATGACATGACATTTATTTTTCAAGTCATTCATAGCATATTTGATACAACATCACGTGTTATAACATGTAAATTTGAAAATTTTTACAAGAGTGCATTTTCTAGAGATATGTGATAAGTGAAATATCATTATTCTACCAAAATCCTCACACATAGCTTGGGACATATTAAACATACACTATCCTATTTATTCGCAATCAGTAACTGAATACCAATAGATTAGATACATCATGGCAAAGACATACAATGTTAAACAGAGTTTAGCAATCCTAAATCAAACATTGGACGTAATTTTTATGCTTTCAGTTCTAGTCATGCATGTCCCAATAATGATCGTACCATTTTATTGCTCCTTTTTTGAATTTCTATTTTAAATGAAATAAATATACATGAAAAATAAGCAAAACATATTTTTGTGATTTTGGGCTTTTATATATATATATTTTTTTGAAATAATTTTAAATACTAAACAAACGCAAATAACAACAAACTCAAAGCCAAAAAAACGAACAACATATTTTGAGGATTTGGAATTTTTCAAAATTTTATGAGATTTTTTTGTTTAAATTCTGAAAACAAACTGCCTACATGCAGACAAAGAAGAAGACTGTAGAAATCAAAATTAGAACAAAAAGATGAAGTACACATGAAAAGCAATTATCGCCGGCGCTAATGCTAGCGTACGATGGTAGCTCGCAGAGACCCGATACTATGAAAAAACAGCTCAAATTTCGACAGGTTTTGCTTCCAATGATGCTTATATAAAAATGTGCAATGAATTATCAATCTAATATAACAAAAAAATTAGATAAAATCACACAACTATTATTGATCATGAAAATTAAGCAGTGAGATCCAAAACACCCAACTCTAATCAAAGTAGAGAAAATCAAGCATCAGGAAGGGGTTTGGTGAAGATATTTGCAAGCTGATCATTAGTGTTAATAAAATTTACTCTCACATTTTCCTTCTTAATATGATCACGAATAAAGTGACATCATACGTCTATGTGTTTCGAACAAGAGTGGTGCACCAAATGTTCGTTAAGTTTATGTCACTCTTGTTGTCACACCTAAGTTCAACGTTCTTGATGGAGAGACCAAAGTCCTCTAATGTTTGTCACATCCATAGTTCTTGCGCGCAATAGCTTCCTAAGACAATGTATTCGGCCTCGACCGTCGAGAGGGTAATAAAATTCTGCTTTCTACTCGACCATGAAGCTAGTGCAGGCCCTAAGAAGTGACACATGTTACTTGTGCTTTTACAATCAAGTGAACATCCGACATAATCTGAATCGGAATATGCATGGAGCATGAAGTTGGTGGCGTGTGGATACCAAAGACTAATATTCTGAGTGCCTATGAGATACCTAAAGATATGTTTAACGTCTTTAAGATGAGATTATTTAGGACTAGCTTGATATCAAGCTAGCACAAGACACACATCAAACATGATGTCGGGTCTAGACGCACTTAGATATAATAGAGATTCGATCATGCCTCTAAATAATGTTTGGTCCACCAAAATGCCACTTTCATCCTTCCCTAGCTTAAGTGATGCACTCATAGAAGTTTTTGCTTTTTTTTTTCAGATTCTCAAACCCGAATAGCTTAATTATATCTTTTATATTTTTTGTTTGACATATGAAAATACAGTCCTTTCTTTAAGAAATCTAAAAACCTAAGAAATATGTCAATTCTCCTACTAAGCTTATTTCAAATTCACTTTGCATCACTTTTATAATTTTTTCACAAAATATTTCGTTAGTGGCACCAAAGATTATAACATCGACATATATTTGCATTATCATTAAATTTGAATCACCATATTTTACAAACAGTGTATTATCCGCACTACCCATCCTAAAAACATGTTTGACAAGAAAAATTGTTAGCCTATCATACCAGGCATGAGGTGCTTCACTACAACCAATTGCACTTATAGTAAGTACCAAAATCGTTATAATGGGTACCAAAAATCATTACACAAACTATTTGGTAATAAAAAAGCTTCAATGCTCGCCCTCTAAAGCCCGACACGAATATTTCTCGTAACGAATGTATGTGTGTCGTTACAAATAAATTAATTGTAAAAAACATTACTTCCTCACCAAAAATGAGTTATATAACTACAATTTCATTATAAATATTTTTTTTCTCACAAAAAATGAGTTGCGATAAAAACTATTTCGTTACAAATGTTTTTCCCCTCACTAACAATAAATTTACTTCGTTTCAATAAATTGTCACAAACATTCCTTCATTATAATAAATTGTAAGATAGTAACAAATAATTCCTTGCAATTGTTTTTTATTTTCCTCACTAAATACCAATTCATATATATAAATTTTCAATCCCTAATTCTTTTTATTATTAATATTAATGTTGACATCAAAGCAAAGTATTAAATTTAAATATTTATTTATTCACAAATAGAAGTAATACATAGAGTAAAATTACATAACAAATATAATGAATCTTTCGACACAATATTACATAACGACATTAAGATCAACAAAGTTTTAAATAAGACATCAACTTCAACACATTCCGACTAATGAATATTCTACCACTTTTCGACTAATGAATCTTGCATCACTTTTCAACTGATGAATCATCCGTCACTTCCGACCAAGGACCCCGCACCCTACAAATAAAAGAGAACAATTGGTAATCTTTTAAAAAAACATGAGAGAAAACATCCATAAACACTAATATATATATCCATACATACACAATCTATACACACACACCCCATAAAACAAACATACATTAAACACGCACATACACCATTTATATACAAACATCCATACACACACCCTATAGAATGCGCCCACACACACCATCAAGTATTTCACAAAAGCACACAGATTAAAAGTGAATAGTGAACTACTTCCAGCCGTTAACAAAAAAACAGTGAACTACTAGAACAGTTCGCTGAATTCAGTGAATTGCTGGAGTAGTTCGGTGAATTCAGTAAGCATGTCACTAAATGATTCAGTGAACTACTTTTGAACTCAATGAATTACTTCCAGGAGTTTACTGAAAATCAGTGAACTGCTGGAGCAGTTCACTGAAAATCTATGAACTTCTGGAGCAGTTCACTTTCATTACCTTTATAAACACATGCACAAGTGTGGAAGCACATTTAATTCATGATGATTCAAAATACTAAAGTACCTAAATATAAGAGCAAAGTAAAAGATTCCATTAACAAATACCTTTCCAAGTTGGCCAAATCCATCCAATTGATTGAGCAACTCCACCAAGACGAGAAAATTTTATGCATGCCCAAGCATCAACATAACCACCATCAACCATTTGTTGCACATACAAAAACATCAAATATTTTAGAGCAAAAATACTAGATGTTAATTTTAATTAATAATTGCCTTATTAAGCATATTATATTGGCCAACATTGGCGTGGCACATCTTCTCAGGGTCACTATCATGATACTTCAACTATATTTAAAACAAAAAACTTGCGAATGAATAATTTGTGCATACTAGTAAATAACAACAATTAGCATTAACACACACTACATCTACACACACACCATAGAATACACACACACACCCACACCATCCCACAACAAATAACTGAATTTAGTGAACTGTATGCTTCAGCAGTTCATTGAATCTGCTGAAGTAGTTTACTGAATTAGTAACTGCTGAAGCCTGAAGCATGAAGCAGCTCACTGAATTAGTGAACTGCTGAAGCAGCTCACTAATAAGTGAAGAAGGTCTATTCATAAATTTTTGGAGGGATACACCAGTAATTGCGCCGAGGCGGGGTTTGTGTTGGCGAATGACGTTGCTTTATTTCGGTCACCTGGATCATCAATTTTAGCAAAACGACGGAAGAGAGCTCGGGCGGCTTAGGTAGGGTTGGCTGCGTGCGGCTGCGCGAGCACATGCCGCGCGCTGGGTGCTCGCGCTCAGGCCGCACGCACCTGCACAGCCTAGGGGGCACCTGCGTGTGCACACCCTTTTTCTCGGGTGCTTCCGGGACTCGTGGGAGCGCGGCTTTTCATGCGCGTGGTTTGACTGGCGGTGTTTACGCGTCCTTGATCCGGTCTTTTCTGTTTAACTTAAACATTTCAGTGGAACCCATCAATAGTGTTTTTAAATACTGTTACTAAATTCTTTTAAAAAAATTTGAGAATGCAGGGAAAATTTTGATGGACTTAAGGATGTTTTGTTCTCACGTATATTTTTTAATGCAGTTCAAATTTTTTTTTTACTATTTGATTATTACACTTTTTAGCCTCTTTCACTTTTTTTTTTGTACATTTTCATTTGTAAAAGAATATTTGGATTAACATTTTTTGTAAATAAATAAATACGTAATGAATGAATGAAGAATCACGTTTTAGTTTTGGACGCGGTAAAGTTTTTCTATTTATTATCTTTTTCTCCCCTCCGGCGCTCTTTTTCATCGACGGTGACTGCGGAAACCTTCTTCGGTCCATTCCCAAATCGAAGATCTGAAGTCACTGACGCCCGTTCTTCCTCCTTCTTTTGACGATCCTTCGAACGGTGAGCTTCTCATCCTCCTCTTTCGTCTCTCTTCCACTTTCCCCTTCTTGTTTTTTCCTTTCCTGATTGCCCTGTGTCGGATCACCATCAAGCGCCGGCTTCGGAGTCAACCGGAGACTCCTTCTCAGTTTAAACAAGCTCCGATTCCTGTTACAGGACCCTATCACGGTTTTAACCAGAGCGCATCAGGCTAATCATTCCGTGCTTGTCCATTTACACGGTCCAAGTTTGCATTTTGCTGTATTGTTTTTGCTTCCAGTTATTATATTACTGTTCTTTGATCTTTATAGAATTCCATCTTGATCACTTTAAAGAGTTTTTATTTTTCATTCCTGATCCTATTGTAGATTCCACGGATGAAACACAAGCATAGAGGAGAATAAAATAGTGGAAAGAAAACAAAGGTGGAAAACTCCAATCAGATTTTCTTATGTTGTATCTACATCTCTTACATCTGTATATATACATAGATTACAAAAAAAACTGAAGCTCTTTAACCCAGGAAACGCCCAAAACATTAATTGGGGGTAGTTTCTAAAAACTGAGATTAAACACAGTAACGGTAGGAAAACTTAATATGGGCAAAAGAAAACTGATAAGTGGGGCCACCTAGAATTAACTTTCCAACATACTCCCCCTTAATTCGGATGTGGCCCAAGGTTTCGAACTCCTAGCAAGTGTCGCATTATCGCTAGCTTTACCGCCGGCAACGCCTTTGTAAGAGAATCTGCTCGTTGCTCATCTGTGCGAACAAACTCCACAACGATTTGCCCTCCCTTAACACATTCACAAATGAAATGAAACCTCGTGTCGATATGCTTGCTGCGACCGTGGAATACATGATTCTTCATTAGTGCGATGACAGATTTGTTGTCAACAAATAACTTCACCGCATCACTCTCATTCCCGGTTAGCTCGTCCAATAAACTTCTCAACCACATCGCTTGACATGCCGCCGCTGTTGCCGCCATGAACTCGGCTTCACATGAAGACAGGGCAACCATTTTCTGCTTCTGTGAGTTCCATGATACTAAGCATTCATTGATGTAGAATGTCATGCCCTCGGTACTCTTCCTGTCATCATTGTCGCCTGCCAGATCACTATCTGAGTTCCCAGTAATCACCTCAGCATCTCCTCCTCTGGTATATACAAGACCATAACCCATAGTCCCTTTCATATACCTGAGGATCTGCTTGACCGCCTCTTGATGCATCTTTATGGGCCTCTCCATGAATCTGCTAAGAACACCAACGACAAATGAGAGATCCGGACGTGTGTGAAGAAGATACCTGAGGCACCCAATAGCACGTCGATACTCCGTATCATCCACTGGTTGTCCATCAGGATCCTTGAATAGCTGAGATCTTGGTTCCATATGAGACTTGGTAGGATTGCATTCAAACATCCCGAATTGGGTCAACACCTTCTTGGCATAAGCTTCCTGTTTAATTAAGATACCGTCTTCTCCTTGTTTGACCTCAATCCCGAGATAGTAGTTGAGCAATCCGAGATCACTCATCTCGAATTTGGACATCATCTGCCGTTTGAAAAATGCGATCGTACCTGGATCTCCTCCGGTCACGATGAGGTCATCGACATATACACCGACGATGACTCCTGCTTGTCCTGCTCCCCTTGTGTACACATCTTGTTCTTGAGCACACTTCACAAGGCCGAGCTTTTTCAAACTTCTATCAAGTCGTATGTTCCAGGCTCGTGGCGCCTGCCGGAGCCCGTAGAGCGCCTTGCACAATTTGAGCACAAAGTGCTCCTTGTCCTTTACTGTGAATCCCTCCGGCTGGGCAATGTAAACTTCTTCCTTGAGCTCCCCATTCAGAAAAGCAGACTTGACATCGAGGTGGTGAACTTACCAGCCGCGATTGGCAGCAATGACGAGAATGACGCGCACGGTGTTGAGTCTGGCCACTGGTGCAAACACATCCTCGAAATCAATTCCTTGTCGTTGTACATACCCCTTCGCGACGAGCCTTGATTTGTGCTTGATCACGTCTCCATATGAGTTCTTCTTCAATTTGTAGACCCATTTGAGTCCTATTGGCTTGTGTCCAAGCGGTAGCTCTGTGAGGGACCAAGTCCCATTCTTCTCAATGGACTCTATCTCCTTGGCCATGGCGTCCTCCCAGACTTGCTGCCTAGCAGCCTCATGGTAGCAGGATGGCTCCCCCGTCTCCACGAGCATGGCCTCTTCTTCCATGTCCTCCTCGTCAAGTTGCACTCTTCGAGCATCTCTCAGGATGTCGTCGATGTGCCTGTAACGAACATGTACTTCGTCATCGGAACTGCTGCTCCCTTCTGTCAGTGGCGTGGCAAGATCATTTGCCAGCGATTCAGCGGCCGTTGACGCCGCCGGACCAGTGGGGGATGGGGAGAACGCTGTTGTGCGTCCCATAACACTCATCGTGGTTGCTGACCCTCCTGGCGACACCTCGCCGGCCAGTGGAGCTGATGAAGAGGCATGAGCTCTGGTTGATGACTCTCCTGCAAGACCTCCTGTGGGTGGTGCAAAGTTGCCCTCTATAGGCTCTTTGATGCATTCTTCCTTAATGAAGAAATCAGGAGGGTCCCTGACGCCAACACCTATGCTCCAGCACCACTCCACTTGTTCCTCAAATTTTACATCCCGGCTTGCATGAATTTTCCCGCGTCGTGGATCAAACAAACTGTGCGCCTTGCAGCCTTCCTTGACGCCAAGGTACACCATTGACTGACTTCGGTCATCAAGTTTCTTCAGGTGTGGCGGGGTCACCTTCGCGTGTGCTGTGCATCCAAACACACGAAGATGTGCCAGATGTGGCTTTCTTCCATTCCAGGCCTCGAACAGAGTCCGTTCGCCCAACGCCTTTGTTGGCAAACGGTTTAGCAAGTACACTGCATGCCGCACTGCCTCTCCCCAAAACTTTCCTGGCACGTTCATACTTTTGAGGAGGGACCTCACCATCGTCATCACCGTTCTGTTCTTCCTTTTGAGGATGTCCACGCCGTTTTGTTGCGACGTGTATGGCGCGGTGAGGTGCCGCTTGATCCCGGCTTCCTCGCAAAGTCGATTGAATTCAGCGGAGAGGAACTCTCCACCGCGATCAGTCCTCAGTGTCTTAATGCGCCATTCACTCGTGTTCTCGATCTGTGATTTGAATCTTTGGAACGCAGAGTATGCTTGATCCTTCGTCTTGATCACGTACAGCCATATCCACCTAGAGTAATCATCCACGATTAACATGAAATAACTATTACCGGTGAGACTCGAAGGTGAGATTGGACCGCAGAGATCAACATGCAACAACTCAAGTGGCTTTTCAGCCCAGTAATTTGCCGTCAACGGGAATGGCTGCCTTGCCTGTTTCGCCACCAAACATCCTTGACACAGTTGGTTTGGGTGTGAGATCGAAGGTACGCCCACCGCCATTTCTTTGTCAACAAGGAGCTTTAGAGCGTGGAAGTTGACATGACCGAGCCTGGCATGCCATAGCCACACCGGATCTTCAAGCTTCGCCAAGAGACACACCGCCTCCCCTTGATGCAACTCTATTTTGTCAAGGCGATTTACGGTGCGCCTCACCTTCATGAGTAGCCTTGTATGACATTAGCACTTGCAGGATATCCTCATCCATGATCACTTTATGGCCAGTTTCGGTAAGTTGTCCGAGGCTCATGATATTGCTTCGGAGCTTCGGGATATAATATACTTCATGGAGCAACCACTGTTCTCCATTCCTGCAGCTAAATAGGATTGAACCCTTACCCATGATTTGCACCGTTGAGCTATCGCCGGACCTTACTTTTCCGGTGACATTTCCGTCCAGCTCGCGGAACTTCGCCTTGTCGCCGGTCATATGGTTGCTAGCCCCGTTGTCAAGGTACCAGACATGACATGGGTTAGCCTTGACCTCCGACCTCGTTTTTTCCTCTCTTAATAGGATGGAACCATGCCCTTCTTGTTGTTCCGCCACCATTTCCTCCGACACCGCGAGCATTAGGGCCGCAGTCTCGGCGTCGTCCAGAAGTGCGAGGTGTGCCTCCTCCTTCTTTGGGGTCCTGCATTCAGATGCATAATGCCCCATTTTGTTACAATTAAAACAACGGATGTGGCTCTTGTCACAGCCACCGCCGCTGGAACCACTCGTGCCGTCTTTGCTTGGCGCCCCGCCGCGACCGCCATTGCTACGCCCTCTGCCGCGACCACGACCACCCCGACCGCGGTTGCTACTGTTTGCAGGGGCATAGGATTTGCCATCCTTCTTCTGCCGCGTCTGCCACTCCTCCTGAGTGAGCAAGAGCTGGCCATCGCCCCTGCCGTTTCCGCCAGATGTGCGTGGGCGAGTTCGCTCTTCATAAGCCTTAAGCCGCCCCACGACTTCCTCAAATGGTATGGTGTCGAGATCGTAGAATTGTTCGATCCCGGCGATCACATTCAGTAAACGATCTAGCACTGAATCAAATAGCTTTTTGATCAATGCGACATCGTCGAGTGTCTCCCCGAGATTTGCATACCTGACGGACATGACGTTGGGTTTTCCTGCGTACTGGTCCAGGGTCTCTCCATCCTGCATGCACATGACGTCGAAGTCATTCTTCAACGTCTATAGTCGTGCGTTCTTGACGTGGTCCGCGCCAATGAACCTTGTCTTGAGACAATCCCAAACCACTTTCTCCGTTCTTTTTCTTGCCACTTGCATCAAGAGGTCCTCCGGGAGAGCTTGGAGAAGATGCGACCTCGCCTTCTTGTCCTTTCTCGTGTCGACGGCCACTCCGTCCGCCGGCTCGATTGCTTCCCAGACGCCTTGATCCTCCATCATCGCTCGGACCCGAATCACCCAGCTCGTGTAGTTTGTCGCCGTCAGCTGTGGGTAGTGGAACGTCCCACCGCCGATCTCCCGCACCGCCTCGACTTGAGGAACGACGACTTGAGAAACGATCGACGTCCTCGCCTCTGATACAAGATGTAGATTCCACGGATGAAACACAAGCACACAGGAGAATAAAACAGTGGAAAGAAAACAAAGGTGGAAAACTCCAATCGGATTTTCTCATGTTGTATCTACATCTCTTACAACCGTATATATATATAGATTACAGAAAAAACTGAAGCTCTTTAGCCTAGGAAACGTCCAAAACATTAATTGAGGGTAGTTTATAAAAATTGAGATTAAACACAGTATCAGTAGGAAAACTCAATATGGGCAAAAGGAAACTGATAAGTGGGGCCACCTAGAATTAACTTTCCAACACCTATTGTTTCCATAGCATATCTATATACTTGCAGAATTATTATAGCTTAGATAGCATTGCAGATAGTGTGTTTTGAGTTTACATACAATTATCTATGAATGTTTCATTTTCTACTAGTTTTATATATATAGGTTAGGATTTGTTTTTGATTATTCTAAGGGATGAGGCTGAAGTTCATTGATGCTATTGAGTTTAAAGATTCTTCCTCACAAGTCACAACTTGATATCATCTGAAGGATTATCTTTGGCATACACTACTATAGCCTATAGAGTTCAACATTGGAGGGAAAAAACTAATGATTAGATAATATAAATAAACCATTTGTTACTTTTTAACCTCTTGTGCAGATGCACTATGGTCTTTGATGCCCATTCAAGTAAGCTAACATTTGACACATGTCAATAACAACAATTGAGCAAACCCAACGGTTCAAATCCACATGAATTATTACGTCCGCAACCATGGAGTCATATTCTTTTCTTCTCTGTTATTTTGATGAAATTATAACACTGAGTTAAAATTTTCTGCTCTTTGTTACATTTTTTGTTAAGGAATTACTGATCTTTAAATTTAATTCATTTTGCAGAGCTCCGGTGATAATCATTTTTTTGGAAATCCTCAGTGCAGAGGGCTACTTAGGAGTGAAGAAAAAAATGTTTGAAAGCAATCTATAAGATCTTAGTAATAAAATTCTCATTAAACTTGAATCTGTTTCTTTAACTAAATTGGAACGATGCTGGAGAAAATTGGCTTGCCTGCAAAGCCATCAATGAGAGGAGCTAACTGGGTGATTGATGCATCCCACTGTCAAGGTTGCTCTTCTCCATTTACCTTATTTAATAGAAAGGTATTTGCTTCTTCTTTACTACATATGATTGTAGCGTTCTCATTTTAACATTTGCAAATTTACCTTTTTTTTACAACTATTCACAGTCGTTATCTATTTATGCAATATGAAACTAATATGGATGTCTGCCAAAACTAGAAAATATTGATTAATCAATAAAGATGTTAGAGAAACATTGATCGTGTCATCTATCAAGAGAAGTTAATAGATTTATGTGCTTTAAGCACATACAATGAAGGTGTAACAATCTTATCTACTTTAACGATATTTCAAAAGCCCAACCGACACTCATGATATGAAGCAAACTCAATAACATTATAGAAATTGTTACAATAACAAAAAGATAGTATATGTAGTCATGTAGCTAAAATACGCAGTGGAAAAGAAAGACTGGAGTTAGGGTTAAAGGAATGCCTTACTTTTTGAATCACGGAGTCATCTAAGTGAAAATGAAATCAAACCGAATGCCTGAATTAAAACAATGTCCAATACAATTTGGTCCATATATTAAAGAAACAATCCAAAATATGTTCAGTGTTCGAAAATAAAAAAGCATGATGTAAACTATGATTGCATTAAAATCCTCGGCAGATCATCATAAGCTAATCTTATGACTTGTGTTCCCTGTTAAGGAAAGGTCCGAAGATGTGGCCAGCCCATTAGCGAGTAAGTAACTCTTCGTCCCAATGACACTAAAATAACATAGGTAAACATGTATGAAGATGTATATATGCAATAACCGAAGTTAGTGGACATGATTTTCACATATGGTAACTATGCATTCTTCAACATAAAAAAAACATAATAACATAAATCATTTTTTTACTTGATCATGTCTTAAAGGTTCAGACACGTACAAAGGAGATCATTAGAGGCACCTATTAGGCGTTGTGAGAGTTTATCCGCTAGGCATGTTAAACGGGGGAGGGGTAGACCAAAAAAGACTTGAAATGAAATTATAAAGAATGACATGATGTACTTAGGCATTAGTGAGATTATGACTAAAGTTAGAGTGCAATGGCAACAAAGGATCCATATAACCGACCCCACTATGGTGGGATAAATGCCCGACTGTTGTTGATCATGTCTTAACCACAACTTTAATTTATTAAACTGTGAGGTTTCTAGGTTTGGGTTCTTATTTAAAGTTGCGATGGTTTTGAGTTCTTATTTATCATTGCGGTTGTTCAAATTCATATTCTTCTTAGTTTGAAGTTTTATAGTTTACTGGGCACATCTTGCGATTTAAGTCCCTATTAACAACAACTAAGGTGCTATGGTGCGCCCCTAGCGCATGACACATTCTCACATCAAACTAGTTCCATACGTCGAAGATTTGGTTGTCGACCTCTCTTTTATGCTCATATGGTCTACTGTGTCCTATGAATATGAATATATACACCCATCAATCACTGGAGAAAGCACCTCTCATGCCCCGAACAATCTATGCATCAAGTGACCCGCATAAACCCACTAGTCTATGCACTAGTTGTTTATTCCACGTATTAAATCTCAGTCTTTATCATGGTTGCATAATTCATTACATATAAATGAAATAATGATTTTGACTACTTTCTAGAATACTTATGTAATAGGATTTTCAGCATAAATCTTCACTCGAAGGTTTTCATGAAATCTATTATATCATATGTTTATCAAAGTCGATTAAAGATGCAGTGCAACAATTAACATGAACTTGACTCAAATTTCATATTTACATGTGTAGTCACATGTAAATAAATTTAATGCAATTGACTTGTGATACGTCTTACTAAGAGGAAGAGAATTTCTTACTTTGACGTTCTAATGCCCGAAGAATTGCGTGGGGCATGACTCTTATAGGTTATTCTGAAACGAGAAAGTGCTCCTCTTTGATTTAAAACAATTCTTCTCCTCTGAATCCTGCCATGAACTCTGAGAACTAATAATAAACCATAATAAATCTCAAGTTTACATATAGGGTTATATGGAATCGTAGGAAAGGACTTCTAAACGAGGGATGACCGAAAATGAGAACAAGAAGAAGAGAGCAAGGAAGAAGCATAACTCATCTAGCAATGGAATCAACAAAACATCTCTTATCTGGAGGAGGCAAAACAGTTGAGTCAACTGAAAGGTTTACGACTTGCAGTTCAGTGAGGTCGTTAAACACAGAAGTGATCATGGATGATCGATCGACTTCAAGCACTGCTCAAAAGCTCGTCAGCGTGCTACGACGTGGATGAAACTATCTAGGGATTTGTCAGTCTATAAAAGTCAAGGTCAAGGAGAGGGGTACGAGAGGCGGTGTGTGCGCGACATTCGATAATTTTTCAAAAGACAGATTTGTGGTTTACTCCTTTTCTAGGAATATCATGCTCAACGAAATTTGACTCGGACACTCTCATGATATTGTATGAAGCTATTTGCTTTGCATTTTGATTCATAGATGTCCACAATTGAAACCTCCCAAATAATGTGTCTAACACAGATTCATAGTCATAATAGCTGCACCAACTGATGTTTTTAGTCGAGCTTCGTCGAATCTTCTAGTTGGCTCCGAGCTTCGTCAGGCTACTACTTGATGCCGTTCCGTTTTTGGTCAACTAATTCTATCATATGGCCATTTCTTCTTCATCGACAAAAGCACAAACCCATCAATTTGACTCTGCATCGACGAAACCGCAAACCTGCAAGCTGCGGGTTTGATTCAAAGCCACAAACTTGGGTCAACAAAACCGCAAACCCTTCCTCGGCATAGCACATGGTCATTCCCCCTTCATAATCGAGCCCAACCACTTCCTTAGCATCGACAAAGCTGCAAACCTGCAAGTTGCTGGCTCGATTCGACTCTAAACGCCAATCTCGAAGAGCATGCCTCTCATGCTCATCCAGTTGGTCCTCTTCATTGTCATCAAAGGGTAATGTCGTCATCCAATCCGTTTGTTTGAACCTTGCAGCCTTCACACTTGCTCCTTTCCTCGAGCCCACAAGCCGCAGGACACGGTCTTCTCTTTTCTTCTTCTCCGCTGAAAGCATCAAGCCCAGCGCTGTTACACTATAGAGCTGCAAGCTAATTTTAGGTCATCTTTAATTAATTAATCCATTTGATTAATTAAGTAAATAAATTCCCGTGCTGCGACACACCCTTATATAGGGAAGCGTCACAGATCTCGTGGTATTCAGAGCACGCCATCCACATCCATTCCCGGGGACTCG
This sequence comes from Platanthera guangdongensis, assembly GCA_039583875.1. NCBI lineage: Eukaryota > Viridiplantae > Streptophyta > Magnoliopsida > Asparagales > Orchidaceae > Platanthera > Platanthera guangdongensis. Next base: position 82,288,317 of record CM077147.1, on the reverse strand, counting down.
AGCCTGCTGACCTGCTCTTGTTCTCACTCCTTGTGCAACATGAGAGAATCCACAGATCAAATGATCTAGCTTATGCACTTAATGTTGACACTCGTCCCGACTCAGGCTGATGCTGAAAAATGACACAAGCTCTTGTCACCATCTGTACCAGGCTTGACCGTCTCATAGGAGCCACCCAAGTCATCACCGTTCTAACACAGGACCAAGCCAATAGTATCCAGGAACCTCAACCACCCCTCATACACGCCGAGCCTCCGACTACATGAAGCTCATATTGTTCCCCATTACACTAAGTTGGGCTTTCCAACCTATAATGGGAAGGCAGATCTGTTATGATGGGTCATTTGATGCAAGCAAATTTTTGGCCACCAACAAATACTGATATCAGAATGGATCAGTGATTTAGATGGTCGTGATCTGCCACCCGTTCGGACGAGCCGAGTTCACAGATGTGTCCGGATGGTTGGTCTGAGTCTTTTTCATATAAGTTCTTATATTAATGAAGTACTTTTGTCATTTTAGGTCGAACATACATTTGCATTCGCATTAACTTACATTTTCTTGAATTTTTTGTAGCACTCATAACATTTTAAGGTTGGTCATAGCCTCATTTGTGTCTGTCGTGCACTTGCTTGGTTTGAATTTAGGGTTAGAGTATTCTCCGTCATTCACCTATAGACCCGTGCTGTGTCAATCAATCTGACGACCTCCTTGATTCAGATTAACTATTGTTTACCCGTTTGCAAGTCGAAAAACCCTGGAAGATTTTGGATGATTTCAAACTGTTCTGCAACATGCAATTCGGTCCTCCCATTTGCAGCCATTCCCTTGGGATACTCACTAGTTTACAACAAACAAGGTCGGTGGATGCATATTTGGAACAATTTCACATTCTTCTAGCTCATGTTACGATGAACCCGGAGTAGCAAGTCACAATCTTTATGGCAGAACTTGAGGAACGACTGTTAATGGACATCGAGTTTGAAGGCTCCCTAGATTTAGTTACTGCGATGAGTTTGGTCATGCTCTGTGAGCATTGACTGCATGTGGATCGCAACAACAATAGATCCACAAGCGCCACCCTAGACGCCCTAGCAATCTAGCATGCAACCCGAGGGTACCCAACGTCGACGCATGCCATATGCAACACTCACGGAATGTTGGACCAAGGAGTTATGTTATAACTACGATTAACAGTATACTTGCTACTATCGCTGCAAATGACATTTTTTATCTTAAAGTAGAGGACTTCGATGAAGAAAGAATTTGGTGAAGATGACATGAGAATCCAATCACCCTTTTGAGTTTGAGGACAAGCTCATTTTGAAAAACAAGAGTGTTATTATGAGCTTTGAGTCTAGTTATTACATGGGCTTCACACATGGTTATCTAGTTGTTTTATTAATTTTCGTTTAACTATTTTTGAATAATTCGATGTTGTCCTTTATTAGATGTAGTTTGTTGTTAGAGTCTTTAAGAGTGGAGTCATGCAAAGCCTATTTAAATACGTGTACAGTAGAAATGAAGGGATTGAGGAATTATGTTTATTTCTTGCCTTGTCATGAGATCGTGATAACTCTCTCTCTCTCTTTCTCTCTCTCGAGCACATCCCACATAAGCTACCGCGGTTCCGGCTTCACAGTATTTTCCTCCTCCATCATCTCCACCTCCAACAACTCTTTCGTGACGCGACCGCTGTTCTACGAGTTTTCCCATAACAGACAAATCTCATTCGTAGTCATTTTATTAAAATAATATAAAAACTCTAAATAACAACAAGGGCTATACAATTATTCAATTTAACTCAACATTAAATTATAGATTTTGGATGAATATATTATTGGAATTTGCATTTCATGACCAATGCAAAAGAATTATATATTTAATCTTGTTATAACACTTATATGATCTAGAAATCATTTGGCTTCCAAAACAACTTGAAATAAGCCACCACTCTTTGGCGCGCATATTTAATGGTGATACCAATTGACACTCTTTTTTTATTACTATTCATTGGATATAGTTCTTATGACATACTTAGTCTATGCCATTTCACCATGACTAAAAATGTGATGAAGATCTTCTGTCCTACTTAGTCTATTACAATCATCATTATCATCATCTTTAATTTCATTCCAACCATTCAATGTCAATTTTATGAACCCTCATTCCATCAGTTGTGTTCATCCTATGTTAAACCTTTTCTTTGGCTTGTGTACAATTTCTATTCATGATAACTTTTGCTTTATTTTTTCAATCACTATTTTCACCCCTTTAATATATTTCATTGTACATGTTAAACCATGTAGATCGTTCCATAACTTCTATGAAGAGATTTAAGCTGAACCTAAGCCTTAATGTAATCCCATTTTAATTTAAACTCCTTTATTTGATATTATTCTATGCAAAAAACTCACATCTCCTCCCAAACTTATCTGTTAATTTATTTTCTAGTCCAACTTGAGGAGCATAAGCAGTGATGACATTAATATTTTCATTAATCTAATAATTATCTGTTATGGTCCCGCCTCGGTCGCGTAGTTCGCCGACCGTATCTACTCTATTTTTATTTTTATTTCGCGCTTGTTTAATCCTCCGTGTTTAAGCCCAAGGAGGGGGCGTTTTGGTGTTCCTACTTAAGACCCGGATGGGGGAAACTATGAGGCAAGCAAAGAAGAAGTATTTTATTTTATCATTATAATTCTCTCTCTCTCCCCCGTCCGCTAACCCTAATCCCGCAGCAAGCCGCACGCGCCTCGCCAACGCCGATCGAGACCCGCTTGCCTCCATTGCCACCATAGATCGCCGGTCCTCCAGGAAGGCCTCCTCCTCCGCCATCGAGGACTTCCCTCCTCTTCCCCGGTGCACGCGTTCCCAATCGCGGGCTCCTAACAACTTGGTATCAGAGGCACCGGTCCTCTCACCGACCGACCGCGAAGCTTCTCCACCTCTGCTCCATCCGGACGCCGCCGACTACCCCGATCCAGGCCCCCACCGCCCCAGTCGCACTGTGCCGGCTTCCCCGCACCTGATCCTGCCGACATTAACCCCGCTCCAGCCACTCCGGGCCGATCCACTCCTTCAGCCGCCGATACTCCTTCGCTCCTTGCTCAACGGGGGTTCTCTTTTATCCTCCGCCACCGGCCCCTCTTCCCCACGCATCCTTCTCGGCTCCTCCATTGACGGAGGCCTCTTGATCGCTGCCTCTACCGGAATACTTCCGCCGTCGGCCACTTCTTCCCCCAATCCCTCCAGCGCCGACAACCCTCTGATTTCGTCCTTCGCGATGGCTGAACAACCCTCCCTCTCGCAACTTTTCGAGTCTCTCGCCAAGCTCCTCACGGATAACAACAACGCCCTCATTGCAGCCGTCACCACCCAACTAATGACTAACCGACTGGCCCAACCGGCGACCGACTCCTCCAGTGAGGCTCCGATTCCGCCAACCCTGCCGAAAAATTTTCCACCGCGGCACGAGAACGACGGGGTGCCACGGTACTTGCGGCTGGATTTTCCCATATTCGACGGCCACGAAGACCCCTTAGCCTGGCTCTCTCGTTGTGAGCAGTTCTTCGCCCACCAGCGCACCCCGCGAGAAGAGTGGCTCCACGTTGCTGCCTTCCACCTGCTGGGCCCCGCACAACTTTGGTTTTCTCATCTGTAACAAGAGAAACCGCTCCTATCTTGCGAAGATTTCAAGGTACACTGTACCCTCCGCTTCGGCCCATCGCTCCATAGCAATCCCTTGGCGGATCTCATTTCACTCCGACAGACCGGTCCGATCGACGAGTACCTCGAGCAGTTTCAAGTCCACCTGGCCCGCACGACCTCCGTTCTTCCGACACAGCAGGTGTCCTTCACCGCGGGACTTTATGAGCGGCTCCGCATGGACGTGGAATCTCATGCACCTGCAAATCTGACCACTGCAATGAACTTGGCTCGCGTCTGCAAGAAGCGGCTGCTCTTGGATCGCCCTCACCTACATCACCGGGACACCGATGTGTCCAATCGTACTTCGCGCCCTCTGTCATCGGCCACCGTCAGTCTCCTCGGCTCGAAACGCGATGCCGACCGCCCTGCTGCCATTCGCCGACTATCACCACAAGAGATGAATGACTGTCGAGCCAAGGGCCTCTGCTACAACTGTGACGAGACATTCTTCTGTGGACATCGCTGCAAACGCCTCTTCTGGTTGGAGATCGACGACCCAGCTGCCGAATGGGGTGCTGACACTGACACGGGCGACCCGCCGTAGACCGTCACTACAGACCAAGCTTGAGGGCAAGCTTGTCGTCGGGCGGGGTGAAGATGTTATGGTCCCGCCTCGGTCGCGTAGTTCGCCGACCGTATCTACTCTATTTTATATTTTTATTTCGCGCTTGTTTAATCCTCCGTGTCTAAGGCCAAGGAGGGGCGTTTTGGTGTTGCTACTTAAGACCCGGATTGGGGAAACTATGAGGCAAGCAAAGAAGAAGTATTTTATTTTATCATTTTAATTCTCTCTCTCTCTCCCCCGTCCGCTAACCCTAATCCCGCAGCAAGCCGCACGCGCCTCGCCAATGCTGATCGAGACCTGCTCGCCTCCATCGCCACCATAGATCGTCGGTCCTCCAGGAAGGCCTCCTCCTCCGCCGTCGAGGACTTCCCTCCTCTTCCCCGGTGCACGCATTCCCAATCGCGGGCTCGTAACATTATCTTAACAACAATTACTCTACCATTAAACCTATTCACATAAAGAATTTTTTCTGTTGATTATTTATACAAGCCTTACATTAACTTATACTCATCCCCATTATCTTCGGAATTTTCTCCAATCCACGTTGTCTCTTGTAAACTAGTAATACCTATTCTTATTCTAATTAATGTACCCACCATTTTTCTGGTCTTTACATCTAATGTCATCTAATTTCAAACTGCAAATCTAATCATAAAATTGGGCCTTTGTGATACTGTTTTAGTTTGTCACCATAATAGGGTTAATTCTCAGGATTACTACAAGTTTGAATTCCTTACTAAAAATCTATCCACCGGAAGCCAATAAATTTCTAGATACTTCAACCTTTGAATCCATTAGCAAGACCACTCTAGATTCATGGATCCAGTTCTTTTGGTTTTCCAGAATCTGGTATTGTTTATTCAATGGCAGTCTCCCAAATAAATGAAACGAATCTGATTGGATGCCTGAGCCAACTATTAGTAGAATTAGGAGGAAAATAGTAATTGAGTACCCATTATTCATCCATAGAGGGCTATTTATAATATTACAATGGACCCGTAGACTTAAACACACGGTGTGAGACTAAATCCCGCTTACACACATAACCACGCGGACTAATAATAATAACATAGGAAAATACCCAACTTGTAGTATCTCTCAACTCTCCCCCTCAAGTCAGATGGTAGATCTCGGTCATTCCAAGTTCCTTGATGTCATCAATGAACGCGTCACTTCCCAAGCTTTTAGTGAACACATCTGCTAGCTGATCTTTAGAGTGGACGAAGGGTGTGACATGGTTTTTTTTATCCAAGTGATCTTTGATAAAATGTCGATCAACCTCAACGTGCTTTGTCCTGTCATGTTGAACTTGATTGTGAGCTATGCTGATCCCTGCCACAACAAGGAGAAAGGAGACGTCACGGGAAACCCCAAGTCATGTTGAACGGTACACAACCATAGGCCCTCACACATGCCTTGTGACATAGCACGGTATTCAGCCTCAACGCTCGATCTGACCACTACATTTTGCTTCTTACTGCGCCATGTCACCAGGTTTCCTCCAACAGAAGAACAATAACCTGTTGTAGATTTCTGATCATCACGACATCCTGCCCAATCAGCATCAGTGAAAACTTCAATCCTCAAATGGTCGTTCTTGGAGAACAGAAGACCACGTCCAGAGGCTTTCTTCAATTACCGTAACACCTGGTATGCTGCCTTTTGATGTCTGATCCAGAGATCATGCATATATCTACTTAGAATGTCAACTGCGTAAATAATATCAGGACGAGTATAAGATAAATATATTAATTTCCCAACTAATCTCTGGTAGGGTGTGACATCTGCATGGTCACTATCACCATCTTCAATGATTCCTTGATTTTCTTCCATCGGGGTGTTCGCAGGAACACATCCATGCATCCGGGTCTCCTGCAACAGATCTAGAACACCCTGATCCGATCTAGTCACCTCAATACCCAGAAAGTATCATAATCTTCCCGTGTCTTTCACCTCAAACTCGACAGATAAGAGAGACTTGAAATTCACAATCTCTTCCACATCGTTACTAGTGATCACAATGTCATCTACATAGACGATAAAAAGCACAATATCCTAATCATGTCTCCGAATAAGTATAGTGTGATCAGACTGCGCATGTTTGTACCCAAATTTTAGCATAGCTGTGAGAAATCTTCCAAACCATGCTATAGGAGACTGTTTCAAGCCATATAAGGACCTTCTTGGTCGACAGACAAGACCTTCAACTCCATTTTTCACAAACCCAGGAGGGAACACCATGTAAACCTCCTCGTCAAGCTCACTATGGAGAAACACATTCTTCACATCTAGTTGGTGAAGATCTCAGCCCATGCAAGCCACTCATGACAATAATACCCGAATAGAGATCTTAGCTATAGGGGCGAAAGTCTCCTGCTATTCAACTCCCTGAGTCTGAGTGTACCCTTGCGCGACCAGCCGTTCCTTGTGCCACTCGACCATCCCTTCTTGATTTTGTTTGACCGAAAACACCCATCTCGAGCCAATTGCTTTCTTGCCAGGAGGAAGAGAAGAGACATCCCAAGTATGGTTCTTGTCCAAGGCTGACATCTCTTCTTTCGTAGTCTGAGTCCAGGCCGGGATACCCAAAGCTTCCTGCCATGTCTTGGGAATAACAACCAAAAAGAGAGAAGCAACAAAGGCTTGATGTGGCGGGGTAAGGTGATAGTAAGCCACTTGATTAGAAATAGGATCTTTAGTACATGCATCCTTATCTTTCAACAGAGCAAACAGAATATGCAAATCTGCATCATCAGAATCTGCAGAAGAAGCAGACACTGGTAGAGGTGGAACCTTAGTAGCCTGTATACCGAAAGGAGCGTCGATGGTAAACATGAGGATAAGGGGAGATCAGAGTATCTGGTCGAGGAACATGGATAGCAGGACCCGGTTCCTGAGAAGGTGGAACAAAGATAGGTGGACCCAGTTCCTGAGAAGGTGGAATCTGTGGTGGCAGAGGAGGAAGTACAGGAAGAGGAATATCCGTAAGATCACTATTCTCCCCCTGACAAAGAGAGTGAGTCGATGGTAAATAATAAGATTCCCCTTCTCGAAAAGTAACATCCATAGTTCAAAACATACGCCCAGAAGGGGGATGATAACACCGATACCCTTTCGTTGTGGAAGAGTATCCAAGGAACACACACCGATGAACCCGAGGGTCCAGTTTGTCACGGTGAGACAGATGAATATGTACAAAACACACGCATCCAAAGACACGAGGAGGCAGATGGGAAGTATAAACCACAGTCATGGTAAACAACCGAGCTAAGAGAGTAGTATTGCTAAGAACACGTGAGGGAAGTCTATTGATAAGGTGAGCAGTGGTAAGAACAACATCACCCCAATAAGATTTGGGAAGGAGCATAGTGGTCAGAAGACAACGGGTGACATTCAATAGGTGCCGATTTTTTTGTTCAGCAACCCCATTTTGAGTGGAGGTGTGGACACACGTGGTCTAGTGGATGATACCATGACTAGTGAGGTATGGTCCAAAAGCTCCCTGATCGTCATATTCCCCCTCATTATTACTGTACATGACACAAATAGATCCCTGAAATTAGGTTTGAACCATTTTATGAAAAACCTGAAAATAAGAAAAAACTTCACTCTTCTTTTTTAACAAATACACTCAAGTTGTGCGAGAAAAACAATCAATAATGGTGACAAACCAACAAAAACCAAATATAGATAAAATGGGGGACGAATCCCAAACATCAGAATGAACAACATCAAACGAAGTGGTACTGGGAGAAGATAAATGTGAGGAATTATGTTTCACATGTTTAGACATATCACAGTTATCACAGACAAAAGTTTGTAAAAAATGTGAAAAACAGGAAACAACTTATGAAGATAGATAGGAGACGGTTGTCCAAGTCTCAAGTGTCATCGACAAACATCATCAGTTGTAAAGTAGTGCATGAGAGGGCCTGAGAGGATGAAAGCTGGAGATCCAGTAATACAGACCACCGTGGTTCTTACCACTGTCAATGTTCCGCTGCGTACCCAATTCCTGAAAAACACAAGAATAAAAAAATGTCATAGAGCAATTAAGGGAGAGTAATATCACTGATGGAAAGTAATTTGCGAGGAAAGGAGAGAATATGAAGTACAAATGACAGAGGGATAGAAGGGGAACATGAAATATGGCCTTTGCCAACAATGAGAGACAACAAGCCATTAGCAAAAATAACTTTGTCCTTACCAGACAAAGGGGTGTAAGAGAGAAAACCTGAGGAGCCGGTCATGTGGTGAGTGACACCAGAATCGATCACCCATTCAGAGGAGGCATTGGCTGCTTGGGCACTTGGCATAGTAATAGAAGCAATGGGAGCAGGGTCCACCGAAGGCCGATCAGGCTGAGTGTAGCAGGCAGCAAAAACTGTCCAATTCATGAGTCGTAAGCTGCCCGAGAACAACACTGGAGGTCTCGTCATAGACGTCTGTAGAGTAAGCATGATCATGAGGTCTGGAGTCCCCCCCTAGCGATGGCCCTCACATTCTTGTCCCTGACCACAAGGAACAAGATGTGGGTGGAGCTTATAACACACCTCCCGATTGTGGCCTTTGCGGCCACAATAATCTCAAGTAGGAGTAGACAAACTAGGGCTGAGAGCATGACCATGACCCACACTAGTCAGTGCAGAGCGCTTAGGAGGAGTACTCGCACTAAGGGACTTCCGTCGGTCTTCATCACCAAGGAACATGCTGAAAGCTTCCCGAAGGGACGAGAGAGGAGTGCGGTGAAGGATATGTGTTCCCACGATGGCGAACTCCATGTTCAGCCGCATCAAGAGGACATGGAGGCGAAAGCGATCCTCCTGTTGTTGTAACTGAACAGCGTCCGCAATACATGCTAGAGTGAAGTGTGAGGAATAGTTCAACTCATGATATAGATGCTTGAACTCAAAAAAAAGGACGACACCGTCATAGAGCCTTGTCGCAGTTCCAAAATGCGGTTAGTAAGTTCATAAACCTGTGTAGAACTGCCAATTTGAGAATACATCTCGCACTCTCGCGGGTGTGGTTCCAGATTTCGAAGGCAGAGTCCATCAGCATGTAACTTCGGTAAACCTTCAGAGACATAGAGTGAAGAAGCCGTGAAACAACCAGGGAGTTTTCTGAGTCTCAACGCTTCTAGGAGGGACCAGTTTTTGGGGGCTCTGTATCAAGTCCATCAATGTAGCCAATCATCTGATGGCTGCGAATGACATGTTGCGCCGCCCGGGACCATTCAAGATAGTTTGTGTCATCTAACGAGACCGTGGTAATCTTCAAGGAACCGGTGTGGCCATGAGACCGTTGAGTGTCACTCATCTGAGGCTGAATCACACCCGACGACGACGCTGAAGAGTCACCCATGCCGGAGGAACGATAGTCCACAAGAGTACACGATAGAAGAACCCAACGACACGAGGATGTGCCAAAGCAGCAGATCCGGCATAGACACAGCCGGGGGTGACGCCGACGGCAACGCAGGGGGGGGCCCGGAGGCAACGGACAGGCCAACGACTGGCGGAAACACAACAGGAGGCGGCGTTGGGGATGCGTGGCAGATCTGGCGCTGGAGAAGTCCCTGAAGGAGGCGCCGAAGCAGGTCTAGCACTGGAGAAGCCGATCTCTGAAAAAAGAATCTGGATCGGGCTATGCGGAAGGCGGACGGCCGGACTGCATCATGAAGGGACGGAGGCGGCACCCCTCTCAGCAGCCGGCAGTGGCTTGGAGGCCGCTCGTCATCCCCGAATCGCGAGCAGAAGCAGGCAGCGCTGACGATCCGGAGAGAGCGAACACGGACGAGGCGGATGCGGGCGGTTTGGAAGGAACCGGAGATGGGAATTAGGGTTTCGCTTTGATACCAAGTAGAATTAAGAGGAAAATAGTAATTGAGTACCCATTATTCATCCATAGATGGTTATTTATAATATTACAATGGACCTGTAGAGTTAAACACGCGGTGCGGGACTAAATCCCGCTTGCACACATAACCACGCGTACTAATAATAATAACCCAGGAAAATACCCGACTTGTAATATCTCTCAACTCTATTTTGGTGAATTGCCTCCTAAGTCTAGTATGGTCTAGTTGTAATAGTAACATTTTATTTTCTTATTAGTAAGACAACTCCTTGGACTCCTTACTCTACATTCCCAGTTGTAAGATCCTGTAAATATAATATTTGCAGTTTTAAATATGAGTTTATTGTGGATGCTAAGTGCCTAAGTGTACTGTAATACTATGTTTTCGCCTAAACTATTTACTTGATGCATACTAATATCTTTGCTGGTTAATGAATTTTTTTTTAAAACATTTGTATATTGACTTCGTATTTATTGAGAACAGGGTGTGGTGATATTTTATGAATTGCCTTATGCTTTGAATTCAATATTGTTTCTTTATGGTGAAAGTTAATTTAGTCTTTTCATTAAAGCTTTAATTATAGGATTATGCCAATCCATTTGTTGCAAATATATTTTTTGTGATTTATCATTGCATTTGGAGAATGATAGTGTCAAAAATGTCTCGTTTAGTTAAATCTTTGTTTTCCTCTCAAACACATTATACTTCTTTCTTCGCTTGTCAGCATCATTGTCGTAGATGTGGTGGCATCTTTTGCAATAGCTGCACCCAACAAAGGATGGTTTTGCGTGGGCAAGGCGAATCTCCAGTAAGAATATGTGATCCCTGTAAAAAGCTTGAAGAGGCCGCTCGTTTTGAGATGAGATATGGCTATAAAAATCGGGCTGCAAAAGGTAGGAGTTTTGTTTAAACTCTTTGTTTTTACCCCTTTCCAGTTCTGCTGACATTCTTTGAAGTAAATTTTCCATCATGATTTCTTGCACATAAGGAGGTTTTTTTTTCTTGTATTAATTGACTTGTGGGCAGTTAATTATGAGTTTAGAAGTATATTGCGGCTGTCTAATAATTTGTTTCTTGTCATTTAACAAAAATTCAAGTAATTCAATAAGGAGCTTCAAATAAACAGTGAGTGTTTTGTCATAGCTTTTAGATATGCCGTCGTTTTCATCTTACACAGATTTAGAATATTATTTATGGAAAAGTTATTTGGCAAGCTACTCAAAAAAATTTGTGACGTAGTGGTAGGTTGACTCGAGATGAACATACTAGATGTGATCCTATATGCAATGTGATATGACGTAAATGCAAGCGAAGACCGGCATAATATTAGCAACAATAATTAATCAATATAAGACTAACAGAGGCATAGACAATTACAAACTTTAATTAAATAATAACAAGATTTGTTCGCGAAGCGACCGAGGCGCAAGTATTTAAGTGCGTGCGGAATAAGCCCTGCAAGTCATTTGAAATCCAGTACTAACAACAAATAACAATGAACATCCACTGCAGATATAGTAATGCCAAGTATATAACGATAGAAAATAATAACTCAACGACAACTTAGGCGTGCATGCGGTGGTAAATGACGGCTGATTGCAGGCATCCAATGTCGCTGAAATGTCAGGTGGTATTAGAAGAAGGAACCGGGGGGGGGGGAGCCCTGGGTAAGAGGAGGTTGCTAGTTTGGGGTGGAGTCCATGACAGTGGGTAAGAGGAATTGTGTGCGGTGGGAGAAGTGCAAGGACCGAGTGGCTGTAGGATTAGTTGAAGGAGGTTTAGGCTTGGTGATACAAGAAGATGACTAGGAAGGCTTGAAGGGGCATTGGGGTTGGGATCGGCCGACCAACTGATGGGGGAGGAGGCGGATGGCTATGGAGTGGTTGGAGGTGGATCTGCTTCGGGAAAGGGACGGTGACAAGAAATGGTGGCTCTCGATCAAATGAGAACTGGGGAACTAGTAGGGACAAAGGGGAGAGGAGACTCACAGGGGCTTGGCAGGAGGGGAGGTGAAGGAGAACGATGATGGAGGGGGGTTACCTTACAGCCGCACCAAGGAGGAGAGGGGATTCTTCTTTCAGCGTCGCACCAGAGAAAGATCGACTGGTTGCAAACCGCAACTATACCTTCGATACCCACACTAACCGGCACATGCACAATTTAAACTCAAAACAATTTAGGGCACCTGAATCGGACGACTCATATCATTCAGTCCGATCAGGTGTCAAATACAACTCAAAACATATAAAATAATACATCAAAATGACTCGAAACGACCATCTGGGCACAACCGTGGACTCGAATCTCTTGAATGTGGAGCGGTTCGCCGCCTCCTATGAGAATAGACCTGTGTTGAGCGGGGCAGACCATCAGTTTGTCTAGTTATAGCATTTTTTTACATTAAAAAATTAAGGGATTCTTATACCCCTTGGGTTATTGAAAAAGAGGGGGGGGGACTCAGATAAACCACTATGGGGACCCCGCTTAGCTAGAGCCCTAGGCTCCTTCCAATTAATTAACCAAGTTTAATCTGATAACAATACAATAGATTGGGGTATAAATATCCCCACATAATGACAAACATGTCAATACGATAAAGTACAATTAAACATTTAAAACATAACATCCCTATCCAGTCGGCTCATGCTCCAGTCGGTTTCCTCTGCGAATAGACATCCCAAGTCATGTCAACTCTTTCGAGACCCGCATCATCCTCTTCTGCAACAATACTCTTGTCTGAAAAATTGTCTTTGTCCTCAAGGAAAAACTCAACCTGAGGACAACAGTCATTGGGGTCCCACCAAGTCGTGTTCGAAGGGGGTCGTCCCTTCCATGCCACCAGCACCTACTCCTGATCGCCTCCAACTTGCGGTCTAGGATGGCTTCAGGCAAGTAGAGAATGGAGCCATCCGAGTCTAGATTTGGGGGCATGGTCTCCTCGACCACGTGATCGCCCACCACCCGTTTGAGCTGAGAGACGTGAAAAATTTGGCGGGCTCGACTGTGGGTCGGAAAACAGAGACGGTAGGCCACCTCGCCAATGCGAGCGATCGCCTCAATGGGACCATAGAAGTGGGTGGACAATTTGGGATGGGTGCGATGAACTACCGATGATTGATGATATGATTGGAGCTTGACAAAAACTGAACCTTCCACCTGAAATTGGGCATGTCAGTGGCGTTTGTTGGCTGATTGAGAATCTTCTGCTGAACGACGTGGAGGTGGGTCTTTAGAATTCAGAGGGTTTTATGTCGTTCCATGAGTGTTTCCCTCACAGTTTGAACAATTCTTGCCAAAATGCGCTCATGAAAATCAGGTCGCGATCACTAACAATCAATCGAGGAAAATCATGGAGACGCAATGCACTACCCTGAAAATGAAAGCTTCGACCACCAACGTTGTGAAGGGGTGACACATAGGAAGAAATGACCGTATTTGGAGAGACGGTCCACTGCTACAAAGATGCAGTCGTACCCAGAGGAGTGTGGAAGGCATGTGATGAAATCCATCGACATGTCCTCCCAAATGAGCATGGGAATAGGCAACGACTACACGAGGCCCCCAAAAATGTAACTTTGTACTTGGTTGTGCTGACAAATTAAACAAGCGGCGTGGTAGTCTTCCACATGGCACATTATTACCCTTCCAATAGAGCACGGTCGTGATGCAGTAGTATATACGAAATGCTCTTGTGTGTCCACCAGATGGTGTAGCGTGATATATCCGACCTCGTGACTGTTAGATAGATCAACTTTCCCACAAGGCGTCGATAGTATTCCGGGTTCGGAAGCAGCAAATCGTCATCCGAAGCATGAGCGCATAGTTTGTGATTTGCCTCCATCGGGGTACAAGCTGGCTTGCAACCAGACTGGCCAGCATCTTTGAGAAGATCGAGACAGTACTTTCGTTGGGAGAGCACCAACCCATCCGGCCGCCGGGCGATCTCGAGACCCAGGAAGTTGCGAAGTTTCCCCAGGTCTTTAGTTTGAAAAACAGTGCTCAGATGTTGTTTGACGTCTTGAATCCCGTTTGAGTCATCCCCAGTGAGAAGGATGTCATCAACATAAACCAACAGAAGGACGGTGCCAGTGGCCCGGTGTCGGGTAAAAAGGGAGAAATCTGCAGCACTCCGAGTGAACCCCATGTCCCGAACCACCTTGCTAAACTTGTCAAACCACGCCCGAGGGGACTGTTTGAGACCATAAATTGACTTTTTGAGAAGACATACCCGAGACTCCCCCGTGGTCTCAAACCCGGGCGGTTGGCGCATGTAGACGGTTTCCTGAAGGTCACCATTTAAAAAGGCGTTCTTGATGTCGAGCTGATGAAGGGGCCAGTGGCGGTGCACCGCGACGGAGAGAAGAACGCGGACAGTGTTGAGCTTGGCCACCGGAGAGAAGGTTTCCTCATAGTCGAGGCCCTCCTGTTGTGTGTAGCCACGGGCCACAAGACGGGCCTTCAGTCGGGCAATAGTGCCATCCGGAGCATGCTTGATGACGAACACCCATTTACACCCAACATGGTGCTGACCGGGAGGTAAGGGAACCAAGACCCAGGTCTGGTTGGCCCAGAGGGCCGTCATTTCTTCGTCCATGGCAGCCCGCCAGCCAGGATGGTGAAGCGCCTTCTGCAAAGAGTTAGGGACCGAAACAGAGGATAATGAGGTGGCAAAGTGAAGAAGAGAGGGAGAGAGGCGATGGAGAGAGACATAATTCGCCATTGGATGAGCGGTAGAGACGGGAGCCGGAGCAGCAGGGAGCAGAGCACCAGAGGGCGAAGCCGACTGCAGAGGGGCTACGGGATGAGGAGAGCGACGAGAGTAGACCCGGATAACCGGGGGTGGTGGACGGTCTAGGCCTAAGTGCTCGTTCTGCGGTAAAGATGGCCATCTTGAGGCCACCTGCTATCGCAAACATGGCCGACCTACTCGTCCGCAAGCCTCTGCTGCTACTACCGACTCTGCCTCCTCTCGTACTGATCTCGACGAGGTTCGTCTTCAGCTCCAGCATCTTCATGGCTTGCTCAGCCGTCCGCCTGCCTCGGTTGCCTCTGCTGCCTCTATCTCCAATGAAGGTATCGCCCCAACACCCGGGGAGGAACGGGAAACGGCGGGGAGGAACGGGAAACAGCGGTGTTGTGGGAAAGAGGAGGCTGAAGGGAGTAACATATTGGAGGACGGAAGACGGGAGACGGTTGATGAGGAAGCAAGCCGTGGAGAGCGCGTAGTTCCAGTATGGTTTGGGAACCTGCATTTGAAGCATAAGAGAGCGAGCGACATCAAGAAGGTGACGATTCTTGCGCTCGGCGACACCATTCTGTTGTGGAGTGTACGGACACGAGGTTTGGTGAAGAATGCCGAACTCAGAGCAGAGAGTGGCAAAGGTATGGCTGGTGTACTCCCGCGCATTGTCAGTACGAATAGTGCGAATAGGCGCAGAGAACTGAGTGCGAGTCTCAAGTATGAAAGCCCGGAATACGCGGGGAAGTTCAGAGCGATCCCGAAGGAGATATAACCACGTCATGCGAGAGTAATCATCAATAAAAGTAAGAAAATACCGATAGCCAGAAATACTAGTAAATTTGTACGGACCCCATATATCGGAGTGTACTAAAATAAAAGGAGCGGAGCTCCGAGTACAATGAGGAGGAAACGATGAACGAGGCTGTTTGCCCAAAATACATGTGTCGCAGCGAAAAGCAGGGAGAGTAACATCAGGAAGAGCCTTCCGGAGGACTGGAAGAGGAGCATGTCCCAGACGGCGATGCCAATCCGAAGAGGAGATAGATGCGAGGACAGTGGGAGAGTCGTCAAGAAGATAGAGCCCATTCTGCAGCCGTCCTCTACCAATGATAGTCCGCGTCTGCTGATCATGTATGAGAAAAGAAGAAGAAGTAAATGTCACGGAGTAATTAGAATCAGTAGTAAGGCGACCAACAGAGAGTAAATTGAAAGGAGAGCCCGGAACATGTAGAGCCGAGCGCAGGAGGAGAGAAGAGGTGAGAGAAATATCAGCACATCCAGAGACTGGAACCGATGCCCCATTAGCGACAGTAATGTACTTCGGGTGAGGTGAAGACAAGTACTGAGGTGGCCTAACAGAGGTGATATGATGAGTGGCACCAGAATCAAGGATCCAGCGCGTGCCAGAGGATAGGCAGGCGATACCTTCATTGGAGATAGAGGCAGCAGAGGCAACCGAGGCAGGCGGACGGCTGAGCAAGCCATGAAGATGCTGGAGCTGAAGACGAACCTCGTCGAGATCAGTACGAGAGGAGGCAGAGTCGGTAGTAGCAGCAGATGCTTGCGGACGAGGAGGTCGGCCATGTTTGCGATAGCAGGTGGCCTCAAGATGGCCATCTTTACCGCAGAACGAGCACTTAGGCCTAGACCGGCCACCTCGACCCCGGCCGCGAGAGTCAGAGCGGCCACCACGGGCAGAAAGGGGAAGAGGCAATAAGGGAGCTGGTGCCTGTTGAACAAGGGCCGGAGAAGGAAGTCCGGGAACATCCGGAGGCGGGGAGACTTTGAGAAGCATTGAGCACACATCGGAAAAAGATGGTGTAACGGTAGAGGAGAGGATGTGAGCCCGGACACTGTGAAGATGAGGTGGTACCCGGGCCATCATCATGGCGATACCCACAGCTTCCTTTTGGGTACGTTGAGCAGCGAGATCTAAAGTGGGAGGCTGATGGTGGATCCAAGCCTCAACCAGAGACCGGGCCTGAGCAACAAAGGATGTCAGGTCGGTTGCGCCACTGCTATCAAGGGCCTGGAGAGCAGTGATGATATCATATAGATGGTGGAGACTATCCTTGCCAGAGTAGAGGGTGTGGAGCTCGTCCCACATGCCTTTGGCCGTCTCATGATACATGGCCAGACGATAAGATTCGCCATCAAGAGAGTTGAGAAGCCAAGTCTGCACACGCCCATCATTGCGTAACCATTCCTCAGTAGGGATACCGATAACGGTCTGAGTCAAGTGATGAAGGAACCCCTTTGACTGAAGGACACGGCGAACCGAGTGTGCCCATTCCACAAAGTTCTTCTTGTCAGTGAGCGAAATTGTAGTGATCCGAAGCTCGTCGCGGACTTCCTGGAGAGAGGCCGGACGTTCAGGAGGAGGAACTGCCGTGCCGACTGAGTCCGCTGATGTAGACATGGGGGCGACCTGGATGAGGTCGCGGCGAGCTGGAGGAGGCCGCGACGAGCTGGAGGAGACCGCGGCGGACTGGAGGCGGCAGCTAGAGGAAGCGGAAAGACAGCGGACTGGATGAGGTCGCGGCGAGCTGGGGAGGTCGCGGCGAGCTGGAGGAGACCGCGGCGGACTGGAGGAGGCAGCGGCGGACTGGAGGCGGCCGCGGTGAGCACAGACGCTCAGCAAGGAGCAGGCCAAGAGAGGCCGCGGCGGATTGAAGAGGCCGAGGCGGACTGGATCAGATAGCGGCGGGCTGGATCAGACCGCGGCGGACTGGAGCGAGCTGAGAAGAGAGGACAAGCCGAGGAAGCAAGAGAGCGACCGCAGCGGGCTGGACCAGTCCGCAAGACTGAAAGAACGCAGAGAGGCGAGCCCGCGGCGGACAGGGAAAAGAACTTGGCCGCCTGAAGAGGAAGGAGAGCAGCCGCAAGCAGGGGAGAAGTGCGGACAGAAGGAGGCCGTTGCGCGTACAGCGGACGAAGGAGACCAAGAAGAGGAGGCGAACACTGAGTTCGCAGCGGACAGAAGGAGACCGAGGGATTGAGGTCGCCGAGGTCGCGCCGGACAAGGAGAGGCCGCAGCGGACTAGGGGAAGCAGTGGACCCCACAGGATGGCTATAAAGAGGGGGCCAGAGGAGGAAGGAAGAGGAGGGAAGAGAAGTGGTTCCACGGGAGGAGAGGAAGCGGTCTGGACAAGGGAGGCCGCAGGTGTGATGCGACTAGAAGTTGCGGACACACACACGCAGGCCGCAGAGATCGCAGGCCGCAGGGCGGACAGGAAAGGGAGTCCGCAGGAGTCCGTAACCTGGCTCTGATACCATGTAGAAATGGAGAAAGCCAACCTTGTATATATGCCCACTTGGTACAAATACAAAGAATGAGTACATATATATAGATGAGAGAAAGAGAGAGAAAAGTCCTATACACAATGTGGGACTAAAGAGAGGTGAGAAAAACAATAAATGCTATACAAATGGGCTTAGTTTAAGTAGGCTTTTCCAACAGTAAGATTATAGGTAACAACAAAATTCAAGTACACTTTCTCCTATTGTTTTTTTCTCTCTTATTTCATACTCAACGTGCATCCTCTCGTTGTCCAATCTTTTAGAGAACATATATACCCAATTAAGTCACCCCTAATAACATCTATTCTTCCCTTTGTATAGATTGCAATGATACATGTATCTCTTCTTAAAATTGATCTTTTAAATTATCTTCTAACCCAATTTGAGGAGCATAACGGTATCCACATTTATAATTTTTTCTCCTAGAGTTATCTTAAAAAACAATTACTCGTATCATTTTTCATATTTACGTCAATAATTCTCCTTTACCTCTTTACACACTGTCATCCTAACCGCATTCAATATTTATAGCCATCTTCAATATCTTTGATTTTTTCCGCAAGCAATGCTTATTCTGACGATAATAAAATAAAGGAAAATTCATGAATAACTGTAACTTCATTGTAAAGTAATATTAAAAATAAGAGCACCTTTCTCTGGACCCTCGCTGCACGTGACAGGGATGCTTTGTGCACCGGCTGCCCCATTAAAAACAAGAGCACGAGTAAAGTTTTCTTGTGATTAATTTTGACTCCAATATTAACTCATTTATGGCTGAATGTTTTAGAGGCGCTATTAACTCATACATAATTTAACGTTGATCGAGAAGTTTTATATGTAAAATGGTATTGTGAAGTAATTGTAAATGTTTATGTGCCAATGCATGTAAATATTTCTGGCGATATATCAATAAAAATCCCTTGTTATAAAAGGCATCGCCTCCTCAATTTCTGTGGTAAAACTTTTGTATTTGTTAGCTTTTTCATAGCTATATGAGAATTTGTTGTTATTAGTACTAATCAATTTTGGACGATGGTAATAATTTTTTGAGCACAAGGTAAATCCTTTTTTTCAGCTCTTGGGACCGGTAGTTCAAAACAGATTCTCAACACTGAGGATGAACTTGTTGGTGAGATTTCCCGTACTGATGGGAATCATTCAACGCCCTCTGGAAAAGAACCACGTGCCCTTTCTGATATCCAAGAAACAGGGAATCAGGCCTCCCATTCAAAGTCGAATGTGGTGTCAGATTCGAGCAATCTTGTTGATGGGCGGAATGCTGCCATAATTGAGCTTCCTGGAAGCAGCCCGGAGGATTTACGGAAGCAAGCTGCGGAGGAGAAGAAAATGTATAGGGTACTGAAGGCAGAAGGGAAAGCTGAGGAAGCATTGAAAGCCTTCAAACTCGGAAAAGAGCTCGAGAGGCAAGCTGGCGCCCTGGAGATCGCAATAAGGAAAAATCGTAGAACTACTGAAAAAGTTTCGACGGTTAGCATAGATCGAATCGATGAAAATGATGCGTCCGGAAGTGACAAAAAACAAACTTCCTTAAGAGGTAAGGAGGTGAAGGATGTCCTGTTCACCGAGCTCAGGGAACTCGGTTGGTCCGACGCCGAACTTCACGATGCGGAGAAAAAGTCAACCAAGCTTAGCTTGGAAGGCGAGCTCTCCAATCTTCTTGGAGAGGCTTTTCAGAAATCAGAAATTGGTAGGAAGAAAGGCAGAATTGATAAGACACAGGTTCTCGCTCACAAACGAAAGGCTCTAACGTTAAAACGAGAAGGAAAACTTGCTGAAGCCAAAGAAGAATTGAAGCAGGCTAAGATATTGGAGAAGCAGCTGGAAGAGCAGGAATTTCTGGTTGATTCTTCGGAATCTGAGGACGAACTCTCAATTCTAATACACAATATGGACGATGATGATCGAGACGATTTAATGCTCGGGAATTCTCTCGACGCGGGTGCAGACTTCGAACACTTGCTGGGAGACGCTGATGATCTCCCTATCGAGGATGTAACAGATAATGATATGACTGATCCAGAGATCAGTGCTGCCTTGAAATCATTTGGCTGGACTGAAGATGATGAAGATCATGGATTTGGTCCTTCCGGTCAAGAAGAAATCAAAGCCAAAGTCCTTAATCTGAAGAAGGAGGCACTCAGCCAGAAACGTGCAGGGAATATCCCGGAAGCAATGTCTCTTCTTAAGAAGGCCAAGCTTCTCGAGCAGGACCTTGGAATCACGGAGTCCGGGACTCGCACGTCTGAACTCGTGTTTACACAGAAGATTGGTGATAATCAAACTTCTCCACCAAAAAGTAAGATGGTGGTACAGAAGGAATTACTTGCCTTGAAAAAGAAAGCGCTTATTTTGAGAAGGGAAGGACGGGTAGAGGAGGCGGATGAGGAATTGAAGAAGGGGAAGGCTCTTGAGCAGCAGTTGGAAGAGCTTGAGAATGGTTTGAAAAAACCTGCAACTTCTAAGTTGGGCTCGAAGCACACGGAACCCGCGGATGCTCGATATATTGATCCTCTCTCTTTGGATCTCGCCGTGGACAGCGCAGAAACAGATGTGACAGATCACGATATGCATGATCCCTCCATGTTATTGGCTTTGAAAAACATGGGGTGGAACGATGATGAATCTGATTCTTTAAGCATGACAAAGAATGCTTCCTACCCGTTGAATAGCCATTCGGTGCATGACAGTGTGCCTTCTACTGTGACTTGGAAGTTGGCGCTAAACAAGGGTGAAATTCAGAGGGAATTATTAGCTATAAAGAGGATGGCTCTTTCCTTGAGACGACAAGGGAAAACCGAGGAGGCTGAAGAAGAGTTGGTCAAGGCCAAGGATCTGGAAAAGCAGTTGGCAGACCTTGAAGAATCACAAAATTCTGTGGTTACAAATCAGCCCGAAAGGTATAATAATCATAATGCTGAAGGTGGTTCGAGTCGAGTTTCTCCTTGTATCGAAACGAGTAAGATTGGCAACACCACAAAGCCTACTGCACGACTTTCTATCTCCAAACTCGAACCGTCCAAGGAAGTCTTCTCTCTTTCATCTGAATGTGGTCACAGTGATAATATATCACTTGAAAATTCCAGTAGTATGACAAACAAAATTGATGGTTATAAGGAGATCCTTGCTCATAAGAGAAATGCTCTTGCCCTGAAGAAAGAAGGGAAGGTGACAGAAGCCAAAGAGGAGCTCAGGAAAGCAAAACTTTTGGAAAAGTGTATTCAGGATGGTCAAGAAAGCAGCATAGATGATAAAACTTCTCCAGTTTCTACTTCTGAAAGCACTTCAATTCCTGAAGAGAGCAGTATAGCTCATGTCGATAAGCCGAAATCTATTCGAGACCGTTTCAAACTGCAGCAGGAATCACTCGCTCACAAGCGAAATGCTCTGAAGCTTCGAAGAGAGGGAAAGATGCAGGAGGCGGAGGCTGAGTTTGAAAAAGCAAAAGAACTAGAAAATCAGCTTGAAGAACTCAATGCGCAGGGGTCCCGTAGCGGTAGCAGCGCCCTGGACATTGGTGTTGTCGAAGATCTTCTCGATCCTCAACTCTTGTCCGCCCTTAAATCAATTGGATGGGACGATAAGGATCTATCTCAACCATCCATAGAAAGGGTTTCAGATCAATCTCTCATTGATAGAGTGCACCTTGAAGAGCAGATTAGGGCAGCTAAGATTCGTGCTCTTAAACTGAAGCGCTCCGGGAAACAAGATGAGGCCCTTGAAGCGCTCCGTTCGGCTAAAAAGCTCGAGAAGAAACTGGATGCATTGACTTAAATGCAAATTCAAGTTGGGTTGAAGCGTAGAAGCCCCAAAGGTAATGAGATCTTGAAGCCCACCTATATGACTTGTGGGAATAATGCTGTACTCGGCTAAGTTTCTAGGCATGGTGATTTGTGTGGATCGTTATATGTTGTTTAGAGCTTTTAATGGTTTTATATACATGTAATGACCCAAATTTCACTAATTTTATTTATGTTTACGATATAGCAATGTACATTCTCTCTCTCTCTCATTATATATACACAGGGTTAATTACCTGGACCTCCCCTGGGAGTTTGCATAATCTCAGGTTACACCCCTCTATCTTTCGAAATATGATAAAATCCGTCAAAAATGATAAACATGGTCTCGTGGGATGGCCTACCGGCGGCGGTGGGCAACCGTGGCCTTGCCCGATTGCCGCCGGACAACTCCCGCGGGTTTGTCGGGCCCCGGCGAACCCGCCAGTGGGCTCCGATCAGGTCGGCTGCTGCCTGGGGATGGCATTTGTGATGTTGGGCTTTTCTTATTTTTAAATTTTCTTGTGTATTTTTTCCTATTTCTTCTACTTTTCAATACTGTAAAAAATTCATATAACAAAAAAACATATAAATAATTAATATATATAATAAATAATAATAATAATAATAAATATTTTTTAAAATTTATAATAAAAAAGATTAAAATATTAAGAACCGTGGTGTTGAAACCTGAAATCGGTCTCTTGTGGAGTTTGAGGACCCAAAAGAGGTGTGACCTCACACTTACTTCCCTCGAGCTAGTACGTCAGACCAAAGGCTTAGAAATCTAGGAACAGAACCGCGGTCCTAGCGAGACGATCCCATCACATGTCCGGAAGATTTAAGAGCATTTTCCCTCCCAAGTCAATGCTGAGCTTGGGCACCTTGGAGGATACTCAATGCTCGCTATGAAAAGCCTGAAGAAGTTAAAAGAATCCGTGCTCTCCAAAGGTGCCCCTTCGGGTCTTTTTATATATTTCCAAACTTGGTCTGCCAACAACGTAACTTCACTGCCTCATTTTCTTATACGCAACCCAATTGGGTCTGCCAACAACGTAACTCCCTGTCAAAAAAGATTATTTGCACTCCTCCAGGGGCATTCAGGTGATTCCGCCTCTGGACCCCACTGGTCGAGTGGTCCGTGAAAGCACCAATAGCCTGAAGCGGCGGATGTTGGATGAGCCAAGCATTCACCTCCTAGCCTCATCAAAGGGCGAGTGCGAGTTTTGACCACCACTCGCCCGACTCGACAAAAGCAGTCCTACCTGCGCATTAAGGCGCGTGTCTTGGGCGAGTGCATGATGAAGACCGCAATCGCTTGAGGGCCTGTCTGTCTCTCCCATCTGGGGCGGAAGCCCATTGATGTGTTCGGCGAGTGCGGGTCTGCCTACCACACTCACCATTCCGACTAGCTTGAACCTGAGGGTCCTCTTGTTATGCCTTGGACTCGTCGGAGGGTGCCACTCAGCGAATACGGGGTTATACACAACTTCCGCTCTTTGCGAGCTAGTGCCATGCTCAGAAAGAAAAGTCAAACCCCTAGTATTTGGTGAGTGCTTGCTGACCAGGAGGGAATCTTTGGCGGGCCCCTCCACTGCGCTACATATATCCAGGTACATGGCTCTAGGAAGGTCTTGCTATTCCTCTACTGTTCATCTCCTTAGCTCCCGCTGCTTCGACGATGCTTTTGCCAAACTGGTCTCGAAACCGCTCTCGCAAGAGTTGATGGATCGTCTGGCTACCGCGTAAGAGAAGACATCCTCCCAGTCTTCTCGATATGCCCCTTGGCTTAAGTCTAAGAGGGCCGCAAACTCACCCTACCAGTCGAAGAGAGCTAAAACGATTCAGCGAAACCGCTCTCGCAAGAGTTGATGGATCGTCTGGCTACCGCGTAAGAGAAGACATCCTCCCAGTTTTCAAGATTGCTTTGTTACTGTTCAAAAATACGCGAGTATTTATACAGTAGTATACCTCTTTATGACCGTTGTGGGTCCCACCAGAAGAAACCCTAATACCGGTTCAAAACAGCGCCTTAACATTTGATCCGGTCCAGCGGGATCCAGAAAATCGCCCTAGTCAAAATCAGCGAGAATCGAAGGTGATTCTCGACGAGTCGGCGAGAATCAGCCAGTGATTCTCGACGATTCGGCGAGAATCACTAGTGATTCTCGCCGAATCACTTGATGATTCTCGACGATTATGACTTAGCGCCATATTTGCACGCTTTGATGTAGCCGGATAGAGACGGCGAGAATTAGCCAGTGATTCTCGACGATTCGGCGAGAATCACTAGTGATTCTCGCCGAATCGGCGAGAATCACTTGGTGATTCTCGTCGATTGTTACTTAGACGATTTTTCGTCTTTCCACCCATGAGCTGCTCTTTAACCCATCCTTGCTCCTTATCTGCTCTTGCATTGTCACGGCCCTGTACTTGAAAATAAGTACACTCCAATAGAGAGAGTACACGTAGGCCAACACACTGATCTGCTCAACGAGGGATTACGTCGCGCAGACCCGTGTATATTGACCTACTGCACCCTGACATTGGTGTGTACTTAGCGTGGAATAACTGCAAGAACAACTTGAAAGATTTTATCAAATACATTGTGAATTCATCTTAGCTTGACAGGTGTCTTCCTCAAATCCAGGTAATTGTGGATACATTACCCAACACTAATGTCTTATGAAAGAATATTCAGTACTTATGAGCTGAATGACATGTTCCTTAGGTCTTTGACTAAGGATTGAGATACAAAGATATGTGCCATAAGGAAAGTGGCCAGACTGGCTGAGATTTCTCCTCCAACACTGTTTGACAAATTGCTGTCTTATGAGATGCAGCTGTTAGCTAGAAAGGAGGAAGAGAAAAATACAAAGGGTGACTACAGAGAAAAGTCAGTGACCTTCAAGATAGAAGCCACAAGGAAGAATAGGAGAATGTCTCTATCATCTCCTAAGAAAGATGCAGAAGTGATTTCAGAAAATTCTGATAATCACAGTACAGATAGCAGTAATTCAGATGAAGACTTTGCAGCATTCACAAGGCAGTTCCAGAGGTTCTTAAAGAAAAAGCAGTGGAAGTCAAAGCCATCTTCATCTCAGTCCAAGGATGACTATTATCAGAAGAGGAAATCATCCAGGAAGGATAGGAATGGGACAAAGCCTAGCAAGTCAACTACATCCAAGATCATATGCTATTGCTGCAACAAAGCTGGACATGTTGTGGCTGACTGTCTAGAAAAAAGGAAGGAGTCTGCTAATAGAAAGAAGTCTCAGCATAAGAGCAAGAAGGAGAAATACTTGGTTGCTGAGAAAGAGAAAAGTTTGACAGATCAATCAACTTCAGAATCTGAATCTGAGGCTGAGGCATATATTGGTTTGTTTGCAGAAGAAGAGGATGAGTTCATGCAATTACTGGAATCTATCTATGAGCAAGAGGACCATCAGTGCAAAGGATTGATGGCAGTGTCTGAAGAAGACTAGTGCCAGGATCAACCTGGCCCCAGTAAGGTGAGCCCAAGTTGCCATACCCCTATATGGTACTTGGACAGTGGATGTTCCAGGCACATGACTGGAACAAGGGGATTGCTGAAGGACTACTCACCATTGCTGAATGGGCCTAAAGTAATCTTTGGTGGTTCTGAAAAAGGAGTCATCAAAGGTTTTGGTAACATTTCTAACAACTTAATTACAATCACTCAAGTTGCCTATGTAAAGGGTTTGAAACATAACCTAATAAGCATAAGCCAGTTGAGTGATCTAGGATATGACATTTCATTTGTCAAGAATGAGTGTCTTATTAAGAGGTCAAGTGATCAAAAAGTCATGTTGACTGGCTATAGAAAAAGAAATGTGTATTGCCTAGATTTTGTGTGTGAGAATATGAATTCTCCTATCTGTCTTGTGGCTGATGAGAAAGTCTCTCATTGTGTCAAATGGCACAAGAGGCTAGCCCATCTTAATTACAAAAATATTGGCCAACTCTTTAGTAAAGAGTTAGTGAGGAATGATCCTCAAGTTAAGTGCTATAAGGATGGAATATGTTCAGCTTGTCAAAAAGGCAAGCAGACTAGATCCTCCTTTCATAGCCTTGAAACCAAGGATTCAGTGAGGTGCTTGTACCTCTTGCATATGGATTTATTTGGTCCTATGCCAGTTCAGAGCCTAGGTAGGAAGGTCTACACTTTTGTGGTTGTAGATGACTATTCTAGATTCTCATGAGTATTCTTTTTGAGACAGAAATCTGAAACCCCAAAGGTCTTCTACAATTTTGTCAAACAAATTCAGAATGAATTAAATAGTTCAGTGGTCAAAATCAGAAGTGACCATGGAACTGAATTCCAATCTGAAAGTATGACAATGATGTGTGAAGAATTTGGGATTTTTCAGGAATTCTCCTCACCTAGAACACCTCAGCAAAATGGCATTGCTGAGAGAAAGAATAAGACATTGATTGAGGCTGGAAGAATACTATTAAGTGACACTACTCTCCCAGAATATTTTTGGGCTGAGGCAGTAAACACTGCATGCCATGTGCTCAATAGGGCTTCCATCACCAAAAGTCACAAAAAGACACCCTATGAGGTTATGAAGGGCAGAAAACCAAACTAATCCTATTTCAGGATCTTTGGTTGCAAGTGCTATGTGCTTAACAATGACAAATCTCACCTAACTAAGTTTGCTGCCAAATCCCAAGATGAGATATTTGTTGGGTACAACAACAATAGTAAAGCTTATAGAGTCTACAATTTGGCTACTCAAGTTGTAGAAGAGTCAGTTAATGTCATCTTTGATGAAACTAGACTTATTAACAGTGAGTTGCCAAGTAGTTATTGTAGCTCCACAGGTATACAACAGAAGATGAACCAGCTTACTATCAGAGAAGATCCAACTGCAAAGCAAGATGTGGAAAATGGTAGTTGCTGTCCAGGGGGAGTACAAGACACTCAAGATGCTGATGAAGACCATGAGGTGCAGCATAATGAAGAGATTGGTGAAGATCAAACTGCTGATAGATTTTCTCCAGCAGTTAGACAGTTGAAGGATCATCCTGCACACCAGATCATTGGTGATCCAAGACAAGGAGTACAGACAAGGAGCAAGAACTTGAACACAGTTCTTTGCTCTAGCTTCTTATCTCAAGTGGAACCTAAGAGATTTGAAGAAGCAATACAAGACCCTCACTAGATTGATGTTATGCAGGAGGAGTTAAATCAATTCAGAAGGTGCAAGGTCTAGGATTTGGTTCCAAAACCAAAGGACCACAATGTCATAGGGACAAAGTGGATTTATAGAAACAAGCTTGATGAGAGTGAGATCATAGTGAAGAATAAGGCAAGACTAGTTGCCAAAGGATACAGACAGGAGGAGGGCATAGACTTTGATCAGACTTTTACTCCAGTGGCTAGGTTGGAAGCTATCAGGCTATTCTTAGCCTATGCATCATATCAAGGCTTCAAAGAGTTCCAGATGGATGTAAAGTCTGCATTCTTAAATGGAGAATTAAAAGAGGAGGTCTATGTAGAGCAGCCCTCAGGTTTTGTTGATTCACTCAATCCTGCTTATGTTTATAGACTTAGGAAAGCTTTGTATGGGTTAAAACAAGCTCCAAGGGCTTGGTATGAAACCATGTCTACTTTACTCATTGAGAACAAATTCTCAAGGGGGAAAATAGATAACTCTATTCC
Organism: Platanthera guangdongensis; assembly: GCA_039583875.1. Lineage (NCBI taxonomy): Eukaryota > Viridiplantae > Streptophyta > Magnoliopsida > Asparagales > Orchidaceae > Platanthera > Platanthera guangdongensis. The sequence continues at coordinate 82,260,654 of CM077147.1, read as the reverse complement.
TTAGGGAATCCAAAGGAAAGATAATCCTAGTCCAAATATATGTTGATGACATAATATTTGGTTATACTGAGAATAACCTTTGTAGAAAGTTTGCAAAACTTATGCAAGAGAAATTTGAAATGAGCAGTATGAGAGAACTTAAGTTCTTCTTGGGTCTCCAAGTAAGACAGACTAATGATGGCCTGTCCATATCTCAGTCTAAGTTCACCCATGAGTTAATTTAGAAGTATGGTATGAAGTCATCCACTACCATGAGAACTCCAATGAGGACAAGTGTATCTCTAAGCAAAGATGATGCAGGAAACCTGTAGATGAAACTTTGTATAGAGGGATAGTTGGCTCCCTCCTATATCTGACTGCTAGTAGACCAGATATCATGTATGCTATATGTGTCTGTGCTGGGTACCAATCCTGCCCTAAAGAATCTCATCTTACTGCTGTCAAAAGGATTTTGAGATATCTTAAGGGCACACCTAATCTAGGCCTTTGGTATCCTAGGAATAGAGATTTTCTACTAATGGGCTATTCAGATGCAGACTTTGCAGGTTGCAAAGTAGATAGGAAAAGCACAACAGACACCTGTCAATTTCTAGGAGGAAGATTGATGTCTTGGAGCAGTAAGAAGCAGACCAGTGTGGCAATTTCTACAGCTGAGTCTGAGTATGTTGCTGCTGGAAGTTGCTGTGCACAATTATTATGGATACAACATCAGTTAGAAGATTATGGTATTCAGGTAAGTAGAACTCCATTATTATGTAATTCTACTAGTGCTATTTCTATTGCTCATAATCCTGTTTCTCATAGTAGAACAAAACATATAGAAATAAGATATCATTTTCTTAGAGATCATGTAGATAAAGAAGTTATCTCTTTAGAATTTGTTAGTACTGATTTACAACTAGCTGACATGTTTACTAAGCCTTTAGATGAAACTAAATTCAACAATTTCAAAATTGAAATAGGTATGTTGAACATAAATTAGTTTAACAAATTTGGCTAAGTAAAATTGTGTCAACATCAGAAGTTGTCTGTGTCGACACATAGTAGTTGGTGTCGACATTCCAGAGAAGTGGTGTCGACATTCCAGAAAAGTGGTGTCGACACATCTAGAGAATCAGTGGCGACACTTCAGAGAAGTGGTGTCGACACTTAGAGTAAACACGCAGATTTCGTCGAGCGCAGAATCGACACATATCGTCGAGTGCAGATTCGTCGACCTCAGATCGTCGAACTCGACAGAGTCAAATAGAATTAATGTCGAGACATTAGAAGTCTGTGTCGACACTTTTCAACAGTGTCGACACATTTAGAGATTGTTGACGCGACTTTTGACCTTCATGATTTAGAAAGGTATAAATAGGTCAACAACATATTCTGTCGACACACTCTCCATATTTTCGAGACCAAAACCTTGTGTAACACCCCAGTTTTTGCAGCAGGGTCAGTCGGCAGTTCTGGAAATTTTTTGGATTTCTGGAAGGAGGCACACGGCCTGCGACACGGGCGTGTCGCAGGGCGTGTCGAGGCCGTGTCGACACTCGGTCCAAGTGTCGACACTTTCGCTCGACAAAGTGTCGAGAGGAGGCACACGGCCTGCGACACGGGCGTGTCGCAGGGCGTGTCGAGGCCGTGTCGACACTCGGTCCAAGTGTCGACACTTTCGCTCGACAAAGTGTCGAGAGTGAGGCACACGGCCTGCGACACGGGCGTGTCGCAGGGCGTGTCGAGGCCGTGTCGACACTCGGCCCAAGTGTCGACACTTTGTGCTCGACAGAGTGTCGAGAGTGGGGCACACGGCCTGTGACACGGGCGTGTCACAGGGCGTGTCCCGCTTGGTCGACGATCTTCGCTCGACGTTTTTCCGCGGTGTCGACACAAAGCCTGTCGACGGGTGTCGAGACTTGGCACACGGCTTGGGACACAGGCGTGTCCCAGGCCGTGTCACCTCTCGGGTTGGTGTTGGGGCCGTGTCGTTGGAGACACATGGCAGGCCACACGGCCGTGTCACTGGGGACACGGGCGTGTCAGACTGAACACGGGCGTGTCGAATGCCCGTGTCTGATTCCAGGCGCGTCGATTTGAGACGGCGAATGAGGCACACGGCCCTGGACACGGGCGTGTGCCAGGCCGTGTTCGGCCCAGGTCTTCTATTTTCCACGCGAATCGCGGCCATTCTTTTTCTGGTTTTAGGATCTAACGGTTCAGGCCATCTCCTGGGGAGTTAAGACCGAATTCAGGGTTGGAAACCCTCATTTGTTTTCCAAGTTTCTCTTTCTAAGATCTTGAGAAAAGCTAGAGCAAGGAGGAAGAAGAAGAAGGTCTTGGGCTGTAGGAAGGGTTTCGGTGCTCCAAATCGCAAGCCGAGTCCGGATCCGTGAAGCTTAGACCGCTGCGAAGATTTCCACCCGGCTATTTTGCCATGGCAAGAAAGAGGAGTCGGAAGGTAACGACATCTCTCCTCTCGGTCTTTAGGATGCACGTTTTTAGCATCGTTTTCTTCTAGATTTTTGGGCACCAAACTCTCAAATGAGAGGGGCTTTGGTTTGCCAAGGTTCAAGAGGAACCTCCGGGTTGATTGAGTCCGTCCCCGGCATATTCTGCATTAGAGATCCGCTTCGCTAGTGGATTAGGCATGGTGGGTGAAGCCGTAGTCGCGACCGTTAGTCCGACTCGGTGATGTTGCATACGAACTTAGGAATTCGTAGAGATTTCCGTTGCGGCAAGATGCCGTTTGTGTTGTGGTGGTGATTGTCCCGTTTGCTAGAAAAGGGTACTTGTAGTCGAACCCGGACAAGGTTAGCTCCTCGTGGCGGTAGATGGTTTCCTTGAGGGACAAGGTTAGCTCCGTATGAGAATGGAGATGGTTTCTTTGGTGGACAAGGTTAGCTCCGCACGAGTTGGAGATGTTTTCCTTGGTGCGCGGGAACGCTGCGGTACAAAGAGGGATTGCGATGTGTTTAGTCTTGGTTGTGTTGTGCCAAGGCGTGGCTAAGTCTCCGTGGTCGGCTGGCTATCCCGTGACATGTGCGTCATGTGTGGAGAGTGTCCCGGCGAGACTAGTCCCCTTCTGTGAGACTGACGAGAATGCCAAGCTTGGGGCAAGCCCGGGCAAAGAGGCCATGAGCGGGTGGGGTCCAGCAAGGCTTCTTAGAATCGGTCGGTCTGTGTTGGTTGGAATCCTGACATGAGACGTCAGAGTTTGCAGGCAAGCCCGGGGCTAAGCCCACGAGCGGGTGGGGCCTTGGCAAGAATTCCTTGTGGCGGCCTGTGCGCCGTTTGAGGGAGAGGTGTCTCCCTTAGTGTTTACGGCTTTATGCCAATGGGGAAATGTGAGTACCCAAATGATGTGATGTTGTGCTAGATGCATACGCAGTAGGGTACCTTGGGTGAAGCCCAGGTGTTGCATTCATGTTGCACAGTAGGCCCCTTTCTTTATATGCTCAACCAATAGAGAACATGTTTGATGATTGAGACATCCAAGCCTGTTATAATGCTTTTCTATTTATAGATGTTTATTTGCATATGAAGTGCTGACTTGCAGGTTGGAGGGTTCCCCGGGGTCCGTTAGGGGCGGCCGGGAGGAGATGTGTTGTTACACAGTTTGAGGTCAGCCTTTGCTGACCCACGTTACTAATATTTTTACAGGGCAAGGATCGCACGCAGGAGCTAGCACGCCGGCCAAAAAGGCCTAAGCCCCATGAAGTGTTTTTTTCCTCTTTTGTAGCACTACAGTTATGATGATGTTGTTTGAGACTATTTTGTCCGGCTTGCATGCCGAGGTAGACTAGGAGTGCTGAGCACATTCATGTTTGATTGTACTTTTTACTTTTGGACTTTTGTGGTAGGCCTTAAGGCCTTAGTTGTACTCTTTTGGTTAGTGGATAACTTCTAGTTGTGCTTGGTTTACCGCTGTGTTGTGCAAGTGTTTTGAGTTTGGGTAGCTATATCAACTTATAATACTAAAGCTGTGGCGTTCGTATGTTGTGGGGCCCTAGCCGGACCCATATTATACGTCCACTACAGGGGAGGTGTTACAATTTGGTATCAAAGCGAGGTTAGATTCAAGGTCAGTGCGTAGAGAAGTTATCCACATAAGAGTAACGCGGGACCATGAGTGTACTTATGTTTTAGTCTTGAGATTGGAGACTAATCCCTTATTTCTTGTCTTCCTGAAGAGTGCAAGCAACGAGGCGGGAACTTCAAGAGCAAGGGATGATCTCTCGGCGAGCAGTGCTACTGCTCCAGGTCTTTTGGGCACGGGTGTAGACCCGGCCGACTTCTGCCGCATGCTTGCAGAAGCGATGGTGGCAGCTCAAGCTGCAGCAGCGGCTCAGGTGGCAACCCCCGCCACACCAGATACGACAACGGCCGTGCCAGGAGGAGAAGCCAGGTGAGTGGAGCCTTTGGCGGAGAGGGTAGTTGTCGGACATGGAGACCGACACATGAAGTATTTCCTGAGTTTCCATCCCCCGTCTTTCAAGGGTGTTGGAATGCCAACGGATGCGGAGGACTGGTGGGTTCGCATTCAAGAACTGTTAAGGGCGGCAGAGACGCCAGAGGAAAAGAAAGCTGAGTATGCGGCGTTCATGTTGGAAGGAGACGCCAAGTTGTGGTGGGTGAGCCATAGCGGCCGCCAGTTTCCGGGACGCACCCCGTCAGTGGAAGAGTTCGGGGACGCTTTTCTTAAGAGGTATATCCCAGTTTCAACTCGGTTGGCCCTGCAGAGGCAGTTTCTGCATCTAATGCAGCGAGACAAGACAGTGGATGAGTACGTGCAAGAGTTCACCCGTTTGGGTCGTTATGCGGGAACGATAATGGCGGATGATGTAGAGAGGGATAACCTCTTCTACCAAGGGTTGAGGGAGAATCTGAGACACCCCTCATCTCCATGAAGAGGGCGGGATTTAATGAGCTAGTTGAAGCCGCCAGGAGCTTGGAGAATGATTTGGAGCGAACCCAACGCCGTAAGGGTTTTACTCCCAAGCAAGGGGAAGGGAAGCCTTCCCAATCTCATGGAAAGTCTGATGGGAGTAGGTGGAGGAAGAAGCCTTACACTTCCAGATCTGGTGAGAGGAGCAACTGGACGCCTGGGGGTTCCCACTCTAGGGGACCGCCGACGTGCTACAACTGCGGGAAGGTTGGGCACATAGCCCGTGCTTGTCAGCAAGGGGGAGCGGGGCAAGAGTCAAAGCAGGAGCAGTCTGTGCGCTCGGGCCCCAGTGCTGCAGAGAAAGGAAAGATGGCGGAGTCGAGCGCTTCTCGGTTCCAACAGGTGCAACCAAGGGCTTACAACCTTGGACAGCAAGAAGCGATCCGCCAAACTGATGTGGTGACAGGTATGAAGAGAATTTAAGTTCAAATTTTGTGCTTCATCCTTTTAGACTTTTGTGTAATGTCTATGTTGTAGGCTTCGTGTTAGTTTCTGGATACCCCGCTAGGGTATTGTTTGATACGGGAGCATCGCACTCCTTTCTTGCGGAGAGCTTCATCCGGAGAATAGGAGTTGAGTCTTTCTCGTCGGGAGCAGAGCTGAAAGTGCGCATGCCCAATGGGTCATCTATGACCACCGAGGCTAAAGGGCGCATTTGTTGGGAGCTTGACGGAGTTGTCTTCGCTCTGGAAGCAGCAGTGTTACCTTTAGTAGAGTTCGATGTCATTTTGGGCATGGACTGGCTTGCAGAGCAGCGCGCCAGTATTGATTGCCTTTCTAAGGTGGTGACCTTAAGGAGTAAAGGGCAAACAGAAGTCAAGTTTGAGGGCCTTGGTGGAGTGGCCTGTTCCCTGATATCGGCCATGCAGCTGGTGCGGGCGGTTAACCAGGGTGGTGTAGCGCTTGTAGCGTTATTGGAGGTTCGTCTCTCCCAACTGTCTTTTGAGGAAGTGCCTGTGGTGGCAGAGTTCAAGGATGTGTTTCCGGATGAACTTCCTGGAGCGCCTCCTCGGCGGGAGATCGACTTTTCGATCGAGCTAGTGCCGGAGGCTAGACCGGTGTCGCGTCCTCCCTTTAGGATGGCACCAAAGGAGTTGGCGGAACTTAAGGTACAGTTGCAGGAACTGTTGGAACAGGGGTACATTAGGCCCAGTTCCTCACCGTGGAGCGCACCGGTGTTGTTCGTAAAGAAGAAGGACGGTAGCATGCGCCTGTGCATAGACTACCGAGAGCTCAATAAGTTGACCGTCAAGAATAAGTATCCGATCCCTCGGATAGACGATTTGTTTGACCAATTGGTGGGGTCAGTGGTATATTCGAAGTTGGACTTGAAGTCGGGATACTATCAACTACGAATTCGAGATGAGGACATACCCAAAACTGCCTTTGGTACAAGGTATGGACACTTTGAGTTTACGGTGATGCCGTTCGGGTTGACGAACGCACCATCGGTGTTTATGGATCTGATGAATCGGGTATTCCGGGAATACTTGGATTCTTTTGTGGTTGTTTTCATTGATGATATTTTGGTGTATTCCAAATCGCAAGTGGAGCATGAGACCCACTTAAGAATGGTTTTGCAAGTGCTGAGGGAGAATGAGTTGTATGCAAAATTCTCCAAATGCGAGTTCTGGTTGGAGAAGGTGACATTTTTGGGCCACGTGATTAGTGGTGATGGGGTGGCAGTGGATCCAGTGAAAGTGGAGGCCATCAGAGATTGACCGGTGTTGAGGACCGTGGCGGAAGTCCGAAGTTTTCTTGGACTAGCCGGGTATTATAGGAGATTCGTGGAGAATTTCTCGAAGATAGCTCTACCCCTCACCTCTCTCACTCGCAAAGACCATAAATTTGTGTGGACCCAAGAGTGCGGTCAAGCATTTGAGGCCCTAAAGGAGAGGCTTATGATGGCTCCAATCCTGAGTTTACCGCAAGGGACCAATGGATTTCAGATTTTCAGTGACGCATCGGGATGCGGTTTGGGTTGCGTGTTGGTGCAACATGGCAAGGTAATAGCTTTTGGGTCTCGACAGCTGAAACCTCATGAGAGGAATTACCCCGTCCATGACTTGGAGTTGGCGGCGGTAATCTTCGCATTGAAAATTTGGCGACACTATGTGTATGGCGCAAGGGTGGAGATCTTCACGGACCATAAAAGCCTGAAGTATCTCTTGGATCAGAAGGACTTGAACATGCGGCAACGCAGATGGGTTGAGTTTCTTGGAGACTACGAAGTGGCGATCCAGTATACGCCGGGTAAAGCCAATGTGGTGGCGGATGCGTTGAGTAGAAAGTACTCGGGGCAAGGAAATTGGATCGAAGCTCATGATGAGCGGTTGGTACGGGAATGTGAGTCCCTTGGATTGGAATGTGTTGTGAGAGGCGAGTCTAGCGTGGCTCGGTTGAACTGGATTGAAGTGCAAAACGACTTGTCCGATCGTATTCGGGAAGCGACTCGATTAGATGTGGAGTTTCAACCTTTTGTGTTGGAGGCTCAAACGGGCGAGAGCAGCACCTGGGAGATGATCGGGGGAATCTTGAGAAAGGATGGAAGGGTTTGTGTACCGCAGTTTGGCAATCTCCGTGAGGAGTTGATGTTTGAGGCTCACTTCTCAAAGTACTCCATTCACCCAGGCAGTACAAAGATGTACTTGGATATGAAGAAATCCTTTTGGTGGCCGGGGTTGAAGCGGGATGTAGCTTTGTATGTGAGTCGTTGCCAAACATGTACCTTGGTGAAGGCCGAATGTCAGAAACCGGGCGGGTTCCTGAAGCCCCTTCCGATTCCTGAATGGAAATTCGAGGACATCTCCATGGACTTTGTGCATGGTTTGCCTAGATCACAGCATGGTAATGATGCTATTTGGGTGATCGTGGATCGCCTAACCAAGGTGGCTCACTTCATCCCAAATCGGAAAGAGGACGGCGTGGAGAAGTTGGTGGAGTTGTATGTTCGCAACATTGTGCGACTGCACGGAGTTCCAAAGAGTATAGTCAGTGATCGAGATGGACGATTTACGTCCAAGGACTGGAGATTGGTTCAGAAAAGCTTGGGAACGAAGCTAAAGTTTAGTACGACGTTCCATCCTCAAACTGATGGGCAAACGGAGAGAACGAACCGTACTATGGAGGACATGTTGAGGATGTGCGTTCTTGATTTTGGCAAGAGGTGGGAGGATCACCTCTTCATGGTAGAATTTGCGTACAACAACAGTTTTCAAGCTAGTATAAAGATGGCGCCATACGAAGCTTTGTATGGGAGGCGGTGTCGAACGCCAATGTCTTGGGCAGAGGCGGGAGACACCAAACTTTTGGGAAAGGGTGCGGTAGTTGACGCTTGTGAGATGGTACGGACCATCCAAGAGCGTATGAAGGTGGCACAAGACAGGCAAGCAAAATATTTTAATGCTCGTCACCGGAAGTTGGAATTTATAGTTGGTGATTGGGTTTATCTGAAGGTCAAGCCGTTCAAAGGCGTCTCGCGGATTCGCCGACTCAAGAAGTTGAGTCCAAGGTTTTTGGGGCCTTTTGAAATTGCTGAGCGGGTAGGAGAAGCAGCCTATCGGTTGGCGTTGTCCGCAGATTTGAGTGGTTTACATGACGTCTTCCACGTCTCCGTGTTGAGGAAAGCCTTGGTGGAGGCTAGCGTGGTGATTGAGCCGGCATCGGTGCCGATTGAGGAGGACTTGAGGACGCGAGTCCTTCCAATCGCTATAGAAGATTCGGAGATTCGGCAGTTGCGGAATAAAGAAGTCAAACTCGTGAAAGTTCGATGGGACAACTGCGGTCGTGAGGAGTTCTCTTGGGAACGAGAACAGGCCATGCTAGAAGACTATCCAGAACTCTTCAAGTCAGGTACAATTTAAGTTTTGTACCCTTTTGTTTTGAAATTTCGGGACGAAATTCTGTTAAGTGGGGGAGAGTTGTAACACCCCAGTTTTTGCAGCAGGGTCAGTCGGCAGTTCTGGAAAATTTTTGGATTTCTGGAAGGAGGCACACGGCCTGCGACACGGGCGTGTCGCAGGGCGTGTCGAGGCCGTGTCGACACTCGGTCCAAGTGTCGACACTTTCGCTCGACGAAGTGTCGAGAGGAGGCACACGGCCTGCGACACGGGCGTGTCGCAGGGCGTGTCGAGGCCGTGTCAACACTCGGTCCAAGTGTCGACACTTTCGCTCGACAAAGTGTCGAGAGTGAGGCACACGGCCTGCGACACGGGCGTGTCGCAGGGCGTGTCGAGGCCGTGTCGACACTCGGCCCAAGTGTCGACACTTTGTGCTCGACAGAGTGTCGAGAGTGGGGCACACGGCCTGTGACACGGGCGTGTCACAGGGCGTGTCCCGCTTGGTCGACGATCTTCGCTCGACGTTTTTCCGCGGTGTCGACACAAAGCCTGTCGACGGGTGTCGAGACTTGGCACACGGCGTGGGACACGGGCGTGTCCCAGGCCGTGTCACCTCTCGGGTTGGTGTTGGGGCCGTGTCGTTGGAGACACACGGCAGGACACACGGCCGTGTCACTGGGGACACGGGCGTGTCGGACTGAACACGGGCGTGTCGAATGCCCGTGTCTGATTCCAGGCGCGTCGATTTGAGACGGCGAATGAGGCACACGGCCCTGGACACGGGCGTGTGCCAGGCCGTGTTCGGCCCAAGTCTTCTATTTTCCAGGCGAATCGCGGCCATTCTTTTTCTGGTTTTAGGATCTAACGGTTCAGGCCATCTTCTGGGGAGTTAAGACCGAATTCAGGGTTGGAAACCCTCATTTGTTTTCCAAGTTTCTCTTTCTAAGATCTTGAGAAAAGTGAGAGCAAGGAGGAAGAAGAAGAAGGTCTTGGGCTGTAGGAAGGGTTTCGGTGCTCCAAATCGCAAGCCGAGTCCGGATCCGTGAAGCTTAGACCGCTGCGAAGATTTCCACCCGGCTATTTTGCCATGGCAAGAAAGAGGAGTCGGAAGGTAACGACATCTCTCCTCTCGGTCTTTAGGATGCACGTTTTTAGCATCGTTTTCTTCTAGATTTTTGGGCACCAAACTCTCAAATGAGAGGGGCTTTGGTTTGCCAAGGTTCAAGAGGAACCTCCGGGTTGATTGAGTCCGTCCCCGGCATATTCTGCATTAGAGATCCGCTTCGCTAGTGGATTAGGCATGGTGGGTGAAGCCGTAGTCGCGACCGTTAGTCCGACTCGGTGATGTTGCATACGAACTTAGGAATTCGTAGAGATTTCCGTTGCGGCAAGATGCCGTTTGTGTTGTGGTGGTGATTGTCCCGTTTGCTAGAAAAGGGTACTTGTAGTCGAACCCGGACAAGGTTAGCTCCTCGTGGCGGTAGATGGTTTCCTTGAGGGACAAGGTTAGCTCCGTATGAGAATGGAGATGGTTTCCTTGGTGGACAAGGTTAGCTCCGCATGAGTTGGAGATGTTTTCCTTGGTGTGCGGGAACGCTGCGGTACAAAGAGGGATTGCGATGTGTTTAGTCTTGGTTGTGTTGTGCCAAGGCGTGGCTAAGTCTCCGTGGTCGGCTGGCTATCCCGTGACATGTGCGTCATGTGTGGAGAGTGTCCCGGCGAGACTAGTCCCCTTCTGTGAGACTGACGAGAATGCCAAGCTTGGGGCAAGCCCGGGCAAAGAGGCCATGAGCGGGTGGGGTCCAGCAAGGCTTCTTAGAATCGGTCGGTCTGTGTTGGTTGGAATCCTGACATGAGACGTCAGAGTTTGCAGGCAAGCCCGGGGCTAAGCCCACGAGCGGGTGGGGCCTTGGCAAGAATTCCTTGTGGCGGCCTGTGCGCCGTTTGAGGGAGAGGTGTCTCCCTTAGTGTTTGCGGCTTTATGCCAATGGGGAAATGTGAGTACCCAAATGATGTGATGTTGTGCTAGATGCATACGCAGTAGGGTACCTTGGGTGAAGCCCAGGTGTTGCATTCATGTTGCACAGTAGGCCCCTTTCTTTATATGCTCAACCAATAGAGAACATGTTTGATGATTGAGACATCCAAGCCTGTTATAATGCTTTTCTATTTATAGATGTTTATTTGCATATGAAGTGCTGACTTGCAGGTTGGAGGGTTCCCCGGGGTCCGTTAGGGGCGGCCGGGAGGAGATGTGTTGTTACACAGTTTGAGGTCAGCCTTTGCTGACCCACGTTACTAATATTTTTACAGGGCAAAGATCGCACGCAGGAGCTAGCACGCCGGCCAAAAAGGCCTAAGCCCCATGAAGTGTTTTTTTCCTCTTTTGTAGCACTACAGTTATGATGATGTTGTTTGAGACTATTTTGTCCGGCTTGCATGCTGAGGTAGACTAGGAGTGCTGAGCACATTCATGTTTGATTGTACTTTTTTACTTTTGGACTTTTGTGGTAGGCCTTAAGGCCTTAGTTGTACTCTTTTGGTTAGTGGATAACTTCTAGTTGTGCTTGGTTTACCGCTGTGTTGTGCAAGTGTTTTGAGTTTGGGTAGCTATATCAACTTATAATACTAAAGCTGTGGCGTTCGTATGTTGTGGGGCCCCGACCGGACCCATATTATACGTCCACTACAGGGGAGGTGTTACACCTTGTGTCGACAACTTCTCTTCTCAATCCAAGTTTTCACTCAACCCTAATGACGCCAAAGCTTAAAGATAGTGTCAACGAAGGTTATGTGTTGGTACACAACGCCTTTGATAATGCAGAACCTGAAATTAAAGCAGTAGTAACCCTAGTTACAGAAAATGGTTTAGAATTTCTGGTATCTGAACCTACCAAGATTTGGAAGAAAGAAATACTGGATTTCTATGGCGCTGCTACTTTAAATTCTACTAGACTTAAGATCAAGTCTACAGTTCAGGGAACTTAAATTAAACTTACTTTGAATAGCTTGAGGAAAACTCTTCAACTTCCAAGAACTCAAGAAGAAGAAGAAGTACCCTCATCAAAGACTAGGGAAGCACTTCAATGGTGTGGATTGGATCCCACCTTGAAGATTGGATCAATAATAAATAGAAAAGGGATGAATCTATAAGGCAAATTTCTTTCAGAAGTGGTTGGCAAAGTCATTCTCTGCAAACCAGGGGGACATGATAGGGTTTCTGCCTATATGTTCAGCCTGATGACCAGGATCATCTACAGACTAAACACAGATTGGTCAGTAGTAATATTTGAAAAGATTAAGGAAAGTATTAAGAAACCAAATCTGGGAAGGATTATGAGTCTCTACTTGGCTGGAATAATTCCAGAAGTAATGACACATACTGCTGGTTCAAAGATCAACCATATTGGAAGAATGGACATAAGGATTATCTCCAGATGGGATAGAGTCCTAACAAAGGATATGCCTGATGAAGAGAGGTAAGAGCTTCCTGAAAAATCTCCTGCCCAAGATATTGCAGATAGTGCTCAGGTGCAGGGGGAGCCTCATCTTGAGGAAGAGCCAACCCACTTGGAAAGTGAAATGGCTACACAAACTATTCTTGAGGTAATTCAAGAGGTTAATCAATCAATTATCATTGATAAGGATGACACACTAACTGAATCTTTGATTGATGTTGATCAGCCAACTCAGCTAAACAGTCAAGCACAAGATGTTATCATGGAGGATACATCTACTACTGCTAATGCTCCTGAGTTGGTGGTGCCTCAAGTCCCTACTCAACAAGAGTTTACCCTTGAGGAGTTGTTTCCAGATATAGAACAAGCAAGAACTGAGGGGGAGCAAACTGAATTTGAGGGGGGAGAAAGCAAACTTTGAGGGGGAGCAAGTTAACATTGAGGAGGAGCAAGTAAGTACTGTGGGGGAGGAGCAAGGGACTCAGGGGGAGCTACCTAGGACTGCACAGGAATTGCCTCCTAGTCCTAAGGAAAGAGTTGATATTACCAGTACCTCAGCTTCAGAAGATGAAGCTGAAATTTAAGCCAAAAAGAGGAAGCCGATGGTTTTCAAAAGGAGAAGCCAAAACTATAAAAGGGCTTTACAACCTGCTCCACAATCTACCCCAGCTACTGATTATAGTTCCTTGTTGATCTCATTGCAAGTAAAGTTAGATGAACAAAAGGATTGTCATGGAGAAATATATGGATGAAACTCACAAAGATCTACAATTCTCCTTGGCACAGGATATTAAATCTATAAGATTTGAAGTAAATTAGAATAAGAAGGAAATGACTGATTGTTTCCACAAAGGTGGTAATGCTGTGGTTTTCCTAACCACACATCAAGAAAAAATTAAGTCTCAAGTTGATGATATAGCTCTTAAGCAAGGCTATGTCCTAGAGAATCAACTTTGAATGATAATCTGACAGAATCACATAATGTGATTATTACAGAAATGAAGAATATTGCTACTGCCCAGACTGAAGCAAGGGCTAAAGCCCAGGCAGATTTTGATAAGCAATTACAGGAAGGCCTAGCTGCTGTACAAACAGCTATTGGGCAATCTCAAAAGATTATTTCTGCACAGCTACTGTATAACGCCCCGAAACTCAAAGGAGCAAAGGGGGACGTTTTGGGCCAGTTTGGGTTCTGGCAGAAGGCACACGGCCTGGGACACGGGCGTGTCCCAGGGCGTGTCAAGCGTGTGTCGACACTTAGCCGCGAAGTCATCGAGTTATACTCGACGATTCGTCGAGAATGGGCACACGGCCTGCGACACGGGCGTGTCGCAGGGCGTGTCGACCCGTGTCGACACTTAGCCGTGAAATCGTCGAGTTATTCTCGACGATTCGTCGAGAATGGGCACACGGCCCGCGACACGGGCGTGTCGCCGGGCGTGTCGACCCGTGTCGACGATCGTCCCGGGAAAATCGTCGAGATTCACTCGACGATCGTCGAGACAAGGCACACGGCCTAGGACACGGGCGTGTTCAAGGCCGTGTCATCCAGTCGTCGTTCTCCCCTCGACGAAATGTCCCGTGTACACGGCCTGGGGGCCCAGGCGTGTCAAAGTGACACGGGCAAGGACACGGGCGTGTCCTAGAACCCGTGCAGTGCTCGGGTTGGAAATGGGGGAAAAATCATGGGGTACACGGCCGGCTACACGGCCGTGTCAGCTGGAACACGGGCGTGTCAGCTCGAACACGGGCGTGTTCGATACTCGTGTGCGTGTCCAGGAGATTCGATTTTGACAGCGAATGCGGCACACGACCCTGGAAACGGGCGTGTGCCAGGCCGTGTTCGGTCCAGATTGGGCATTTCAGCCCCGAATCAAAGCCGTTCGTTTCCTTGATTGAAGATCCAATGGCTGGGGGTTGTTCCTGGGAGGATATACCCGGGAGTTGACTTGAAATCCATCATTTTTTCTTACCTTTTCATCTCTCCAAACCCTTGGAGAAAGAAGAGCTAAGGCAAGAGGAAGAGGAGCTAGATCCGCCATTGGAGGAGCTTCGGAGCTCCGAATCGCAAGCCGACTCCGGATCCACGGAGGCAACGCAAGTGCGGTGATTTCTATCCGATTACTTTTCGATGGCGCCAAAGAGGAACGCAAGGGTAACGATCCTCATCTTGAGCACTAATAGCTCTCTTTCTTAGCATAGGAAGCCCGCTCTCGCGAGTTTGCGGAGAGTTGGAGGCGTTCCTTCGGGTAGATATATAAAGTCCCCGTTGTTTAGAGTTCGTATGCGAGAACGGACATAGACATTTTGGTTGAAGCCTACCCGGACATGTTAGTCCGGATCGGTGATGTTGCATTGCATAAGGCCGGAGAAGACTCCGTGCTATTGGGTGTTTTTCGGGTTTTCTACGCGGTAGATTGCAGCAGGGAGCCTTGGGGACTAACCCAAAGGTGCACCTAGAAAACTGGGCGGATACGAGATCTTGCCAACTTGGTGGCCTGAGAGCCAACTTGAACATAACAGGGTTATGTGATTTGCGGTAGAATGGGATTCGGTGAAAGTTTGACCCGCGCATATGGCTTAAATTGTCGTTGCGATGTGAGCACGGGTTAGATGGAACCGTACCCGCTCTATGTCGTTCGGGTTAGAGAGACCTAAAGTTACATGGCACTCGCCGTTGGCATAGATGGGGGTCTTCGGTGGTCAATGACTTAAATTGACGTGACCAATACCAGGAAGATGAATTGCTCATAGGAATGGCCGTCTAAGTGGCGGTGGTGAGTCCGGTATGTTAATGGCTTTAATTGACGTAACATCGACCGGTTCACCGAGAATGTGCCCTGAGTGCACGGGACGTGTGGCCGTACGAGCCAACGTCTGTGTTGAAATGGCTATGGTTATATGCATTGCTCGCTTGTGCTAATGAAATGCAGGGAAGGAGCATCGCCACCCCGAGTTGGGGGCGGGATCGTTATAATTTGGTCAGCATTGCTGACCGTTGCCTTGTTTGCCACCGTGCGGTGGTGTGTTGCTTGCAGGTGCAGCTGGACCAAGCGGTCAGTAGCGGGCTAAAGCCCTTTTTGCGAAGCTGGCCCTCGAAGGCTCAAGTGGAAATGTTTTTCTGTTTTATTCATGTATGACCGGCCTGCGTGCCGAGGTTTGTAAATCATGTATTAAACAAGTGGAACACTCTGTAAGGCCTTTAGGCCGATTTTTGGGTATTTTGTATACATTCCTAATTATTGTAATAGTGGACATTCGTGCTCTTATGCTGGGTTCTTGTTTACAACTTTTATAACCTGCTTCCGCTAGAATGCTCTGTGTAGGACGTTGAGATTGGTTGGATGGTTTCCATAAGTAACCACCCGGTCTGTCTGTGGTATATGGCGTCGGGCCCCGGCCGGACCTACTGCTATATGCTATGCGACGGATAGGGGGTGTTACAATTTGGTATCAGACTACTGGTTTTGGTCGGGCTTCCACTGAATTCGTGGCCGAATTCTTTTTAAGGGGTGGTGAGCACATTGTGTGCGTCATCGTAATAACAGTAAAACGAACCCATGAATGTCCACTTAGGAATGAAAATACTCGTGTTTGAGGAACCTGCGTGTTCCTATAATTGCTGTTTGCAATGTTCTTTGGTCGCTTAACGGTGTTTTGTACCACTATAGGTGACCCGAAGTGGTGTTGGGCCGTCAGAACGCCGAGTTTCTGAGGCTAGCAGTGCACCGGATGTTGCTCCCGCAACACCTCTGTCGGCTGAGAATATACGTTTAGTGGCTGAAGCGGTGTTGGCCGTGATCAATGCGCAGCCTGGGAGGCAAGCGCAGCAGCCAGCTCCTGTGATGGAGCAAGTACCTCTTCAAGAGGCGGAGCCGAGGAGGGTGGAGCAAGTGGTTGCGGAACCAATAGTGCCAAGGAGGGCAACTGAGAGGCAGTTGAAGCATGTAATGAGCTTTAACCCTCCGTTATTCTCGGGGTTGGGAACCCCATCTCAGGCTGAAGACTGGCTCTCCAGGGTGAAGAGAGTCATGACAGCGACGGAGACGGAGGAGTGGCAAATGACCACCATCGCTACATTCCTGCTGGACGGGGAAGCGAGAATGTGGTGGGAAGGATTGGAGCTGCATCATCTGAGAGGTAGACAACTGATAGACATTCCGATGGAAGAGTTCTCGGGATTGTTCTTAGCAAGATACCTCCCTTCTACTCAGAGGATCTCAATGGAGAATGAGTTCCTGAAGTTGGTGCAGGGTGAGAGGAGCGTGGATGAATATCTCCATGAGTTTACGCGGTTGAGTCGTTATGCTAGCTCCACCATCATGGATGAGGAGCGCAAGACTAATCGTTTTTATGAAGGCTTGAGGGATGAGCTGAGACTATTACTGTCGGGGCCGATGACGCAGGGTTTCCTAACCTTGGTCAATACTGCCCGGTCCTTGGAGAAGGACATGAAGAATGTACAAGCGAAGGAAGGCTTGGCTGATAAGAAATCTGAGTTCAGAGTGCCGACTACTTCAAAGTCCGGCTATCGGAGGTCTTTCAAGAAGCATAGGACTTCGGGTCCAGCTCCTTCTGGTGCTTCTGGGGCGACTACGAGTCGGACCCCGGGCGCGTGTTTTACATGCGGAAAGACGGGGCACTTTGCCCGTGATTGTTGGAGCGGACGTCCTAAGTCCGAGAGGAGGCCGGGAGCCACTTATGAAGAGAAGGGAAAGGCGGTGGAGTCGACCGCATCCCATTATGCTCCGGCCCAACCAAGGGTCTACAATCTTGGCCAACAGGAGGCCATTAAACAAGCTGATATGGTGACAGGTACGATTTAATTTATAGCAAGTCAATTTCCTTTATATGCTTGTTATGCACATGTTACCTTACCACTACTTGTTTAGGGTTTGTATTGATTTGCGAAAATCCGGCACGAGCACTCTTCGATACGGGAGCTTCACACTCCTTCTTGTCCGAAGGATTTATATTACGCATCGGGGTCCCTTCCTCGATGGCGAAGGATAAGTTGGATGTGTTGTTGCCCAACGGGTGTTCGATGCGAGCGGATAGGATCTGCGATGTTAAGATTCGTATTGGGGAGCAGGAGTTCGACCTGCGAGCGTCTTTACTTCCGTTAGTGGAGTTCGACGTCATATTTGGCATGGACTGGCTCTCGGAGCAGCAGGCCCATATAGATTGCGGTAGCAAGGAAGTTAAGCTGGGAGCGAGTCGTGAGACGACGTTTACGGGCTTAAAGGGGTCGAGCAAGACGTTGATGTCTGCTCTTCAGGTGGTGAAGGCGGTTCGTGCTGGAGCAGAACTGTTCTTTACACTAGTGGAGGTTGTAAAGCCGAAGCCCGCTTTGGATTGTATTTCAGTGGTATCGGAATACCCTGATGTGTTCCCCGCAGATCTTCCTGGAGCCCCGCCTCAACGGGAGATAGATTTTACGATCGAGCTAGTGCCAGGTGCAAAGCCTATGTCACGATCTCCGTATCGGCTAGCGCCTAAGGAAATGACGGAGCTGAAAGTTCAACTGCAAGAGTTGTTGGAGCAAGGGTATGTGCGCCCGAGTTCTTCGCCTTGGAGCGCACGGTCCTCTTTGTTAAGAAGAAGGACGGAAGCTTGAGGTTGTGTATTGATTATCGGGAGCTAAACAAGCTGACTGAGAAGAACAAGTACCCGATCCCTAGGATTGATGATCTCTTTGATCAGTTAGTCGGGTCGACGGTGTACTCGAAGTTAGATCTCAAGTCTGGGTACTATCAGTTGCGGATAAGGGAGAGTGATATCCCGAAGACAGCGTTTAGTACGAGATACGGGCATTATGAGTTTACGGTCATGCCATTTGGGCTGACTAATGCGCCGTCAGTATTCATGGATTTGATGAACAGGACGTTCAGGGAGTACTTGGACCATTTCGTGATCGTCTTCATCGACGATATTTTGGTGTACTCGCAAAGTGAGGAAGATCACTTCAAGCATCTTCATTTGGTGTTGGAGACGCTAAGGAGAAACCAGTTGTATGCCAAGTTCTCGAAGTGCGAGTTTTGGCTATCCTCAGTGGCGTTCCTCGGACATATAGTGAGTGGAGAGGGTATTGCGGTGGATCCGGCGAAGATTGTTGCGATACGGGAGTGGCCTGAGCTTGCTACGGTAGCAGAAGTCCGGAGCTTTTTGGGGCTTGCCGGTTATTATAGGCGCTTTGTAGAGAACTTCTCGCAGATAGCGCTACCTCTCACTACTTTGACGAGGAAGGAGCATAAGTTCGTTTGGATGCCGGAGTGCGCGCGAGCTTTTGAGGAACTGAAGTGTCGGTTGACCACGGCGCCTGTGCTGAGTTCGCCGGTTGGGACCGAAGGCTATGAGATATATAGCGATGCTTCGGGCAGCGGTTTGGGTTGCGTGCTACTGCAGCACGAAAGCGTGATAGCTTATGCCTCGAGACAGCTAAAAGTGCACGAGAGGAATTATCCGGTCCATGACTTGGAGTTAGCGGCCGTGATTTTTGCCTTGAAGCTGTGGAGACACTATTTGTACGGTGTAAAGATTGATATCTACACCGATCACAAGAGCCTAAAGTACCTGATAGATCAGAAGGATCTGAATATGCGACAGCGTAGATGGATGGAGTTCCTGGGGGACTATACATTCAAGATCCACTACGTGCCTGGCAAAGGGAATGCGGTTGCGGACGCGTTGAGTCGCCGAGCCCCAGCTCAAGCCAATTGGCTATCGGTGCATGATGAGCGGTTGGTGCGGGAGTTGGAGGCGTTGGAGATTGTTTGTGTGGATAAGCAAGCAAGTGCTGAAGCAGTTCTGAATTGGACTGAAGTCCAATATGACCTGGCTGATCGGATTCAGCAGGCTTTGGATATGGATACTCATATGAAGCAGTTCATGATAGAGGCTCTGGATGGGTCAAATTCCCAATTCGTCGTGGAGGACGGATTGCTGTGGAAAGACGGTCGTCTGTGCGTCCCAAGCGTGGGCAATTTACGGGTGGAGTTGTTGTACGAGGCACACCATACCAAGTACTCGATTCACCCGGGGAGCACGAAGATGTACCGCGACGTCAAGAAGCTATTTTGGTGGCCGGGTTTGAAAAAGGATGTGGCGCTATACGTAGCGAAGTGCCAAACCTGCGCCTTAGTAAAGGCGGAGTGCCAAAAGTCAGGAGGATTTCTTAAGTCCTTGCCTATTCCGGAGTGGAAATTTGACGACATCTCTATGGACTTTGTGCACGGTTTGCCAAGGTCGCAAAAGGGGAACGACGCCATTTGGGTGGTCGTGGATCGATTAACGAAGGTGTCGCATTTTATTCCGCATAGGAAGGATGATCCGGTGGAGAAGCTGGCAAAGCTATATGTGGATAACATAGTACGACTTCATGGTGTGCCCCGCAGCATCGTGAGTGACCGAGATGGGCGGTTTATGTCCAATGATTGGAGGCTGGTGCAGCAAATGTTGGGAACAAAGCTGAAGTTTAGCACAGCCTTCCATCCGCAAACGGATGGGCAGACCGAGAGGGTCAATAGAACCATGGAAGACATGCTTCGCATGTGTGTCTTGGATTTCGGAAAGCAATGGGAAGACCACCTTTATTTGGTGGAGTTCGCATACAACAATAGCTACCAAGCAAGTATTCAGATGGCGCCCTTCGAGGCCCTATATGGTAGAAGATGTCGCACGCCGTTGTCTTGGATAGAAACGGGTGAGTCAAAGTTGTATAAGCGATCGGAAGTAGAGGGTGCTACTTCTTTGGTGAGAACCATTCGGGAGAGGTTGCTTATCGCTCAGGACCGGCAAGCAAAGTACTATAATGCCAAGCACAGGAACGTGGAGTTCGCTGTGGGCGATTATGTATACTTAAAGATCAAGCCATTCAAGGGTGTCTCGCTGGTGCGGCGATTGAAAAAGCTAAGCCCGAGGTACCTTGGACCGTTCGAGGTTCTGGAGCGAGTTGGAGAAGCGGCCTATAGATTGAAGCTTTCGGTGGAGCTAAGTGGTTTACACGATGTATTCCACATTTCGGTGCTTCGGAAGGCGGTGCAAGAGCCTACGCAAGTGATCGCGGTCGATCAAGTGCCGGTGGATAGTGGGCTAACGACAAAGGTCAAGCCCATGCGGATTGAGGACTCGGAGGTCAAGCGGCTACGCAATAAAGAGATCAGGATGGTCAAAGTCCGGTGGGACAATTGCGGTCGTGAGGAGCTCTCTTGGGAGCGAGAGCAGACGATCCTTGACGAATATCCGGAGTTGTTCCGCTCAGGTACAAATTTTGTTTTGTACATGTTGTTTTTCCCTTTATGTAATTTCGTGGGCGAAATTCTTTTAAGAGGGGTAGAGTTGTAACGCCCCGAAACTCAAAGGAGCAAAGGGGGACGTTTTGGGCCAGTTTGGGTTCTGGCAGAAGGCACACGGCCTGGGACACGGGCGTGTCCCAGGGCGTGTCAAGCGTGTGTCGACACTTAGCCGCGAAGTCGTCGAGTTACACTTGACGATTCGTCGAGAATGGGCACACGGCCTGCGACACGGGCGTGTCGCAGGGCGTGTCGACCCGTGTCGACACTTAGCCGTGAAATCGTCGAGTTATTCTCGACGATTCATCGAGAATGGGCACACGGCCCGCGATACGGGCGTGTCGCCGGGCGTGTCGACCTGTGTCGACGATCGTCCCGGGAAAATCGTCGAGATTCACTCGACGATCGTCGAGACAAGGCACACGGCCTAGGACACGGGCGTGTCCAAGGCCGTGTCATCCAGTCGTCGTTCTCCCCTCGACGAAATGTCCCGTGTACACGGCCTGGGGGCCCAGGCGTGTCAAAGTGACACGGGCAAGGACACGGGCGTGTCCTAGAACCCGTGCAGTGCTCGGGTTGGAAACGGGGGAAAAATCATGGGGTACACGGCCGGCTACACGGCCGTGTCAGCTGGAACACGGGCGTGTCAGCTCGAACACGGGCGTGTTCGATACCCGTGTGCGTGTCCAGGAGATTCGATTTTGACGGCGAATGCGGCACACAGCCCTGGACACGGGCGTGTGCCAGGCCGTGTTCGGTCCAGATTGGGCATTTCAGCCCCGAATCAAAGCCGTTCGTTTCCTTGATTGAAGATCCAATGGCTGGGGGTTGTTCCTGGGAGGATATACCCGGGAGTTGACTTGAAATCCATCATTTTTTCTTACCTTTTCATCTCTCCAAACCCTTGGAGAAAGAAGAGCTAAGGCAAGAGGAAGAGGAGCTAGATCCGCCATTGGAGGAGCTTCGGAGCTCCGAATCGCAAGCCGACTCCGGATCCACAGAGGCAACGCAAGTGCGGTGATTTCTATCCGATTACTTTTCGATGGCGCCAAAGAGGAACGCAAGGGTAACGATCCTCATCTTGAGCACTAATAGCTCTCTTTCTTAGCATAGGAAGCCCGCTCTCGCGAGTTTGCGGAGAGTTGGAGGCGTTCCTTCGGGTAGATATGTAAAGTCCCCGTTGTTTAGAGTTCGTATACGAGAACGGACATAGGCATTTTGGTTGAAGCCTACCCGGACATGTTAGTCCGGATCGGTGATGTTGCATTGCATAAGGCCGGAGAAGACTCCGTGCTATTGGGTGTTTTTCGGGTTTTCTACGCGGTAGATTGCAGCAGGGAGCCTTGGGGACTAACCCAAAGGTGCACCCGGAAAACTGGGCGGATACGAGATCTTGCCAACTTGGTGGCCTGAGAGCCAACTTGAACATAACGGGGTTATGTGATTTGCGGTAGAATGGGATTCGGTGAAAGTTTGACCCGCGCATATGACTTAAATTGTCGTTGCGATGTGAGCACGGGTTAGATGGAACCGTACCCGCTCTATGTCGTTCGGGTTAGAGAGACCTAAAGTTACATGGCACTCGCCGTTGGCATAGATGGGGGTCTTCGGTGGTCAATGGCTTAAATTGACGTGACCAATACCAGGAAGACGAATTGCTCATAGGAATGGCCGTCTAAGTGGCGGTGGTGAGTCCGGTATGTTAATGGCTTTAATTGACGTAACATCGACCGGTTCACCGAGAATGTGCCCTGAGTGCACGGGACGTGTGGCCATACGAGCCAACGTCTGTGTTGAAATGGCTATAGTTATATGCATTGCTCGCTTGTGCTAATGAAATGCAGGGAAGGAGCATCGCCGCCCCGAGTTGGGGGCGGGATCGTTATAATTTGGTCAGCATTGCTGACCGTTACCTTGTTTGCCACCGTGCGATGGTGTGTTGCTTGCAGGTGCAGCTGGACCAAGCGGTCAGTAGCGGGCTAAAGCCCTTTTTGCGAAGCTGGCCCTCAAAGGCTCAAGTGGAAATGTTTTTCTGTTTTATTCATGTATGACCGGCCTGCGTGCCGAGGTTTGTAACTCATGTATTAAACAAGTGGAACACTCTGTAAGGCCTTAAGGCCGATTTTTGGGTATTTTGTATACATTCCTAATTATTGTAATAGTGGACATTCGTGCTCTTATGCTGGGTTCTTGTTTACAACTTTTATAACCTGCTTCCGCTAGAATGCTCTGTGTAGGACGTTGAGATTGGTTGGATGGTTTCCATAAGTAACCACCCGGTCTGTCTGTGGTATATGGCGTCGGGCCCCGACCGGACCTACTGCTATATGCTATGCGACGGATAGGGGGTGTTACATACTGAAGTTAAAGTCATTCTATAAAGATGGTGTTAATTATCTTGATGAACAAATCATATTTCAGAAAGATGACCTCAGGGATCATATTGCCAGAGAAGTCATAAAGGGGGAGAGAGTGTTAGTCAAAGCTGGCTCAGATCATGCTAAATGGATATCTAATAGCATCAGAGCCACACTTGGATATCCACCCCTCTGTGATGATGATAATGTAGCTGAGTCAGGTATACACTCTGCTTATTTTGGAGGTGACCAACCTGAAGTTGCTCAGGTCATTTACCCTCCAGTAGATTTTGAAATGATTCACCAAGAAGTACAGTCCATGTACAACCCTCTAGTGGGTAATAAAAATGTTATCATTGAGAAAGTTGACATGTTAGAGGCAGATGTGAATAAGGAGCAAGAAGCTCAACTGTCAAAGAAGCGATTCAGAGAATAGGCTGAGTTAAAGCCTGATTTTGAGCAGTGGAGTCCAACTTCCAGGAATATCATATTGACTGCCTGGAAAGCTGTGAAGGACAAGTCCCATGACAGGGGCAAATGGTACACAGAGCAAGAATGGCAAAAGCATAAAGCTAGACAAGAAGCTATTCTGCAATATAGAAGAAAGGCAAAGGCTGAGAAGCTACCTCCTAATGCTCAGGAGCCTAGCAAATATTTCACTAAGCCTTTTCGTTATTTTGAAAGACAGAGAATAAGGGCTGAAGAACAAAAGAAGAAGGATCTAAAGGGCAAGAAGCCAGCTGAAGATACTGATGCTCCAGTACAAGCCAAGATCCAATCAAGCAAAGGAATAGTCATCAAGGAGCCTGAGCAGCCTTAGGATAGATTTACTAGATTTTACAACTTTGTAAATTTTAGTATTAAAAATCTATGTAAACTATTGTTAAGAAACTTTTGAAAGTTGAAACAAAACAATGATTGACGCTCATTGTGTTAGCATTATTATTCTGTGATGATTTCTTATATATGTTTTGTTTAAAAGTTACCCTGTCATATAATGTTTTTGTATATCATCATATGTGTTTGTTATGAATGGTGTATATCATTGACTAAGAGTTATGACCAAATAGGGGGAGATTGTTGGGTACACTGGAAAATGTGTACCAGATTTGAAGAAGCCTTACCTTACTCAATGATATGCATCAAGGTGTATTTGATGTTGTTTTGAGTTTATATGTGCAGGTTAAGAAAATGCAAGAATGTAGGAAAAAGTTTCTAAGTCCATGAGTCGACACCAAAAAAAGTTGTGTCGACACTTATGAAGGCTTGTGTCAACACTGGAGAAAAGCTGTGTCGACATTTGGAGTTAATTGTGCCGACACTTGGAAAGGCTGTGTCGACACCTGAAGAAACTGTGTCGACATACAGAGGCATTGTCGACACACAGAGAAGCTTAGTCGACATCAACTGTGTCGACACACAGAGGCAGTGTCAACACACAGAAAAGTTTAGTCGACATCAACAGTGTCGACACACAGAGGCAGTGTCGACACACAGAAGACTTTGTCGACATCAACTGTGTCGACACACAGGACTTGTGTCGACACATGACAGAATTTCAACAAAATCAATTTGTGTGAAGAAAAGAAATGACTGTGTCGACACCACAGAACTAGTGTCGACACAATCTACAGAAGCTGTGTCGAGAAGCAGTGTCAACACCAAGGAAGCTGTGTCGACACCACCAAGGCTTGTGTCGACACTTAGTCTACTTGTGTCAACACATGATGAAGTTCAGTCTCGACACTTTGCTGACAGAGACAGAGTTTCAAGAAGTGACTAGATGACTTGACAGCTGCCATTACCAACCGGTCTACTGCAACTGTCAGAGCTGTCAGAAGTTTGTTAGAAACCGGATCAGCCGGTTACCATGTAGAAAGTCTATATAAAGGCATTCTCCTTCAAAGAGATTGATGATAGAAGAAAAATACTGAAATACAGAAAAGAATAAACATATACAGTTACAAAAACAGAAGAAGATTTTCGTCAGAAGATCTAAGAAGAAGTTGGAGAGAGAGAGCTCCATCTATTGAAGTGAAGAAAGGGACTTATATCAACAAGTTTCTCAAGTGCAGATTCTGAACCAGTCTGCCAAGAAGGATTCAGATTGAGATCTGAATTTCAAGAAAGAAGTTGATTGAAGATCAACTTCAAAGGAGTTCAACCCTATTGAGTTCAGATTCAAGAAGCTTTAAAGAAAGCTAAGAATGGTTGTTCTCTGCCATCAGATTCTTCCAAGAACTGATCAAGAAGCCATCCATCCTTTCTCTCTCTGCCAGGGTGGTGGTAAAATACATTGTTAAATCTATTTTTGTAGGATCTTTTTAAGATCTGAGCTGTAAGCCTGATTTATAAAGGCTGAGTTGTAGGAGATTTAGATCTCTGAGTGGTAGGCCTTATTGAAGGCTGAGGTAAGGCTGTGAGCCTGAGTTATAGGAGATTGTTATCTCTGAGTTGTAGGCCTTGTTGAAGGCTGAGGTCGGGAAGATTGCCTGAGCTGTAGGAGTGTGGACTCACTCTGAGTTGTAGGAGCCTTGTTTGGGTTCTGAGTTGCTGTAAGATCTGAGGATCTGAGGTGAAGGAAAGAAGTTAGGCCGAATCTAGCACACAGCTAGATAGGTGAAGGGGGAAAGTGGATGTACCCAGACCTTGGGGAACCACTATAAAATCTGTGTGCAATCTGTGATTATGTGATTCTGTGAATTCTGTGCTGTGTTAGCTGTAGAATTAGCTGTTTCTGATTAATTAACTGAATAGATATTCTACCTTAGAAGAAAAAGAAATTACACATATTCACCCCCCCTCTAGGTGTTTAGGAACTAATTCTTTCACCAACGTTCTTCCATGGCTATTCACTCCTATTGTTGTACCAGAAGACGAAGCTGCCCTTCCGTGCGAGGACCATTCTTCCCGCGTGGACCAAGAGTCTTCCAGCGAGGAGTCCGACGACTCCTCCTGAGGATCTCCCGCTTGCTTTTTACTGTAATTCTTAACAGGGGCGAGACCCCCTTTTTTTGTAAACGAAATGTTACTGCACTTAATTAATGTGAATTATTCCTTCTTCAATTGTGATTCTTCGCTCTTCCTGGTTTTTCATTTCTCGCCTCTCGCCACTCGCAAAAGGCTCATATATTTGCTCGTCGCCGAACCTTAGTTTCTAGGCCGCGACCGAAGTGTTCTCGCTCAGAGGGCATGGGGCAAAGTCACAACCTCAGTCATGCGCACTCGCTCCCATCTAAGCTTTTGGTGGTGACCCCGATGATCTTGCTGGACGCGCAGTCTTGTCGAAGACGCACTTGATGAGCATGATTTTGATCCTTTTTAGATAGACCACACCCTTCCGAGTGAATCAGCCGAGCAAATACCCTCTTTGCCAGGTCACCCCTCACACAACTTGGCCCAGTATATCCCCCCTTCTGTATAGGTATTTCTTTCCTCGTACTATCTTTCCTCTCGCCTCATCACCTCGAATCACTTACCCTCTTTTCTCTGAGCGCCTTCCTGCCCTGTCGGCTATTTAAAGCCCGGTCGCGGGTTCGACTCGGGATCCAATTTCAACTTATTTCACAACATCCACCGAGGGCCTTCCTGACCTGCCAGCTAATGGGAGCCTGACAACGGGATCAGTTCGGGACCTATTTTCAACTTGTTTCACAATATCCACCGAGGGCCTTCCTGACCTACCAGCTAATGGGAGCCTGACAGCGGGATCAACTCGGGATCTATTTTCAACTTGTTTCACAATATCTATCGAGGGCCTTCCTGACCTGCCAGCTAATGAGAGCCTGACAGTGGGATCAACTCGGGATCTATTTTCAACTTATTTCACAATATCCACCGAGGGTCTTCCTGACGTGCCAACTAATGGGAGCCTGACAGCGGGATCAACTCGGGATCTATTTTCAACTTATTTCACAATATCCACCGAGGGCCTTCCTGACCTACCAGTTAATGGGAGCCTGATAGCGGGATCAACTCGGGATCTATTTTCAACTTGTTTCATAATATCAACCGAGGGCCTTCCTGACCTGCCAGCTAATGGGAGCCTGACAGCGGGATCAACTCGGGATCTCTATTTCAACTTGTTTCACAATATTCGCTGGGGGCCTTCCAGACCTGCCAGCTAATGGGAGCTCGATAGCGGGATCAGCTCAGGATCTATTTTCAACTTGTTTCACAATATCCACCGAGGGCCTTCCTGACCTGCCAGCTAATTAGAGCATGACAGCCAGATCAACTCGGGATCTATTTTCAACTTGTTTCACAATATCCACCGAGGGCCTTCTTGACCTGACAGCTAATGGGAGCCTGACAACGAGATCAGTTCGGGATCTATTTTCAACTTGTTTTACAATATCCACCAAGGGCCTTCCTGACTTGCCAGCTAATGAGAGCCTGATAGCGGAATCAGCTCTGGATCTATTTTCAACTTGTTTCACAATATCCACCGAGGGTCTTCCTGACTTGCCATCTAATGGGAGGCTGATAGCGATATCAGCTCAGGATCTAATTTCACCACTCTTTCAGGCCATAAGTGTGCACACACTAAGAAGGAAAAAGATTTGGAAAAAATAAACATATTTCTTATTTTTGCTTCGGGATAGAAGTGTTTCAAGTCATCACCACTTCATGTGTGACTAATGGTTACCCATCTACGAGGCGATAACCCCCTGATTTGAGGGCTTCCTTGACAACATAAGGACCCTACCAATTGGGATTGAACTTTCCAACAAACGCCAACCTCCTGGCCGCATCTACCTTTTTCAAGACAAGATCCCTCTTTACAAATTGCTTGATGTGTACATGTTTGTCAAAATACTTGGTCATTTGACGTTTAACCTCCTCTTGTCTAATGACGACTAGGTCACGAAGCTCTTCCACTAGGTCCAGTGAGAGTCGCATCTCGCCTTCATTTTCGATTCTCCAGTCTTCATCTCCTTCTCCTGTGATAACCACCTGCGGTGACCTGACCTCAAATTCCATGGGAAGCACGACTTCGCAGCCATGTGAAAGCTTGAAAGGAGTTTCCCCCGTGGCGGTGTTGGGCATGGTTCACAGGGCCCAAAGGACTGACGGGAGCTACTCCACCTAGCTTCCCTTTATATTCTCAACCTTCTTTTTCAACAAGTCCACGATGATCTTATTTGCCACCTCCACCTGCCCGTTTCTCCTGAGGTGATGGACCGACGCGAACCTAAGATCAATCCCGAGCATGACATAGAAGCTAATAAACTCATCACCGACGAATTGCGGCACGTTGTCGGTGACTATGGCTTGAGGAAACCCATGCCGACAGATGATCTCACCCCATACAAAGCTATGGATTACTTGAGAGGTCACCTTGGACAGAGCCTTGACATCCAACCACTTTGAGAAATAATCGATCATGACCAGAAGGAATCTCCTCTGCCCGATGGCAAGAGGAAAACGCCCCACCAAGTCCATTCCCCAAATTGCAAATGACCATGGTGTCGTGATACTTCTGAGTCTCTGGGTGGGAAGGAGCTGGAGTGGCGCGGACAACTGGCATTTATTACATTTCTTCACGAATTCTTCTGCATCTTTGCTCAAGGTTGGCCAAAAGTATCCTTGTCGAACTATCCTACCTTCCATGGTCCTGCTCCCAAAGTGGGTTCCACACTCTCTTGAGTGGAGCTCCTCTAAGATCTTCAGAATCTCTTCCTCAGCCACACACCTGGCCAGAAATCCCTAGAGAGTCTTCGATAACAGCTCTCCTTCACGCAACAAATAGTATGCCATCTTGTGTCTGAAGCGCTTCTTGTCTGTGGCCTCCTCGAGAATTCACAGGTGGTTAAACATGTGATAAATGGGTCCTTCCATGAGGGGCATTGATCTATCTCCATTAGCTCTTCCTCCTCTACGGACGATTAGAACAAGTCCGTCATAGTCCCTCATGCCCTCGGACCGAACTAGGCCAATCGATCTACTGTAGCACTCTCTTCTCACGGTACATGCCAGATGGAGAATGTATGGAACCCCCCCAATAAGGCCCCTTAGCTTAAACAAGTATCGCTACCGGGTCGGCTCTCTTGCCTCGAACTCTCCCTTGACCTGCGAGGCAACTACCATCGAATCCGTTAACACCTCCATATCTTATACCCCTAACTCCTTAGCGAAACGCATCCCCGCAATGACCGCCTCATACTCCGCCTGGTTGTTGGGTTATTGATAACCTAACCCTTGTTGTTACCTTTGAAAACCTTGCCCTATGGGCTCATCTCTTCTTCTCTCCTCTTAGCGCCTATTTACTCCTAGCTCCCTCTCTTCACTTCCTCCCAACCTGGCCACCTTCTTAGCAAAGTTGGGGTTTGCTGCCCCACCCTCGATCTCCTTCGCTGCTCTCTCCATCACTTCCTCTAAAACAATGGTGACCTTCGCTTCAATGCCACCCTAAAGAACCCTTCTCGGAGCCCCAACGTGATGACCATCATCAGGGTAAACCCTGACACCTCTTTCACGATGAGGACTTCCTCCTGGAACATGTCTACGTAGCTCACCAGGGTTTCTTTAGGCCACTACGTGACTGCGAGAGGAACTCCGTGCCCTTCTTCCTCTTCTTCAAAGTCGAGAATCTCAACAGGAATCCCCGACGCAAATCTGCGTAGCAGTAAATTGAGCTTGTGGGAAGCTGGTGGAACCAGTCCTTGCCTTGCCTTTGAAGGAGATGGCAAAAAGTTGGCACTTGAAGACGTCCGACATTTGTCTTGTGGAGACCGCGTCCTCAAACTACTGGACGTGTTGAACTGGGTCATCTCTGTCGGTGTAGTAGGACATCTCCGGCTCCCTGAACCCCTCTAGAACTGGGGCCAACACGACCAACTTACTGAAGGGGCTTCCTCCTGCGACGCGAGTGGGTAGCTCCCACAAAACCATCTCGCTGGCCCGACCAGAACTCGGCGAGTCAGGGAAAAGCTCTCGCCCAACGAGATCCCACTCGCCACCCTCGCCCTCTTTCTCTTTCCCGGTCTGCCTGACTAGAGTGTTCTCTCCTAGAACGGGTTGCGCGACTACAAGGACAGTCGGTGTCGAGCACTCGCCGCGAGTGCTTGCTGAGCCAATGGTGCAATGTCTTCATGACCTTCTTCTTGAAATCTTCGAACATGCCCACCGTGGCTAAAATCGGTGGGGGTGTCAATTTCTCCTGGCCAGACCCATGTCCTTCACCTCCAGTCATGGAATGAGCTGAGGATTTTTTGTGCTGACCACGCTTCACGCTCACCACACCAAAGTGTTGAAACCTGAAATCAGTCTCTTGTGGAGTTAGGGGTCCCAAAATAGGTGCGACCTCACACTTACTTCCCTCGAGCTAGTACACATGACCAAAACCTTAGAAATTTGGGAACAGAACCGGGGTCCGAGCGAGGAGGTCCCACCAATGCCCGAAAGATTTAAGAGCACTTCCCCTCCCAAACCAATGCTGAGCTTGGGAACCTTGGAGGATGTAACAACCTCATCCGTTCATATAATATATACTAGAAGGTCCGGCCGGGGCCCCACAGCATATACCACAAAACAGACGATGAAGCTACAGAGTGGTACCAGAGTAGCGCAGCGCACCTAACACATTGCATTCTAGCGGAAGCCTATAACACTACACTTGAACTCCTCACTTGAATGTCCAACATATAAAACTCCACAATTTATAGATTATAGGAATGTCTTACAACACATATAAATAGCTGGCCTTATGACCTTACAGGGCTTTCAAACAGTGGCCCAAACATTGGCACGCAGGCTGGCCACATCAAAAGAAAACATAACATTTATCCAAATAAGCCTTCACGGGCTAGCAGCGGTAGCAGCAAAAGCAGTAGGGAATTCAACCCTTATGCGACCCGCTCGGTTCTCCAGCACCTGCACAGGGACATTCCACCCAAGGGTGGCAAACAGAGGCAACGGTCAGCATTCAGCTGACCAAATTATAACGACCCTACCCCTTTCTCGGGGCAGCGGTATTCTTCCCTGCAGACATATCATATCACAAGCATGTATATATGTCTCATATAATGTGCTTTCACACACATATGCCATCACAACCGTCAGCCACCCGGCCCAACGGTCTGTGCACTCAGGGCACATTCTTGGTGTACTGTCAAATCAGTTGCCCACCACCGTATCAGGGTCACAGACCAACGACAACTCACTTGAGCATTTACTCCATGACGTGCAGCCGGAGTTTTATAGTCTTAGTGAACCGGGATTGGACCGTAGCCCCCCATTGTATCACGACACGTAGGCCTAAGACTCTTGCTATGCGCTCCAACAGACCGCACCTTCTGGTCTCATGACGTACGGATATAACGCAGGTCAGATCCTCCACCCCCCGTTGCTCAAATCGCCTTGCCGTCATTGAGTACGGCGTACTCGCGGCTACAAAAGGCGCGGGTCGGTCTCACCAATCCTGTTCTGGCATTCAAGCCTGGGTATTTCTCTTACACCCATTCATATCACAACATTAGCAGGTATTTCCTGGGCACACCAGTACTTCCTGCTACTCTCTTCGCAGGTGGACACCACATATATCACAAATGTCAGGGGTCTTTCCTGGCTACCATGCCAGTACTTCCTGTTACTCTCTTCACAGGTGGACTCCCTATGAACATTAAGCATTACAAAGGGTATTTCCTGGAATTCCAATCCAGTACTTCCTGTTGCTTCCTTTCACAGGTCGAACCCAACAACACAAGCAGAACAAACATTCGACAGGTATTTTCCTGGACTACCACTCCCGTACTTCCTGCTACTTTCTTTCACAGGTCCAACCCGTTGACTCCTAAACTACGCATTTATCACGGATTCTTCTCCGGTTCGTATGCAACATCACCAATCCAGACCAACCTGTCCAGATGAGCTTCATACAGCATGCCTATTCCGTACCCCAATTCTGGATCTATATGCCAACAAAGGGGATTCCATGAATCAACCCAAAGACTCCCAAAACTAGCCACCTTTTGGTGGGGGAATCACGTACATATGCCAAAAGGAAGCCTTCACATGGCCAGGAAGAAAGGTCGTTACCCTTGAAGACCTCTTCGGTGCCATGATCTCTTAACTGGCTAGGAAGATCCGCAACAGCTTTTCCTCCGCAACGCCGTCCTCGGATCTCTCGTCGGAAAACCGCAGCAGTACCGGTGACCAGCCCCTTTCCTCCTCCTCCTTCTTCCTCTCCCTTTCTCTCACTAGGAATGTAGAAAGAGAAGACCAAATGAAAAATGAGATTTCCCTTCTCATCCACGGCCTTAAGGAAACAGGGAGGCAGCTCAGCCATTGGATCCTAGCTGAAGGAACAGACGACCACGATTTTGCCACAAAAGCACAAATTTGCCTGACACGGCCTGTGACACGCCCGTGTCCTAGGCCGTGTGCCTCATGCGGCACTCAACCAACTTATCCAATTCAGTGACACGCCCATGTGACACGCCCGTGGCACGGGCCGTGTCACCCGACACGCCTTCAGACACGCCCGTGTCTGTGGCCGTGTTCATCAGGCTGAAAAAAATCTCAAAATCACCCGAGACTCACACAGCCTGTGACACGCTCGTGTTTCAGGCAGTGTGCCCCATACACGGCACTAGACATGCCCCAGCTCAAATTCGTCGGGCTGCGTTTGTCGACCGCGCTGACACGCCCGTGTCATAGGCCGTGTCCTAAGCACTCGACGATCGTCGACCAAATTTTGTCGACCACTTGTCGACTGTTCCTCCCGAACACTCGTCGAACGCAGGACACGCCCTGGGACACGCCCGTGTCCCAGGCCGTGTCACCCCAAAACTGAGCCCGATGAAAATGGGCTGTTACAACCCTCCCCTCCTACAAGAAATTTCGTCCTCGAAATTTGGATACGGGAAGGCAACCAGCAATCAAAAAGTTATAACATCAAAAGATCTTATTACAACATAATTTGCACTAGGCAATCGCTACAAAAATAGCTCGGGAAACTCCGATCGCATGGTCTGCGCTCACTCCCATGTAAGCTCCTCACGACCGCAATTGTCCCATCATACTTTAACCATCCCGACCGTCTTGTTCCGCAACTGTTTCTTGGCTCGATCCTCGATCTGAATGGGTCTCACCCTCGTTGTTAGCCCGTACTCTACCGGCACACGATGATCCGTGATCACTTGAGCTGGATCTTTAACGGCCTTCCGAAGCACCGAGATGTGAAACACATCATGTAGTCCACCCAAGTCTGCCGAAAGAGCGAGCCGATACGCAGCTTCTCCGATTCACTCAACCATTTCAAATGGACCCAAATATCTTGGACTCAACTTTTTCGAACGTCGAATCCGGGATACGCCTTTGAAGGGCTTGATCTTCAAGTAGACCCAATCGCTTACCGCGAACTCCACGTTCCGGTGCTTGGCGTTGTAGTACTTTGCTTGACGATCTTGGGCTATGAGTAGCTTCTCCCGAATAGCACGAATGGTTGCGTTTGCTTCATCAACTTCATTATGATTATAAACCCTAGCTTCGCCCGCTTCTACCCAAGCCAAGGGAGTACGACACTTCCTTCCATATAACGCTTCATATGGTGCCATTCCGATGCTCGCCTGGTAGCTGTTATTATAAGCAAACTCCACCATGGAGAGATGATCTTCCCATCTCTTCCCAAAGTCAAGGGCGCACATTCGGAGCATGTCCTCCATCGTTCTGTTGGTTCGTTCAGTTAGGCCATCAGTTTGGGG
The DNA here is from genome assembly GCA_039583875.1 of Platanthera guangdongensis. Classification (NCBI taxonomy): domain Eukaryota; kingdom Viridiplantae; phylum Streptophyta; class Magnoliopsida; order Asparagales; family Orchidaceae; genus Platanthera; species Platanthera guangdongensis. Next base: position 82,227,073 of record CM077147.1, on the reverse strand, counting down.
ATGAAAGGCCGTACTGAAAGTCAACTTCGTGCCCAACAGCTGGTGAACTAGCCTCTAATCCTTTGACGTGAATCGCCCATCTCGATCACTCACGATGCTCCGAGGAACACCGTGAAGCCGTACAATCTGTTCCACGTATAGCTTTGCCAAACTTCTACCGAATCATCTCGCTTGTTTGGTAGGAAATGTGCTACTTTCGTCAGCCGATCAACAATCACTCAGATGGAATCGTTCCCTCGTTGAGATCTCGACAACCCGTGCACGAAATCCACAAAAATATCATCAAATTTCCACTCTGGAATCGACAACGACTTCAAATAACCGCCCGGTTTCTGGCATTCCGCCTTCACCATAGCACAGGTTTGGCATTTGGCCACATAAAGAGCAACATCTTTCTTTAGCCCTGGCCACCAAAATAGCTTTTTCATATCCTTGAACATTTTCGTGCTCCCTGGGTGGACTGAGTACTTCGTATAATGCGCTTCATACATCAGTTCTTCCCTCAATTTACCCACATTTGGGACGCACAAACGGCCTTCTTTCCGCAAAAGACCGTCATTCCAGGTGAACTTCCCTTCTGGCCCAGCTTTCGCATAGCGTAGGAGATCTTCATCCAACTCCGTTGCCCGTCGAACTCGGTCCGCAAGGTCACATTGCACCTCCGTCCAGTTCAAACATGCATTGGCAGTGGCATTCGTGTCAACACAAGAAATCTCTAACGCTTCTAGCTCCTGGATGAGACGTTCATCATGCCTTTGCAACTAAGCTGCTCTTGCCGGAGTCCACTGGCTCAAGGCATCCGCGATAACATTCCCCTTCCCGGGAGTATAATGAATCTCAAATGTGTAGTCCCCGAGGAACTCCAATCACCTTCGTTGTCGCATATTCAAGTCCTTCTGCTCCAAAATGTACTTTAGGCTCTTGTGATCTGTATAAATCTCTACTTTCACACCATAAAGATAGTGTTGCCACAGTTTTAGTGCAAAGATCACCGCCGCCAACTCAAGATCATGGACGGGATAGTTCAGCTCGTGCACTTTCAGCTGGCGTGAGCCATAAGCAATTACCTTTCCATTTTGCAGAAGCACACAGCCTAAGCCGCTCCCTGAGGCATCACTGTAGATTACAAATCCATCGATACCACATGACGATGATAACACAGGCGCCGTGGTCAACCGAATCTTCAGCTCTTCAAAAGCTCGCGTGCACTCTGGCGACCAAACGAACTTCTATTCTTTTCCCGTCAACGTGGTTAGCGGCAAAGCAATCCGCGAGAAGTTTTCAACAAATATTCGGTAATAGCCTGCTAGTTCAAGGAAACTCCTGACCTCGGCCACTGAAGACAACGCCGGTCACTCTTGTATGGCCCTTATCTTCGCTGGATCCACTGCTATGCCCGCTCCACTCACCACATGGCCCAGAAAAGCCACCGACGATAGCCAAAACTCACACTTCGAGAACTTGACATAGAGCTGATTATGCATCAATGTATTCAACACCAACCGCAAATTCTACTCATGATCGTCTTCCGACCTCGAGTACACCAGGATATCATCAATGAACACTATCACGAACAGATCCAGGTACTCGCGGAAAATTCGGTGCATCAAGTCCATAAATACTGAGGGCGCATTCCATAGCCCAAACGACATGACCGTGAACTCGTAGTGCCCGTACCTTGTTCCAAATGCGGTTTTGGGAATATCTTCTTCCCGGATCCTCAACTGGTAATAACCAGATTTCAAGTCCAACTTCGAGTAGATGGACGATCCCACTAGCTGGTCAAACAGCTCATCAATCCGTGGAATCATATATTTATTCTTCTCGGTCAGCTTATTCAATTCGCGGTAATCAATACATAACCGCAAGCCACCGTATTTCTTCTTCACAAAAAGCACATGGGCGCTCCAAGGAGACATGCTTGGGCGTATATAACCATGCTCCATCAATTCCTGCAGTTGGACTTTTAACTCCGCCATTTCCTTAGGCGCGACGCGATATGGCGAGCGGGCCACAGGTTTTGCACCTGGCACCAACTCGATCATGAAGTCAATCTCTCGCTGGGGTGGTAGCCTAGGGATATCCTTGGGAAACACATCTGTAAATTCCAACACAATCAGAACATCACCCACACTGGCCTTAGGCTCAACAGCCTGAATTAAGGCGAAGTAGCACTCCACACCCTTCCGAATAGCCTTCAAGACTTGGAGTGCAGACAACAGCGTTCCGCCCACTCCTCGCATACCCATGAACTTTGTCTCCTGTTCGGTATTCTGGCCCAACGTGATCTCTTTGGATTGACAATCAATCAAGGCATGCTGCTCCGCAAGCCAATCCATACCAAATATCACGTCGAATTCCGATATCGGCAGTACAGATGTAGTCAAACTGAAATCCCGACTTCCTATTTGGACCGCCACATCGTAAGCTTGATCTGCAAGCATCCAACAGCCATTCGGCAACACCACTCTGACGCTGTCTGTCTTCACACGACTAGGTATCCCAAGCCGTGCTATAAACTCGCGAGACAGAAAAGAATGTGATGCACCTGTATCAAACAGTGCTTGCGCCTGCGTGTCCTGAATCATCACAAAACCTGTGACAATCATGTCAAACACACAAGACGCATCCACATAGGCATTAAGCAAAACATACAAGCAATATAATACTCAAACACTAAACTCGTACCTGTGACGACGTCACTCTGCTTGATGGCCTCCTGCAGGTCAAGATTGTAGACCCGGGGCTGCGCCTGCGAGGCAGAGGATTCCACCACCGCCTTTCCTTTTTCCGCATATGACGCTCACGCCTTCTTTTCACTCTTTGGCGGCACCCGACAATCTCGAGCTATATGCCCCACCCGTCCACAATTGAAGCATGTACGAGTATCCGGCTTGGAGGTGGCCCGCGACGTTGCTCCCGATGCAACCAAAGAAGGAGCTTGTCCCGTCGTCTTGCGCCTCTTGCCCCATTTCTTCTTATAAAATGACTTCGTCGATCGGGGCACTTTAAACTCCGGCTGTGACACAGCCAATGCCCTCTTCCCTTACACTCTCTTCATGTATTTTTCCAGCGCGCTTGCAGTGTCGACCAACGCCTGGAAGCCTTGGTTCACAGAACTAGAGAGCAGGAACCTTAGTTCGTCCGTAGTCCTTCGTAGAACCTATTTGTCTTTCTCTGCTCATCAGAAAATATCGAACCCGCATACCTCCCTAAGGTGTGTAACTCATGCAGGTAAGCTTCCCACTACCATCACCTTGCGTCAGCCTTTGGATTCATTCTCCATGGCAATCCGTTGCGGAGAAGGTGCTTCGCTAGGAAGAGTCGAGAGAATTCTCCCATCGATACTTGTATTAAGGGACGACCCGCCAAGTGATGCAGCTCCATCTCATCCCACCACAATCTAGCCTCTCCTTCAAGAAGGAAGGTAGCTAGGGTGACTTTCTGATGCTCTCTCTATTCCAATCGCCGTCATGATCCGCTTGACGCGCGATAACCATTCTCAGCCTGTGCAGGAGCTCCCACTCCGGAGAACGTCGGCGGGTGAAAACTCATAAACCGCGTCAACTGCTTCTCAGCGGTTCGAGGATTCATAGCCACACAGGTTCTGGCCTCGCCTCCACCTGTTCTGGCCTCACGGCCGGCTGCGCCTGCCCTTGCGCCTGCCCAACCGGCTGTCCTTGAACCATGACAAACAAAGGCTCAGCAATTTGTCGCACAGTTTCTGCAGATGGCGGAGGTGTAGGCACCTTAGTTGGTGCCATACTTTCATCCGAACGCTGGGGCTCCGATTGCCCCGCACCACTCGGAGTCACCTAAAGGGACAAGACACACACATTAGCGGCCTTACACAAGCAAACACAAAAATGGGACACGCAGGTTCCTCAAATACAATAATTTGCATTCCTATCATGGACATTCAGGAGTTCAAACGTATTAACGTGGTTTGCACAGACACGTGCTCGCCACCCCACAAAAGAAGGCGACCACGACTTTGAGAGGGAAAGACCAAAACAACTGATACCAAAAATGTAACAACCTCATCAGTTTATATAATATATACTAAAAGGTCCGGCCGGGGCCCCACAACATATACCACAAAACAGACGATGAAGCTACAGAGTGGTACCAGAGTTGCGCAGCGCACCTAACACATTGCATTCAGCGGAAGCCTATAACACTACACTTGAACTCCTCACTTGAATGTCCAACATATAAAACTCCACATTTTATAGATTATAGGAATGTCTTGCAACACATATAAATAGTTGGCCTTATGGCCTTACATGAGTTTCAAACAGTGGCCCAAACATTGGCACGCAGGCCGACCACATCAAAAGAAAACATAACATTTATCCAAATTAGCCTTCGCGGGCTAGCAGCGGCAGCAACAAAAGCAGTAGGGACTTCAACCCTTATGCGTCCCGCTCGGTTCTCCAGCACCTGCACAGGGACATTCCACCCAAGGGTGGAAAACAGAGGCAACGGTCAGCATTCAGCTGACCAAATTATAACGACCCTACCCTTTTCTCGGGGCAGCGGTATTCTTCCCTGCAGCATAGCATATCACAAGCCTGTATATATATCTCATATAATGTGCTTTCACGCACACATGCCATCACAACCGTCAGCCACCTGGCCCAACGGTCCGTGCACTCAGGGCACATTCTTGGTGTACTGTCAAATCAGTTGCCCACCACCGTATCAGGGTCACAGCCCAACGACAACTCACTTGAGCATTTACTCTATGGCGTGCAGCCGGAGTTTTATAGTCTTAGTGAACCGGGATTGGCCCGTAGTCCCGCATTGTATCACGACACGTAGGCCTAAGACTCTTGCTATGCGCTCCAACAAACCGCACCTTCTGGTCTCACGTTGGACGAACATAACGCAGGTCGGATCCTCCACCCCCCGTTGTTCAAATCGCCTTGCCGTCATCGAGTACTGCGTACTCACGGCTACAAAAGGCGCGGGTCGGTCTCACCAATCCTGCTCTGGAATTCAAACCTGGGTATTTCTCTTACACCCATTCATATCACAACATTAGTGGGTCTTTCCTGGGCACACCAGTACTTCCTGCTACTCTCTTCACAGGTGGACACCACATATATCACAAATGTCAGGGGTCTTTCCTGGATACCATGCCAGTACTTCCTGTTACTCTCTTCACAGGTGGACTCCCTATGAACATTAAGCATTACAAAGGGTATTTCCTGGAATTCCAATCCAATACTTCCTGTTACTTCCTTTCACAGGTCGAACCCAACAACACAAGCAGAACAAACATTCGACAGGGTATTTTCCTGGACTACCACTCCCGTACTTCCTGCTACTTTCTTTCACAGGTCCAACCCGTTGACTCCTAAACTACGCATTTATCACGGATTCTTCTCCGGTTCGTATGCAACATCACCAATCCAGACCAACCTGTCCAGATGAGGCTTCATACAGCATGCCTATTCCGTACCCCAATTCCTGGATCTATATGCCAACAAAGGGGATTCCATGAATCAACCCAAAGACTCCCAAAACTAGCCACCTTTTGGTGGGGGAATCACGTACATATGCCAAAAGGAAGCCTTCACATGGCTAGGAAGAAAGGTCATTACCCTTAAAGACCTCTTCGGTGCCATGATCTCTTAACTGGCTAGGAAGATCCGCAACAGCTTTTCCTCCGCAACGCCGGCCTCGGATCTCTCGTCGGAAAACCGCAGCAGCACCGGTGACCAGCCCCTTTCCTCCTCCTCCTTCTTCCTCTCCCTTTCTCTCACTAGGAATGTAGAAAGAGAAGACCAAATTGAAAAATGAGATTTCCCTTCTCATCCACGGCCTTAAGGAAACAGGGAGGCAGCTCAGCCATTGGATCCTAGCTGAAGGAACAGACGACCACGATTTTGCCACAAAAGCACAAATTTGCCTGACACGGCCTGTGACATGCCCGTGTCCTAGGCCGTGTGCCTTATGCGGCACTCAACCGACTTATCCAATCCAGTGACACGCCCATGTGACACGCCCGTGGCACAGGCCGTGTCACCCGACACGCCTTCAGACACGCCCGTGTCTGTGGCCGTGTTCATCAGGCTGAAAAAAAATCTCAAAATCACCCGAGACTCACACAGCCTGTGACACGCTCCGTGTTTCAGGCAGTGTGCCCCATACACGGCACTAGACATGCCCCAGCTCAAATTCGTCGGGCTGCGTTCGTCGACCGCGCTGACACGCCCGCCCGTGTCATAGGCCGTGTCCTAAGCACTCGACGATCGTCGACCAAATTTTGTCGACCACTCGTCGACTGTTCCTCCCGAACACTCGTCGAACGCAGGACACGCCCTGGGACACGCCCGTGTCCCAGGCCGTGTCACCCCAAAACTGAGCCCGCTGAAAATGGGCTGTTACAACCCTCCCCTCCTACAAGAAATTTCGTCCTCGAAATTTGGATACGGGAAGGCAACCAACAATCAAAAAGTTATAACATCAAAAGATCTTGTTACAACAAAATTTGCACTAGGCAATCGCTACAAAAATAGCTCGGGAAACTCCGATCGCATGGTCTGCGCTCGCTCCCATGTAAGCTCCTCACGACCGCAATTGTCCCATCAGACTTTAACCATCCCGACCGTCTTGTTCCGCAACTGTTTCTTGGCTCGATCCTCGATCTGAATGGGTCTCACCCTCGTTGTTAGCCCGTACTCTACCGACACACGATCATCCGTGATCACTTGAGCTGGATCTTTAACGGCCTTCCGAAGCACCGAGATGTGAAACACATCATGTAGTCCACCCAAGTCTGCCGAAAGAGCTAGCCGATACGCAGCTTCTCCGATTCACTCAACCATTTCAAATGGACCCAAATATCTTGGACTCAACTTTTTCGAACGTCGAATCCGGGATACGCCTTTGAAGGGCTTGATCTTCAAGTAGACCCAATCGCTTACCGCGAACTCCACGTTCCGGTGCTTGGCGTTGTAGTACTTCGCTTGACGATCTTGGGCTATGAGTAGCTTCTCCCGAATAGCACGAATGGTTGCGTTTGCTTCATCAACTTCATTACGATTATAAACCCTAGCTTCGCCCGCTTCTACCCAAGCCAAGGGAGTACGACACTTCCTTCCATATAACGCTTCATATGGTGCCATTCCGATGCTCGCCTGGTAGCTGTTATTATAAGCAAACTCCACCATGGAGAGATGATCTTCCCATCTCTTCCCAAAGTCAAGGGCGCACATTCGGAGCATGTCCTCCATCGTTCTGTTGGTTCGTTCAGTTAGGCCATCAGTTTGGGGATGAAGGCCGTACTGAAAGTCAACTTCGTGCCCAACAGCTGGTGAACTAGCCTCTAATCCTTTGACGTGAATCGCCCATCTCGATCACTCACGATGCTCCGAGGAACACCGTGAAGCCGTACAATCTGTTCCACGTATAGCTTTGCCAAACTTCTACCGAATCATCTCGCTTGTTTGGTAGGAAATGTGCTACTTTCGTCAGCCGATCAACAATCACTCAGATGGAATCGTTCCCTCGTTGAGATCTCGACAACCCGTGCACGAAATCCACAAAAATATCATCAAATTTCCACTCTGGAATCGACAACGACTTCAAATAACCGCCCGGTTTCTGGCATTCCGCCTTCACCATAGCACAGGTTTGGCATTTGGCCACATAAAGAGCAACATCTTTCTTTAGCCCTGGCCACCAAAATAGCTTTTTCATATCCTTGAACATTTTCGTGCTCCCTGGGTGGACTGAGTACTTCGTATAATGCGCTTCATACATCAGTTCTTCCCTCAATTTACCCACATTTGGGACGCACAAACGGCCTTCTTTCCGCAAAAGACCGTCATTCCAGGTGAACTTCCCTTCTGGCCCAGCTTTCGCATAGCGTAGGAGATCTTCATCCAACTCCGTTGCCCGTCGAACTCGGTCCGCAAGGTCACATTGCACCTCCGTCCAGTTCAAACATGCATTGGCAGTGGCATTCGTGTCAACACAAGAAATCTCTAACGCTTCTAGCTCCTGGATGAGACGTTCATCATGCCTTTGCAACTAAGCTGCTCTTGCCGGAGTCCACTGGCTCAAGGCATCCGCGATAACATTCCCCTTCCCGGGAGTATAATGAATCTCAAATGTGTAGTCCCCGAGGAACTCCAATCACCTTCGTTGTCGCATATTCAAGTCCTTCTGCTCCAAAATGTACTTTAGGCTCTTGTGATCTGTATAAATCTCTACTTTCACACCATAAAGATAGTGTTGCCACAGTTTTAGTGCAAAGATCACCGCCGCCAACTCAAGATCATGGACGGGATAGTTCAGCTCGTGCACTTTCAGCTGGCGTGAGCCATAAGCAATTACCTTTCCATTTTGCAGAAGCACACACAGCCTAAGCCGCTCCCTGAGGCATCACTGTAGATTACAAATCCATCGATACCACATGACGATGATAACACAGGCGCCGTGGTCAACCGAATCTTCAGCTCTTCAAAAGCTCGCGTGCACTCTGGCGACCAAACGAACTTCTATTCTTTTCCCGTCAACGTGGTTAGCGGCAAAGCAATCCGCGAGAAGTTTTCAACAAATATTCGGTAATAGCCTGCTAGTTCAAGGAAACTCCTGACCTCGGCCACTGAAGACAACGCCGGTCACTCTTGTATGGCCCTTATCTTCGCTGGATCCACTGCTATGCCCGCTCCACTCACCACATGGCCCAGAAAAGCCACCGACGATAGCCAAAACTCACACTTCGAGAACTTGACATAGAGCTGATTATGCATCAATGTATTCAACACCAACCGCAAATTCTACTCATGATCGTCTTCCGACCTCGAGTACACTAGGATATCATCAATGAACACTATCACGAACAGATCCAGGTACTCGCGGAAAATTCGGTGCATCAAGTCCATAAATACTGAGGGCGCATTGCATAGCCCAAACGACATGACCGTGAACTCGTAGTGCCCGTACCTTGTTCCAAATGCGGTTTTGGGAATATCTTCTTCCCGGATCCTCAACTGGTAATAACCAGATTTCAAGTCCAACTCCGAGTATATGGACGATCCCACTAGCTGGTCAAACAGCTCATCAATCCGTGGAATCATATATTTATTCTTCTCGGTCAGCTTATTCAATTCGCGGTAATCAATACATAACCGCAAGCCACCGTATTTCTTCTTCACAAAAAGCACATGGGCGCTCCAAGGAGACATGCTTGGGCGTATATAACCATGCTCCATCAATTCCTGCAGTTGGACTTTTAACTCCGCCATTTCCTTAGGCGCGACGCGATATGGCGAGCGGGCCACAGGTTTTGCACCTGGCACCAACTCGATCATGAAGTCAATCTCTCGCTGGGGTGGTCGCCTAGGGATATCCTTGGGAAACACATCTGTAAATTCCAACACAATCAGAACATCACCCACACTGGCCTTAGGCTCAACAGCCTGAATTAAGGCGAAGTAGCACTCCACACCCTTCCGAATAGCCTTCAAGACTTGGAGTGCAGACAACAGCGTTCCGCCCACTCCTCGCATACCCATGAACTTTGTCTCCTGTTCGGTATTCTGGCCCAACGTGATCTCTTTGGATTGACAATCAATCAAGGCATGCTGCTCCGCAAGCCAATCCATACCAAATATCACGTCGAATTCCGATATCGGCAGTACAGATGTAGTCAAACTGAAATCCCGACTTCTTATTTGGACCGCCACATCGTAAGCTTGATCTGCAAGCATCCAACAGCCATTCGGCAACACCACTCTGACGCTGTCTGTCTTCACACGACTAGGTATCCCAAGCCGTGCTATAAACTCGCGAGACAGAAAAGAATGTGATGCACCTGTATCAAACAGTGCTTGCGCCTGCGTGTCCTGAATCATCACAAAACCTGTGACAATCATGTCAAACACACAAGACGCATCCACATAGGCATTAAGCAAAACATACAAGCAATATAATACTCAAACACTAAACTCGTACCTGTGACGACGTCACTCTTCTTGATGTCCTCCTGCAGGACAAGATTGTAGACCCGGGGCTGCGCCTGCGAGGCAGAGGATTCCACCACCGCCTTTCCTTTTTCCGCATATGACGCTCCCGCCTTCTTTTCACTCTTTGGCGGCACCCGACTGTAACGCACCAAAATTAGAAAGAGGGACGATTAGCGTTCTTGGCCAAGTTTTGGTCTTAGTTGGGGGTCATACGGCCTAGGACACGGGCGTGTCCCGCTCGGGTGGCGTAGTAAGGCGCGTGGTCGTCGGATTTCGGTCGACGAAATGTTTGGGAGGTCACGCCCTGGAACACGGGCGTGACAGGGGGCGTGTCCCCTCGGTTCGACGATCGTCGAGTGTCGATCGTCGATCGTCGAGTGGCGATCGTCGAGTAGGGGTACACGGCCTGGGTCACGGGCGTGTCCCAGGGCGTGTCAGGGCTGTTTGACGATTTCCCCAGCAATCTGCGTTCGATGATTTCCCTGCGTTCGACGATTTTGCCAGGGATCTGCGTTCGATGATTTCCCTGCGTTCGACGATTTTGCCAGGGATCTGCGTTCGACGATTTCCCTGCGTTCGACGATTTTGCCAGGGATCTGCGTTCGACGATTTCCTTGCGTTCGACGATTTTGCCAAAGTCTCCGTTCGACGATTTGGCAGCGTTCGACGATCTTGGCTCGACGATCGTCGAGCGCGGGGCAGATTGTGGCGTGTTTGACTCTGTCGACACGGAGTGTCGACATAGGGGTTTTTGGCGGGATCTTGACTAAATGTCCCGACACAATTTGATTGGTCGCGGACGTGTCCTGTTCCGATTTGGTGAACTGTGCGGTGTTCAGCCCCTTTTGTCCAGGTCAGACCTAGATCATAGCCGTGCATTTCCCTTTTGTGGGAATCGACGGCTGGTGGTTAATCCGATTCGGATATATATGTGTATAGGGTTTCAACACCCTTATTTTTCTGCCGCTGGTTCTCTGTCTGAGTTCTAGAGAGAAGGGAGAGCGAAGGAGGAAGAAGATATTGTGGTGCTTTTCATCCGGCTATTTTTCCATGGCTAGGAAGAGGAGACGGAAGGTAACGACACTTCTCCTCTTGGTTTTAGGATGCATGTTTTAGCATCTTTTATTTTCTAGTTTTGGGCACCAAACTCTCAAATGAGAGGGGTTTGGGTCGCCAAGGTTCAAGAGGAACCTCCAGGTCGATTGAGTCCGTCCCCGGCATGTTTTTGCATTAAAGATCCGCTTCGTTAGTGGATTAGGCATGGTGGGTGAAGCCGTAGTCACGACCATTAGTCCGACTCGGTGATGTTGCATACGAGGTTTAAGGATTCGTAGAGATCCGTTGCGGCAAGAGGCCGTTTGTGATGTGTGATGTTTGTGGTGTTCTTCCCGTTATCTTGCGTGAGTACGTGTGGCCGGTACCGGACAAGGTTAGCTCCCCATTGGCGGTAGATGGTTTCCTTGGTGGACAAGGTTAGCTCCGCATGAGTGGTAGGTGGTTTCCTTGGTGCATGGGAATGCTGCAGTACAAATGAGGGATTAGGGTGGAATTGTCTTGGATTGTGATGTGCCAAGGCGTGGCCGTGTCTCCGTGGTCGGCTGGCTATCCCGTGACATGCAAGTCATGTGTGGAAAGTGTCTCGGCGAGACTAGTCCCCTTTTGTGAGAGTGACGAGAACGCCGAGCATGGGGCAAGCCCGGACAATGAGGCCATGAGCGGGTGGGGTCCAGCAAGGGTTCTTAGAATCAGTCAGTGTGTTGGACGGAATCCTGACATGAGAAGTCAGAGTTTGCCGGCAAGCCCGGGTCTACGACCGTGAGCGGGTGGTGCCTTGGCAAGAGTTCCGTGTGGCGGCTTGTATGCCGTTGGGGATTGTGGTTCCCCTTTGTTTGCGGCTTTATGCCAATGGGGAAATAATGAGTACCCAAATGATGTGATGTTGTGCTAGATGCATATGCTATAGGGTGCCTTGGGTGAAGCCCGAGTGTTGCATTCATGTTGCATAGTAGACCCTATTATTAAATGCTCAACAGTAAAGAACATGTATGATGTTTGAGACATCTAAGCCTGTTTGCTTAGTTGTTTTTCTTGCTTATGAATATTGCATACGAAGTGCAAACTTGCAGGTTGGAGGAGTACCCCGGGGTCCGTTAGGGGCGGCCGGGAGGAGATGTGTTGGTTACACAGTTTGAGGTCAGCCTTTGCTGACCCACGTTACTAATAATTTTTTCAGGGCAAGGATCGCAAGCAGGAGCTAGCTCGCCGGTCAGAAAGGCCTAAGCCTCATGAAGTGTTACCTTTTTGCTGCTTCTCTACTTTTATGACATTGTATGTATGATGCCCATGTGACCGGCTTGCATGCCGAGGTAGACTAGGTGTGCTTATGCACTTTTATGACTGATGTATTATTTGAGTTTAGACTCACTCTTGTTGTAAGGCCATAAGGCCATCTTGTTACTCTTGTAGGCGTGGATAACTTCTAGTCTTGCTTGTTGTTTTCGCTGTGTTGTGTTATGAGCTTTGGGATTGGGTAGCTATATAATCTTATAATACTGAAGCTGTGGCGTCTGTATGTTGTGGGGCCCCGGCCGCACCCATATTATACGGTCATTACAGGGGAGGTGTTACAATTTGGTATCAAAGGGAGGTTAGATTCAAGGTCAGTGCGTAGAGAAGTTATCCACATAAGAGTAACGCGGGACCATGAGTGTCCTTATGTTTAAGTCTTGTGATTAGAGACTGATTCCTTGTTTCTTGTTTTCTTGAATAGTGCAAGCAACGAGGCGGGTACGTCGAGAGCAAGAGAAGAACTTTCGGCGAGCAGTGCCACTGCTCTGGGTCTGGGCACGGGTGTAAACCCGGCCGACTTCTGCTGCATGCTTGCAGAAGCGATGGTGGCAGCCCAAGCTGCAGCGACAGCTCAGGTAGCAACCCCAACTACACTGGATACGGCGACGGCCGTGCCAGGCGGAGAAGCCATGCGAGTAGAGCCTTTGGCAGAAAGAGTGGTGGTCGGGCATGGGGACCGGCAGATGAAGTACTTTCTGAGCTTCCATCCCCCGTTGTTCAATGGAGTTGGTACGCCAACTGATGCGGAGGATTGGTGGGCTCGGATTCAAGAGCTTTTGAGGGTGACAGAGACGCCAGAAGAGAAGAAATCTGAGTATGCGACGTTCATGTTAGAAGGAGACGCCAAGTTGTGGTGGGTGAGCCATAGAGGCTGCCAATTTCCTAGACACACCCCGTCGATGGAAGAATTTGGGGATGCTTTTCTAAAGAGGTACATTCCCGTTTCTACACGGTTGGCCCTTCAGAGGCAGTTTCTGCACTTAATGCAGCGAGACAAGACGATGGATGAGTATGTGCAGGAGTTCACCCGTTTGGGTCGTTACGCGGGAACGACGATGGCAGATGATGTAGAGAGGGATAACCTCTTTTATCAAGGGCTGAGGGAGAATCTGAGACAATCCCTCATTGCCATGAAGAGAGCTGGTTTTAATGAGCTAGTTGAGGCTGCCAGGACATTGGAGAGTGATATGGAGTGAACCCAACATCGTAAGGGTTTCACTCCCAAGCAAAGGGAAGGGAAGCCTTCCCAATCCCAGGGAAAGTCTGAAGGGAGTAGGTGGAGGAAAAGGCTCACACTTCCAGGTCCGGTGAGAAGAGCAAGTGGACGCCTGAGGGTTCTCACTCTAGGGGACCTCCAACGTGCTACAACTGCGGTAAGGTGGGGCACATCGCTTGTGTTTGTCCTCAAGGAGGAGTGGAGCAAGAGGCAAGCCAGGAGCAGACGGTGCGCTCCGGCCCCAGTGTCGCAGAGAAAGGAAAGATGGCAGAGTCGAGCGCTTCTCGGTTCCAACCGTTGCAACCAAGGGCCTACAACCTTGGACAGCAGGAAGAGATCCGCCAAACCGATGTGGTGACAGGTATGAGGAAATTTAAGTTTAACTTTGTGCTTCATACTTTTAGACCTTTATGTGTGATGTCTATGTTATAGGCTTCGTATTAGTTTCCGGATACCCCGCTAGGGTATTGTTCGATACGGGAGCATCACACTCCTTTCTTGCGGAGAGCTTCATCCGGAGAATAGGAGTTGAGTCATTCTCGGTGGACGCGGAGCTGAAAGTGCGCATGCCCAATGGGTCATCCATGACCACCGGGGCCAAAGGGCGCATTTGTTGGGAGATGGACGGAGTTGACTTCATATTGGTAGCAGCGGTTTTACCATTGGTTGAGTTTGATGTGATTTTGGGCATGGACTGGCTTGCAGAGCAGCGCGCCAGTATTGATTGCCTATCCAAGGTGGTGACCCTAAGGAGCAAGGGGCAGGCAGAAGTCAAATTTGAGGTCCTTTGTGGAGTGGCATTTTCCCTGATTTCGGCCATGCAGTTGATGCGGGCGGTTAACCAAGGTGGTGTAGCGCTTGTAGCGATATTGGAGGTTCGCCTCTCCCAGTTGTCTATTGAGGAAGTGCCCGTAGTGGCAGAGTTCAAGGATGTGTTTCCGGATGAACTTCCTGGAGCGCCTCCTCGGTGGGAGATCGAATTCTCGATCGAGTTAGTGCCGGAGGCTAGGCCGGTGTCACGTCCTCCGTTTAGGATGGCACCAAAGGAGTTGGCTGAACTCAAAGTACAGTTGCAGGAACTGTTGGAGCAAGGATATATCAGACCCAGTTCTTCTCCGTGGAGCGCACCGGTGTTGTTTGTAAAGAACAAAGACGGTGGTATGCGGCTGTGCATAGACTACCGAGAGCTGAATAAACTGACCGTCAAGAATAAGTATCCGATTCCTCGGATAGACGACTTGTTCGACCAATTGGTGGGGTCAGTGGTGTATTCAAAATTAGACTTGAAGTCGGGCTATTACCAGTTGCGAATTCGGGATGAGGACATACCCAAGACTGCATTTGGTACAAGGTATGGACACTTTGAGTTTACGGTGATGCCGTTCGGGCTAACGAACGCGCCATCTATGTTCATGGATCTTATGAATCGAGTATTTCGGGAATACTTGGATTCTTTTGTGGTTGTCTTCATTGACGACATCTTGGTGTATTCCAAATCGAAAGTGGAGCATGAGACCCACTTGAGAGTGGTCTTGCAGGTGTTGAGAGAGAATCAGCTGTATGCAAAGTTCTCAAAGTGCGAGTTCTGGTTAGCGAAGGTGGCATTTTTGGGCCACATGATTAGTGGGGATGGGGTGGTAGTGGATCCAACAAAAGTGGAAGCCATCAGAGATTGGCCGGTTTTGAGGACTGTGGCAGAAGTCCGAAGTTTTCTTGGACTAGCTGGGTACTATAGGAGATTCGTGGAGAATTTTTCGCGGATAGCTCTACCCCTCACCTCACTCACTCGTAAAGATCATAAGTTTGTGTGGACTCAAGAGTGCAGTCAAGCATTTGAGGCACTGAAGGAGAGACTGATGATGGCTCCAATCCTAAGTCTACCGCAAGGGACCGAGGGATTTCAGATCTTCAGTGATGCATCAGGATGCGGGTTGGGTTGCATTTTGGTGCAACATGGCAAGGTGATAGATTTTGGGTCTAGGCAGCTGAAGCTACATGAGAGGAATTACCCCGTCCATGACTTGGAGTTGGCGGCGGTAATTTTTGCGTTGAAAATATGGCGAAACTATGTTTATGGTGCAAAGGTGGAGATCTTCACGGATCATAAAAGCCTGAAGTATCTCTTGGATCAAAAGGACTTGAACATGCAGCAATGCAGGTGGGTTGAGTTCCTTAGAGACTACGAGGTGACGATTCAGTATACGCCAGGTAAAGCCAATGTGGTGGCGGATGCCTTGAGTAGAAAGTACTCGGGGCAAGGGAATTGGATCGAAGCTCATGATGAGCGGTTGGTACGGGAATGAGAGTCCCTTGGTTTGGAATGTGTGGCGAGAGGCGAGTCCAGCATGGCTCGGTTGAACTGGATTGAAATGCAGAACAACTTGTCCGATCGTATTCGGGAAATGACCCGTTTGGATGTGGAGTTTCAACTATATGTGGTGGAGGCTAAAAAGGGCGAGAGCAGCGCCTGGGAGATGATTGATGAGGTTCTGAGGAAGGACAGAAGGGTTTGTGGACAACAGTTCGGCAAGCTCCGTGAGGAGTTGATGTTTGAGGCTCACTTCACAAAGTACTCCATACACACGGGCAGTACAAAGATGTACTTGGATATGAAGAAATCCTTTTGGTGGCCGGGGCTGAAGCGGGACGTAGCTTTGTATGTGAATCGTTGCCAAACTTGTGCCTTGGTGAAGGCCGAGTGTCAGAAGCCGGGTGGGTTCCTGAAGCCTCTTCCAATCCCTGAGTGGAAATTTGATGACATCTCCATGGATTTTGTACATGGTCTGCCTAGATCGCAGCAAGACAATGATGCTATTTGGGTGATTGTGGATCGCTTAACCAAAGTGACTCACTTCATCCCAAATCGGAAGGAGGACAGCGTAGAGAAGCTGGTAAAGTTGTATGTTCGCAACATTGTGCGACTGCATGAGATTCCTAGAAGTATAGTCAGCGATCGTGACGGACGTTTCACGTCCAAGGACTGGAGGTTGGTTCAGAAGAGTTTGGGGACGAAGCTAAAGTTCAGTACGATGTTCCATCCTCAAACTGACGGGCAAACCAAAAGAATGAACCGTACTATGGAGGATATGCTGAGAATGTGCATTCTTGACTTCGGCAAGAAGTGGGAGGATCACCTTTTCATGGTGGAGTTCGCGTACAATAACAGTTATCAAGCAAGTATAAAAATGGTTCCATACGAAGCTTTGTATGGGAGACGATGTCGAACACTGATGTCTTGGACAGAGGCGGGAGACACCAAAATTTTGGGAAAGGAGGTGGTAGTTGACGCTTGTGAGTTGGTACGGACCATTCAAGAGCGTATGAAGGTGGCGTAAGACCGGCAAGCAAAATACTTTAATGCTCGTCACAGGAAGTTGGAGTTTGCGGTAGGTGATTGGGTCTATTTGAAGATCAAGCCGTTCAAAGGCGTCTCACGGATTCGCCGACTCAAGAAGTTGAGTCCAAGGTTTTTGGGACTTTTTGAAGTTGTTGAACGGGTGGGAGAAGCAGCCTATTGGTTGGCGTTGTCCGCGGAGCTGAGTGGATTGCATGACGTCTTCCATGTCTCCGTCTTGAGGAAGGCCTTGGTGGAGGCTAGTGTGGTGATTGAGCCGACATCGGTGCCGATAGAGGAAGACTTGAGGACGCGAGTTCGTCCAATTGCTATAGAGGATTCAGAGATTCGGCAGTTGTGGAATAAAGAGGTCAAACTCGTGAAAGTCCGATGGGACAATTGCGGTCGTGAGGAGCTCTCTTGGGAGCGAGAACAAACCATGCTGGAAGAGTATCCAGAGCTCTTCAGTTCAGGTACCATTTAAGTTTTGTTCCTTTTTGCTTTGTAATTTCGGGACGAAATTCTTTTAAGGGGGAGAGAATTGTAACGCCCCAAAATTTGAAAGAGGGACGATCAGCGTTCTTGGCCAAGTTTTGGTCTTAGTTGGGGGTCACATGGCATAGGACACGGGCGTGTCCCTGGGCGTGTCCCGCTCGGGTGAAGTAGTAAGGCGCGTGGTCGTCGAATTTCGGTCGACGAAATGTTTGGGAGGTCACTCCCTGGAACACGGGCGTGACAGGGGGCGTGTCCCCTCGGTTCGACGATCGTCGAGTGTCGATTGTCGATCGTCGAGTGGCGATCGTCGAGTAGGGGTACACGACCTAGGTCACGGGCATGTCCCAGGGCGTGTTAGGGCCGTTCGACGATTTCCCCAGCAATCTGCGTTCGACGATTTTGCCAGGGATCTGCGTTCGACGATTTCCCTGCGTTCGACGATTTTGCCAGGAATCTGCGTTCGACGATTTCCCTGCGTTCGACGATTTTGCCAGGGATCTGCGTTCGACGATTTCCCTGCGTTCGACGATTTTGCCAAAGTCTCCGTTCGACGATTTGGCAACATTCGATGATCTTGACTCGACGATCGTCGAGCGCGGTGCGGATTGTGGCGTGTTTGACTCTGTCGACGCGGAGTGTCGACATAGTGGTTTTTGGCGGGATCTTGACTAAATGTCCCGACACAATTTGATTGGTCGCGGACGTGTCCTGCTCCGGTTTGGTGAACTGTGCGGTGTTCAGCCCCTTTTGTCCAGGTCAGACCTGGATCGTAGCCGTGCATTTCCCTTTTGTGGGAATCGATGGCTGGTGGTTAATCCGATTGGGATATGCCTGTGTATAGGGTTTCAACAACCTTATTTTTCTGCCGGTGGTTCTCTGTCTGAGTTCTAGAGAGAAGGGAGAGCGAAGGAGGAAGAAGAGGTTGCGGTGCTTTTCATCCGGCTATTTTTCCATGGCTAGGAAGAGGAGTCGGAAGGTAACGACACTTCTCCTCTTGGTTTTAGGATGCATGTTTTAGCAACTTTTATTTTCTAGTTTTGGGCACCAAACTCTCAAATGAGAGGGGTTTGGGTCGCCAAGGTTCAAGAGGAACCTCCGGGTCGATTGAGTCCGTCCCCGACATATTTTTGCATTAGAGATCCGCTTCGTTAGTGGATTAGGCATGGTGGGTGAAGCCGTAGTCGCGACCGTTAGTCCGACTCGGTGATGTTGCATATGAGGTTTAAGGATTCGTAGAGATCCGTTGCGGCAAGAGGCCGTTTGTGATGTGTGATGTTTGTGGTGTTCTTCCCATTATCTTGCGTGAGTACGTGTGGCCGGTACCAGACAAGGTTAGCTCCCCATTGGCGGTAGATGGTTTCCTTGGTGGACATGGTTAGCTCCGCATGGGTGGTAGATGATTTCCTTGGTGCACGGGAACGCTGCAGCACGAATGAGGGATTAGGGTGGAATTGTCTTGGATTGTGATGTGCCAAGGCGTGGCTGTGTCTCCGTGGTCGGCTGGCTATCCCGTGACATGCAAGTCATGTGTGGAAAGTGTCCCGACGAGACTGGTCCCCTTTTGTGAGACTGATGAGAACGCCGAGCATGGGGCAAACCCGGGCAATGAGGCCATGAGCGGGTGGGGTCCAGAAAGGGTTCTTAGAATCGGTCAGTGTGTTGGACGGAATCCTGACATGAGAAGTCAGAGTTTGCCGGCAAGCCCGGGTCTACGACCGTGAGCGTGTGGGGCCTTGACAAGAGTTCCGTGTGGCGGCTTGTATGCCGTTGGGGGATTGTGGTTCTCCTTTGTTTGCGGCTTTATGCCAATGGGGAAATAATGAGTACCCAAATGATGTGATGTTGTGCTAGATGTTGATGCACGAAAACGGACAGGGATTCGGGCACCACCAGCTAACGGTTCGAACACCGGGGAATAGGGGAGGAAAGGAGAAGACTGTCGACCAATCGGTTACTAGCGGTCGCGGCTAAAGGACCGGAAAAGGGGGCCGCTGGCAGCGACAACAGCAGAGTTCGCCCGCCGCGGCTTAAATGCCACTCTTGCGGCGGGCTTTCCTTTACTTAAAAATGAGAAACAGTTACAACAAGTAAAAGAAGAAGCCGGCCGGACTACAAGCCGCAATACACTAGACTTGAGACCGCAGCTCTTAACAGGCGAGCTACTGGATCCCAGTCAGCGTGTCTTGGGGAGTGCACCCTCCCCCTATTTATAGGCTCGGGGGCCTGCCCAAACGGGCAGGGCTAAAGTTACCGGCTGCCCGGGGTACAGGAGAACCGGGCAGAGGTGAGGGGAAGCAAAAGAGAAAGAAACAAGAAAGGAGGGAAGCCGCGCGGCCTGGCGGATTCCTCCTGGCGAGCTGACGGCTGGGGCCTGGAGCCTTGTCGCTGAGCAGGGGCGGCGTTGGCAGCGGCCTGACATGGAGACCGCCCGGCTTGGGAGGCTTGGCGGCTTGAATACGCAGACCGCCCGGTCTGGAAAGCTGCGCGGACAGATCGCGGATTCCGGGCTTATCATAATCCCCGCACATTTTTAAGTTTCCAAAAAACTTCGAAAATGTAGAACTAAGCTGGAGACCGCGACTGCCTCATCGTCGTCTATAAAATCCCCTGACCCTTGACATTCTTCAGGATTCCTGCCAAGCCACGGGTCGCTACTCGCCACTTGCGGTCAGAATTTTGCAAGCCGACGCGATTTCTCTAGCGATGGATGTGATGTCATCAATGTTAGCCCGCAACAAGAAACCGCCAGAAACGAAACAGAGCCGGAGCGAGAACTCGAATGATTCTGCCCGTCAGACTGCCAAGAAGACTGGGAAGCCGGAGACATCAGCGGCTTCTGGAGCTGAAAAGAGGCCGACAGAGATCGTCGGCGGACCATCGCAGGCCGCAGTAGATCCCAAAGCGGTTTCGAAGGCTGCTCCACTGCAAACCGGAATTGCCAAATCCTTCGACCTGACTTTCTCTCCATCAGGAGAACCACTCCTAAAAATCGGTGGGACGGAGGAGAAGAGTGTTGAATCTGGGAAACCGTCCGAATTGCCGGGCAAGGTCGACTTAATCGTTGTGGATGACAACGAGCCGGAGAAGGCGCAGGAACCCGAGCGGACTTTGGTTGAACAGCACAAGCGGACTGAAAAGGTGTTCGGCTCCATGAAGTTGCTCGGAGCTGATTCCCATCGAATTCGGTCAACAAAGGGAGACGGGGTGTCAAACTCTGCAGGGTAGAAAGGGCGGACTGGAGCCGAGGAGTCCGCGGGCTCGGCGGACTGGCGATCAGCAAAGTGAAGTTGGCGGGCAGGAGTTCCCCTAGCAGCTTCTCTGAAGAACTCTCTGAAAGCAAACTCTTCCTCTTGAGGGCGCAGAGGGGCTGCGGTCTGAGCAGGGTTCCGAGGAGTTTCTGGCGACTGCCGAAGCGGAGTTCGGCGAGCTGGGGTCTGGCGGACTGGCGAGTTCGCTGTGTCCGCTGCGGCCTGAGGAGCGAGCCGCTGGGCCAGCACGAGCAGAGCTTGGCTGATTGTGTCAAGACGCTGGTCGGTCTGCCGGCGAGACTGCTCGGCCTCAAGGCGAGCTTGCTCAATCGCGTCCCAAAGGGAGTCTTCTGAAGAGCTGGAGCGGTCTGAAGAGCGGGCTCTGCGGTCTGACATCTTGCGTCCACTGATTTCAAAACACTACTCGGATCTGAAGGTCGCATGTTAACTGTTGATGCACGAAAATACAAAGGGGGGTCGAGCACAACCAGCTAACAGTTCGAACACAGGGGGAATAGGGAGACTGCGAGTAGCGATCTACTAAGCGGATGAGAGCTGGAAGAAGAGCAGGGCCGTGAACCACGGCAACAACAGACTTCGCCCGTCGCGGCCTGAATGCCTCTCTTGCGACGGGCTTTCCCTTGATTGAAGAAGGATATCGTTACAAGTGAAAGGAAAAGACTGAGGGGAGCAGAGCAAGGGGGAGTCCGCAAGGCACAGGATTCGAGTCCGCAACTTGTAACAAGTAGGCTACTGGGTCCGAGTCAGCGTCCCTTGAGTGCACCACCTCCCCCTATTTATAGGATAGGGGGCCTGCCCAAACGGGCAGGGCTAAAATAACCGGCTGCCCGGGGTACAGGAGAACCGGGCAACGGTGACGGGAAGCAAAAAGAAAGAACACGCCAGTCCGCACAGAAGTGGCGGACTGGGCTCGCGAACTGGAGCTTCCACTGCTGCTGGGCGCGCCCACTGGAGGGCGGCAGCCTGGGCGGATGAGATACTGCGTCCGCCGCTGTAGAGAACCTGACCCAAAGCGCCGGCGGACTAAGCAGACAGGTCCTTGCGTCTGCTGCTGGAGTACCACCCTTGGCGCCCGACTGGTGACAATGCCGGACTGGGCGGACGGACAAATCCTGTCCGCGCCTGCTGAATGGGGGGCTTTGGAATCTTGCAGTATGTTGCGGACTGAGGGGTTAACACTAGATGCATACGCTATAGGGTGCCTTGGGTGAAGCCCGAGTGTTGCATTCATGTTGCATAGTAGGCCCTATTATTAAATGCTCAACAGTAAAGAACATGTATGATGTTTGAGACATCCAAGCCTGTTTCCTTAGTTGTTTTTCTTTCTTATGAATATTGCATACAAAGTGCTAACTTGCAGGTTAGAGGAGTACCCCGGGGTCCGTTAGGGGCGGTCGGGAGGAGATATGTTGGTTACACAGTTTGAGGTCAGCCTTTGCTGACCCACATTACTAATAATTTTTACAGGGCAAGGATCGCAAGCAGGAGCTAGCTCGCCGGTCAGAAAGGCCTAAGCCTCATGAAGTGTTACCTTTTTGCTGCTTCTCTGCTTTTATGACATTGTATGTATGATGCCCATGTGACCGACTTGCATGCCGAGGTAGACTAGGTGTGCTTATGCACTTTTATGACTGATGTATTATTTGAGTTTAGACTCACTCTTGTTGTAAGGCCATAAAGCCATCTTGTTACTCTTGTAGGCGTGGATAACTTCTAGTCTTGCTTGTTGTTTCCGCTGTGTTGTGTTATGAGCTTTGGGATTGTGTAGCTATATCATCTTATAATACTGAAGCCGTGGCGTCTGTATGTTGTGGGCCCCGACCGGACCCATATTATACGGTCATTACAGGGGAGGTGTTACACCGTCAATCTCGAGCTATATGCCCCACCCGTCCGCAATTGAAGCACGTACGAGTATCCGGCTTGGAGGTGGCCCCCAACGTTGCTCCCGATGCAACCGAGGAAGGAGCTTGTCCCATCGTCTTGGGCCTCTTGCCCCATTTCTTCTTATAAAATGACTTCGTTGGTTGGGGCACTTTAAACTCCGGCTGTGACACAGCCAATGCCCTCTTCCCTTGCACTCTCTTCATGTATTTTTGCAGCGCGCTTGCAGTGTAGACCAACGCCTGGAAGCCTTGGTTCACAGAACTAGAGAGCGGGAACCTCAGCTCGTCCCGCAGTCCTTCGTAGAGCCTATTTGTCTTTCTCTGCTCATCAGCAAATATCGAACCCGCATATCGCCCTAAGCGTGTAAACTCATGCAGGTAAGCTTCCACACTGCCATCATCTTGCGTCAGCCTTTGGAATTCATTCTCCATGACAATCCGTTGCGCCACAGGAAGGTGCTTCGCTAGGAAGAGTCGAGAGAATTCTCCCATCGATACTTGTGTTATGGGACGACCCACCAAGTGATGCAGCTCCATCTCGTCCCACCATAATATAGCCTCTCCTTCAAGAAGGAAGGTAGCTAGGGTGACTTTCTGATGCTCCTCTGTTCCAATCGCCGTCATGATCTGCTTGACGCGCGATAACCAATCCTCAGCCTGTGCAGGAGCTCCCACTCCCGAGAACGTCGGCGGGTGAAAACTCATAAACCGCGTCAACTGCTTCTCAGCGGTTCGAGGATTCACAACCACAACAGGTTCTGGCCTCGCCTGCACCTGTTCTGGCTTCACGGCCGGCTACGCCTGCCCTTGCGCCTGCCCAACCGGCTATCCTTGAACCATGGCAAACAAAGCCTCAACAATTTGTCGCACGGTTTCTGCAGATGGCGGAGGTGTAGGCACCTCAGTTGGTGCCATACTTTCATCCGAACGCTGGGGCTCCGATTGCCCCGCACCACTCCGAGTCACCTAAAGGGGGCAAGACACACACATTAGTGGCCTTACACAAGCAAACAACACAAAATAGGAACGTGCAGGTTCCTCAAACACAAGTGTTAAAATTTTCTCAATGTGGTCAGCAAGATAGCCCAAACGCCAAATTAATATCTTCGGAACTACCCAGTTCTCACATTGAACCAGCGGAAACCAAGGAACAAAGGTAAATCCCAACAAACAATGGAAGCACAAGCAGGTCTTTTATTCATTCACTTCTTTACAACACGAGGCATACATAGCGAGACATGATTTCGCTAGTATAACAGCTGTAAATAGAAAGCACCAAAAAACAAGCCGGGCGGACAGCACCGGAGTCCGCCGAGACCGCGAGGTCGCCGAGGTCACCGAGTCCGCTGAGATCGCCCAAGCTAAACTGCAATCCGCCGAATAGCCACGGAGTTCGCCGAAGCCGCGAGGCCGCGCGGACACACCGTTATTCGTCTCCTGCTGAACCTGAACTGAGGAACACCCCCTACCCGCCTGAAGCTGACGGACAGGTTATTGAAGCTGGCAAAGATGAAATAGAACTGACAAGCCGCAGAGCTACCTCCTGCTGAGTCCGCAGAGACCGCACACTTCCAAGTACTTGACCGAAGTCACAGCCAAACTCCTGGCTCCTTGAAGCTACCCGCGCGACCTGCACACAACAAACGTCAGCACTAAAACAATCCGCGCGGACTAACAAAATGAGACCACAGCACTTCGCCCAACCCAACTTACTGTTCACTCAAGTTACTTAGGTTACTGTAGATGTGCCAGGGAGGTCCTATTTATAGGCAAGGTGAGGAGTGTGGTCACCGCCCAAGAGATAGCGACACCGCCCCAGCCCGCGCGATAGCAAAACTCCGTCCGCCGAGTCCGCAAGGACTTAGCCGGATACCAAGGAAAACCGCCAGGAGCAAGGCAACCATTGACGAACCCTCTCCAGTCCGCCCAAGCTATGCGGACAAGGCATCAGCCCGCAAAGCTCCAACCACTACAGGACAGCAATACCCCTTCAATGGCTGTCCGCACCAACCCGAGGCAGTCCGCAAGACTCACACCTCAATCCGCCACAAGTCCACGACCAAAGGCAGATAGCAACAGTCCGCCCGGTCACAGCGGACTTGGCAGATACCGCGGACACCATGGTATTGGCACAAAGTGTGAACAAGTCCAAAACCATCAAAGGCCAATGCGAGCATGGCGGACACAAACTCCCGTCCGCCAAACACCCTAGCACAAACCGCCATCAGTCCGCGAGCTCCTCACACTCTTATCCAACGCAGCCGCCTCCTCCCGGACTCCAAAACCAGTCCGCCAAAACGATCTCCACAGCAAAGCACCTGCTGTGCCACCAGAGCTCGACAAGGCCTCAGCCAAGCTCTAAGCTCAGTCCGCAACAGCCCAAACCACGGACACGCCAGTCCGCAAGCTACCCGCGAACATGAGCCAACCCGCCTGTCAGCACAAGCTTGCACCCGCGGCCACTGAGCAATGCACCAGTCCGCAAGCCTCCATCCGCTCAGGCCGCTCCTTGGCAAAGCCAATCATCAAACACCCTATCCGCAGAAACCAGGCCGCATAGTACGCGGACTCCATGCAACAAGCCGCTCAAAAGACAGCCGGCTTTCCACTAGACCTTCCACCAGGCCGCACATCATAGTCCGCCCAGTCTGCCTAGTCTGCCAAAGCTGTCCGCCCCAGGCCGCCCGGCCTGTCCCGTCAACCACTTCCACTTCACAAAATTCAACACTCCCCCTTGAAGTGGGAAGTGGTGACCAAGCCCAGCAAGCTGCGCAAGCGTTCAAAGGGCCCCTTCGACAGTGGCTTCGTGAAGATTTCAGCAAGATTATCTTCACTCCGAACATGCCCGACCAGCAGAGACCCCTCCAACACCTTCTCCCGGATAAAGTGGTGATCAATCTCTATATGCTTGGTCCTGGCGTGACACACTGGATTGTTAACTAGTTTGAGAGCACTCTCATTGTCACCCCGGAGTAAAGTAGGCCCTTGCACTTCTTCATGAACATCCTCTATAAGCCTCCTTAACCAAACGGCTTCCCGAGCAGCCAAGGCCGAAGCCTTATACTCCGCCTCCGTGGTTGAAACCAACACCGAGTCCTGCTTCTTGCTACACCACGAGATGCTAGCTGAACCGCAAGTGAACACATAACCTGAAGTAGACCTTCGATCATCCGAATCACCTCCATAGTCAGCATCCGTGTACCCGAGCAACGCAAACTCCGCGTCCCTTCTATAGAGGAGTCCCATGTCAGAAGAAGCCTTGACATACTTCAGAATTCCCTTTGCCGCCACTAGATGAGATTACCTTGGTTCAGCCATATACCGACTTACTCGGCCAACAGCATAAGCGATATCCGGCCTTGTAATCGTCAGGTAGATCAAGCTCCCCACAAGAGCCCTGAACACCAAGGGCTCAGGAAGAACCCTTCCCTCATCTCGTCGAAGCTTCATCCCAGATTCCAGTGGAGTAGAGCACTTCTTCCCTTCGCCCATGCCGAACAGCTTCACAATGCGATCAGCATACCCTTTCTGGCTAATGAGAACCCCGCACTCCTTCCTCTCCACTTCCAGACCGAGAAAGTGATGCAACTCTCCCAAGTCTTTCATTTCGAAGCGTATAGCAAGCTCAGCCCTAAGCCTTGCTACTTCCCCCTCCGAATTTCCTGTGATGATCATGTCATCCACATACAGCAGGACCAAGACTCGTAGCTCTCCCTTCTTCTTGACGAACAAGCTTGAATCCGAGTTAGAAGCAAGGTATTCACAGAATTGCAAGTACTCTGCAATATTCCCATACCACGCTCTAGGAGATTGCTTCAACCCATAGAGAGCCTTCCTGAGTTTGCAGACATAGTCCGGATGCTTTTCAGAGACAAAACCAAGCGGCTGATCCATGAATATGTCCTTGTCAATCTCTCCGTAAAGGAAGACATTCTTCACATCGAGTTGCCACAACCTCCATCCCTTGCTAGCAGCCAAGACGATCACCATTCTTACTGAAGTCATCTTCGCAACTGGACTGAATGTCTCCTCATAGTCTTCTCCATACTGCTGTGAGAATCCTCTAGCGACCAGGCGAGCCTTGAAACGATCAATGCTCCCATCAGCCTTCTTCTTCAACTTATACACCCACTTGCAAGTAACCGGAGTAATGCCATCAACCTTGGGCACAAGGTCCCAGGTTTCATTCTTCTTCAGAGCATCAATCTCTTCTTTCATGACACCTTCCCACTCCTTCACTCCAGTGGCCTCATTGAAGTTTACAGGCTCTCGCTCATCCAGAGGACCTGCAAAGAAGCAGGAGACAAATCTCACTGCATTCCCATCACAGTACCGAGCCGGTGGCTTAACCACCCTCTTCGATCTCCGAAGACACGGCTCCTTGCTCACGGCTTCCGTTGCTTCTTCGGGCTCCACTCCTACCTGGGGCAAGCATTGAGCAGTGCTCCCCCTGCTTCCTGAGATTGAGGGCTCAGCCTCGGAGTTCGAAGCAACAGGAGCTGCTGGTGAAACAGCAAGCTCCTCTTCCAAGCCTTCAGCAGCCACCATCGATGCTTCATCAACCTTGCTACTTCCGGTTAGCTCCACCAAGCCACCTCCATATGACGTCAGCTCGTCAAAGACAACGTCTCTTGATACCATAAACTTCTTCGTCACAGGGTCCATGCATTTCCATCCCTTCTTCCGCTCATCGTAGCCAACAAAGACAAGCTTCCTTGCCTTCGCATCCAGCTTTGTCCGTGAAGCATCCGGGACATGCACATAACAAGTTGAACCGAACACCCGAAGGTGTCCAACACTCGGCTTCTCCTTCAGCAACAGCTCAATAGGAGTCTTCATGTTGATAGGGCTAAGTGGCATCCGGTTGATAACATAAGCAGCACAAGACATCCCCTCCGCCCAAAAGTACCTTGGGATATCTTTCGCATAAAGCCAGCATTTGCAGGTCTCCGTCAGATGACGGATCTTCCGCTCCGCTACCCCATTTTGTTGTGGAGTTTGAGCACAAGTAAGCTCTCGTTGGATCCCGTGCTTCCTGCAGAAGTTAGAAAACTCGGAGGAGACAAACTCACCCCCGTTATCAGTTCTAAGCTTCTTAATCCGCAAGCCAAGCCGGCTTTCTACCAAGTCCTTAAACTCCACAAACAAACGGAAGGCTTCCGACTTCTCCTTTAAGAAGTACACCCAAGTATACCTTGAGTAGTCATCAACCAAGACAAGCATGTATCTCCTTCCTCCAAGGCTGGCAGTAACCGTCGGTCCCATCAGGTCGCCATGAATACACTCCAATGGTTTCTTGCTCCTTGTTTGTGATTTATCAAACGGAAGACGATGTGCCTTACCGTATTGACAGCCCGCACAAACATGCCCATCACCAAAGGAGGACAACTTAGGCAACCCCCTCACCAAACTTCTATTAGCCATCGCCTTCAGCTTGTCCATGCCAATATGCCCCAGCCTCTCATGCCAGATAGCAGCACTATCATTGGCCCTCATTCTATCAACATAAGCACTGGTGGAAAGAACAAACAAGTTCTTCACCCTCCTCCCAACATGAGCAACACCAGCCTTAACCGCTGATACATTGCGAAGGAACCTCACGTCTGTTGGCCCAAACAGAACGTGATACCCAGCGTCCACCGCATTGGTCACTGAGAAGAGGTTCTTCTTCATGCCCGACACGTGATACACACTCCTTAACGTGAGTGGCCCCTGATCACTACCCAAAGACACGACCCCCTCTTTCTCTACTACATAAACAGTATTATCAGCAGTGATAATAGCTTCATTACCTGAGTAAGCCTGCATGGAGGTGAACTTCAACTTGTCTCCGGTGAGGTGATGACCACACCCGGAGTCCACGATCCACTAGCTGTTGAAGTCCTCAGCAGACAAGGCCCGGACACAAGTGCCCGACATAAAAGCTCCGCCCCATCCGACTTCTTCACTTCTCGAGCAAGCTTCCTCCTTTCCCGCAGCATGCCCAGGCTGCAGTTTGACCTTGCAGTCCCGCGTGAAGTGCCCTCGCTGATGACACCGGTAGCACTTCAGGTTCTTCTTCCAGTCCTTAGGAGCATTGCTCCTCTCCAGCGGATATGAAGTTGAAGTCTCCTTCTCACCAGCGGCCTGCACCTTCTTCTTCTTCTTCTTCCCTTCCCATCCTTTCTTCTTGCCTGAGAAGAGAGCTTCGCTGCCTTCCTGATTCAGGTTCACTCTAGCCATCTGCCTTGCTAAGCTCTCCTGCGAGGCAAGCAGATTCTCCAGCTCCAGCAAAGACGGCTGAGTAGCCCACCCTTGAACAGATGTAACAAAGGCCACATACTCCTTCCGCAAGCCGCGGATAATGTGCCTTTTCATCTTTGCCTCAGAGATAGGCTCATCAGGATCTAGTGCCGACAGCTCAGCACACAAGCTCTTCATCTTTAAGAAGTACTTGGAGATGGAAAGGTCTCCCTGAGTTGCCCTGGCCAACTCATTCTCCAGGAACTGAAGCCGCGCCACATTCTTCCTATTGAACAACTCATTAATGGTTGTCCAATTATCAGCAGCCGACTCACACCCAACGATGTGATCAAACAGTTCCGGAGACACAGCTCTCTTCAGAATGAACTCCGCCTTAGCATTTGTTCTTCTCTAGCGCCTAACCTGCTCAGCAGTACCGAACACAGCAGTCACTTCTTGTCTATCGTCACCACCGACGACTTCCCACAACTCCTCGCCAAGAAGATAACTCTTCATGCACGACTTCCACTTCTTGAAGTTAGTCGGCGTTAAGAGTT
Source organism: Platanthera guangdongensis (assembly GCA_039583875.1). NCBI lineage: Eukaryota > Viridiplantae > Streptophyta > Magnoliopsida > Asparagales > Orchidaceae > Platanthera > Platanthera guangdongensis. The sequence goes on along the minus strand of CM077147.1, from coordinate 82,197,762 downwards.
CAATGCCCAGACCTCTTGCAAAACTCCCTTCCATTGCAAACACCTGTTGGCACCCTTTCAGAAGCTTCGAGCAACAACACAGGTTGATCACCACTCAATCACTGAGTAACAACACTGGCTGACTTCCGCTCACGCAACTGAACCTCAGAAACCTCCCTCTGATACCATGTTAAAATTTTCTCAACGTGGTCAACAAGATAGCCCAAACGCCAAATTAATATCTTCGGAACTACCCAGTTCTCACGTTGAACCAGCAGAAACCAAGGAACAAAGGTAAATCCCAACAAACAATGGAAGCACAAGCAGGTCTTTTATTCATTCACTTCTTTACAACACGAGGCATACATAGCGAGACATGATTTCGCTAGTATAACAACTGTAAACAGAAAGCACCAAAAAACAAGCCGGGCGGACAGGACCGGAGTCCGCCGAGACCGCGAGGTCGCCGAGGTCGCCGAGTCCGCTGAGATCGCCCAAGCTAAACTGCAATCCGCCGAATAGCCACGGAGTCCGCCAAAGCCGCGAGGCCGCGCGGACACACCGTTATTCGTCTCCTGCTGAACCTGAACTGAGGAACACCCCCTACCCGCCTGAAGCTGGCGGACAGGTTATTGAAGCTGGCAAAGATGAAATAGAACTGACAAGCCGCAGAGCGACCTCCTGCTGAGTCCGCAGAGACCGCAGAGACCGCACACTTAAAAGTACTTGATCGAAGTCACAGCCAAACTCCTGGCTCCTTGAAGCTACCCGCGCGACCTGCACACAGCAAACGTCCGCACTGAAACAATCCGCGCGGACTGACAAACTGAGACCGCAACACTTTGCCCAACCCAACTTACTGTTCACTCAAGTTACTTAGGTTACTGTAGATGTGCCAGGGAGGTCCTATTTATAGGCAAGGTGAGGAGTGTGGTCACCGCCCAAGAGATAGCGACACCGCCCCAGCCCGCACGATAGTAAAACTCCGTCCGCCGAGTCCGCAAGGACTTAGCCGGATACCAAGGAAAACCGCCAGGAGCAAGGCAACCATTGACGAACCCTCTCCAGTCCGCCCAAGCTATGCGGACAAGGCATCAGCCCGCAAAGCTCCAACCACTACAGGACAGCAATCCCCCTTCAATGGCTGTCCGCACCAACCCGAGGTAGTCCGCAAGACTCACACCTCAATCCGCCACAAGTCCACGACCAAACGCAGATAGCAACAGTCCGCCCGGTCACAGCGGACTTGGCGGATACCGCGGACACCATGGTCTTGGCACAAAGTGTGACCAAGTCCAAAACCATCAAAGACCAATGCGAGCATGACGGACACAAACTCCCGTACACCAAACACCCTAGCACAGACCGCCATCAGTCCGCGAGCTCCTCGCACTCCTATCCAACGCAGCAGCCTCCTCCCGGACTCCAAAACCAGTCCGCCAAAACGATCTCCATAGCAAAGCACCTGCTGTGCCACCAGAGCTCGACAAGGCCTCAGCCAAGCTCTAAGCTCAGTCCGCAACAGCCCAAACCACGGACACGCCAGTCCGCAAGCTACCCGCGAACATGAGCCAACCCGCCTGTCAGCACAAGCTTGCACCCGCGGCCACTGAGCAATGCATCAGTCCGCAAGCCTCCATCAGCTCAGGCCGTTCCTTGGCAAAGCCAATCAGCAAACACCCTATCCGCAGAAACCAGGCCGCATAGTTCGCGGACTCCATGCAACAAGCTGCTCAGAAGACAGCCGGCTTTCCACTAGACCTTCCACCAGGCCACACATCATAGTCCGCCCAGTCCGCCTAGTCCGCCAAAGCTGTCCGCCCCAGGCCGCCCGGCCTATCCCGTCAACCACTTCCACTTCACAAAATTCAACAACAAGAATTTGCATTCCTATCATGGACATTTAGGAGTTCAAACGTATTAACGTGGTTTGCACAGACACGTGCTCGCCACCCCACAAAAGAAGGCGACCACGACTTCGAGAGGGAAAGACCAAAACAACTGATACTAAAAATGTAACAACCTCATCCGTTCATATAATATATACTAGAAGGTCTGGCCAGGGCCCTACAACATATACCACAAAACAGACGATGACGCTACGGAGTGGTACCAGAGTAGCGCAGTGCACCTATCACATTGCATTCAAGCGGAAGCCTATAACACTACACTTGAACTCCTCACTTGAATGTCTAACATATAAAACTCCACGTTTTATATATTATAGGAATGTCTTACAACACATATAAATAGCTGGCCTTATGGCCTTACAGGGCTTTCAAACAGTGGCCCAAACATTCGCACGCAGGCCAACCACATCAAAATAAAACATAACATTTATCCAAATTAGCCTTCGCGGGCTAACAGCGACAGCAACAAAAGCAGTAGGGACTTCAACCCTTATGCATCCCGCTCGGTTCTCCAGTACCTGCACAGGGACATTCCACCCAAGGGTGGCAAACAGAGGCAACAGTCAGCATTTAGCTGACCAAATTATAACGACCCTACCCCTTTCTCGGGGCAGCGATATTCTTCCCTGCATGCATAACATATCACAAGCATGTATATATATCTCATATAATGTGCTTTCACGCACACATGCCATCACAACCGTTAGCCACCCGGCCCAACGGTCCGTGCACTCAGGGCACATTCCTGGTGTACTGTCAAATCAGTTGCCCACCACCGTATCAGGGTCACAGCCCAACGACAACTCACTTGAGCATTTACTCCATGGCGTGTAGCCGGAGTTTTATAGTATTAGTGAACCGGGATTGGCCCGTAGCCCCCCATTGTATCACGACACGTAGGCCTAAGACTCTTACTATGCGCTCCAACAGACCGCACCTTCTGGTATCACGTCGGACGGACATAACGCAGGTAGGATCCTCCACTCCCCGTTGCTCAAATCACCTTGTCGTCACCGAGTATGGCGTACTCGCGGCTACAAAAGGCGCGGGTCGGTCTCACCAATCCTGTTCTGGCATTCAATCCTGAGTATTTCTCTTACACCCATTCATATCACAACATTAGCAGGTCTTTCCTGTGCACACCAGTACTTCCTACTACTCTCTTCATAGGATGACACCGCATATATCACAAATGTCAGGGGTCTTTCCTGGCTACCATGCCAATACTTCCTGTTACTCTCTTCACAGGTGGACTCCCTATGAACATTAAGCATTACAAAGGGTATTTCATGGAATTCCAATCCAGTACTTCCTGTTACTTCCTTTCACAGGTGGAACCCAACAGCACAAGCAACACAAGCATTCTACGGGTATTTTCCTGGACTACCACTCCAGTACTTCCTGCTACGTTCTTTCACAGGTCCAACCCGTTGACTCCTAAACTACGCGTTTATCACGGAGTCTTCTCCGGTTCGTATGCAACATCACCAATCCAGACCAACCTGTCCAGATGGGCTTCACACAGCATGCCTATTCCGTACTCCAATTCCAGATCTATATGCCAACAAAGGGGATTCTATGAATCAACCCAAAGACTCCCAAAACCAGCCACCTTTTGGTGGGGGAATCACATACTAATGCCAAATGGAAGCCTTCACATGGCTAGGAAGAAGGGTCGTTACCCTTGAAGACCTCTTCGGTGCCATGATCTGTTAACTGGCTAGGAAGATCCGCAACAGCTTTTCCTCCGCAACGCCGGCCTCGGATCTCTCGTCGGAAAACCGCAGCAGCACCGGTGACCAGCCCCTTTCCTCCTCCTCCTTCTTCCTCTCCCTTTCTCTCACTAGGAATGTAGAAAGAGAAGACCAAATGAAAAATGAGATTTCCCTTCTCATCCACGGCCTTAAGGAAACAGGGAGGCAGCTCAGCCATTGGATCCCAACTGAAGGAACAGATGGCCATGATTTTGCCACAAAAGCACAAATTTGCCTGACACGGCCTATGACACGCCCGTGTCATAGGCCGCGTGCCTCAAGCGGCACTCAACCGACTTATCCAATCCAGTGACACGCCCATGTGACACGCCCGTGGCACGGGCCGTGTCACCCACGCCTTCAGACACGCCCGTGTCTGTGGCCGTGTTCATCAGGCTGAAAAAAATCTCAAAATCACCCGAGACTCACACGGCCTGTGACACGCCCGTATTTCAGGCCGTGTGCCCCATACACGACACTAGACACGCCCCAGCTCAAATTCGTCGGGATGAGTTTGTCGACCGCGCTGACACGCCCTATAACATGCCCGTGTCATAGGCTGTGTCCTAAGCACTCGACGATCGTCGACCAAATTTTGTCGACCACTCAGCGACGGTTCCTCCCGAACACTCGTCGAATGCAGGACATGCCCTGGGACACGCCCGTGTCCCAGGCCGTGTCACCCCAAAACTGAGCCTGCTGAAAATGGGCTGTTACAGAGGATACTCAAGGCTCGCTAAGAAAAGCATGAGGAAGAAGTTAAAAGAATTCATCTTCTCCAAAGGTGCCCCCTCAGGTCTATTTATAGATTTCCAAACTTGGTCTGCCAAAACCGTAACTTTGCTGCCTCATTTCCTTATAGCAGCCCAATTAGGCCTGCAAATAACATAACTCTGCTGTCGAAAAAGGTTATTTGCACGCCTCCAAGAGCATCCAGGTGATTTCGCCTCTGGACACCACTCGGTGAGTGGTCCGTGGAAGCACCACTCACCTGAAGCGGCGGATGCTGGATTTGCCAAGCATTGGCCTCCTAGCCTCATCAAAGGGCGAGTGCGGGTTTTGCCCACCACTCGTTCGACTCGGCGAAAGCCCTCCTACCTGCGCATTAAGGCGTGAGTCTTGGGTGAGTGCGTGATGAAGATCGCACGCGCTCGAGGGCCTTCCTGTCTCCCATATCTTGGGCGAAAGACCATTGATGCATTGGGCGAGTGCGGGTCTTCCTACCCCACTCGCCATTCCAACTAGCTTGAACCTGAGGGTCCTCTTGTTATGACTTGAACTCATCGGAGGGTCCCACTCAGCTAATACAAGGCTGTACACACGGGAAGCGGTGAAGCCCCGCTGACGAACCCCGGGTTGCCGGTGGCTGGCAAGCCCGAGGCCTCCAGCAGCCATTCTCTTCGCATCGTCTTTGATCTGCTTTGTGTCGCCGGCCTCCACGCTGAAAACCGCCACCGCAAAGATCGGCGAGGTCAGGATGAATCAGGGAAGACGCCTTCGATTCTCCATTGCTACGCCAGTCGCCGTTGAAGCCGCCGCTGCTCGAAGCCGCCACCGCCGTTGGATCTGTCCCTGTTCAACGGTCACGATCCCCTCTTCGCTTCTTTGTTGTTGCTCTTCTGAGTTTTGCTTCCACATTTGATGAATCTAGATGTGATATGTTGTTTCTTTAGCCTTATAAAACAATCGTTGTATGCTTGAAGAGTGGGCACGTTTACCCTTGTATAGTGTAAAGCGGTCACCTTAGGCATAAGGCCCCCCTCGGGCCGCCCGACCCTTAGGGGGAGGGACCTTACAATGGCATTAGAGCATATACCAATCCATTTATGTGGAGATGCCTCAAAATCGAACGCGGATTCTATACACAGGTGTGTATAGAAAAAGTTATACACACCTATAAATATATAATAAAATAATATTATTATAATAAAAAAAGCAAGTGTAGGCCGTCTGTGTGGATGCAGGCACACGCAAAAACCATAAAAGTATGGAACACGGATCTCCCTGCTTTCCTCTCTGCAAGACATTATAATATTTTTTGGTATATATATATATATATATATATATATATATATATATATATATATACACAAACAATACACTGCGGTTCTTAGAAAGAACCGCAGTGTATTGTGTGTGTATATATATATATATATATATATATATATATATATATATATATATATATATATATATATATATACAATACACTGCGGTTCTTAGAAAGAACCGCAGTGTATTGTTATATATATATATATATTCCCAGCTCACGAAAGAGGTTTAAAACAGCCGACGACGACACAGGTGGAGGAATCAAAGCATATTCCTGAGCGGCGGCGGAAGGCTCGGAGCTCCGACGGAAGAGGAAGGAGAAGAAGATTTCCGCGAACAGGTTTTCTGAGCGGGAGAAAGAGGCGGGAACAAGATTCACCGGTGATATTTCTTTCCATGTTTTTGGTGGGCCCGCCACGTGTCATCATCCTACACAGGTGTGTATAGAAAAAGCTATACACACCTGTGTATAGAAATCCTGTTCGCCTCTTTCTCCCGCTCAGAAAACCTGTTCGCGGAAATCTTCTTCTCCTTCCTCTTCCGTCGGAGCTCCGAGCCTTCCGCCGCCGCTCAGGAATATGCTTTGATTCCTCCACCTGTGTCGTCGTCGGCTGTTTTAAACCTCTTTCGTGAGCTGGGAATATATATATATATATATATAACAATACACTGCGGTTCTTTCTAAGAACCGCAGTGTATTGTTATATATATATATATATATATATATATATATATATATATATATATATATATATATACCAAAAAATATTATAATGTCTTGCAGAGAGGAAAGCAGGGAGATCCGTGTTCCATACTTTTATGGTTTTTGCTTGTGCCTGCATCCACACAGACGGCCTACACTTGCTTTTTTTATTATAATAATATTATTTTATTATATATTTATAGGTGTGTATAACTTTTTCTATACACACCTGTGTATAGAATCCGCGTTCCCGAGAGGCACCAACTTCACCATAAGGACGAGACTAGAGCATTGTTTCCCATCGTAGACAATTCAGAGATCAGAGACAATAACGTCGTCACTGTCCACCACACCTAGTGCAACTATCACAACAATTGCCTCAGCATACGCCACCACCCTCATGGTTTGGTTTCAGTCGACTATTCAACGTAGAGGATTTGACTTCTTACTACGAGGAGCACGTGTTCGTGGCCCCCTTTTCCACACCTCTACCTGAGAATTCATATCACATAGCCCCTCTACTTGATTCTTCACCTCCTATTGCCTTCACCAGTCCCTCTTTGTTACTACATGCAGAGTCACACCATATAGATCACATTGCACCATCGACGGTTCCACCGACACCGTAGTCAGCCGGAGATACATCTTTACCAGACGGAGATACATCATTGCCAGATGGAGATACGTCATTGCCAGACAGAGATACATTAGTGCCACCAGCTTTTACATACGACGCGCTTCACATTATCAATCATGACTTCTACACCGTGGGCGAGTAAAATATTATACGCTCTCTTGTCTGTTGGAGCGGTCAGCCCCTGCACGATGGTACATGGATTTCTTCAGAGGAGCTTGAGAGACTCGCCCCGTGGCTACACAGCGAGTATGACCATAGCCACTCCCCGGTTGCTTTTAAGTCGGGGGGAGTTGATGGCGCACTACGACCAACACGAGTGTATTCCCACAGGATGCGGTGATTCGCTGGCCGAGCTGAAGATCTAAGACCCTAGTTGCGTCCGAATGGTCGATCCGAGTCGAGTTCATATATAGTATTTTATATTTTGAGTTGTATTTTCCCCCGATCGGTCTAGATACATGTGAGCCATTTGATTGCGACGGTTATTTGATTTCTTTTGTTACAACAGTTATGTTAGGGTTTATAAAGAGTAATTTTATGTGCATATAGGTTTTGGCTACGTGCAAACCGCTCTTTCAAAAAAACTGCCAGAACAGCTAGGTGCAGACCAGCTTTTACGGGTTCACAAGTATTTATGATTTTTTAGTTTGGTTTGCACTTAACCTGGTTTGCACGTAGCCAAACTTGGTTTGCACATAACATCACCCATAAAGGAGGCAGATGCTGGTTCCTAGGGACATCGAAGGTTTTTTTTGAAAGTTAGAAACCGCCGGTCACCGTTCGGCGCAAAGCCAACGCTCCTCCTCCGGTGTGACGCCGATCCCGTCATTCTCCCGGTGCGACTCCAGGAATCCCCTCCTCCAGCTTCCTCACCCTCTCCGGTAAACCCAGCTCGCCGCCCCCTTAACCCGCAATTTCCTATTTCCCGTAAGCCCCTGTCATCTCCTTCCCGTTTCAACTCCTAACCGCTAGCCTTATTCCTACTTCTTCCCCTCCCCATTCCGGTGCGACGTCAGGAGCCCGCCCCTCCACCTCCATCTTCCTCGCCGATAAGCCCCTCCACCACCAGCGCCTGTCGTAGCCTTGGCCGCCCCTTCCCTCCTCCCTTTTCACCCACCGCAGTTCTCCCTCTAACCACCATTTCCCCCACTCCCGTTGATCCCGACAACCACTACTCCCCTAATTAATATTTTCCAATTAACCTTTGTTTCCCCTATAATCATTCCTCCTCCCTGTAGTTGGCCGACCAAACCCACCCACAGCCCTGGTTCAAACAAGCATATAGTCCAGATTTTTATTTCTGTACTCTGATATTACCAGCACCTTGGAGGCCCCCCGACGACCGCCGTTGCCACCGCCTGTATGTGTAAATTGTGGTTTGCAATTCTATTCTCTTTTGTTGTTTATTTCGAAAACTCATATTGTGGTGGATAGTTGTCTTATTGTGCTATTAGTTCAGTCGTTGTGCAACTTGCAGGATTTATCTCGCTTGTGCTTAAAATTATTGCGCCTCTTTCGCTTGCTAAATTAATAGTTTGTTCTCTTTTAATTATCTTTGTGATTGCATGTGCCCTGCTGATAAATTTTAAAGTAATTAATTTTTTGCTGCAATTTTTGTAGCGGATCACTTGTGCACTTTCACTCACATCATTGCATTTATGTGCGCATTTAGTGAGTCCATCCTGTGTCTGCCTTACCACTACATCAAATTGGCATCAGAGAACAAGGTTTGGGCCACATTTATATGTGTAGTGGTAGGATAGTGTTTAAGTTTATTTATGTCTAGTTATCATCGTCGTTCGTTTCCTCCATTTGAGCATCTCAAGTCCACATATAGATGATCTCATAAAGCCCCTTTAGAGAAACCCTCATGTTATTATGAGGATTATTGTTCATCGCACACTACTCCAAGAGATCGCGTCGACCCCTCGACGCAATTCTATTAGGCTAGAGATAATCACTACGACAAGAGGTCCTCACGTTATCATCATTACACCTCTCCACGACTCTATGGTGATAAAGTTGAGTATCATTCAGGTTGTCGTCGTTACACATCCCCTCTGGTTGAAGAATCTGAGTTTGCATATGCGCAACCACCACGACACGTTCGTAGGGCCCACACACCTACGAACACAATCTGAATTTGTTTGGAACTACTGTACAGATGATCCTCAGGAACCCTATAGAGATAACCATCGTTTAGACCCTCCTAGGGTTCCACAAATAGACTTACCTGAGGCCGAATTTCAGCGATTAGTTCTTGACCGCTTTGATCTCTTAGATGCACAATTTGATCGCATAAGATCTACAGTAGGAATAGAGCCTAGGGATTTAGGTCAAGCCACTGATACGTCTAATAGTGCTTCTATTAATATGAGAGACCTGACACTTGATTTTGCCGATCCTAGTTTAGATCAACGAAAGCATGTTGAATATGAATTGTCATATAATAACTAAGTCAATCAACGAGAATAGATAATTTCAAGCGCTTGTAAATGAAATTTCAAAATAGAAAAATCATCTTCATTTGCAACCTCAAGTCACTCCCAATTTAAAATCAAATGAATGTAAATTTCCTTCAAAGAATCAATACAATATGAGTCTTTACGTTAAGCAACATAATCTTAACTCAGAGAACAATTTCAACATATATAAACCATAAATGCAAGATTGTTCAACTGAAGCTCATCACATAAGGACTCATAGAAATCTAAAAGTAAATTTGCAACATAAAAATAACATTAAATCAAAGTATGAATGAAGGCCCATCATTCAAAATAGCGCACCCATTGCACTCAAAAGGGCCCATTCACCGTCATCTCCGTAAGGTGTATCACGCTATGTTTGGGTACCCAAAGGAACCGTCACCCCTAGACCCTTTTGGATACCTAAATCTCTTATCCATTAGTATCCACCAATTGCGTGAAGTAGAAACTAATCAAACCAAAACTACTCGATAATCTACTTCACGATATGCTCAATGTTCTTTCTATTTTTACTATTTTGTACTGTGTTTTTGTTTTTGTAATTTTTTTTGTTAAGCCAACACGTCATGAACTTTTAGTTTTGCTGATCTGATTTTTCTTCATCATAGATTTCATTCCATTTATCATGATTATTAGTTTCTTTACTTGTTTTATCTTGATGTAATCATCTTAGAGTAGAAGATTCTTACTTCTACAAATATGGGAAGATTGTTGGGTATTGCATCCACAATAGCCCATATTTGTATGAAGTCACCCTTGAAATAAGATGAATTAAGTTTGTATTTGATGCTCTATTTAGTTGATTGTTTGCAGGACTTAATTGTCAGGTGTAGACCAATGTCAGTCTACAATGAGTCTCCAAACACAGGACCATACAATGTAATCCCTCATTGTGTGATCCATGGTGTTGACTCATGTATAGCCTCTCTATTGGGACACACTTCTTTTTCAAGTACTAAGGACAAGGGAGAAAAGTTGGTTGCTGATTTTATTAAAGAATTGATGTTTTCAGATTTTAAGGAAATTGTCTAAGTCTTTTTCTCGAGTACTATGTTTTGTACTCGAGAAGGACTAAAGTTAATTCTTGAGTTAGACTTGTCATAATTTCGAGTTGCAAAAGTAGTTCTCGAGAAAGCATAATGCTGTTCTCGAGAAGGTCTTATGTACTCGAGTACTTCATGACATTTCTTCTCGGGTTACTCTGTTTTCCAGACTGAAATTTTTCTAAGTCTTTTTCTCAAGAAGACCATGTTTAGTTCTCAAGAAGGATATGTTTAATTATCGAGTAGCTAGTCTTAAGGCATTGAAAGTGTTGGGTACATTGAAAAATATGTACCAGATTTGGAGAAGCCTCACCTAACTCAATGATATTCATCAATGTGTATTTGATGGTGTTTTGAGTTTCATTGTGCAGGTTAAGGAAATACAGAAAAAATTTCTAAGTACAAGTGTCGACACTTGAGAAGAATTGTGTCGATACTTGGGAAAGGCTGTGTCGACACCAGGAGCCAGATTGTGTCGACACACAGAACTTGTGTCGACACACAGAAAATCAGTCGACAACAACTGTGTCGACACACAGGACTTGCGTCGACACACTCCAGAATTCTGTCGACAACAATTTTGTCGACACACAGGACTTGTGTCGACACACAGGACTTGTGTCGACACACACCAGAATTCTGTCGACATCAACTTTGTCGAGACTAGGAGTTATTGTGTTGACACACAGGACTTGTGTCGACACATTCCAAATAATCCATGTAAAGAAGAAAAAGAAGAGTCGTGTCGACATTATGAGAGCTGTGTCGACATCATCAAGAGTTGTGTCGACACATGATCTATTTATGTCGACACATTTGAAGTATTGTCTCGACACTTTGCTGCTGAGTTGAAGTTCAATGAAGTATCAGATGTCATGACTAGAGACTTGACAAATGTCACAATCAACAAAGCAGTTGCATCTGTCAGAGCTGTTAGAAGGCAACTAACAACTAAGAAGAAGAGAAGTCTTCATCCAAAAATCAAAAAGTCTCTAAGGGCAGATCCTGAACAAGTCTGCAAGAAGAATTCAGAGCCACATCTGAATAGAAGAAGGAAGATGGATTGAAGATCATCTCCAACTTCACAAGAAGATCAACCTTAGTTTGTTCAAATTCAAGAAGTTTTGAAGAAGCTAAGACATGTTGAATTTAAAGTTATCAGATCTATCAAGAACTGATCAGGAAGCCTTCAACCCATTCTCTCTCTACCTTGGTGAAAGATTTATTCTTTTTATAATCAATTTTCTCTGTAGGATCTTTTATAGATCTGAGTGTAGGAGAGTTATCTCTCTAAGTTGTAAGCCTAAATCTATAAAGGCTGAGGTAGGGCTGAGTGCCTGAGGTAGGGGATTAATTTATTTGAGTTATAGGCCTGTTGAAGAGGCTGAGGTAGGGCTTGATTGCTTGAGTTATAGGAGTGTGGACTCACTCTGAGGTAGCATTCTCTGAGAGGATCTAAGATGTAGGACTTGCCGAAGTCTGAGTTGTAGGAACCATTCTGGGTTCTGAGTTGTAAGATCTGAGGATCTGAGAAGGAAGAAGGGAGTTAAGCCAAATCTAGTATACTGCTAGATAGGCGAAGAGGGAAAGTGGATGTACCCATCACTTATGGAACCACTATAAATCTGTGTGTATGCTGTATTGCTTATATTTGCTATAATCTGTGCTGTGATAGATATTACTAAGGCTGTCTAACAAGTAATTTACATTATCTGATTCAATAAAAAGAATTGAACCTATTCACCCCCTCTAGGTGTTTAGGACATCTTGAATCCAATTCTTTCAAGTGGTATCAAAGCGAGGTTACTCAAGATTAGACTTAACAGTATGAGTTGATCTATAAGGCAGTTATCAGTTAGACAAAATGGGTTCAGGTGAGAATCAGAAGGAAGTTGGATCCATGAAACTTCCTATCAGTAGGAAAGAAAATTTTGGCATATGGAAGGAGAGGGTCGGATTGTTCATGGAAGCATCTGATCCAAGAATTTATATCACAGTTCTAGAGGGGCCATTTATTCCTATAAACATATCAGTTCTTGATGCTAACCTCAAGATTCCAAAAAGTTATTCAGAAATGACTAAGGAAGAGATCATCCTAGCAAACTTAGACAAGAGGGCACAAAACATAATTGTGAGTGCCATAGATGACTCTACATTTCAGAATCTGGTCAATTGCAAAACCTCCAAGGAGATGTGGGACACCTTGATTGTTTACATGGAGGTGAGAAAAGAAGTGAGAGAGGATAAGAAGTCTATGTTAAATCAAGAATATGAAAGCTTTAGACAAGCTAAGACAGATAGCATAGCTGAATGCTATAAGAAATTCTTCAGAATTGTAAATGAGCTAATGACCTATGGAAGAGTCTTTAGCACTTATGAATTAAATAACAAGTTTCTCAGATCACTAACCAAGGACTGAGATACTAAAATATGTGCCATCAGAGAGGTGGTCAGGCTTGTAGATACACCTCCACCAACCTTATTTGGAAAACTGTTATCCTATGAGATGCAGCTCACTGCCAGAAAGGAGGAGGATAAAAGCAATATGTATGAATACAGAGAGAAGTCAGTTGCATTCAAGGCTGAAGCCACAAGAAAGGGCAGGAGAAAGTCACCTTCTCCTCCCAGAGGAGTGGCTGAAGTTAAATCAGAAAATACTGACATCAACACTTTAGACAGTCACAACTCTGATGAAGACTTTGCTGCATTCACAAGACAGTTTCAAAGGTTCATGAAAAAGAAGAAATGGAGAACAAAACCATCTTCATCTTTCTCCAAGGATGACTATTACCAGAAGAAGAAAACATCTAAGGATGACAGGTATGTCTCTAATCCCAGTAAACAAACTTCTTCTAAAATTATTTGTTATTGTTGCAACAGGCCGGGACATGTCATAACTGATTGTCATGATAAAAGAAAGGAATCTAAAGATAAAAAGAAGCAACAAAATAAGGGCAAGAAGGAGAGATCCTTTGTTGCAAATAAGCAGAAAAGCTGGACTGATTCCTCATCATCAGATTCTGAAGCTGAGGCTGAAGCTGAAGCATATATTGGACTGTTCACTACTAAAGAGGATTCAGAAGAGATAGAATTCCTGCAACTGCTGGACTCAATAAATGGGATTGAAGATCGTCATTGCAAAGGGCTGATGGCTTTGACTGAGGAAGATCAGTACTAGGATCAGCCTGGTCCCAGTAAGATAAACAATCTTTCTTCAGTTTCTAATTATTATACTGGATCTGAATCAGAAGCATCTGCATCAAGAGATGTGGATGGTTCTGAATCTGAAGGGGATGTTCATCAACCTATTGATGATTATGGTGATTTGTTGCAAGCTCTTAAGAGAGCAGAACTCTTAACAAGGAATAGGCTAAGGAAATTGCATCTCTTAAATTGGCTGCATCAGATTTAGCAAAAATGCTGGATTTGAAGATGAATGAAGTTGCCAAACTGAAAAATATAACCTTTATTCAGATGGGTACAATTACATTCAAAAATGATCAAATTAATAGTCTGGAAGTCAGACTTAAGAGAGAGAAGGATCTTGTGGCTAAATTCTCAAAGCCAAAATCAGTCTTACCCTTAATTGATGACTTCATCCTCCAAAAGGGTAAAACAGGATTAGACTTCAAGGGAAGAACTAGGGCAGCTAATTTTAAAGGAAAAGGCAAAGCCCCAGTTCAGCCACTGGCTTTCATACCCCCTATTGCTTTCAGGAAAGTGATGCAGCCTACTAACAAGTATGACCATGACATTACACATGGTCACTGTAAGCTTGGTGTTCAGAATGACAAGGGTGCAAAAGCTAATAGGGCTACCCATGAACAAACACCCCATGTTATTCATGAATCATCAATGTTTGTTACACCAGCTCCAGCACTCTAAATAAGGACCACTGTACCTACAACTTTAAGGACTGCTAACAGTAATGTTGTTAAGACTGTACTCAAAAACAAATACAATAGATATGAGTGCTGGTGTTGTGGCAAAGTGGGTCATTATGCCATTGATTGTTGGTACAACACTACTGTCAGAAAGAATGCCAGCTTACCTGTCAGAAAGGCTGCAGGCAAGCATGTCAAGTTTCAGTCTAACCTGAACCTAGAATCCAATAATTATTGGGGTTCTAAGGTTAAGTAATTTTATTTGATGCAGGTGAGTCCAAGTGGCCATACCCCAATATGGTACTTGGACAGTGGATGTTCCAGGCACATGACTAGAATAAGAAGGATGCTGAAGGACTACTCTCCTATAAAGAATGGACCCAAAGTGATCTTTGGTGGATCTGAAAAGGGGGTCATCAAAGGGTTTGGTAACATTTCTAATAGTTCCATCACTATCACCCAAGTGGCTTATGTGCAAGGTTTGAAACATAACTTAATAAGCATAAGCCAACTAAGTGATCTTGGTTATGACACCTCTTTTATTAGGAATGGCTGCCAGATTAGAAGGATAAGAGATCAAGAGGTCATCTTGTCAGGTTATAGAAAAAGGAAATGTTTACTGTCTCAACTTTGATTGTGAGAATAAGAACTCTCCTATTTGTCTAGTTGCAGATGAGAAAGCTTCTCATTGTGTCAAATGGCATAAGAGGCTGGCTCACCCAAACTACAAGTTAATATGCCAACTCTATAGTATGGAGTTAGTGAGAAATGGTCCACAAATCAAGTGCATTCAGGAGGGTGTGTGTTCAGCTTGTCAAAAAGGCAAACAGACTAAGACCTCCTTCCACAGTCTTGATACCAAAGACTCAGTAAGGTGTTTGTACCTCCTGCATATGAATCTATTTGGTCCTATGCCAGTTCATAGTCTAGGTAGGAAAGTCTACAAATTTGTGGTTGTGGATGACTATTCTAAATTTACATGGGTTTTCTTCCCGAGGCAGAAATCTGAAACCCATACTGTCTTCCACAATTTTGTTAGGCAAATTCAGAATGAACTTAACAATTCAGTGGTCAAAATCAGAAGTGACCATGAGACTGAATTTCAGTCTGAATGCATGATAAGATTTTGTGAAGAACTAGGGATTCATCAAGAGTTCTCCTCACCTAGAACTCCCCAGCAAAATGATATTGCTAAAAGAAAAAATAGGACTCTTATTGAGGCTGGTAGAACCCTACTAAGTGACACTTCTCTCCAACAATATTTCTAGGCTGAGGCAATAAACACTGCATGTCATGTTCTCAATATGGCTTCCATCACCAAAAGCCACAAGAAGACACCCTATGAGATTATGAAAGGCAAAAAACCAAATTTAGCATATTTTAGAATCCTTGGTAGCAAGTGTTATGTTCTTAATAATGACAAGCACTATTTAACTAAGTTTACTGCCAAATCCCAAGAAAGAGATATTTGTTGGGTACAGCAACAGTAGTAGGGCATACAGAGTCTACAACTTGACAACTCAAGTTGTAGAAGAATCTGTCCATGTAGTTTTTGATGAAACTAAACTAATCAACTGTGAGCTGTCTAGTACTTCTTGTAGCTCTACAGGTTTGAAGGAAAATATGGACAAGCTAACCATTAGTGAAGACCAATCTGCAAGGCAGGATGAAGAAAATGATGGATGCTGTCCAGGGGGAGTACAAGACCCACAAGCTGATGAAGAGGACAATGAAGTACATCATGGTGAGGTGATTGGAGAAAATCAAGGTGTAGATAGATTGCTTCCAGCAATTAGACATCTAAAGGATCATCTAGCACACCAAATTATTAGTGATCTAAGTCATGGTGTTCAGACAAGGAGCAAGAACATGAACACAGTCTTTTGCTCAAGTTTCCTGTCCCAGATGGAACCCAAGAAATTTGGAGAAGCCATACAAGACCCAAATTGGATTGATGCCATGCAGGAAGAGCTGAATCAATTTAGAAGATGCAAAGTCTGGAAGTTGGTTCCTAAACCAAAGAACCACAATGTCATAGGGACTAAGTGGATCTACAGAAACAAGCTAGATGAAAATGGTATTATAGTTAAGAACAAAGCAAGAATGGTGGCAAAGGGCTACATATAGGAATAAGGAATAGATTTTGACCAGACATTTGCCCCAGTGGCAAGGTTGGAAGCAATAAGGCTGTTCCTTGCCTTTGCAGCTTATCAAGGGTTCAAGGTTTTTCAGATGGATGTAAAGTCAGCATTTCTGAATTTTAACTTAAAAGAGAAAGTTTATGTTGAACAACCCTCAGGTTTTCTAGTTCCTCTCTATCCTAATTATGTGTATAGGCTTAAGAAAGTACTATATGGTTTGAAACAAGCCCCTAGGGATTGGTATGAAATATTGTCTACATTCCTCATTGAGAACAAATTCTCAAGGGGGAAAATAGACAAAACTCTATTCCTAAGGGAATCAAAAGGCAAGATCATCCTAGTCCAGATATATGTTGATGACATTATCTTTGGATCAACAGAAAACAACCTTTGTAGAAAGTTTGCTAAACTTATGCAAGATAAGTTTGAGATGAGCAGCATGGGTGAGCTGAAATTCTTCTTGAGACTCCAAGTTAGACAGACTGATGATGGCTTGTCCATATCCCAGTCTAAGTTCACCAAAGAGTTGATTAAGAAATATGGTATGGAGTCAGCCTCCACCATGAGAACTCCAATGGGGTCAAGTATGCCTATAGGCAAAGATGATGTAGGAAAACCTATAGATGAGTCTTTGTATAGAGGGATAATTGGCTCCCTTTTATACTTAACTTCTAGTAGACCAGACATCATGTATGCTACATGTGTCTGTGCTAGGTATCAAACCTGCCTTAAAGAATCTCATTATACTGCAATTAAAAGAATTTTGAGATATCTTAAGAGAACACCAAATCTTGGCCTTTGGTACCCTAAGAATAGAGATTTTCTACTAACTGGTTATTCAGATGCATACTTTGCAGGATGCAAAGAAGACAGAAAAAGTACAACTGACACATGTTAGTTCCTAGGTGGTAGATTGGTGTCATGGAGTAGCAAAAAGCAGACAAGTGTGGCTATATCAACTGCTTAGTCTGAATATGTAGCTGCAGGCAGTTGCTGTGCTCAGCTGTTATGGATACAACATCAGCTTGAAGATTATGGCATCCAGGTAAGTAGAACTCCATTATTTTGTGATTCTACTAGTGCCATTTCTATTGCTAGAAATCCTATTTCTCATAGCAGAACTAAGCACATAGAAATAAGATTTCATTTCCTTAGAGATCATGTTGAAAAGGAAGACATAAGTTTAGAATTTGTCAATACTAATTTTCAAATTGCTGATATGTTCACCAAACCACTGGATGAAACTAAATTCAATTATTTTAAAATTGAATTAGGCATGCTAAACTTGGAATAAGAATGACAATTTTGACTAAGTAAATTTGTGTCGACACATCAAAACATCTGTGTCGACACTTAGTAGTTGGTGTCGACACAAAAGGAAATTTTTGTCGACACATCAAGAAGATTGTGTCGACACTTAGAATTTGGTGTCGACACATAGCTTTCCTGACACTTAGATATTGGTGTCGACACATACAGTCGTCTGTGTCGACATGCAAACATTAATGTACACTCTTAAGATTGTCTGTGTCGACACATCGCAGATAGTGTCGACACATAGTATTATAATACCTTTACATTCTCTGTCGAGACTTTAATAGTTTGTGTCGACATAATCCCAACAGTGTCGACACAATAAGCTTATTTCAACTCGTCTTTTGACCTTCTTTGTTTAGAAACATATAAATAGGTCAAAGCAAAACCCTGTCGACTACGCTCTCAAAATTCTCGAGACCAAACCTTTGTATCAACAAACCTTCATCTCTCTTCTCCTCACTCTCTCATCCCAAATGGCGCCAAAGCTGGAAGAGAACATCAATGAGGGCTATGAACTAGTTCGCCATGCGTTTGAGACTGCTACGCCAGAAATCAAAGCCGTAATTACCCTAATCATAGAAAATGGATTGGAATACTTAGTCTCAGAACCTACCAAGATATGGAAGAAGGAGGTTCTTGAATTCTATACAAAGGCATCAATGGATTCAAAGAGCATAAAAATAAAGTCATCATTTCAAGGAACCAAGGTCAAACTCACCCAGAAGAGTTTGAGTAAGACATTTCAACTTCCAAGGGTTAAAGAAGACGCTGAAATAGTATCTTCCATGACAAGAGAAGCTCTCCAATGGTGTGGAATGGATCCCACTACCAAGATTGGATCTTCTATGAACAGGAAGGGAATAAATTCCCAAGGCAAGTTTCTTTCTGAAATTGTAGGGAAAGTTATTCTATGCAAATCCAGAGAACATGATAGGATTTCATCCTATATGTTCAATCTAATGACCAGCGTGATATTCAAGGTGAAAACAAATTGGTCTGCTGTTATCTTTGACAAGATTAAAGAAGGAATCAAGAAACCTAATCTGGGCAGATTACTGAGCCTATTTCTGGCTGAGAATATACCTGAAGTGATAAATCAATCTGCAGGTTCTAAGATTAATCACATGAGAAGAATGGACTTAAGGATACTGTCCAGATGGGATAGGGTTCTGACTAAAGATGTTTCTACTCCACATAAACAAATAAAACAGATTCAGAAAAAGAAGAAAACAACCTCCAAGACCACTGAATCTTCCAGTGATTCAGAAGAAATGGTTGTTTTCAGCTCTGATGAAGAAGGAGCAGAAAGGACTAGCAAATCTCCTGCTCACGAAACTGTAACTGATAGTCAGATGAAGTGGGAGCAGATTCCAGCAGTCAACATCTAACTGGATCCGGTACAGGAAGAGCCTCATCAAGGGGGAGATAATGAGCTTTCTCCAGTTCCAGCTCAACCACTGCCATCACCTTCAATGGAAGCTCATGTACAAAATCCAATTGACCAAATAGCTGAATTGGACAGTGAAGCAGCAACTCAATCAATATTTGAGGTAGTCCAGGACATAAATCATGCTGCTATAGACACTGAAAATGAAGCACTAGATGTGCATATGACTGATATTGATAAAAATAACCAAGACCATGTATTGAGGATGACATTACCAGGGAAGAACCTTTTGAAGTTGAAGGAGGACAATTTGCTGAGCAAGAGCAAGCTATTCGTCAAATTCAAATAAACCAAGAAGTAACATTAGAACAGTTATTTCCTGATTTGATAGGAGTAAGGACTGAGGGGGAGCACTCAAGAATTGAGCAAGAGATGCCCATCATTGCCTCAAGTCCAAAAGACACTGTGGACATAACAAGTTCATCTGATTCTTCTGAACATGAAGAAGCCTCCAGGGCTAAGAAGAGGAAAATTATGGAGCTCCGGAAAAGGAGCTCAAGCTATAAGAAAGCCTTGCAGGCTGTTCCATAAACTCCAGCACCAGCAGTAGACTTCAGTTCACTTATGGTGCAACTGCAAGTAAAGATGGATGAACATGAAGAAGCCTCCAGGGCTAAGAAGAGGAAAATTATGGAGCTCCGGAAAAGGAGCTCAAGCTATAAGAAAGCCTTGCAGGCTGTTCCATAAACTCCAGCACCAGCAGTAGACTTCAGTTCACTTCTGGTGCAACTACAAGTAAAGATGGATGAACAAAGACATGCACTTGAAAATAATGTTGATGAGAGCATAAGGAATTGCAAATTCAGCACTCCCAAGATATCAAATCTATCAGATTTGAAGTGAATTTGCAAAAAAAAAGGAAATGACAGATTGCTTCCATAAGGGAGGTAATGTTGTAGTATATTTGGCCAAGCAACAACAGGAGGCCAAGACACAAATAGATGACATAACAGTTAAACATGATTATGTTCTGGAAAACCAAATTAGAATGAATGACAATATGACAGAATCCCACAATGTTATTGTCACAGAACTCCAGAATAAAGCCACTGCTTTCACTACCAACATGGTTAAAGCAAAGTCTGAGTTTGATCAACAACTCAAAGCAGATTTGACTGAATCAATGATCGAATGCTGAGGCAGTGGAAGCCGCGCTGAAGGTTAAGGCGATCGAAAATGCCAAGAATCGAGGTGCTGCGGCAAGGAAAGAGAAGAGGAAAGGTGATGAGGATGGAAGCTTTAGGGCATCTAGCCCCTCTTCGAAGAAGAAAAGTAAAGAAGTATGTAGCTTCTGTGGTCGACCTGGCCACCCCTTCAAAAGGTGTTTCAAGAGGAATGCCACCCTGAAGCAGCAGTAGGTGCTCGCCATCCAGGGTGCACCCAAAAGTGATCTGGTGTGCCCGATCTGTGTAAAGAAGGGTCTTGACGTCAGTCGCTGCTGGTCGAAGGATAAGACTTACTTCCAGTGCGGGCAGAAGGGGCACCTGAAGTCGTCTTGCCCCTAGGCTCAGACTCTACTACAGTCTGCCCCGCTTTGGGCTCTGCCGCTGCCGCCAAACTAGGACAAAGGCAAAGGAAAGCTAAACGTTGTGACCAGAGAGGATGCTCAGACCTCTACCCAAGTGATTTCAGGTTAGACCCTAGTTTAAATTTTTTTCTTTATCCTCTTTAGTTGCCCTAGTTTTCATTCGTTTAGTTATGTATACAATGGTTTTAGGGGAGTTTAAGGTGCAGAATAGGTGGGCACACATTCTTTTCGATTCGGGTGCCACCCATTCCTTTGTGGCCCGGAGGTTCGTAGATAAACATTGTTTGAACGTGGATCAGTTAGGAGACTCCTTCAATGTCAGGCTTCCCTCCAGTGAATCGGTAATATCTAATCATGGAGTTCTGAAAGGCCCTATTTATGTAGGCAATTTCCTAGCCTTTGCGGATCTTATGGTGTTGGATCTGGCGGACTTTGATGTGATTTTGGGCATAGATTGACTGTCCAAGTATGATGTAGTCATCCAGTGCAAGGCAAAGCGACTGGATTTCAAGATTGACAATGACCAACCTATGAGTGTCTATGGTTTTCAGCACAGGGTTTCCCCTATCATTTCCGCGGTACGTGCTTGTCGTGCTATCGAGTCTGGTTGTGAGACGTTTTTGGTTTCTATTTCTGCTTTGGAAACTGCTTTTGTTACACCATGTCTTGAGGATGTCTCAGTGATGCGAGAGTTTCCAGATGTTTTTCCTGATTATCTTCTAGGACTTCCTCCGGTGAGGGAGATAGA
Source organism: Platanthera guangdongensis (assembly GCA_039583875.1). NCBI lineage: Eukaryota > Viridiplantae > Streptophyta > Magnoliopsida > Asparagales > Orchidaceae > Platanthera > Platanthera guangdongensis. The sequence continues at coordinate 82,176,133 of CM077147.1, read as the reverse complement.
GTTTGTGATAGACATTGAGCCTGATACTCGTCCTATTGCCAAAGCACTGTACCATATGGATCCGAGTGAGTTGGATGAGTTGTGTACTCACCTTGATGAATTGCTGCAATGTGGATTTATTAGACCAAGTTCTTCTCCGTTGTGTGCTCCTGTATTATTTGTAAAGAAGAAGGATGGATCGATGAGGCTTTGCATCAATTATAGAGAATTGAATAAGGTGACCGTTAAGAATAGATATCCCCTGCCGAGGATTGATGATCTGTTTGATCAGTTGCATGATAGCTCGGTATTTTCAAAGATTGATCTTCATTCAGGCTATCACCAGTTGAGAATTCGTGAGGCAGATATTCCAGGGACCGCTTTCCGATCGCGACATGGATATTTTGAGTTTTTGGTGATGTACTTTGGGTTGACTAATGCACCCTCTACATTCATGGATTTAATGAATAGAGAGTTCAAGTATTTCTTGGATCGTTTTGTGATCGTGTTCATAGATGACATCCTTATGTATTCCCGCAGTGTTGAGGAGCATACTCAACATTTGCGATTGGATTTGTTGACCCTGAGGGAGCATAAGATTTATGCGAAGCTGAGCAAGTGTGAGTTCTGTCTATCTTGGGTGGCCTTTCTGGGGCATGTTGTAAAAAAAGACTGTATTTCCGTACACCCGACCAAGATTTCTGCTGTGATGGATTGAGAGAGACCTTCTACACCTAAGGAGATTAGGAGCTTCCTAGGCCTAGCTAGCTATTTTTGAAGATTTTTGGAAGAGTTTTTAGTGTTGTCTGCTCCTTTAACTAAACTTACCCTGTAGAATAATGCATTCATTTGGAGTGATAAGTATGAAGAAGCTTTCCAAGAGTTGAAGAAGAGATTGTGTACTGCTCCAGTCTTAGCATGACCTACCGAAGGGGTTGAGTATACTGTGTATGTGGATGCATCATACATTAGACTTGGCTGTGTTTTGATGCAAGATGGGAAGGTGATCGCGTATGTATCAAGACAATTGAAGATTCATGAAAGAAGCTATCCTACGCATGATTTAGAGTTTGCTGCAGTAATTTATGAGCTGAAGCTTTGGAGACATTTATTGTATGACGCGCTGTATAAGATCTATACAGACCATAAGAGTTTGAAGTACGTCTTCACTCAGAAGGAATTAAATCTGCGCCAGCATCGGTGGTTAGAATATGTGGCAGATTATGATGTGGAAATCCTTTATCACCTAGGAAAGGCTAACATAGTAGCTGATGCTTTGAGTAGAAAGACCGTCAAAATTTTTAATTTATCTATGCAGTCGTTGGTAGAAGAATTCTTGTTGATGGACATTGAAGTTGGGAATAATGCCATGCCTGCTAGTTTGGAAGCAGAAGAGCCCTCTTGGATTTCCCTTACTAGAGCACACCAGAAGGATGATCCAGATTTGTTGCATCTCAAGAATAGAACTGAGAAGGGAGAGCTACCTGATTTCTCCTTGGATGAGTTGGATACCTTAAAGTATCAGGGTAGATTTTGCATTCCTGTTTTTGGTGATATTCAGGCTAAAATTTGTACTAAAGCTCATGGTTCTAGTGTTGCCTACCATCCTGGTTCCATAAAAATGTATAAATATCTAAATCAGATTATTTGGTGGTCGGGGATGAAGAATGATATAGCAAAGTTTGTGGCGGAATATTATACGTGTCAGCGTGTTAAGGCTGACCATAGGAGGCCTGGTGGTAAATTGACACCGCTGGATATTCCAAGTTGGAAGTGAGATAGTATTTCGATAGATTTCATCACTAGCTTACCGAGATCTCCACGTGGGCACGACTCTGTTTGGGTGATAGTTGATAGATTGACTAAAAGTGTTCACTTCGTACCTTTTAAGATCGAATATTTTATGAAGAAGATAGCTGAATTGTACCTTGATGAGGTTATCAGATTGCATGGAGTGCCAGTCAGTATCGTATCCGATCGAGACTCTAGATTTACATCCCATTTTTGGAAGAGCTTACAGGAGGGGTTTGGTACCGATTTGAGGTATTCCACCACCTATCATCCGCAGACAAATGGTCAGACGGAAAGTGTTAATCAGATCGTAGAAGACATGATCAGGTGTTATATTTTGGATCACGGTGGTGTTTGGGATAAACGCCTCAAATTCTTGGAGTTTGCTACAATAATAGTTACCTAGAGAGTCTGCAGATGGCCCCGTTTGAGGCCCTTTATGGGAGGCGTTGTAGGACTCCTTTGTTTTGGGCTGAAGTTGGTGAAAGACCGTTGCTAGGTCTGGAAGCCCTTGAAGAGATGAATTGTGCAGTGACTCATATTCGAGAAAAGCTCTGTGTGGCACATGAGCGTTATGAGAAATATGCTAATCAACAAAGGGTTGATCTGGAGTTCGCTGTTGGGGACATGGTTTTTCTGAAAGTTTCTCTGATGTCAGGTGTTAAAAGGTTTGGAAAGAACCATAAGTTAGACCCCCGGTATGTGAGACCTTTTCAAATTCTTGAGCGCATCGGAGTGTCAGCTTATAAGCTGTTGTTGCCTACTACCTTCCCTGATGTCCATGATGTGTTCCATGTGAGCCAGTTGCGGAAGTGTATCCGTAGTGATCGTCAAATTCTTGACTCGGTGCCCCAGATTCAACCCAACCTTACGTACGTGTAAGAACCTGTTCGTATTCTGGATTCTCAAGATCGAGTGTTGCGGAGAAAGACCATCCCCATGGTTAAAGTTCTCTAGCGAAATCAAGACGTCGAAAGCGTGACGTGGGAATTGGAGTCGGCGATGAGAGAATCTCATCCGCATCTCTTCCCTAAGTTCAGGTATGTCTTCAGGTTTTTGGTAATAATTGAGTTTTGTTTCGGGTTTGGTTTTAAGGTTGTGTTAAGTTTCATGATGAAACTTCTTTTTAGGGGGTGTGACTGTAACACCCCTGATTTTTCTGATGTCATTATTTGGTCTGTCGACGTCATAATTTCGACGTCAGGGCGTTATTGTTTTTTTCGTTTTGTTGACGGCGCTGCACCGTTTTTGCATTTTTGCGTCCGTTGAGCTTGTTTATCCTGATTTTGGGATTCTGATGGGTTGAAATGTTTTCCTTAATATTAAGGATGAGGTTTTGAGGCCTTGAGCTTGTCCAGTTTTGTTGTGTTCGGAGCATTTTGGAGTATCGGCGCATGTTTGGACCCTTGTGGTGATCTTTTTTTTTTCTCACTTATGAGAGCTTTTGATGTTATGTCTCACGAATGGTACGTCAGATTCTAGGGTTGTCTTTGCTGTTTAAATTGTTTAAATCAGCGCATTTGGGCCTCTGATTTGAACTCATATTTCCTTGGTTCAACCATTTGATTATGATAATTATTATGTCAAAGCTTTGGGCTTGTTTTGATTCTCGGGAAACCCTCCTAAGGGGGTGGGTTTTCATCGAACTCTCTTTTTCCATACGAACTTCTAGGCGCTGTGCTGAGCTTGACAATCGTCGAGCGGAGCTCGACGAAGCGTCGAGCTGAGCTCGACGAAGCGTCGAGCTGAGCTCGACGAAGCGTCGAGCTGAGCTCGACGAAGCGTCGAGCTGAGCTCGACGAAGCGTCGAGCTGAGCTCGACGAAGCGTCGAGCTGAGCTCGACGAAGCGTCGAGCTGAGCTCGACGAACGTCGAGCTGAGCTCGACGAAGCGTCGAGCTGAGCTCGACGAACGTCGAGCAGTTCTGGGTTCTGTGCTCGACGAAACTCGAGAACAATTCGTCGAACTGGCTTTGCGTGCGACGAATTATGAACTGACTTCATCGAGCGGGTGTTTCCTTTGCGTTTGACGATTTTTGACCTGATTTCGTCGAACGGGTTTTGCGTTCGACGATCTTCGAACTGATTTTGTCGAATGGGTTTTGCGTTCGACGATTGGGATATTTTCTTCCTCCTTCTCGAGTAGCCCATCTGCTCTCGAGTTCTGCCTTTTTGTTCTCGAGAATTTTTCGCTTGTTCTCAAGAATTCTATCTTCTGCTCTCGAGTTTTTCCTTCTTGTTCTCGAGAACAGTCTCCTTGTTCTCGAGAACTGTCATTCTGTTCTCGAGAATAACTTCCTGGTTCTCGAGAACTGTCATTTTGTTCTCGAGAACAACTTCTTGGTTCTCAAGAACTATCTTTTTGTTCTCGAGAACAGCTTCCTGGGTCTCGAGAACTATCGTTTTGTTCTCGAGAATAGCATCCTTGTTCTCGAGAAATCCTTCTTTCTTCTCGGTATGCCCGATTCAGCCGACCCTAATTCTTTTCTTAAGTGCGGTTATCCTGATTTGACCCGAAGTATATATATACCTACTTCTTATTTCCTCCTTCATTTTGACCAAACCTTCCTGTTCATCTCCCGAACCAGAGCGGCGTGAGAGAGAGAGAGAAAAAGGTTTTCTGTGATCCTTCTGGTGGCCGCCGACGATGCTCTGGTGCTCGAAATCTTCAACCGAATATAGATCCAGAAAGATCTCAACGATAGCTTTGTCATCGTTGTAAAATTTTCCCCATTCCTTGAGTTTTTCTCGCTAGGGTTTTCGACCCTAACACTTATTTTTGGCCATTCTTGTTAGATTTCGACTTCCCTTGTCTTCTTTAGCTCCGATCTACGTCGTGGTGCGATTTGGAAGTCTTCCTCTGGTAAAGCCAAGGCAAGTGATGGTTTCCTCTTTCTTGTCCTTTCTTTACCCCGATTTACAAAAAATTCTAACTTTTGTTGTCATGATTATTAATTAACTTGTTGGATTTTAGTGCTGTTTTGGTCTCTTGTCTAGTTCGTTTATAATCATCATGTTCTTAATTTTTGTCACCTAATCTTGTAGTATTACGCGTGGTGGAATCTTACTCGTATAACCGTTCCTCAACGTTTAAGTAGAACGTGTTAGAGTTCGTTTAGTATTGTAATTCTTCCTAAAGATTGATCAACCGTCCCTAATCTAGAACTGTCCAATAGAATCCGATGTGCCATTGTCGTCTTGAGATTTATATCATGGTTTCATTTGTGGCAACGCCGTGGGGCGAGACATGCCTCCAGACCATGAAGGGTTATGGTGGGCCTCTGAGCTCTAAACCCGGGTCATTACGGGGTTTTCTTTCCGGTTTTTCTTGTTTGCGGGTGTTATTTGTGGACGAAACCACCGCCACAATGTTTGTTCTCCCTATTAGTACTTTGTGGGGCTCTACCAGGTGTTTGGGCATTTGCGGTGAATGGTGGAGTATTCAGTCTCCCCCGTAATTAGACAGATAAACTGTCTTCGGGGTTGACCACCCCATCCGTTTTGGTTTTTTGGTGGAGTTGACCACAAGTGGCTAATAGGGTTTTGTTTCTCTCCCGATGGTTTAATCTTGACCTTTTCCCCTTATAGTCTTGCACATTTGGGGTGCTGTGGTTATACGTGACGCTTCACGTAAGTATTCTCTCTTTTTACCTTATACCTGACTGCTGTACTTTATGTATCTTTCTTTGATCTTGGGTTGGTACCCCATGACTTTGTTTACCTTTGGCTTACTTTCTACCATCTCTTGTACTTTCTTGCTGAGGTGTTTTGTCTTTGGAATGCACCAGGTTCGGAACTGTAGCTGATAGCCGTGTTGGTCTTGGAGTTCCTGGATAGCTATCTTGGCTGTGGTTTTGCCTCGCCGTAGCGAGGTAGTTTGTTGATTTGTTTCCTTGCTAGTTCAGACATACTTTGTTTTATGTGGGTTCGTGTCAGTTGTTGATGCCCACAGGATTGTTGATTTTTGGACACTTGATAGCTGCTAGTTTTCCTTCTGTGTATATGATTCCTTGCACTTTGGGATGTTTTATGGTAGGAATGCATGTTAGGTATTTTCAAGTATACAATCTACTATTATTACTTCATGCATTGTATATTTTAAAACTCTAATTCACTATATTTCATGACTGTAAAAATCTACTTTCATTGCTATTATAAATTTAGAACTTGCATACTTTGAGGTGTACCTTAGGAACCTCTAAACTCGTGTAGGGCATCTAAATTTGTAAAACAAGTAATTTCTGCAACGTATAACTGTTGGGTTTCTCTATGGAGTTGGCACAATGCTTGTGCACGCAGCGGAAAGAAAAACATCAAGAAAACCCAAAGAGATGTGGATCGGGCCATGAACAGTTGAATCAAGAAGTTAGCAAAAACTAGGCAAAAATTACCTCGGTGGCGTTGAGTCACAACTCAACGGAGAAGCTCCAAACTTTGTCTGCTTGCTAGTGGCGAGTTCTACGTGGAATAGTATCCACGTTTCTGCAGAAGTCCACACGAGTGGGAGAACGCCGAGCTTTCCGTCGCACGGAAGATCGGGAAGGATAAGACCGCACCTTTGCTTTCCCACGGACTGCTAGGTCCGCGCCAGGGAATGCAGCGCCAGCGACGATCGCTGGAGAGAAGATGGTCAACGGAGCGAACACGGCGGCGGAACTCTTCCGGCGGCGGGATCGGGATCGGCGGAGCGAACGCGGAACTCCTTCCGTCGGGTTTGATTCGCACAGAAGAGACAGATCGCTTATCTTCCCAAAACCCTAAGTGTTATATTTATACTTAAAGTATAAAATAAACTCAGGAAAATCGCTATCCGCAGACCACCCAGAACTAGGGTTCAGAATCGGCGAGAATGAATCGGTGAGAATCGGCGACAATCGGCGAGAATCACTGAGCAGGTTCGGTGAGAATCATTCGGCGAGTATCACATTGGATCGGCGAGAATCAGAGTACAATACTCGACGATTCTCGCCGATCGTCGAGCCACGCTCGACGACACATAATGATATTCGACGATCGTCGAGCCGCGGTCGACGACAATTGTCAAGGTAGTCGATCGTCGAGAATCAACAATTGATTCTCGACGATTCTCGTCGATCGGCGAGAATCAACAAGGTGATTCTCGTCGATCGGCGGGAATCAGAAGACCATTCTCGACTAATGTCTTTGACCATCGGACGACGAACCTAACCAGCCCTTCAAGGCAACCTTTGCCCAACCCGATGATCCTATAAGGCAACACTTTGCCCATAACCCTATTCAGGTCGGTGATTGGTAACCTTTACCAACACAGTCAGTCATCCAACTTCTCCACATCTCTTATGTGCGACCCTACAGACTCATATTGCGTTGGCAGTGAGATTAGATGTTTGACCACTTCCAGATCATCATGGTAACTCCAACAGACTCCCACTTGATCTCGAAAGTATCAAACCAAAAACCTCACAAACAATGAGCGGCATCTAGCAATGCATCATTCCTCCCCAAGCAATAAGAGTTAATAACTCATAAGCCTTTATGACCAATGTATCAGCGTTGTCTTTGTCCCTTTGTCCCTTACATCCGGAAAGAACTAGAGGCATGGACCGTGTCACCCTCGTAATAGCTCAATCCAAGTTTTCTTGATCCAGGACGGACTTCCAGAGAATGGTGAGTCCAATATCACATATTGACTCAACCAAGCATGGCCATGCATTTCTCAGTCCAGTTCCATCAAGGGGCCCATGGATGCAACTCCTGTCATACAGGAAGACAAATCCCATATCTGCTCACACACAAACACCCAAATGATTCGTAACATGCCCAACGACCACCCTTATCATCAACCTTTCTCAAGGAAGACTTTAGATGGCATCAAAGCACGCTCTTCCTCACTTGATGAATGCTGTGACTTCAGGTCAAAGGACCACAACACCATTGTCAATTGAGACCTACTCGTGACACTATTGGATGACAATCCACAGAGTAGTCTCAGGTTGGGTCTGTCCAGTACAACTTGTTCACTAACAAGTACCCACGTGATGACTTGATATCACAATATCATGACCTGTGAGAACCAGTCATCAGTCAACACACGTGCTAGCCTTCATGTATCATCATCACCCTTAGTTTCTATGATGATACTTGACCAGGGACCTTTAAGAATGAAGCTTCAAATAAATCATGGGCTCTCACATTCAAGTCACGTACTTGATGTCCCATGGAAGCAAGCATTCTAAGGGTATCTATTATGTTAACATTTAACTATCATATATAGAAAAACTCATAATAAAAGAATTTGCCATTAATTATAAAAGAAAAACTAGGTACACAGTTCATCATATGAACAGACAGCCAACAAAATACAAGATTACATGCAACCCACAAGATTCTCGCTAGAGTTGATCATTTAGGTATCATATACCCATCGATCTAGTATGACCATCATGCTTTCTCTGCGCGAGAGGCTTTGTCAGCGGATCCGCAATATTTTCCTCAGTCGGCACTCTGCAAATGTTTACATCTCCTCGTTCGACAATCTCACGAATAAGATGAAACCGCCGGAGTATGTGCTTGGAGCGCTGATGAGATCTAGGTTCCTTAGATTGTGCAAGTGCACCATTGTTATCACAGTAGAGAACTACGGGACCAACAATGCTAGGAACTACATCAAGCTCGCCGATGAATTTCCTAATCCATACAGCCTCCTTCGCCGCATTAGCTGCTGCGATATACTCGGCCTCTGTTGTAGAATCAGCAACTGTCTCTTGCTTGGAACTCTTCCAGCTCACAGCTCCTCCATTCAGGCAAAACACAAAACCTGACTGAGACTTGGAGTCGTCTCGATCAGTTTGGAAGCTAGCATCCGTGTAACCACTTACAACGAGCTCTTCCTCTCCACCATACACCAAGAACACGTCCTTAGTCCTTCTCAAGTACTTCAGGATATTCTTGACTGCAATCCAGTGACACTCACCGGGGTCTGACTGATACCTGCTAGTCATGCTCAAAGCAAAGGAAACATCGGGTCGAGTACATAACATCGCGTACATGATTGATCCAACTGCCGAAGCATATGGAATCACCTTCATGCGGTCCTTGTCTTCACAAGACTTTGGACACTGGTCCTTAGAGAGATTCACACCATGAGACATGGGCAAAAATCCTTTCTTGGACTCAAGCATGTTGAACCGCTTCAACACCTTTTCGATGTACGTACTCTGGGTCAAACCCAGCAACTTCTTCGATCTATCTCTATAGATCTTAATACCAAGTATATAAGTCGCTTCACCCAAATCCTTCATTGAAAAGCAGTTCCCTAGGTTGTTCTTAACAACTTTCAGGGTAGGAATGTCATTCCCAATCAACAGTATGTCATCTACATACAATATCAGGAAGACAACAATGCTCCCACTGATTCGCTTGTAAACACAAGGCTCATCTTCATTCTTGATGAAACCAAACTCTTTGATTTTCTCATCAAAACGAAGATTCCAACTTCGAGAGGCCTGTTTCAGTCCATAGATGGACTTATTCAGCTTGCATATTTTAGTGGCTTCATCTGGGGATACAAAACCCTCGGGTTGTGTCATATACACTTCCTCAAGGAGGTTTCCATTAAGGAAAGCCGTTTTGACATCCATCTGCCAGATCTCGTAGTCATAATACGCAGCAATAGCAAGCAATATCCTAATGGACTTTACCATGGCAACAGGGGAAAAAGTTTCATCATAGTCAATACCATGAATTTGCTTGAAACCTTTAGCCACCAGTCGCCCTTTGAATGTCTGTACATTCCCATCCATGTCGGTCTTCTTCTTGAAGACCCACTTGCACCCTATGGGTCGTACCCCTTCAGGTGGTTCCACCAAGTTCCAAACTTGGTTTGCATACATGGAGTCCATTTCGGATTTCATAGCCTCAAGCCATTTGTCGGAGTCCGGTCCATTCATAGCCTCTTGGTAGGTTGCTGGCTCATCATCATGATCCATAAGCAACACATTACCTATTTGAGACACGAGAAATCCATATCTCTCAGGCTCAAACCTCGGTCTACCAGATCTACGTAGGACTTGTGTTCCCTGAGCAGGTTCTCCAGCTACAACATCTTGTAGTCCTGTCTCAAAATCCATTTCCGGTTCGTTCACTACATGTGGCTCTTGAACTTCTTCAAGCTCTACCTTTTCAGTCTTTCTTGATAAGAACTCTTTCTCCAAGAAGACACCAGTCCTTGCGACAAACACTTTGCCCTCGGATGGTAGGTAAAAGTGATACCCTTTCGTTTCCTTAGGATATCCCACCAGATAACATTTATCTGATTTGGGTTCCAGCTTGTCAGGCATTTGACGTCTCACGTATGCCTCACAGCCCCAAATTTTAATGAACGACATACTAGGACGCTTCCCAGTCCATATCTCATATGGTGTCTTCAGAACCGTTTTCGTTGGAGCGCGATTCAATGTCATTGCAGCAGTCTCTAAAGCAAAACCCCAAAAGGAAACAGGCAAGTCTGCATGACTCATCATCGAACGTACCATGTCTAACAAAGTACGATTTCTCCTCTCAGACACACCATTATGTTGTGGTGTTCTAGGTGGAGTGAGCTGTGATACAATACCACACTCTTTCAGATGATCACGGAACTCATGACTCAGGTATTCGCCACCTCGATCAGATCGGAGTGCTTTAACCCTTTTACCCAACTGGTTTTCTACTTCATTTTTGAACTCTTTGAACTTTTCAAAGGTCTCGGATTTGCACTTCATAAGATACACATATCCGTATCTACTGAAATCATCAGTAAATGTAACAAAGTAGAAATACCCTCCTCTAGCCATGGAACTCATGGGTCCGCATACATCACTATGTACAACACCCAAGAGATCCTCAGCCCTCTCAGTATAACCAGTGAAAGGAGCTTTAGTCATCTTGCCTAACAAACAAGATTCGCATCGCTCAAATGATTCATAATCAAATGAGTCCAAAAGTCCATCTCTATGGAGTTTGGATATGCGCTTCTCGTTGATATGGCCCAAACGACAATGCCAGAGAAACGTAGGGTTTGAGTCATTTGTTCTTAGTCTTTTATTGTTTTCTACATTACAGATCAGATGGTCCAAGTTCAAAACGTAAAGACTATTAAACAATTGGGCTACAACATAACAAACATCATTCTTAAATATAGAACAACAATTGTTCTTAATTATAAAAGAAAATCCAATCATGTCCAAACATGAAATAGATATAATGTTTCTAGTTATCGCCGGAACAAAATAACAGTTATCTAGTTCTATTACAAGCCCACTGGGCAAAGAAAGACGGTAAACTCCTACGGCTACAGCAGCAACTCTTGCTCCATTGCCGACGCGGAGGTCCACCTCCCCTTTACTCAGCAATCTTCTCCTTCCCAGTTCCTGCACATTTGTATAAATGTGAGAACCACATACGGTATCCAATACCCAAGATGAAGGAGCAGAAAGGTTTATCTCTATAACGTAAACATTAGAAGCGAAAGTCATACCTCCCTTCAATTTCTGCAGACCCTCAATATACGAAGGACAGTTCCTCCGCCAATGACCAGCCTTGCCACAGTGGTGGCATTTCCCTTCCTTCACCGTGCTCTTCTTCTTGATCAGTGCTGAAGACTTGAGCTCAAGATATGACTTAGGTCCTACCGTCGTCTTCTTAGAGCCCTTGGCTTTGCCCTTGCCCTTATGCACCATCAGTATGAGGCTGGCAGGCTTGGCCTTCTTCATGTTGATCTCGGCAGTTCTTAACATGCCTAGGAGTTCGGGCAGTGTCTTGTCTATCTCATTCATGTTGTAGTTCAAGACGAACTGCTCATAACTGTCCGGCAACGATTGCAGGATCAGATCCGTGGCCAACTCTTGACCAAGAGGAAAACCCAGCCTTTCAAGGTTCTCAATATACACAATCATCTTGAGTACGTGAGTCCCTACTGAGTCTCGAACTCCCATCTTGCACTGAAATAACGCTTTCGTGATGTCGAACCTCTCTTGACGAGCCTGGCCCTGAAACATTTTCTTGAGATGCTCGTCAATCTCCTTGCACCCCATGTTCTCATGTTGCTTCTGAAGCTCAGAGTTCATGGTGGCAAGCATAAGGCACTCGACATCCAAAGCATCATCAGTATACTTCTTATAAGTATCCTTCTCAGCACGGGAGGAGTTCCCGGTCGGCACCTCGGGGGCTTCTTCTTCCAAGACATAGAGCTTTCGCTCTTGCCTGAGAACAATTCTCAGGTTCCTATACCAGTCCATATAGTTTGTCCCGCTGAGCTTATCCTTCTCAAGGATGGCTCTCAGAGACAGCGTGGAGTGTGAAACGCTTGCCATGGAATTCTACAAGAGTTTATGCAGAATAAAATCAGTACCTAAATTTCAATTACAATTTATTCTAATTAGGACTTCAATTAAAATACTCCCACTATTTTATTCGAAATGATAGCCCTCACTAACAATTCGGAGAGTTCATGCGAGCTACTCTCTTAGTGGACAAGATCCGTATTTCACCAATACAATGAGTCTGCTTTGGCGTTCCTCTCACGATGTGGTTATTTAGGTAGGCAACGCTTGCCAATTGCATCCTCATGCAATTCTTGTATGGTTGGTGAATAACTCCTTATTCGCATCCATCATATGGTGCATGCCAACCCTATGCCTCTAGGCACTCAACCTTTGAGGTCACCTAGTTAAGCTGGACCCGATGTCAACAGTGGGATATCACAATTATCCGCTCGCACCCTTACCAAGATAGATTAATGCACCTTGCTTTGGCAAGCCCACATTTCATCGATCGAGGCAGGAAGAGTGTCATCCATCGGAAGGCATCCGAACACTTAATATTAAAAGAAGGGATTTCAATTTTAGGTTAACAATTAACCATGATCAACATTTGATCAATGTGCACATCCAAAGAAAAACAATTCTTCTAAAACCACATGCATCCCTTATGTGCACATCCTGACACCATCAACATTTGATAGAAGGAAGGGCTAAATCTGAACATCCGGAAATTTCCAAATCCTCAGATTTACATGCATTGGACAAAGGCAAAGACAGCTCAACTTAAGCAGTAGACAAGCTCATCTCTCTATGTTGGATTCAAAATCCAAAACATACTCGAGGGATGGTTACTGCTAAGGAGACAACGATTTCTAACACTTAGAAATACCACCGAAATTCCAATCGTTCTTGGCGAAGTGCCAAGACTAAATCTAGACATTTAGAACACTTCTAAATTTCTAGGTTTACACGCATTGGAATAAGACAACTTCCAAAACAACAGTCATGGCCGGAACCTGCCTCTGATACCACTGTTGGGTTTCTCTATGGAGTTGGCACAACGCTTGTGCACGCAGCGGAAAGAAAAACATCAAGAAAACCCAAAGAGATGTGGATCGGGCCATGAACAGTTGAATCAAGAAGTTAGCAAAAACTAGGCAAAAATTACCTCGGTGGCGTTGAGTCACAACTCAACGGAGAAGCTCCAAACTTTGTCTGCTTGCTAGTGGCGAGTTCTACGTAGAATAGTATCCACGTTTCTGCAGAAGTCCACACGAGTGGGAGAACGCCGAGCTTTCCGTCGCACGGAAGATCGGGAAGGATAAGACCGCACCTTTGCTTTCCCACGGACTGCTAGGTCCGCGCCAGGGAATGCAGCGCCAGCGACGATCGCTGGAGATAAGATGGTCAACGGAGCGAACACGGCGGCGGAACTCTTCCGGCGGCGGGATCGGGATCGGCAGAGCGAACGCGGAACTCCTTCCGTCGGGTTCGATTCGCACAGAAGAGACAGATCGCTTATCTTCCCAAAACCCTAAGTGTTATATTTATACTTAAAGTATAAAATAAACTCAGGAAAATCGCTATCCGCAGACCACCCAGAACTAGGGTTCAGAATCGGCGAGAATGAATCGGTGAGAATCGGCGACAATCAACGAGAATCACTAAGCAGGTTCGGTGAGAATCATTCGGCGAGTATCACATTGGATCGGCGAGAATCAGAGTACAATACTCGACGATTCTCACCGATCGTCGAGCCACGCTCGACGACACATAATGATATTCGACGATCGTCGAGCCGCGGTCGACGACAATTGTCAAGGTAGTCGATCGTCGAGAATCAACAATTGATTCTCGACGATTCTCGTCGATCGGCGAGAATCAGCAAGGTGATTCTCGTCGATCGGCGGGAATCAGAAGACCATTCTCAACTAATGTCTTTGACCATCGGACGACGAACCTAACCAGCCCTTCAAGGCAACCTTTGCCCAACCCGATGATCCTATAAGGCAACACTTTGCCCATAACCCTATTCAGGTCGGTGATTGGTAACCTTTACCAACACAGTCAGTCATCCAACTTCTCCACATCTCTTATGTGCGACCCTGCAGACTCATATTGCGTTGGCAGTGAGATTAGATGTTTGACCACTTCCAGATCATCATGGTAACTCCAACAATAACTACTTTCCTCGTGGTCTAGATGAGCCACCAAGCCGAGAGATACAGCTAACTACCACACTTAGGGTCTGTTTGGCTAAGCTGTGGTTGTGCAGGAAGCAGTGGTGGGAAACAGTGGTGTATGAATCAGTTGTTTTGCAGTGGTGGAAAAATTTATGAAACTGTTTGGAAAACTGTATTTGCAGTGATGTGTGAAACGGAAGTGCAGAATTAAATAATGATAGTAATAATTAAATAACCAAGAGAATTTAAGAAATCTAAAAAAAAATAATTGCTCGGCATTTATTTTATTAAATTATAAAAGTAAATATATTAATATTGATGGGGTTCCCCAAAATATGTTCGGACGAGTCGGAAATTTTCAAACGGAAGTCAGAACACATGTATGCGCACTCGACTCGCTCATAAGCTAGGACGTCAGAACACACGTATCCCCAAAATAATTAGAATGTTGAAATGTTTTAATTATAAATTAAAACAAGTTTTATTTATTAATTAATGTGGCTCTCCCTGGAGATTTTCAAACCAAACATGCTCCGACTCGGGGTTACGTCGATCCTATTTTCAAGCCGGACGATCATCAATATTAATAATAAAATATTAATATATATTAATTAAAATATTAATACATAAATAAATATTTTGCGGTGCTAGGACGGTTCGTTTTCACCCGATTCACGCACGACTCGAGTGACCCGCAATCACGAAACTTTTTTAAATTTTACTTTTTATAATTAAATATTATTTTAATATATTTATATATAATCATTTAAAATTTAAAATATATATTCCATATAAATATAGAACTTATTTTTAAAACAATATTAAAAAAATATATTTTTTTTAATAAAATAAGCACTGCAACCCCTGAAAAGGGGCTGCAGTGCTGCCGCTGCCTACTGCGGGCGGTGGCTTCCTGCCACCGCCCACGCCAAATTCTTGTTTGGCGGAGCGGTAGCGAAAACAGCTGCATGCAGCTGTGCTGCCGCTCCGCCAAACAGAGCCTTAAACTAATTTTTATCTTTAAACAACGTAAAGAATCTTTTTTCACGATTAAGAAGGTGTTTGACTGAGCATCCACAGTTATCCCCTGCTGACGTGGCATCATGACGCGTATTTTTCCCTTACTCTGATGCACCTTTATTGGCAGTGAAAAATGCGGGTTGTGACAGCTCAGTTGGTGATGAGAGCTTGTTGGAACAACTTCGTATCAAGGTTGTGAGTTTGATCCCTAGCAATAACCTACCGCGGTGAGAAACAGTCATGAAGATGGGTTGAGGTGCATTGGGCCTGCATGCCTTGATGTTTATGCTTACTACCAGTGGTGCCGTGGGGCGAGATAAGCCGTCAGGCCCAGGAAGGTTTGTGACGGTCCTCTGAGCTCTAAACCCGGGCTGCTGGTAGGCCGGCGACGCCGTGGGGCGGCCCAGTGGGCCTAAACCCGGGTCATTACAAAAAGTGCACTTTATTGTAACGACCAGGGTTTAGGCCCATTGGGCTGCCCCACGGTGTCGTCGGCCTACCAGCAGCCCGGGTTTAGAGCTCAGAGGCCCGCCACAACCCTTCCTAGGCTTGACGACTTGTCTCACCCCACGACACCACTGGTAGTAAGCCTAAACATCAAGGCCTGCATGCCCAATGCACCCCAACCCATCTCTGTGACTGTTTCTCACCACAGTAGGTTGTTGCTAGGGATCGAACCCACAACCTTGATAAGAAGCTCTTCCAACAAGATCTCATCACTAGCAGCCCAGGTTTAGTTGTGGGTTCGATCACCAGCAATAATGTACCGTGGTGAGAAATAGTCACAGAGATGGGTTGGGGTGCATTGGGCCTACATGCCTTGATGTTTAGGCTTACTACCAGTGGTGCCGTGGAGCGAGACAAGTCGTCAGGCCCAGGAAGGGTTGTGGCGGGCCTCTGAGCTCTAAACTCGGGCTACTATTAGGCCGACGACGCCGTGGGGAGGCCCAGTGGGCCTAAACCCGGGTCATTATAGAGATGACCCGGCCAAGTATCTCCAATGGTTTGAGGACGTGGTGTCCATCCGAAAAATGTCAGACGCCTTCAAGTGCAAGTTCTTCTCCATCACCTTCAAGGGAAATGCAAGAGACTGGTTCCACCAGTTGCCAGCCGGTTCCATCTACTACTTCGTGGATCTGCGTCGGGGCCTTATGACAAGGTTCGTGATGTCCAAGTAGAGGAAGAAGGAAGCAACTGCTCTATTCAAGATTGCTCAAGGACAACATGAGAGTCTTGGACACTACATCGACCGTTTGCAGAAGGAGATCTTAGAGGTGGAGGAGGTGGAAAGCTTTACTCTGATGCTGGCCCTGAAGTTTAGTATGAAGCAGGGTATCTTTAGCATGAAGATGAGATCCAAACCCCAGAGGTCCTTTGAGGAGATGGTGGAGAGGTTGAATACATTTTTCCAAGGAGTGGAGAAGAACAAGAACTTCTTGGCGCATCTGGATGGATATGAGCCATTAGGAAGGGGAAGAGGAGGACCTTCAGAGGTTAGGGCTGGAAGGCTGCCAGAGAGGTAGGTTGAGAGGAGAAGGGAGGAGCCGGGGATAAGAGAGGAATAAAGGAAGAGAGAAGAGCCTAGGAGGGTGGAGGAGCGTCAGAGGCAGAAGAGGCCTCAGAGGCAGGAAGAGAGGAGTCCCGTAGAGGCTCTGAAGAGAAGGAGAGAAGAAAGTCGATTCCAGTACCCTGCGAATCGACCTCAATGAAGGAATCCTACTAGGTCGCGGTTCTAGCAGCAGGAGAGGAACGATCACCAGCATGGTGGAGGCCGGAGAGGAGCTGGAGGAGAGGCGATGTCCATTGTCCAGTATGGCAATAAGCATCGCAAGCAGGAGGCTCGAAGGGAGAGGCACCGGGCGACAAAGATTCCCCTCTACTGCGACATACATCAGGTAGAGGGGCATTAGATGATGTCCTGTATAGAGGTTTGGGAGGTGAGGAGGAGGTTGGAAGCTGGAGCAGCAGAGAGGGAGCAGCCCAGGTAGGAAGCGCCCGCGGGACCGGTGACATTCCAAGCTTCGGTGAGGCGAAGGAACGCGGACCGGGTCGACTAGGGAGGACGAGGAGAGGTGATCCACGGCCCAGGATGTGGGCAGGTTGGAGTAATCAACCACGGGTATGGACATGGAGCTTCTCGTAAGGGAAGCCTCCATAAGATCTATCAGAAGAGCGTTGCCTCTGCCTCTCAGAGTCACCTCGACCTCTCAGGTTCCACCGCCATTGTACGAGATCACCTTCTCCGAAGAGGACATGCTAGGGAATGAGAACCCCTTCCATCATGCCCTAGTCATCCAAGATGCCATCGAGGACTTCACTATCGACCGAATCCTTGTGGACAATGAGAGTTTGGTGAATGTCATCTTCAGGAGGACCTTCGTCGGGCACCTCTTTGGCTTCTCAGGAGAGAAGATAGAGGTGGAGGGAGGAGTGGACCTTCTAGTCACCCTTGGCGGGACTTCAATCCGATGTCTCTTTGTCATCGTCGATGCGCCGAGCTGCTATAGCGCAATCTTTGGCGACCCTTAATCAACTACTTCAAGGCCGTACCATCTTCTAATCATCAATGCCTAAAGTACTTCCGGGGAGACGTCCAAGTGAGGATTAGTGGTGATCCGAAAACTTCCAGGGAGTGCTACCTAAATGCTGTCAGTACCATCAGCTGGATGGAGGATGCAAAGAGATTAGAGAAGCTGCTGGAGAGGAAGGAAGGCTTGAGGGCTGCTGAGGAGTTGGAGGAGCTGGAGGTGATCTTCAGGAGAGGAGAGCCGGGGCTGCTAAAGGTCGGAGGATCTCTGACGACGGAGGGGAAGCTAGAGATGGTCGCGTGTATGTAGGAGAACATTGACATCATCGCCTGGAGCACTGCAGAGATGCCAGAGATTGATGCCGATGTTGCCTGCCATCGCCTCAACCTGGATCCTAAGATTTCCCTCATCCGTCAGAAGCAGAGGAAGAGTGCCACCATACTGGCCGGTTAGATCAGAGAGGAGGTGGAGAAGCTGCTGGAGGCAGGGTTCATTTTGAAGATCCAGTATCCAGGCTGGGTCTCCAATGTTGTAATGGTGAAGAAGTCCGGAGGGGGCTGACATTTATGTATTAATTTTTCTATGTTAAAAAAAGCCTGCCCGAAGGATTGCTATCACTTGACTCAAATCGACGCGCTGGTTTATTCAGCTGTTGGATTTCCTATAATGAGTTTCCTTGATGCTTTTTCAGGGTATCACCAGATTTGAATGCACCCCCTGACTGTCGCGACATCTTTTTCATCACCAACGATGGCTGTTATAGCTATTGTAATGCCCCAAAATCCTAAAAAGGAAGGATTGGAAGTTAACACGTGGTAGTAGAGTTAACAGTGGCGTTTGCCCATGAATTAAATCAACTTTCGTCTTGGGTATCTAATATGCTGCGGTAGTGGGCTATCGCGTGGCGATACCACTCGATGCACTCAACGCTACTGAAGAAGTGTTGAGAGGCATACCATGTGGCGGTAGTGAGCTAGAGTGTGGCGCTATCACTCTACGCACTTGATGAACTCAACGCTTTCGATGAAGCGTTGAGTGACTACCGCACGACAGTAGTGAGCTAACGCACGATGATAGCAAATTAAATTGACATATGCCTTGGTAAGGTACCGCTCAGTGGTAGTGAGTTAACACTGGAGGTAGCTTGCTATGTGGCAGAGAGGTGGATGCTGTTTTGAGCTAGGACAAGAGGCAACCGCCTCAGATACCGTACGACAGTAGCGTATACTGCATGGTGGTAGCCTGCTGTTAAGGGCTGGATTTGAAATTTCATTCTCATTTTCCTCTCTCACACTTTCTCTCTTGGTTCTTGAAACCCAGGAGGCTAAGATTAGAAACGATCCAAGGTGTGCTTGTGATCAGAATTACAAGTCGACGCTAGATCCGCTGAGAGGAAGTTGTGACAAACAGTTCCATCCGGATAAAAAAACAAGGACATGACTCCTAAGCGATCAATAAGGGTAACAACATTCTCCTTGGATAAGTGAAGTCCTCAATTTGCATACGTGCATGGAACCCTTGCCAAAAGGTGAAGGAAAAGGTGGTTTTCAATGTGTAGATCATTGTGATCTCTGATATAACTTGCATTTATATCCGGAATCGAAGTATGAAATAGGCATGTTGTGTGAAGCCCATCTGGACAGGTTAGTCTGGATTGGTGATGAATTGATTTGCGTGCTAGAGAAGACTCTATGGATGAAATGTGTGGATAAACGTGTAGAATAAAGGGTCTGGGGGTGTGCAGGTTGCTGTAATGATAGTACTGGAGGTGATCTCCAAGAAGACACCCAAAAATGAGGAAGAAGCGACTTCAGTACATACCACACGTCGGTAGTGCTATTGTCGGTGATAGCTTCTAGTAAGCTATGAGGCCTGTCTCTGAGAGACCTGAGGCCATTGTTTGAAGCTGTGAACTCAGATAAGGTGGTCATGCGAGCTAGCCTAAATGTTGTTGTGAAGCCTGTGCCCGTTAGATAAGGTGCATAACATAAGAAGCTTTGAGCCTGAAGAGCCCAGCTATTGTCCATGAGTGCCATGATTGATCATTACAGGCTCAGGTAATGGGGACATGTGGGCTACAATTGATGCTAAGGGCCTGGAGTGCCCAGCAAAAAGGCCAAATAGCCGAATGGGCAAGGGAAAGCTAACCCGCGTCTTGGCTTTCGGGCCTAACGATTTGAGCAATGGGATGTGGCTGACTTGTACCCACCCTATGGCGTTCGGCTTAGAGTGAGTCAGTGGCTTGAATCTCAGCATGAATTTTTCGTAGCATAGAGAGAGTCTTAGGCTTCGTGCTAGAAAGACTAGAATGCTCAATATACCATCAAGTCTGGGACTATGGATGGTGGTGTGACCTGGGAAGTCCGGTACACCGAGAATGTGCCCTGAGTGGACGGGGGGCATATGGCCGATCGAGCCCGCATCTATTGCGAATGGTGCTTAAGTGCACGCTATTATTTGCCAAAAGATATATATGCTGCTGCTTGCAGGGAAGGAGAACCGCCACTCCGAGTGAGTGGTGGGGTCGTTATAAATTGGTCAACTAATGCTGTCCGTTGCTTTGTTTGCCATATTTTGGTGGGTCGTGCTATGCAGGTGCTGAAGAGGCAAGTGGAAAGTAGCGAGCTAAAGTCCCTTATGCTGCAATTGGCTGGCCCTCGAAGGCCCAAATGCAAATGTTTACTGTTTCTCATGTGTGGCCGGCTTGCGTGCCGATGTATGAAAACACTTTTTTGTAAAGGAAACAGTTTTAAGGCCTTAAGGCCAGAACATTTGGTGTATTTGGTTATCATTCATATATATATATATATATATGTAGTGGACATTTCTAGTATATGGGTTCTACAAATTAAAATGCTTCCATTAGAATGCGCTTTGTGTTAGGATGCACATAAGATAATATGGTTTCAAGGTGTAGCTCCGCCGACTATTTGTGGAATATGGCGTGGGGCCCCAGCCGGACCCTCTGTTATATTCTATGTGACAGATAGAAGTGTTACAATTTGGTATTAGCTTCTGGTGTCGGTCTTTCTTATTCGAATTCATGATCGAATTCTTTTAAGGGGCGGTGAGCACGTGTATGTGCGTTACTGTTATAACATGAATGAACCCATGAATGTCCACTTAGGAATGAAAATACACATGTTGAAGGAACTTGCATGTTCTTATATTTGCTTTTGGCAATATTGTGCGTTTCTTAATTGTGTGTTTCACGATTATAGGCAACGTGAAGTGATCAGGGGAAGCAGGAACCCCAGCATTCGATGAAGAGTAATGCACCAACTGAGGGGCCAACACCTCATCCTTATGCGGAAACTATACGGTTGGTTGTTGAAGCCGTGTTCGCATTAATCAATGTGCAACCAGGATGGCGAGTACAAACTCCTACCCCTGTAGTGGTCTAGGAACAGGTTGGTGTAGTTGAACATGTGGCGCTAAGACAAGTGGCTGTTGAGCCACTGACCACAAGGCGAGCGACGAAAAAGCAGTTGAAAAACGCAATGAGTTTCAATCCTCCTATTTTTGTAGGTACTGGAACCCCTACATAAGCAGAAGATTGGCTCGCAGGAATAAAGAGAATCCTGGCGACAATTGAAATGGTGGAGTGGAAAAAAGTCACTGTAGCTACCTTCTTGTTAGATGGTGAGGCGAGGCTATGGTGGGATGAGCTAGAGCTGCACCAGTTTACTGGGCGGCCGTTGATCGAGATCTCAAAGGAGGAGTTCTCAAGGTATTTTCTGGCAAGATATATTCCATCTGCTCGATTGCAATGGAAAACCAATTTCAAAGGCTAACTCAAGGCGAGAGTTCTGTGGATGACTACTTGCACAAGTTTACGAGATTGGGAAGGTATGCAGGTTTTACGTTTGCAGGCGAGAAATGGAAAACAAATCGATTCTTTGAATTGTTGAGAGATGACTTGCGATTTCTTCTCTTAGGTCTGATGACGCAAGGTTTTATTACCTTGGTCAATACGGCCCGTTCCCTCGAGCAAGATGTGAAACGTGTGCAACAGAAGAATGACTTGGCAGTAAAGAAGCCAGAGTTTAAAGTACCTAACTCGGGAAGTTTGGGTATAAAAAGTGGAAGAAGAAGGCTCAGTTTTCTGGACCAGCATCTTCTAATAAATCTGAAGTGACGACTGGCCGAGGTCCACTCACTTGTTACACATGTGGCAAGGTGGGATATATAGCCCTAGAATGTCAGAGTGGCCCTCCAAAGACGGAGAAAAAGACGGGTGCGACTTATGCTGAAAAGGAAAAAGCAGTGGTGGAGTCAACTGCATCTTAAGCGCAACCCCGAGTCAATAATCTTGGTCAGCAGGAAGCCATAAAATAAAGTGACGTCATAATAGGTATGAGTTAAGATATAGTTTTTACTGGTTTCCATACTTAATACCTTGTGCGTTGCTTGTGTATGATTTGTTTGAATTAGGCTTTGTCCAGATTTCGAATTATCCGGCGAGAGGACTGTTCGATACATGAGCTTCTCATTCCTTTCTGTCTAAGGACTTTGTGGTGTATATCAGAGTGCCTTCGTTTACACCGACAGATCGAGTGAATGTGTTGCTGCTTAACGAGTACTTGTTGTGTGCGGATCGAGTCTGCTGTATTGAGGTGTAGATAGGAAGTCATGACTTTGGTTTGGAAGCATCTGTGCTGCCGATATCATAGTTTGATGTAATCTTTGGTATGGACTGGCTCTCGAAGTTGTGTGCCTATATTGATTGAAACTCTAAGGAAGTCATACTGGGGCAAAAAACTAAACATGAGACTATGTTCGTAAATATGCGAGGAGCGGGCAAGAAAGTGATGTCTGCACTCCAGGTCGTCAAGGGGATTCAGAAAGGCGTGAAATTGTTTTTCACGCTATTGGAGGCTGTAGAGTCGAAGCCTAGTTTGAGTGATGTTTTTGTTGTATTAGAATTTGCAGATGTTTTTCCTAAGGATCTCCCTGGGCTTCCAACCCAACGAGAGATTGATTTTACTAGTGAGCTGGTGCCATGTGCAAAACCTGTGTCACGCTCACCGTACCGAATGGTGCCAAAGGAAATGGCAGAACTGAAAGTTTAGTTTCAAGAGTTGCTAGAGCAAGGATATATACGTTTAAGTATGTCACCATGGAGTGCACTGGTGCTCTTTGTGAAGAAGAAGGACGAAGGCTTGTGTTTATGCATTGAATATTATGAACTGAACAAGGTGATAGAAAAGAACAAATATCTGATTCTTCGAATCAATGATTTGTTTGATCAGCTGGTTGGATCGATTGTCTACTCAAAGTTAGATTTTAAGACCGGCTACTGGCAGTTGAGAATTCAGGAAAGTGATATTCTCAAGACATCGTTTGGTACATGCTACGGGCATTATGAGTTTACTGTGATGACTTTTTGACTCACTAATGCGCCATCAGTATTCAAGGATCTGATGCATAGGACTTTTTGAGAGTATTTGGACATGTTTGTGATTGTCTTTATTGACAACATACTGGTATACTCTCAGTTTGAAGAAGAACATGTGAAACATCTAAGGTTGGTTTTGCATACCCTGAGAAGGAATAAACTCTTTGTCAAGTTCTCAAAATGTGAGTTTTTCCTGTCATCTGTGGCTTTTCTTGGCCATGTGGTTAGTGGAGAGGGTATTGCGGTGGATCTGGCAAAAATTATTGCTATACGAGATTGGCCTGTGTTATCTTCTGTAGCGGAAGTCAGGAGCTTCCTTGGACTTGCTGGCTACTACAGGCACTTTATGGAGAACGTTTTGCGGATAGCCTTACCTCTCACTACACTGACGAGGAAAGATCAGAATTTTGTTTGGACGCCTGAGTGCGTACTGGCTTTTGAGGAGTTAAAGAGTCTCTTGACCGCGACGCTTGAGTTCACCATGTGGTACGAACGACTATGAAATATACAACGATCCTTTAGGGAGTGGCATAGGTTGCGTTCTTCTACAATTCAGAAATGTTATAGCTTATGGCTCACACTAGTTGAAAGTGCTCAAGCGAAACTATCCAGTCCACGACTTGGAGTTGGCGGCTGTGATTTTTGCATTTAAGCTGTGGCATCATTATTTATATGCCGTGAAATTGGATATCGTCACAGACCATAAGAGCCTTAATTACTTAATAGATCAGAAGGATCTGAACATGTGGTAATGGAGGTGGATGGAGTTCCTTGGGGACTATACCTTTGAGATACATTACACCCCGGGAAGGGAAATGTGACCGCAAATGCCTTGAGTCGTAGGACTCCAGTGCGTGCAAGTTGGCTACAGATGCATGATGGTCATCTGGTGCAGGAGTTGGAGGCTTTAGATATTTTTCGTGTGTTGATAAGAATACTACTACAAATGCGTGCTTGAATTGGACGGAGATGCAATATGATCTCGCATACAGGATTCGACAGGCAACAGAACTCGATGAGAGTGTGAAACACTATACATTGGATGAGTCAGATTCCCAGTTCTCCTTGGATGACGGTCTTTTGTGAAAGGAAAGTCGTTTGTGCGTCCCAAATGTGGGTAAATTACGGGAGGAGTTGATGTATGAGGCACACTTTACTAAATACTCAAACCACCCAAGGAGCACAAAGATGTACAAGGACATGGAAAAGATGTTCTGGTGGTCGGGTTTAAACAAGGACATAGCTCTTTACGTGGCAAAGTGCCAAACATGTGCCTTGGTAAAAGCAGAATGTCAAAAACCCAATGGTTTCCTGAAGTCGTTACCAATTCCAATGTGGAAGTTCGATGATATATCTATGGATTTCGTGCATGGATTGCCAAGATCATAGAGCGGGAACGACGCCGCGTGGGTGATCATTGACCGGTTGACAAAAGTATCGCACTTCAAACCGAACAAGAAGGATGATTTAGTTGAAAAATTGGCTAAGTTGTATGTTGACAACATAGTAAAGTTGTACATTGTGCCCTGTAGCATCGTTAGTGACTGAGACAGGTGCTTTACTTCTAATGATTAGATGCTAATCCACCAGTTTTTGGGTACTTAACTGAAGTTCAGTACAACCTTTCATCCACAAACTAATGGTCAGACCAACAGAACTAACAAGACAATGGAGGATATGCTCCGTATGTGCGGCTTGGATTTCGGGAAGAGGTGGGAGGGCCATCTCTATATGATCGAGTTCGCCTATAATAATGGCTATCAAGCTAGCATTCATATGGCTCCCTTCGAAGCTTTATATGGTAGGAAGTGTCGTACTCCTTTAGCTTGGACGGAAATAAGTGAATCGAAGCTGTATACGCATAATGAGGTCGAAGATGCAAATTCAACTATACACATTATACGACAGCGGCTATTGGTGGCCCAAGATAGACAAGCTAAGTACTACAATGCCAAGCACCGAAATGTGGAGTTTGCAGTTGGCGATTGGGTATATCTAAGGATAAAGACAGTTAGGTGTGTCCAAGATTCGACGTTTGAAGAAGATGAGTCTGAGGTATCTTGGTCCATTTGAAGTGATTGAACGAGTTGGTGAAGCTGCTTATCGATTGGCTCTTTTGACGAAGCCAAGTGGTTTGCATGATATGTTTCACATCTCGTTGTTGCGGAATGCTGTGCAAGTGCCTACGCAAGTGATTGAGGATGGTCAAGTACCAGTGGATAGTGGGCTAACAATGAAGATTAGACCCATTCGTATCGAGAATACGGATATCAGACAACTACGTAACAAGGCAATCAAAATGGTCAAAGTCCGTTGGGACAATTGTGGCCGTGTAGAATTGATATGGGAGCGTGAGCAAAGCATGCGAGATGAATTTCCCGAGTTACTTTTTGTAAAATTCATGTTGTAAACTTGTGTACTGATTTCCTTTCAATAAATAAAATTTCGGGACAAAATTTATTAAAGGAGGGGAGAATTTTAATGCGCCAAAAATCCTGAAAAGGAAGGATTGGAATTTAATGCTCCGCGGTAGTGTTAACGCTGGCATTAACCATTGAATTAAATAAACCTTCATCTTGGGTATCTACTGCGTGGCGGTAGTGGGCAATCGCGTTGCGATACTACTCGACGCAATCAACGCTTCTGACGAAGCGTTGAGAAGCCTACCACGTGGCGGTAGTGAGCTAGCATGTGACGCTATCACTTGACGCACTCAACGCTTTCGACGAAACGTTGAGTGACTACCGCGGGGCTGTAGTGCGCTAACGCGCGTTGATAACAGATTAAATTGACGCATGCCTCGAGAAGGAATCGCTCGGCAGTAGTGAGTTAACACTGGCGGTAACTTGCCATATGGCAGAGTGGTGGAGGTTGCTTTGTGCGACAGAGCGATGTCCATTGGGCCAAGTGGTGAATGCCTTAAATACTGCGTGGCAGTAATGGATACCGCGCGGTGGTAGCCTGCTGTTAAGGGCTAGATTTGAGATTTCATTTTCATTTTCCTCTCTCTCACTTTCTCTCTTGGTTCTTGAAGTTCTTAAGAGAAGAGGAGGAAGAAAGTCTAGGAGGCTAAGATGAGAAGCGATCCAAGGTGTGCTTGTGATTGGAATTACAAGTCGATGCTAGATCCGCTGAGAGGAAGCTGTGAGGAACAGTTCCATCCAGATCAAAAAACAAGGACATGGATTCTAAGCGATCGACAAGGGTAACAACTTTCTTCTTGGACAAGTGAAGTCCTCAATTTGCATACTTGCATGAAACCCACACCAAAAAGTGAAGAAAAAGGTGGTTTCTGTTGTTATTACCATTGCGATCTGGAAGTGATCAAGTATGTTGCCTCACTGCCAAGGCAGTATGAGTCTATCACGGTCGCACATAAGAACGTTTGGAGAAATAGGGAGATTGACTTAATTTGACTATGCTCATATGATGAGTTGAAAAGACTTAGCTCACTCAGGCTTTGGAAGCGTCGTGTACGTTGAGACCACTCAACGCTTTTGTCGAGTCAAGTGTTGACTCATCGAATGTTGACATTGAGTATGTTGAGTTTGCGCAACGATTCATTGAGTTAAAGTGTTGATTTGACGAGTATGGCACTTAGGCATTGAGTGTGTTGAGTTCACTCAACGATTCGTGGAGTCAAGGTGTTGATTCGATGAGTCTGGGTCTCAGGAGTTGAGTGCGTTGAGTTCACTCAATGCCTTCGTCGAGTTACAGGTTGACTCGACGAATCTAGCACTTAGGCATTGAATGCGTTGAGTTCACTCAACGCCTTCGTCGAGTCATGTTGGGTTTTGCATCCATAATAACCCAGATTTGTATGAAGTCACCCTTGAACTAAGATGAATTAAGTTTGTATTTGATGTCTTTTCTAGTTGAGTGTTTATAGGATATATTTGCCAAGTGTAGAACAATGTCAGTCTACAATGGGTCACCAAACACAGGACCATACAATGTAATCCCTCATTGTGTGATCCATGGTGTTGACTCATGTATAGACTCTTTATTTTGACACACTTCTTTTTCAAGCACTAAAACCATGAGAGAAAATCTAGTTGCTGAATTTCTTGAAGAAAATTAGTTTTAAGACTTACAGAAAATTTCTAAGTATTTTTCTCGAGTAGGACCTTATGTACTCGAGTAGAACTAAAGTTTGTACTCGAGTGAGAACAGTCATGTATTCGAGTTGCAGAAGCAGTTCTAGAGAAAGCTTAGTGTTGTTCTCAAGAAAGCCATGTCTACTCGAGTAATCCATGATTCTCCTTCTTGAGTTACCTCATTTCTAGTCAAAACGTTTTCTAGGTCTTTTTCTTGAGAAGCCAAAGATTTTTCTCGAGAAGGCCATGTATAGTTCTCGAGAACCAGAAACCTTTTCTTGAGACCTTGAATACTCTTCTCGAGAGTCAGAAATCTTTTCTCGAGATACTTTCTTGTTCTTGAGAACTAAAATTTATTCTTCTCGAGTACTTATTCTCATTCTCGAGATAGCTGGATTCCACATCTATATTTTTCCTAAGTACTTTTCTCGAGAACTTCATAATTCTTCTCGAGAAATAGAAAACATCTTCTCAAGTACAATTGACTCTCTCGAGAAATGCAGTACCGATTTCTGAATTTTTCTCAAGTCCTGACAGAAGTAATTTCAAATATGATTAGCACTTGATTGGTCCACGTGACATGCATTTAATGTGATTATGACCGTTAGACAAGTCCTATAAAAGGTCTTATCATAATTGACCAACCCTAAGAAGGAAAAACCTAAGTATTCTGAATCGCAATTTTCATTCTAAATCAGGAAGCCGCCGCTGTTCATTGTCTTCATCGCCGATCTGCGATCCAAGAGATTCAAAACAAAAGATTCAACAGATCACGATTTTCTACATCGACAGATCTTTTCCTTGATTGTGCTGAGTCTAAAGTTTTCAGATCCTGAGATTTCGCCTTTGTCTTCTTCGATCTATTTCTAACAGAGCTTCAAAGTTTAGGAAGGAAGAAGGGCTGAAGATTCAGATCTGAGATATTACTGTTTGTATATTTCTCTGTAAATCATTTTATTCTTGCAGGAGATTCTTCTCCGAGTTGTAGGAGCTTTGTTGTCCGAGATTTTTGTGGGAAGTTTCTCTTCCGAGTGTGGATCCTGTTTTGGGGGATCGAGTTGTAGGAACCTTATTCCGAGTTGTATGATTGTTTTCAATCCGAGAGAATAGTGGAGTAGCCGAGTCTAGAGCGTTGCTAGATCGGTGAGGTGGAAAGTGGATGTACCCAAGGTTGGGGAACCACTATAATTCTTGGTGTCTTCTGTGTATGCTTGTTTAGTTTTTGTGTATCGCTTTTACAAATTTTTATTCCGCAAAAAGACGCAAAACTCACCTATTCACCCCCCTCTAGGTGATTTAGGTAGACAACTTAAACATTTTCAATTGGTATCAGAGGGAGGTTGTTCATCAAAAGGTTAACACCTTCAATAGATCTGCCCCTAGTTGTCTAAAGAGGATACAAGCATGGATAGAGCCAAGGATTTTCTAAGCTTTTTTTATGCACAAAGACTAACTTTCCCATGTTGAAAGAAAGAATAAAATTTTTCATGGAAGCTGTAGATCCAAGGATCTTTATAATTGTGGAATAAGGACCCTATGTTTCTATGACAGTCTCCACTATTAATCCAACAAAGCAAGTTCCAAAGAAGCTTATAGATCTTGACAAAGATGACATTGCACTTGTCTCATTAGACAAGAAAGCCAAAATATCATCGCAAGTACAGTCGATGATTCTATGTTGCAGAACCTGATTCACTTCCAATCTGCCAAGGAAGTGTGGCAGTCTCTCATCGTCCTAATGGAAGGTACTGAAGAGGTAAGGGATGACAAAAGATCCCTCCTGAATCAGAAATATGAAGCATTCCGACAAGGTCCCAAGGATTTTATTGATGATACTTTTAAAAGCTTCTTCAAGATTGTCAACGGCCTAAGAGTCTATGGCTGAGTCTTCACTAATGGAGAGCTGAATGACAAATTTCTGAGATCCCTGACTAAGGAATGTGACAACAAAGTCTGTGCAATCCGGGAGTTTAGTAAGCTGGTAGAGACTGACCCTCAGAATCTCTTTGGAATGCTTATGTCATATGAGCTCCAAATAAATTAAATAAAAGCTGAAGAAGAGAAGAGCCGGTCTTCATCCAAGGAGAAGTCCGTCGCTCTAACGGCAGACATCTCAAGGAAGTCAAAAGCTGCATCTCCTGCCCCCGCACAGGAAGAGAGTGAAGAAGAAGCTTCAAAGCCAAGTACCTCAGGCTCAAAGATATCTGAAGGATAATTTTATCTTCTTTTAAGGCAGTTCAAGAAGTTCTTGAACAAGTAAAAATAATGGAGAGGCAAATATGCCTCGTCCAGAAGATCACGTCATGATGGTATCGTCACAAGAAAGGCTCAAGTAGCCAAGACAAGTATCACTCTAAATCGAACAAACATATTTCTTCTGACATTATTTGTTATTGTTGCAATAAGCCAGGACATGTCATAAATGATTGCCCTCACAATAAGAAGGAGGGTGGAAGAAGAGAGGAGAAGAAATCTTCTTATAATAAGAAGAAAACTGAAAGAAGCCTGGTAGCCAAGAAGGCCAAGACTCTCAATGACTCTGACTCATCTGAGTCAAGTGAGGAATAGGAAGCCTATTTTGGGCTAATGACACAAACAGATAAGGAAGAAGAGCCCAGTACACTGGGAAGGTAAACTCTCACACTCCTCTCTCGGAATCAGATGCTTCTGACCGTGATCATGAGGACTGCTCTTCTGATGATGAGTCTGAACTCATGAATCAATACAAAGAGTTAATCAAGGCTTACGACAAATGTCGAAGAATCGTTAAAACTCAAGACAAGGAGATTAAATCTCTCAAGGCTGAAGAGAGCATTCTGAGAGAGGAAGTCGCCAAGATGGACTCACTCAGAGAGAATTTCAATGTTACAATTGATGAATATAATAAAGCTCTCGAGCACCTAAATCTGAAGGAGAAAATCATCAAGGAATTGGAAGAACAACTTGCAGCTGAAAAGAAACTTGTTGAAAGTTTCTCCAAGCCCAAGATAGTCCTTCCGTTTGTTGCGAAATTCTCTGCTCAGGCCAAAGGTACTGGCTTAGGCCATATTGATGCCCCTAGTAAATCTTCTAGGAGAAATAAAGCTCAACGGAAAAATAAGGATGCCAAGAAAGCTCTAGCCAAGGAGAAGGGGAAAGCTCCTTAAGATCAAACTTCATTTAAAAAGGTTATCTTTCCAACTAACAAGTTTGATCTTGATTCATCCTACGACACTTTGCTAGGCCTACTTATGTAGAGCACAACTCTCGGTACCAAGGATGGACTCGTCCCCGGAACTTTGGTGAAAGTGTTTTTAAGACACCTTTTGAGGAGATCACTCTTCAAAGCTATGGCCCTTGTAGTAATGGTCATAACATCAAGAAAGCTCCAAAAGTTAAACCCGTTGTGGAAAATCCTCTTAAGGAGAAGAAGTCATGTGAGTGTTATCACCACGAAGCTTCTACCTCCAAGTCTGCTGCCCCTGCTAGACCACAATCTCAAAAGGTCAAGCAGGATAACTTTTAGGAAAGATAAAATAGGGTTGACTGTTGGTGCTACTGCAAAGTTGGTCACTTTTCTATAGATTGCTGTTTTAACCCCAGATATGTTTTAACTCCTCAAGTTAATAATGTGAGAAAGACCACTCATAATGTTAACACACGTAGGGGGAGTGTGCTAACTAGAGACCAAGGACCCAAATGAGTTTAGGTTCCTAAGACAAAATGATTTGTGAATGCAGCAATGTACAAAGGCAAAAAATCCTACCTGGTATTTGGACAGTGGATGCTTTCGGCATATGATCGGGACTAGAAGCCTACTACAGAATTACTCTCCAGTCATGAACCGACCAAAGGTCATCTTTGGAGGTTCTGACAGAGGAATTACTAAAGTCTACAGTATGTTTACTAATGATAGTGTATCCTTCTCAGATGTGGCTTATGTTGAAGGATCGGAACATAATCTTATAAGCATAAGCTAGCTATGTGATAAATGATACATAGTAGAATTTCATGCAGACAAGTGCTTGATAAAATCGGTAGATAACCTGAAAACGATTTTATCAGACACTCGTAGTAGGAATATATTTTGTTTAAATTTTATTTGCATAGACTCTTATACATCAGTGTGCTTTTTGACAAAAGATAGTGCGTCTTTTGGTGACCAATGACACAATAAATTAGCACATATAGATTTCAAAACTATTAATAAATTATTTTCTCTTAATTTAGTACGCGATGCCCCAAATGTTAAGTGCGTTAAAGATATACCGTGTCACACATGTGTAAAAGGCAAGCAAACAAGGGCTACCTTCAAAAGTATTATTGGCAAAGACTCTAATAGGTGTTTATACCTACTTCATATGGACTTGCTCGGTCCACTACAAGTTAGAAGTTTGGGAGGTAAAGATTATACATTGACTATTGTTGATGATTACTCTCGAATTCCGTGGGTGTTCTTTCTAAAACGCAAGTCAGATACTTTTGATATATGTATTAATTTTGTTAGACAGGTCCAGAATAAATATCGCTGCTCCGTTGTCAAAATCAGAAGTGACAATGGAACAGAGTTCAAGTCTGGGGGCATGACAGAATTCTGTGAAAGCCTAGGTATCTTTCATGAGTTTTCCTCTCATCATATTCCTCAACAGAATGGAGTAGCAGAGAGAAGGAATAGAACACTCATAGAGGCATGTATAACCATGTTGAGTGATGCCTCACTATCAGAATATTTATGGGTTGAAGCTGTCAACACTGAGTGCCACGTGCAAAATCGAGCACTCATAAACAAGAAAAATAATAAGACACCTTACGAACTACTAAAGGGCAGGAAACTGACTATTTCATATTTTAGAATCTTTGGTAGTAAATGCTTCGTCCTTAACAATGGTAAGTATCACACCATTAAATTTACTGAAAAGAGCTTTGAAGGTATTTTCGTTGGTTATAGTAGCTATAGTAAGGCATATAGAATTTTTAATAAGAAAATTCTAGTTGTAGAAGAATCTATTCACGTTGTATTTGATGAGACGAGCTTGCTACAAGACAACTCTTCTAGTGTGTTTATTGAAGATGCAAGTTCAAGGATAAGGGAATTAAACTTGGATGAGCCAACTGAAGAAAAAGATCAAAAGTTCATCAAGATCACAACTCCAACCCTAATTGGAGTGGTTGATGACCATGATCAAGATATCATTCAAGTTGATGAAGTCACTCCCGAGGTTGAAGAATCTCCAGATGCAAGGACTCTAGAGCTCAGAAATTTGAAGGATCACCCAATTGATCAAATCATAGGAGATCCACAGGATGGTGTCAGAACTCGTAGAGGTACATGTTGGGTACATTGGAAAATGTGTACCAGATTTGAAGAGGCCTCACCCTACTCAATGATATGCATCAAGGTGTATTTGATGTTGTTTTGAGTTTATATGTGCAAGTTAAGTAATTGCAGGAAATACAGAAAAATTTCTAAGTCCATATGTCGACAACTAGAGAAGCTGTGTTGACACTTATGAAGGCCTGTGTCGACACTGGGGAAAAGCTGTGTCGACACTTGGAGTTAATTGTGTCGACACTTGGAAAGACTGTGTCGACACCAGAATCAACTGTGTCGACACCCAGAGGCTGTGTCGACATACAGTGAAGCATTGTTGACATCAATTATGTCGACACCCAGAGGCAGTGTCGACACACAGAAGACTTTGTCGACATCAACTGTGTCGACACACAGGACTTGTGTCGGCACACTGTAAAGTTTCAACTAAGTGAAAGAAGAGAAGTATTTGTGTCGACACACAGATGCAGTGTCGACACACAGAAGATCTTGTCTACATCAAATGTGTCGACACACAGGACTTGTGTCGACACATGACAGTATTTCAACAAAGTAAATTTGTATGAAAAAAAGAAGTGACTGTGTCGACAACACAAAGGCTTATGTCGACATATTCAACAGAAGGCTGTGTTGAGAAGTATTAACAACAACAAAGGAGATGTGTCGACACCACCAAGGCTTGTGTCGACACTTAGTCCACTTGTGTCGACACTTAGTCTACTTGTGTCGACACATAATGAAGATCAGTCTCGACACTTTCAGACAGAGACAGTATTTCAAGAAGTGACTGGATGACTTGACAGCTGCCATTTCTAACCGGTCTACTGCAACTGTCAAAGCTGTCAGAAGTTTGTTAGAAACCGGATCAGCCGGTTACCATGGAGGAAGACTATATAAAGGCTTTCTCCTTCAACAGAAGGAGGTGATCAATTACAATTAAGATTGAAGATCTTACACAGATATCTAACAACACAAAAAGAAGAAGACCTTCGACAGAAGATCTAATAAGTTGGAGAGAGAGAGAGCTCCATCTAAGAAGTGCAGTTGCTGAACCAGGCTGCCAAGAAAGATTCAAATTGAGATCTGAATCTCAAGTCAGAAGCTGATTGAAGATCAACTTCTCAAGAGTTCAACCCTACTGAGTTCAGAATCAAGAAGCTTTGAAGAAAGCTAAGAGAGGTTGTGATCTGCCATCAGTTGCTTCCAAGAACTGATCAAGAAACCATCCATCCCTTCTCTCTCTACCTGGGTGGTGGTAAAACACTTTGTAAACATTATTTTCTGTAGGATCTATTCTAGATCTGAGTTGTAAGTCTATTATATAAAGGCTGAGTGTAAGAGAATAGTTTCTCTGAGTGGTAGGCCTTGTTGAAGGCTGAGGTAGGGCTGTGAGCCTGAGGTATAGGAGATTGTGATCTCTAAGTGTAGGCCTTGTTGAAGGCTGAGGTAGGACAGTTGGCCTGAGTTGTAGGAGTGTGGATACACTCTGAGTTGTAGGAACCTGGTTTGGGTTCTGAGCTGTAAGATCTGAGGATCTGAGGTGAAGTGCAGAAGTTAGGCCGAATCTAGCACACTGCTAGATAGGCGAAGGGGGAAAGTGGATGTACACAGACCTTGGGGAACCACTATAAAATCTGTGTGCACTCTGTGATTGAATGTTTCTGTGATTGCTGTGCTGTGTAGTTGTAGAGTTTGCAATTTCTGGTTAAATTACAGAACAGATTTTCTGCCTTAAAAGAAAAAGAAAAAGTACACCTATTCACCCCCCCTCTAGGCAGTTAGACACTAATTCTTTCAAGTGGTATCAGAGGGAGGTTACTCAAAGAAGGACTTAACAGTCTGAGTAAGATCCTTAAGGCAGATTCAAGATCAAGAAAATGGGTTCTGGTGAGAATCATAAGGAACTAGGTTCTATGAAATTACCCATATACAGAAAGGAGATATTTGGCATTTGGAAAGAAAGAGTTATGCTGTTTATGGAGGCTTCTGATCCAAGGATCTACATTACAGTAAAGGAGGGTCCTTATATTCCAATGAAGATTTCAGTTCTGGATGCAAACCAAAGAATTCACAATGATTATTCAGAGATGACCAAGGATGAGATCATCCTGGCAACTATGGATAAAAGAGCCCAGAATATCATAGTTAGTGTCATAGATGATGCAACCTTTCAAAATTTGATTCACTGCAAGACCTCCAAGGAAATGTGGGATAATTTAATAGTCTACATGGAGGGTTCTGAAGAAGTCAGACAAGATAGAAAATCTATGCTGAACCAAGAGTATGAAAGTTTCAGACAAGGAAAGTCTGATAGTATAACTGAGTGTTATAAAAAGTTCTATAGAATAGTAAATGAGCTGATGTCCTATGGGAGAATCTTCAGTACTTATGAACTGAATGAAAAATTCCTAAGATCCTTGACAAAGGATTGGGACACTAAGATTTGTGCCATTAGGGAAGTGGCCAAACTTGCAGACATCTCACCTCCAACTTTGTTTGGAAAATTACTGTCATATGAGATGCAGTTGATGGCTAGGAAAGAGGAAGAGAAAAGTGCAAAAGGGGAGCATAGAGAAAAGTTTGTGGCCTTCAAGGTTGAAGCTACTAAGACAAATAGGAGGATGTCTCCATCACCTCCTAAGATAGTTGCTGAAACTGCTTCAGATAATTCAGACAACCAGAATTCAGACAGTAGTGACTCAGATGAAGATTTTGCAGCATTTACAAGACAGTTTCAGAGATTCCTGAAGAAGAAGCAGTGGAAGTCTAAGCCTTCCACATCTCAGCCTAAGGATGTGTATTATCAAAAGAGGAAGTCATCCAGGAAGGACAGGAGCAGGTCTAAGCCAAACAAATCTACAACATCAAAGATAGTTTGCTACTGCTGTAATAGGCCTGAACATGTTGTGGCTGAGTGTCCAGATAAAAGAAAAGAGACTGCTGATAAAAAGAAGAGTCAACACCAGAGCAAGAAGGAGAAATCCTTTGTTGCTAAGAAGGAGAAGAGTTTGATAGACCAATCTACTTCAGAGTCAGAATCTGAAGCTGAGGCCTACATTGGTCTATATGCAGAAGAGGAAGAAGAAGAGTTTCTTCAGGTGCTGAACTCTATATATGATCAAGAAGACCATCATTGCAAGGGACTGATGGCTGTGTCAGAAGAAGACAAGTGTCAGGATCAGCCTGGTCCTAGTAAGGTACAATGTATTACTAGAAATTCAGATTGTAGTAGTACTGTGTTAGAGTCAGCAACATCTGCATCAAATGATATGGATGAGTCTGAGTCCGAGGGTGATATTCATCAGCTGATAGATGAATATGGAGATTTATTGCAGGCACTAAAGAAGAGCAAAAACCTGGCCAAATCTCAGGCTAAGGAAATTGCAGATCTTAAGATGGCTGCATTAGATTCAGAAAAGTTGCTAGATCAAAAACTGAATGAGATTGCCAGATTGAAAAACATAACTGTTATTCAAATGAGCACAATCACATTCAAGAATGATCAGATTAGAAATCTGGAGGTTAGACTTCAAAAAGAGAAAGAGATTGTGGCTAGTTTTTCTAAGCCAAAATCAGTATTACCCTTAATAGATGACTTTGTGTCATAAAAGGGTAAGGCTGGATTAGGGTTTAAGAGAACAGCATGGGCTGCTAAGTCCAATAAGGAAGGCAAAGCTCCAACACAAAACAAGAGACCTGCTGTAAATAATTCAGCAAAGGTTGTACCTAAACAAAGGTATAACAAGTTTGAGTGCTGGTGCTGTGGCAAGGTAGGCCACTTTGCCTTAGATTGTTGGCACAATTCCAGTTTCAAGTAGAATAGCAATCTGCCTGTCAAAAAAGCTACAGGCAGATTTGTCAAATTTCAGACTAACATGAACCAAGGACCCAAAACTTATTTGAGTTCTAAGGTCAAGTAGTCTTTATTGCAGGTGAGTCCAAGTGGCCATGCCCCTATATGGTACTTGGACAGTGGATGTTCCAGGCATATGACTGGAATAAGGGGGTTGCTGAAGGACTACACACCTATCATGGATGACCCTAAAGTAACCTTTGGTGGTTCAGAAAAAGGAATTATCAAAGGATTTGGTAACATTTCTAATAACCAGATTACTATCTCTCAAGTGGCCTATGTGAAGGGTTTGAAACACAACATTATAAGCATAAGTCAGTTGAGTGATTTAGGATATGACATTTCATTTATTAAGAATGGATGTCATATCAAAAGGTCAAGTGATCAAAAGGTCATATTGACAGGATATATGAAAAGAAATGTGTACTGTCTTAACTTTGAGTGTGAGAACAATGTTTCTCCTATTTGTCTTGTAGCTGATGTGAGAGTCTCTCATTGTGTTAAATGACACAAGAGGCTGGCCCATATTAACTACAAGACTATTGGCCAACTCTTTAGCAAAGAGTTAGTGAGGAATGGTCCTCAAGTTAAGTGTATAAAGGATGGGATATGCTCAGCTTGTCAAAAAGGCAAGCAGACCAAATTTTCCTTTCATAGCCTTGAAAACAAGGATTCAGTGAGGTGTCTTTACCTCTTGCATATGGATCTATTTGGTCCTATGCCAGTTCATAGTCTAGGTAGGAAGGTCTACACTTTTGTGGTGGTAGATGACTATTCTAGATATTCCTGGGTGTTCTTTCTAAGAAAAAAATCAGAAACCCCAAGTGTCTTATATAGTTTTGTAAAACAAATTCAGAATGAGTTGGACAGTACAATGGTCAAAATCAGAAGTGACCATGGCACTGAATTTCAGTCTGAAAGTATGACAATACTGTGTGAAGAATTTGGGATTTTTCAAGAATTTTCCTCACCTAGAACACCACAGCAAAATGGTATTGCTGAAAGGAAGAATAGAACACTGATTGAGGCTGGTAGAACTCTATTGAGTGACACTTCTCTCTCAGAATATTTCTAGGCTGAGGCAGTAAACACTGCATGTCATGTGATCAATAGGGCAACTATCACCAAGAGCAACAAAAAAACTCCCTATGAGATTATGAAGGGCAGAAAAGCAAACTTATACTATTTTAGGATCTTTGGTTGCAAGTGTTATGTCCTTAACAATGGTAAGTCTTATCTAACCAAGTTTGCTGCCAAATCCCAAGAGGGGATATTTGTTGGGTACAACAACAATAGTAAGACTTACAGGGTCTACAACTTGATTACTCAAGTTGTAGAAGAGTCTGTACATGTAGTCTTTGATGAAACAAGACTGATTAACAGTGAGTTGCCAAGTAGTGTTTGTAGTTATACAAGTATAAATGAGAGAATGGACAAGCTTACCATTACAGAAGATTCAATTGCAAATCAGGAAGTGGAAAATGGTGGCTGCTATCCAGGGGGAGTACAAGACTCTCTAGATGCTGAAGAAAACCAAGAGGTGCAGCATTATGAAGAGACTGGAGGTGTTCAACCTGAAGATAGACTACCTCCAGCTAATAGACACTTAAAGGATCATCCAGCAAATCAAATAATTGGTGATCCAAGACAAAGAGTACAAACAAGGAGCAAGAATCTGAACACAGTTCCGTGCTCTAGTTTCTTATCACAAGTAGAACCAAAGAAATTTGAAGAAGCTGTCCTAGACCCACATTGGATTGATGCCATGCAAGAGGAGCTGAATCAGTTCAGAAGGTGCAAGGTCTGGAAATTAGTTCCTAAACCAAAAGACCACAACATCATTGGAACAAAGTGGATCTTTAGGAACAAACTGGATGATAATGGAATCATTGTGAAGAACAAAGCAAGACTTGTTGCAAAAGGATACAGGTAGGAAGTGGGTATTGATTTTGATCAAACCTTTGCCCTAGTAGCAAGACTGGAAGCAATTAGGATGTTCCTTGTTTATGCAACATATCAAGGCTTTAAGGTATTCCAAATGGATGTAAAATCAGCATTCCTAAATGGAAATCTAAAGGAAGAAGTCTATGTAAAGCAGCCCTCAGGTTTTGTTGATCCTCTCAAACCTGATTATGTTTTTAGACTTAGGAAAGTTTTGTATGGGTTGAAACAAGCCCCAAGGGCCTGGTATGAAACCCTGTCTACTTTTCTCATTGAGAACAAATTCTCAAGGGGGAAAATAGATAAGACTCTATTCCTTAGGGAATCTAAAAGAAAGATTATCATATTCCAAATATATGTAGATGACATAATATTTGGGTCTACTAAAAGTAATATTTGTAGAAAGTTTGCAAAACTTATGCAAGGAAAATTTGAAATGAGCAGTATGGGGGAACTTAAGTTCTTCTTGGGTCTCCAAGTAAGACAGACTGAAGATGGCTTATCCATTTCCCAGTCAAAGTTTACCCTGGAGTTAATAAAGAGGTATGGTATGGAATCATCCACTACTATGAGAAGTCCAATGGGGAGAAGTGTGTCTCTAAGCAAAGATGATGCAGGGAAACCTGTAGATGAAACTTTGTATAGAGGGATAGTTGGCTCCCTTCTATATCTGACTGCTAGTAGACCAGATATCATATATGCTACATGTGTCTGTGCTAGGTACCAAGCATGCCCTAAAGAATCTCATCTGACTGCAGTCAAAAGGATTTTGAGATATCTTAGGGGCACACCTTATCTAGGCCTTTGGTACCATAGGAATGGAGATTTTCTACTGACAGGCTATTCAGATGTAGATTTTGCAGGTTGCAAGGAAGATAGAAAAAGTACTACATGCACCTGTCAATTTCTAGGTGGAAGACTAGTGTCTTTGAGCAGTATGAAGCAGACCGGTGTGACAATATCCACAGCTGAGTCAGAATATGTTGCTGCAGGAAGTTGCTGTGCACAACTATTGTGGATTCAACACCAGTTAGAAGACTATGGTATTCAGGTAAGTAGAACACCTTTATTTTGTGATTCTACAAGTGCAATTTCTATTGCTAATAATCCTGTTTCACATAGTAGGACTAAACATATAGAAATTAGATACCATTTTCTTAGAGAACATGTAGAGAAAGAGGACATCTCACTAGAATTTGTTAAAACAGATTATCAAATTGCAGATATGTTTACTAAGCCTCTAGATGAAACTAAATTCAATAAGTTTAAAATTGAATTAGGAATGTTGTGTAACACCCCGAAACTCAAAGGAGCGACGGGGGGCATTTTGGGCCAGTTTTGGGTTCTGGCAGGGGGCACACGGCCTGGGACACGGGCGTGTCCCAGGGAGTGTCAAGCTTGTGTCGACACTCAGCCGGGAAGTCGACATTTTGATCTCGACATTGTGTCGAGACTGGGCACACGGCCTGCGACACGGGCATGTCGCAGGGCGTGTCGACCCGTGTCGACACTTAGCCCGCAAAGTCGACACTCTGCGTTCGACGAAGTATCGAGACATGGCACACGGCCTGCGACACGGGCATGTCGCAGGGCATGTCGACCCGTGTCGACACTCGTCCCGGGAAGTCGACACTTTGTTCTCGACATTGTGTCGAGACAAGGCACCGGCCTAGGACACGGGCGTGTCCAAGGCCGTGTCATCAGGTCGACGATCTTCGCTCGATGAAGTGTCGAGTGTCGAGACTGTGTACACGGCCTGGGGCCCAGGCGTGTTGAGGTGACACAGGCAAGGACACGGGCGTGTCCTAGAACCCGTGCAGTGCTCGGGTTATTTTCGGGGAAAAATGATGGGGGTACACTGCCGGCCACACGACCGTGTCAGGTGGAACACGGGCATGCCAGGTCGAACACGGGCGTGTTTGATACCCGTGTGTTGTTCCAGGCGAGCCGATTTTGACGGCGAAAGAGGAACACGGCCCTGGACACGGGCGTGCGCCAGGCCGTGTGCGGTCCAGATTGGGCATTTCAGTCCCGAATCAAAGCCGTTCATTTCTTTAATTGATGATCCAACGGCTGGGGGTTATTCCTAAAGGGATATACCCGGGATTGGACTTAGAAACCCTCACTTTTCATAAGTTGTTATCTTTCTAAAAGCTTAGAGAGAGAGGAGAGCCAAGGAAGGAAGAAGGAGCTAGATCCGGCTGTTGGAGGATCTTCGAAGCTCCAAATCGCGAGCCGACTCCGGATCCACGGAGGCAAAGCTAGTGTGGTGCTTTTCATCCGCTTACTTTTCCATGGCTCCAAAGAGGAACGCTTGGGTAACGATTCTCTTCTTGAGCATGAGTAGCTCTCCTTCTTTTCATAGGAAGCCCGCTCTCGCGAGTTTGCAGTGAGTTGGAGGCGTTCCTTCGGGTAGATATGTGAAGTCCCCGTTGTTTAGAGTCCATAAGCGAGAACGAACATAGGCATGATATGTGAAGCCTATCCGGACATGTTAGTCTGGATCGGTGTTGTTGCATTGCATAATGCCGGAGAAGACTCCGTGCTATTGGTTGTTTTTCGGGTTTTCTACACGGTAGATTGCAACAGGGAGCCTTGGGGATTAACCCAAAGGTGCACCCGGAAAACTGGGCGGATGCGTGATCTTGCCAACTTGTGGGCCTAGGTGCCAACTAGTACATAAATGGGTTATGTAACATTGTACGTTCGATTCACGGGCTTCGGGGAAACTTAACTCGTGCCGATGATATTTAAGTGTCGTGGCAAGTGAGCAACGAGTTAAGTGGGAACCGTTCCTGCGTTATGCCGAGGGCATAGAGGTCGGGTCTTTCTGTCGATGACATTAAAGTGTCGTGACATAGGCTGTTGATGACATTAAAGTGTCGTAACGTCTGCCTAAAAGACCATTTTACTCACGAGATATTGCCGTCTTGGAGATGGTGGTGAGTTAGCGGCTTAGACTGCGATCACCGAGAATGTGCCCTAAGAGCACGGGGCGTGTGGCCATGCGTGCCAACGCCTGTGATGCAATGAGTTGTTATATTGCTCGCTTATGCTAATGAAATGCAGGGAAGGAGCATCGCCGCCCCGAGCTGGGGGCGGGATCGTTATAATTTGGTCAGCATTGCTGACCGTTGCCTTGTTTTGCCACCGTGCGGTGGTTTGTTGCTTGCAGGTGCTGCTAGACCAAGCGGTCATTAGCGGGCTAAAGCCCAATTTTGCGAAGCCGGCCCTCGAAGGCCCAATTGGAAGTGTTTACTGCTTTATTCATGTGTGACCGGCCTGCGTGCCGTAGTTTGTAAAACATGTAATATGAAGTGAACAATTTTTGTAAGGCCTTAAGGCTTGTACTGGTGTATTTTGTAACATTCCTATTTTGGTTTAGTGGACATTCATGCTTTAGTGCTGAGTTCTTATTTACAACTTTTATAAAACTGCTTCCGCTAGAATGCTCTGTGTAGGACGTTATGATTGGTTGGATGGTTTCCATGAGTAACCACCCGGTCTGTCTGTAGTATATGACATCGGGCCCCGGCCGGACCTACTGCTATATGCTATGCGAAGGATAGGGGGTGTTACAATTTGGTATCAGACTACTGGTTTTGGTCGGGCTTAAAATGAATTCGTGGGCGAATTCTTAAGTGGAAACTACACTTAGGAATGAAAATACACGTGTTTGAGGAATCTGCGTGTTCCTATAATTGCTGTTTGCAATTTTATTTGGTCGCCTAACGGTGTTTTGTACCACTATAAGTGACCAGAAGTGGTGTTGGGCCGTCGGAACGTCGAGTTTCTGAGGCTAGTAGTGCACCGGATGTTGCTCCTGCAACACCTCTATCGGCTGAGAACATACGCTTGGTGGCCGAAGCTGTGTTGGCCGTGATAAATGCGCAGCTTGCAAGGCAAACGCAGCAGCCCGCTCCTGCGATGGAGCAGGAACCTCTTCAAGAGGCTGAGCCGAGGAGAGTGGAGCAAGTGGTTATGGAACCGGTGGTGCCAAGGAGGGCAACTGAGAGGCAGCTTAGGCATGTTATGAGCTTTAACCCTCCGGTATTCTCGGGGTTGGGAACCCCATCTCAGGCTGAAGACTGGCTCTCCAGGGTGAAGAGAGTCATGATAGCAACGGAGATAGAGGAGTGGCAAATGACCACCATCGCTACGTTCCTTCTGGACGGTGAAGCGAGAATGTGGTGGGAAGGATTGGAGCTGCACTTACTGAGAGGTAGGCAACTTGGTGATGTCTCGATGGAAGAGTTCTCGAGATTGTTCTTGGCTAGATACCTCCCTTCGACGCAGAAGATAACATTGGTGAATGAGTTTCTGAAGTTGATTCAGGGTGAGAGGAGCGTGGATGAATATCTCCACGAGTTTACTCGTCTGAGTCGTTATGCTAGCTCCACTATCGTGGATGAGGAGCGCAAAACGAATCGATTCTACGAAGGCTTGAGAGATGAGTTGAGATTACTACTCTCGGGGCCGATGACGCAGGGTTTCTTAACCTTGGTCAATACGGCCCGGTCCTTGGAGAAGGACATAAAGAATGTGCAGGCAAAGAAAAGCTTGGGCGAGAAGAGGTCGGAGTTCAGAGGGCCGAACACCTTAAAATCTGTGTTCCGAAAGTGGAACAAGAAAGCTAAGACTTCGGGTCTAGCCCTCTCTGCTGGTGCTTCTGGGGCGACTACGGGTCGGACCCCGGGCGCATGTTACAACTGTGGGAAGTTGGGGCATTATGCCCGTGAGTGCCGGAGCGGACGTCCTAAGTTCGAGAGAAGGCCGGGAGCTACTTATGAAGAGAAGGGCAAGGCGGTGGAGTCGACCGCGTCCCACTATGCTCCGGCCCAACCAAGGGTGTATAACCTTGGCCAACATGAGGCCATCAAACAGGCTGATGTGGTGACATGTATGGTTTAATTTATAGCAAGTCAATTTCTTCAAATACTTGTTATGCACATGTTACCTTACCACTGCTTGTTTAGGATTTGTTTTGATTTGTGAAAATCCGGCACGAGCACTCTTCGATACGGGAGCTTCACACTCCTTCTTGTCCGAAGGATTTATATCACGCATCGGAGTCCCTTCTTCGATGGCGAAGGATAAGTTGGATGTGTTGTTGCCCAATGGGTGTTCGATGCGAGCGGATAGGATCTGCGATGTTAAGATTCATATTGGGAATCAGGAGTTTGACCTGCAGGCGTCTTTACTTCCGTTGGTGGAGTTCGACGTCATAGTTAGCATGGACTGGCTCTCGGAGTAGCAGGCCCATATAGATTGCGGTAGCAAGGAAGTCAAGCTGGGAGCAAGTCGTGAAACGACTTTTACGGGCTTAAAGGGGTCGAGTAAGACGTTGATGTCTGCTCTTCAGGTGGTGAAGGCGGTTCGTGCCGGTGCAGAACTGTTCTTTACACTAGTGGAGGTGGCAAAGCCGAAGCCCGCGTTGGATTGTATTTCAGTGGTATCAGAATACCCCGATGTGTTCCCCGCAGATCTTCCTGGAGCCCCGCCTCAACGGGAGATAGATTTTACGATTGAGCTAGTGCCAGGTGCAAAGCCTGTGTCACGATCTCCTT
Organism: Platanthera guangdongensis; assembly: GCA_039583875.1. Taxonomy (NCBI): domain Eukaryota; kingdom Viridiplantae; phylum Streptophyta; class Magnoliopsida; order Asparagales; family Orchidaceae; genus Platanthera; species Platanthera guangdongensis. Next base: position 82,132,186 of record CM077147.1, on the reverse strand, counting down.
ATCGTCTAGCGCCTAAGGAAATAGAGGAGCTGAAAGTTCAACTACAAGAGTTGTTGGAGCAAGGGTATGTGCGCCGGAGTTCTTCGCCTTGGAGCGCACCAGTCCTCTTTGTTAAGAAGAAGGACGGAAGCTTGAGGTTATGTATTGATTATCGGGAGCTCAACAAGCTGACGGAAAATAACAAGTACTCGATCCCCCGGATTGATGATCTTTTTGATCAGTTAGTCGGGTCGACAATGTACTCGAAGTTGGATCTCAAGGCTGGGTACTATCAGCTGCGAATAAGGGAGAGTGATATCCCAAAGACAGCATTTTGTACGAGATACGGGCATTATGAGTTTACGGTCATGCCGTTTGGGCTGACTAATGCGCCGTCAATATTCATGGATTTGATGAACAGGACTTTCAGGGAGTACTTGGACCATTTCGTGATCGTCTTCATCGACGATATTTTGGTGTACTCGCAAAGTGAGGAAGATCACTTCAAGCATCTTCATTTGGTTCTCGAGACGCTAAGGAGAAATCAGTTGTATGACAAGTTCTCGAAGTGCGATTTTTGGCTATCCTCAGTGGCGTTCCTCGGTCATATAGTCAGTGGAGAGGGTATTGCTGTGGATCCGGCGAAGATCGTTGCGATATAGGAGTGGCCTGAGCTTGCTACGGTAGCGGAAGTCCGGAGTTTTCTGGGGCTTGCTGGCTATTATAGGCGCTTCGTAGAGAACTTCTCGCGAATAACTTTACCACTCACTACTTTGACGAGGAAGGAGCATAAGTTCGTTTGGACGCCGGAGTGCGCGCGAGCTTTTGAGGAGTTGAAGTGTCGGTTGACCACGGCGCCTGTGCTGAGTTTGCCATGTGGGACCGAAGGCTATGAGATTTATAATGATGCTTCGGGCAGTGGTTTGGGTTGCGTGCTACTGCAACATGGAAATGTAATAGCTTATGGCTCGAGACAGCTAAAAGTGCATGAAAGGAACTATCCGGTCCATGACTTGGAGTTAGCGGCCGTGATTTTTGCCTTGAAGCTGTGGAGACACTATTTGTACGGTGTGAAGATTGATATCTACACCGATCACAAGAGCCTGAAGTATCTTATTGATCAGAAGGATCTGAATATGCGGCAGCGTAGATGGATGGAGTTCCTGGGGGACTATACATTCAAGATCCACTACGTGCCTGATAAAGGGAATGCGGTTGCGGACGCGTTGAGTCGCCGAGCCCCAGCTCAAGCCAATTGGCTATCGGTGTATGATGAGCGGTTGGTGCGGGAGTTGGAGGTGTTGGAGATTGTTTGTGTGGACAGGCAATCAAGTGCTTAAGCAGTTCTGAATTGGACTGAAGTCCAATATGACCTGGCTGATCGTATTCGGAAGGCTTTGGATATGGATGCTCATATGAAGCAGTTCATGGTAGAGGCTCTGGATTGGTCAAATTCCAAATTCGTCGTGGAGGACGGATTACTTTGGAAGGACGGTCGTTTGTGCGTCCCAAGTGTGGGTAATTTGCGGGTGGAGTTGTTGTACGAGGCACACCATACCAAGTACTCGATTCACCCGGGGAGCACGAAGATGTACCGTGATGTGAATAAACTATTTTGGTGGCCGGGTTTGAAGAAGGATGTGGCGCTATACGTAGCGAAGTGCCAAACTTGTGCCTTGGTGAAGGCGGAGTGCCAAAAGCCGGGAGGATTTCTTAAGTCCTTGCCTATTCCGGAGTGGAAATTTGACGGCATCTCTATGGACTTTGTGCACGGTTTGCCAAGGTCGTAAAAGGGGAACGACGCTATTTGGGTGGTCGTGGATCGGTTAACGAAGGTGTCATATTTCATTCCGCATAGTAAGGATGATCCGGTGGAGAAGTTGGCAAAACTTTATGTGGATAACACAGTGCAGCTTCATGGTGTGCCCCGCAGCATCGTGAGTGACCGAGATGGGCAGTTCACGTCCAATGATTGGAGACTTGTGCAGCAAATGTTGGGAACAAAGCTGAAATTCAGCACAGCCTTCCATCCGCAAACGGATGGGCAGACCGAGAGGGTCAATAGAAACATGGAAGACATGCTCCGCATGTGTGTCTTGGATTTTGGAAAGCAATGGGAAGACCACCTTTATTTGGTGGAGTTCGCATACAACAATAGCTACCAAGCGAGTATTCAGATGGCGCCTTTCGAGGCCCTATATGGTAGAAAATGTCGCACGCCGTTGTCTTGGTTAGAAACGGGTGAGTAAAAGTTGTATAAGCGATTGGAAGTGGAGGATGCTACTTCTTTGGTGAGAACCATTCGGGAGAGGTTGCTTATCGCTCAGGACCGGCAAGCGAACTACTATAATGCCAAGCACAGGAACGTGGAGTTTGCTGTGGGCGACTATGTGTACTTAAAGATCAAGCCATTCAAGGGTGTCTCGCGGGTGCGGCGATTGAAAAAGCTAACCCCGAGGTACCTTGGACCGTTTGAGGTTCTGGAGCGAGTTGGTGAAGCGGCCTATCGGTTGAAGATTTCAGTGGAGCTTAGTGGTTTACATGATGTATTCCATATTTCGGTGCTTCGGAAGGCGGTGCAAGAGCCTTTGCAAGTGATCGCGGTTGATCAAGTGCCGGTGGATAGCGGGTTGACGACAAAGGTCAAGCCCGTGCGGATTGAGGACTCGGAGGTCAAGAGGCTACGCAATAAAGAGATCAGGATGGTCAAGGTCCGGTGGGACAATTGCGGTCGTGAGGAGCTCTCTTGGGAGCGAGAGAAGACTATGCTTGACGAGTATCCAGAGTTGTTCCGCTCATGTACAAATTTTGGTTTTGTACATGTCTTTCCTTTATATAATTTCAAGGACGAAATTTTTTTAAGAGGGGGAGAGTTGTAATACCCCGAAACTCAAAGGAGCGACGGGGGACGTTTTGGGCCAGTTTTGGGTTCTGGCAGGGGGCACACGGCCTGGGACACGGGCGTGTCAAGCTTGTGTCGACACTCAGCCGGGAAGTCGACATTTTGATCTCGACATTGTGTCGAGACTGGGCACACGGCCTGCGACACGGGCGTGTCGCAGGGCGTGTCGACCCGTGTCAACACTTAGCCCGCGAAGTCGACACTCTGCGTTCGACGAAGTGTCGAGACATGGCACACGGCCTGCAACACGGGCGTGTTGCAGGGTGTGTCGACCCGTGTCGACACTCGTCCCGGGAAGTCGATACTTTGTTCTCGACATTGTGTCGAGACAAGGCACACGGCCTAGGACACGGGCGTGTCCAAGGCCGTGTCATCAGGTCGACGATCTTCGCTCGACGAAGTGTCGAGTGTCGAGACCGTGTACACGGCCTGGGGCCCAGGCGTGTTGAGGTGACACGGGCAAGGATACGGGCGTGTACTAGAACCCGTGCAGTGCTCGGGTTGTTTTCGGGGAAAAATGATGGGGGGTACACGGCCGGCCACATGGCCGTGTCAGGTGGTACACGGGCGTGTCAGGTCGAACACGTGCATGTTCGATACCCGTGTGTTGTTCCAGGCGAGCCGATTTTGACGGCGAAAGAGGCACACGACCCTGGACACGGGCGTGTGCCAGGCCGTGTGCGGTGCAGATTGGGCATTTCAGTCCCGAATCAAAGCCGTTCATTTCTTTAATTGATGATCCAACGGCTGGGGGTTGTTCCTAAAGGGATATACCCGGGATTGGACTTAGAAACCCTCACTTTTCATAAGTTGTTATCTTTCTAAAAGCTTAGAGAGAGAGGAGAGCCAAGGAAGGAAGAAGGAGCTAGATCCGGCCATTGGAGGAGCTTTGAAGCTCCAAATCGCGAGCCGACTCCGGATCCACGGAGGCAAAGCTAGTGCAGTGCTTTTCATCCGCTTACTTTTCCATGACGCCAAAGAGGAACGCTAGAGTAATGATTCTCTTCTTGAGCATGAGTAGCTCTTCTTCTTTTTATAGGAAGCCCGCTATCGCGAGTTTGCAGTGAGTTGGAGGCGTTCCTTCGGGTAGATATGTGAAGTCCCCGTTGTTTAGAGTCCGTAAGCGAGAACAGACTTAGGCATGATGTGTGAAGCCTATCCGGACATGTTGGTCTGGATCGGTGTTGTTGTATTGCATAATGCCGGAGAAGACTCCGTGCTATTGGTTGTTTTTCGGGTTTTCCACACGGTAGATTGCAATAGGGAGCCTTGGGGATTAACCCAAAGGTGCACCCGGAAAACTGGGCGGATGCGTGATCTTGCCAACTTGTGGGCCTAGGTGCCAACTAGTACATAACTGGGTTATGTAACATTGTACGTTCGATTCACGGGCTTCGGAGAAACTTAACTCGTGCCGATGATATTTAAGTGTCGTGGCAAGTGAGCAACGGGTTAAGTGGGAACCGTTCCTGCGTTATGCCGAGGGCATAGAGGTCGGGTCTTTCTGTCGATGACATTAAAGTGTCGTGACATAGGTTGTTGATGACATTAAAGTGTCGTAACATCTGCCTAAAAGACCATTTTGCTCACGAGATATTGCCGTCCTGAAGATGGTGGTGAGTTAGCGACTTAGACTGCGATCACCGAGAATGTGCCCTGAGAGCACGAGGCGTGTGGCCATGCGTGCCAACGCCTGTGATGCAATGAGTTATTATATTGCTCGCTTATGCTAATGAAATGCAGGGAAGGAGCATCGCCGCCCCAAGCTGGGGGCGGGATCGTTATAATTTGGTCAGCATTGCTGACCGTTGCCTTGTTTTTCCACTGTGCGGTGGTTTGTTATTTGCAGGTGCTGCTGGACCAAGCGGTCATTAGCGGGCTAAAGCCCAATTTTGCGAAGCCGGCCCTCGAAGGCCCAATTGGAAGTGTTTACTGCTTTATTCATGTGTGACCGGCCTGCGTGCCGTGGTTTGTAAAACATGTAATATGAAGTGAACAATTTTTGTAAGGCCTTAAGGCTTGTACTGGTGTATTTTGTAAGATTCCTATTTTGGTTTAGTGGACATTCATGCTTTAGTGCTGGGTTCTTATTTGCAACTTTTATAAAACTGCTTCCGCTAGAATGCTCTGTGTAGGACGTTATGATTGGTTGGATGGTTTCCATGAGTAACCACCCGGTCTGTCTGTAGTATATGGCGTCGGGCCCCGGCCGGACCTACTGCTATATGCTATGCGATGGATATGGGGTGTTACATGTTGAACATAGATTAGTTTAACAAAATTGGCTAAGTAAAATGGTGTCGACATAAGGAGTTGTCTGTGTCGACACATAGAAGTGGTGTCGACATTCCAGGGAAATGATGTTGACACATCTAGAAAATTGGTGTCGACACTTCAGAGAAGTAGTGTCGACACATCCAGAGTAGGTGTCGACACATCCAGAAGTGGTGTCGACACTTAGGTTCAACACAGATTTCGTCGAGTGGAGTATCAACTAATCGTCGTGCGGAGCTGTATAAGTGTCTACACACAGAAGTCAACACTTATGTCGAGACATTAGAAGTCTGTGTCGACACTTTTCAACAGTGTCGACACATTTAGAGGATTATAACGTGCCTTTTCACCTTCGTTTTTAGAAAGGTATAAATAAGTCCACAACATTGTCTGTCGACACGCTATCCATAGTTTCGAGACCAAAACTTTGTGTCGACAAATTCTCTCATCTACATTCAAGATTTCTCTAAACCCTAATGACGCCCAAGCTTGAAGAGAATGTTAATGAAGGATATGAGCTGGTACGCAACGCCTTTGACCATGCGGATTCTGAAATTCAAGCTGTAGTAACCCTAATTGCTGAGAATGGGTTGGAGTTTCTAGTTTCTGAACCAACAAAGATTTGGAAGAAGGAAATCCTAGAATTCTATGGTGCTGCAACTTTAGATTCAACTGGATTAAAGATCAAATCAATAGTTCAAGGAGCTAAAGTCAAACTTACTTTGAAGAGCTTGAGAAAAACTCTTCAACTACCAAGAACTCAAGAAGAGGAAGATGTACCTGCATCTATAACAAGGGAAGCACTTCAATGGTGTGGATTGGATCCCACCTTGAAGATTGGAGCTGCCATGAACAGGAAAGGAATGAATCAACAAGGCAATTTTCTTTCAGAAATAGTTGGCAAAGTCATCCTCTGCAAGCCAGGGGGACATGATAGGATTTCTGCCTACATGTTCAGCCTGATGATAAGGATCATCTACAGACTAAACATTGATTGGTCAGCGAGACCTACAATGAGCCGCACTGTGCAATATCCAGAGACCTACAGGCCGACAGAAGTTGTTCCGTCTCTACAGATCCCATCGCCGTCTCTTAGTCTGATTCCGGTGAGTGTCGCCACCGCTTCTTCTGTAATAGACCTAACAGTCCGTAAAGACACATAGTGTTTCTCTCCTGACCCAGCTCTTGTTCGACAAGGGTCTACGGGCTCTCCCGTTCGTGTGAATTTCCTATAGAGGTGCGGATGCTATTCTACACTAAGGACTATAAACGCTAAGTGATCGATAGATCATCTAGAGCATCTAGGTTGAGTATAGACTCAATCCCGCAAAGGTAAATTTCATTTACAACATTTTCTTCTTGATACATGTCCATTGATAGATCCGAACTTCTTTTGGGTTTTCTTGTTCTTTATTTCCGCTGCGTGCACAAGTGTTGTGCCATCCTGTAAAACCCAATAGTTTCCAACGGGTAGATCATTGTGATCTCTGATAAAACTTTTATTTAAATTTGGAATCGAAGTTCAAAATAGGAATGCTGTGTGAAGCCCATCTGAACAGGTTGGTATGGATTGGTGATGAAATGATTTGCGTGTCAGAGAAGACTATGTGGATAAAACGTATGGATAAATGTGTAGAATCCGTAGTCTGGGGGTGTGCAAGATGCTGTAGTGATAGTACTGCAGGTGATCTCCAGGAAAACACCCAAAATGGGGAAGAAGCGACTTCTGTCCCTACCGTACGGCTATAGTGCTACTGTCGGCGATTGCTTCTAGTAAGTTATAAGGACTGTCTCTGAGAGTCCTGGGTCCATTATTTGAAGCTGAGAACTGAGCTAAGGTGGCCATACGAGCCAGCCTGAATGTTGTTGTGAAGCCTATGTCCGTGAGACAAGGTGCGTAGCATGTGAAGCTGTGAGCCTGGAGAGCCCATCTATTAGCCACAAGTGCCATGATTGATCATTGCAGGCTTAGGTCATAGGAACATGTCGGCGGTAATTGATGCTAAGGGCCTGGAGTGCCTAGAAAAATGGCCAGAGAGCTGAATGGGCAAGGGAAGGCTGACCCGCGTCTTGGCTTGCGGGCGTGATGATTTGAGCAACGACCTGTGGCTGACCTGTACCCATCCTATGGCGTTCGGTTTGGAGTGTGTCAGTGGCTTGAATCTCAACATGACTTTGTCGTAGCATATGGAGAGTCTTAGGCTTCATGCCAGAAAGACTAGAATGTTCAATAATACCATCAATACTAGGACTGTAAATGGTGGTGGGCCCGAGAAGTACAATATACCAAGAATGTTCCCTGAGTGCACTGGGTGTGTTGCCAATCGATTCTGCGTTTGTGGAGAATGGTTCTTAAGTGCACGTTGTTATTTACCAAAAGATATATATGTTGTTGCTTGCAGGGAAGGAGAACCACTGCCAAAAGTGAGGGGTAGGGTCATTATAAATTGTTCAGCTAATGATGACCGTTGCTTTGTTTGCCACATTTTGGTGGGTCGTGCTATGCAGGTGTTAGAGAGCCAAGTGGAAAGTAGCGGGCTGAAGTCCCTTGTGCTGCAATTGGCTGGCCCTCGAAGGCCCTGATGCAGGCTTGCACGTTGACACTGAATATATCTACGGACGACACATTTGCCTCTCTAATGATCCGAATCCTACACTCGCACAATAGTTTTACGCAACACCACGTTAATTAATTCTATCAATTATATGCTAGCGTATGGATAGCCAAACCGATTAGGATCGAATAGAGGCGATATGCCAATATTCTTTCCGGATAAAAGGACCCACCCGGTCCGAACGAGCAGTGTTGTACCAAAAGAGATCTACCAAAAATAACGATTCAGAAAAGGTAGATCTCTCCCAACAAAAGAAAACGAAGATTTGCCAAACCTATTAGAAATTAAATCAATCAAGATAAACACAAACCAGTCGAAGGAAAAACCACGATTATTCAATGCTTCAAAATGCAACGCCAAGAATTTCCACCACAAGAATTAACTAGAGGGAAACGCACATGGAGTAGAAATATTTCGTTACCCAATCAGAATGGATGATTCCGGTATTTTTTTCTCTACTTGGATCTCCCTTCAACGGCTCCGCCGGAGTCTCGCCGGATGGAGAGGAACTTGTCCGCCTTCGTCGCTTCATGCCTTGGCCGAGATCTTTGGTTGGTAAGAGAAGAGGTAGGCTATTGGAGGTGATGATGAGGGGTGCTCGGGTTTTTGAGAGGAGAGGAAAATGAGAATAGAGAGGGGGAGAAGGTTTGCCGGCGGCCAAAGAGAGGAGGAGGAAGGAGGAGGCCGAAAATTGCCTTAGAGGGAAAGAGGAAAGAGGGGGAAAATTCAAATCTTGAATTCTTAGGATTTCCTTTTTTTCATTCCCTAATTCAATATGACAAATATCATGGCCTATATATAGGCTTACACCACTCCATCTCCCTTCATTCAAAATTCAAAATTCAAAATTGAAAATTGAAAATTGAAAAAACGATGGTTATATGCACCCATCATAGCACATGAAATGAAATAATTAAATCAACACATGGTGGTTATAAGCACCCATCATTACACATGAAATGAAAATTAAAACATGAAATAAATACTAAAAATAAAATTGCAAAAATAATAAAATTATTAAAAATATATAATTATAATTATTTAATTTGTAATTATATATTTTTATATAATGGCGGCGGACATCGATCCCAACCTCGAGCTTGCGACAGCGATCGTCCCAATCAACGAACTCTCTCAGACGGGGATCAATGGCGGTCATGTCAGCAACATCTCCATCAATCCTCCCGCGCTCAAAAGTACTCATCACCGATGAGTTGGTCTGAAAGATTCGGTGCAGGAGAGCATCATCCCAAAGAAACACGTAGTGGCAAACATCACCCCTTGGAGAAGAGAGCACTTCAACCTGGAGTATCCTGTCATGCAAAAAGTTGGTCCTAGAGAACCTCAAAAAAGCATTAGGCAATAAAGGAGAACAAATTTTTACATCAACAACCAACATACCTCCAGTGAAGACCGATGAAGAGAGCGATCCAGGCACAAACTCACTACCCAAACCATAATAAAACAAAGTGGACCCAAACAGACAAACAGATAATTCAAGTGGTGGAGAAACATATGACGTTAAATTAGAAACATTAAAAATAGGGGTAATACCCCAATCAGTGGATAACTTCAACTGATATGCGTATTCTCCTAATTTCATTAATATCCAAAAAAGATCCAATTCGCCAACTCGCCAACTTTCTATAGCGCCCGAAGGCAACCGTTTAGGGACGAGACACACCAAAACTAAATCGCAAATCATATAGTGAGACGCTCTTTTATGTAAGTTACCATGAAATTGATAAGATATAATTTGTATGGCTAGCGTTTCACTAATGTGCTTATATAAAATGTGATCATGAGAGGCATAAACTAGTGCGAGTTGACTTGTCTTATAAGATAGTGGTAACAAAATCAAGTCAAAAGGCACTTGTGCTTTAAATCTGCGCACGATCTCATTCAGCGGGCAACAAACATATAAATAATAATAAGATGCAACTTGATTGAATAAATTTGTAAAAGTGCGCCTAATATCTTACTACCATGTGGTGTGAAATCATGTGCTACGTGACTCAACACAAATATGGAGGGTAAAGGGGTTAAGTCAGGGGGCTCGGGAGCCTTATAATCAAAGATGACTTTTATTGACTCAAAATTCGTATTTCTAATTTTATAATTAATATTTTCACGCTTGCCATGAAGATATGCCAAGGGAAACCGCTCATCATAAATTCTAAAAAAGTTGGACGCTCCCGGATGTGACAAGAGGTGCGAGCGATACAACTCCTGGGGCCAAACCTTGGTCAATAACGTGTGGGAAAAAGGGTCATCAAATGGCGGTGGGTAAATACGTACGACCGGGTGTGGGATATGGGTATGTGAAAGAGACACCACATCCAGAGGCACAATAGCCAAAGAATTAGAAATGGACGAGGATAGAACCATAGCTAGACACGTAGAGAAATGAATAGCCAAATATGTCGCGTAGTCAGATCTACGTGATGCGGTGCTCATACCAAAAACTAGCGCGCTCAACGTACTAATATCTAATTGCTGAGTTAATGCCAAGGTAGGAACTAAAAGAGTGGGCGTGTCACAACAACTCAGTCTAGGACTACCGATTCCATGTCCTAAATCGTCAACCAATGTGGGCTCATAGATAGGAGGAAGGGTCGGTAAAATCAAACCCGAGATAAAATCCAAATCAGAATAACTTTCACCGATCGATGATAACTCCAAGGAACTCTCATCCGGGGGTAAAACCAAAGAATCGTTCAAAAATACCACTTCCTCGCTTGCAATTTCTTCCAACACACCAGACAAGTCGTTTAATTCAGAATCAGCAAAGGTTTCAGAAATGGGCAAAATTGAACCCGACAGAAAATTTAATCTAGATGGAACTTTTGACAATGGTGAAATCATCAAATAACTATCGTTCGGGTTCGTATCTTTAAAATCATCCAAACATAACCTTCTCACATAAGATGAGTCTTCCCAATCAGTTGGAACATCCCCTAAGTCAGGGTCGACAATGACAATGGAAAAATCCTCACTCACAGGCTCCTCAGGAAGGTCAGATAAAATCTTAGTAGGAATAATCGTAGGCTCTAATGCGATGGGGATCGTATCCAGGAGAGGGAACTCAATACTAGGGTGCACAAAAACAATGCTAGTAGGGCTCGTAACAGGCAAAGAGATTCTCTCACAGCCTGGACTATCATCATCATCCCAAACATCATCTTCTAGATCACTAGGGATTCCCTCACTTTCAGAATCGTCAGACTCGTCAGGAACTATCGTACGTGAAGGGATACTCTCACCTAGCTGGTCAACTTCATCATCCAGGGATTCTATATCCACATCGGAATCCTCAGAGGTACTAGTCACTATCTCTAGGGGCTTAGATGTCGAGGCTAACAAAGGCATAACCCTAGTGGTAACATCTATCGAGTCCACAACAAATGACCTATTAGGAGAGGTTTCCCTAACAGGGGGTGGTGGTCCTAATACGGCCTTTCCAGTTTGACATGAGTGAGCTTTTTTTTCTAGGAAGGTGGTGCTTCTCAATTTCTAATGCCGTAGTAAAAGTGGAGTCTAAATCAGTGTGCCAATAATGCAGTAATTTACCCTGGATGTAGGGGTTTAATCCCCTACGAAGCCTAGAGAGGGTGATCTCTGACAACTCCTTCACACCACTTCTAACCATCATATCCTTAAAAAGACGCATATAATCCGAGACCGACTTGTTACCTTGTTTAAGGTTAGTCAAATCTTCAGTTATCTGTCGCTTGGTATGGACGTTTGGTTTATAGTCATTCTTAATGGCTGGTATGGATCTAGTGCCATAACTATACTCACTCTTAGGCTTAGTATTAGCAGGGCGAAGGTAGGCGAGATCAAATTGATCCGAGAGTAGGCTACGCATGTGCGGCCAAGCGTAACAATAGCTACCAACACGACGCTCTTCATTTAACCAAAACAACTGGGCTTGACCTACTAGTCACTCTCGGGCAAAGCTAACCTTTTTGTGGTCATCCCATAAGTGGCAGTTAAAATAATGCTCTAATCCCTTAAACCAATCTCTAAAAATTTGGGGACATCCTAAACCGTCATAAGTAGGATAAATGTTGTGTGCCCTAGGGGTGTGTTTAGCCATATCCTTAGCATATGAATAGTCTAACCGGGCAGCATATACGTCATATGCCATTTTAGTGAGAACCAGAGAGAAAACTCAACCGGAACTGGTGCATATGCAATGAGAAATGAACATGACCCTATTTAATTTTCAAAGATGGAATTGTTCCCACTTAATAACTATGACAATAAAAGCTTTTTTTTATTTGCTTGCAGGAAATAATATGAAAATTATTAAATAATTGTTTTTTGCAGAAAATAAAAATATAGGCCGCTATTGGCAGACCAAAATTAAAATTTTGTAATGATTTAATAAAAATAAAATATATTTTTGATTTCTTACTAATAAAATGATGGGAAAATTACAGAATTTTATTTTTGAATTTTGAGAAAAAACTGAAAATGTTAGGCCGCTATTTGTAGACCAAAAATTTAAAAAATTGATTTTTATGCTGTGCAACGAAACGTGGAAGTGCATGTCGGCATTCTAAGTAATTTTTTTTATTTCTAGGATAATACTAATTAAGAAATTAGCACAACCTGGCTCTGATACCAAATTGATGCAGGCTTGCACGTTGACACCGAATTTATCTACGGACGATACATTTTCCTCTCTAATGATCCAAATCCTACACTCGCACAATCGTTTTACGCAACACCACGTTAATTAATTCTATCAATTATATGCTAGCGTACGGATAGCCAAACCTATTAGGATCGAATAGAAGCGATAGGCCAATATTCTTTCCGGCTAAAAGGACCCACCCGATCCGAACGAGCGGTGTTGTACCAAAAGAGATTTACCAAAAATAACGATTCAGAAAATGTAGATCTCTCCCAACAAAAGAAAACGAAGGTTCGCCAAACCTTTTAGAAATTAAATAATCAAGATAAACACAAACCAGTTGAAGGAAAAACCACGATTATTCAATGTTTCAAAATGCAACGCCAACAATTTCCACCACAAGAATTAACTAGAGGGAAACACACATGGAGTAAAAATATTTCGTTACCTAGCCGAAATGTATGATTCCAGTATTTTTTTCTCTACTTGGATCGCCCTTCAACGGCTCCGCCGGAGTCTCGCCGGATGGAGAGGAACTTGTCCGCCTTCGTCGCTTCACGCCTTGGCCGACATCTTTGGTTGGTAAGAGAAGATGTCGGCTATTGGAGGTGATGAAGAGGGGTGCTCGGGTTTTTCGGAGGAGAGGAAAACGAGAATAGAGAGGGGGAGAAGGTTTGCCGACGGCTAAAGAGAGGAGGAGGAAGGAGGAGGCCGAAATTTGCCTTAGAGGGAAAGAGGAAAGAGGGGGAAAATTCAAATCTTGAATTCTTAGGATTTCCTTTTTTTCATTCTCTAATTCAATATGACAAATATCATGGCCTATATATAGGCTTACACCACTCCGTCTCCCTTCATTCAAAATTCAAAATTCAAAATTCAAAATTGAAAATATGATGGTTATATGCACCCATCATAGCGCATGAAATGAAATAATTAAAATAACATATGATGGTTATAAGCACCCATCATTACACATGAAATGAAAATTAAAACATGAAATAAATACTTAAAATAAAATTGCAAAAATAATAAAATTATTAAAAATATATAATTATAATTATTTAATTTATAATTATATATTTTTATATAATGGTGGCGGACGTTGATCCCATCCTCGAGCTTGCGACAGCGATCGTCCAAATCAACGAACTCTCTCTGACGAGGATCAATGGCGGTCATGTCAGCAACATCTCCATCAGACCCAAAGACGAACATTTACTATTTCTCATGTGTGGTCGACCTACGTGCCTATATATGAAAACACTTTTTGTAACGGAAACCGTTGTAAGACCTTAAGATTAGAACATTTGGTGTATTTGGTTATCATTTCGATATATATATATATATATATATATATATATATATATATATATATATATATATATATATATATATATATATATATATATGTAGTGGACATTTCTGGTATATGGGTTCTACAAATTAAAATGCTTCTGTTAGAATGCGCTCTGTGTTAGGACATGTATAAGATAATATGGTTTCAATGTGTAGCTCTGCTGACTGTCTGTGGAATATGGCATGGGACCCCGACCGTACCCTCTATTATATTCTTTGTGACGGATGGAGGTGTTACATCTATAAGATGATGCCCTTTGGGCTAAAGAACGCATGTGCAACCTATCAGAGGATGATGGATCAAGACTTTAAGGAGAAGAAGGGGTGGAATCTGGAAGTGTTTGTGGATGATCTCCTTATCAAGAGCAGGAGTGTCGCAGATCACATAAACGATCTGGCGGAGACCTTCGCCAACCTGAGGAAATACAAGATGTGGCTCAACCCGACCAAGTGCATTTTCGGAGCAGGAAGAAGAAAGTTCTTAAGTCACCTCCTTACTCTGAGGGTGGTGGAGCCTAACCTGGCAAAGTCAAGTCCATTATGGAAATGGCATCCCCGAAATATGTAACGACTCCATGCATTCAGATAGCATATAATAGTAGGTCTGGCCGGGGCCCCACACCATATGTCACAAAACAGGCGGCGAAATCACGTGTTAATATCAGAGTTGCGCATCCTAACTAATAGCATTCTAGCGGAAGCTTTTAACATGAAATACTGAACTCCAACCATGAATGTCCACTAATATAAATACCCACAGTTATAGCAGAATGTACACCAAATACAATATTGTTTGGCCTTATGGCCTTACAGTTGCTCTTTACAGGTGTGGATTCCAAACATCGGCATGCAGGCCGACCACACGTGAACAAAACACTGCATTCTTTATTTAGCCTTCAAGGTCTAGCAGCAGCAGCAGGGACTTCAGTCCTTATGTGTCCTGCTTGGCTCTCCAGCACCTGCACAGGGACTTTAGTCTTATAACGACCCTACCCCTTTCCCGGGGCAGTGGTAGTCCTTCCCTGCAAGCAGTAGCAATATATATATATATATCACACATTATGATCTCACTCACAAATAATCCATCACAACCGTCAGCCGCATGGCCCGACGATCCGTACACCCAGGGCACATTCTTGGTATACCAGATAAACCAGTCGCCCACCGCCGTTTAAGGCCCGAAGCCCAATGACAAACTTGAGCATTTTGCTCCATGGCGTGTAGCCGGAGACTTTAGTCTTATAACAACCCGGGATTGGCCCGTAGCCCCCCATGGTGTCGTAGCGCGCAGGCCTAAGACTTCTGCCGAGTTCTAGGCACCCAGGAACTCATGACAGATAACTCGGATACAGTTCAGCCCGTGCCCGTTGCTCAAATCGTTAGTTCAATGCAAAGACTAACGCGGGTCGACATCCCCTTTTCCATTCGGCACGAGGCCTTTTAAAGAGCTCATCAAGCTCACAAATAGCCATGCTGTCCTCGAAGGACTGGCTTCACAATCACAGATTAACTAGGAGCTATTGCCAGTGCTCATTCTTGCCCGGCGTTAACGACAGAACTCACTTTCCATCCCTAGCCCAACCTTATCATTCATAGTATATAACACAAACATTTAGTGGGTGTTTTCCTGGGCTTCCACTCCAGTACTTCCTGCTACTATCCTTCACATACACAACCCATTGAAATTGCAAGCATCATAAAGGTCTTTTCCTGGACTACCACTCCAGTACTTCCTGTTACTGCCCTTCACAGGTCGAACCCATCGATACTATAAACTACACGTTTAACCATAGAGTCTTCTTCAGTGTGCAAATGCAACATCACCAATCCAGACCAACCTGTCCAGATGGGCTTCACACAACATGCCTATTCCGCACTCCATTTCCGGATCTATATGCCAAACTATTGGGGATTACAAGAATCAACCCAAGGAAATCCCTTCACAATCCACCTTTTGGTGGGGGAAATCCATGCACATGCCAAAAAGGAAGGACTTCACATGTACAAGAAGGAAGATCGTTATCCTCGATGACCTCTTTAGATCCATGGATATCTAGCTGGTTGGAAAGCACCACAACGACCTTGCCTCCACAGATCTGGCCTAGGATCACGCTTCGGAACTCAGCAGCTCCACCGGTGGTCGACTCCCTTCTTCTCCTCCTTCTTCCACTCCCTTCTCTCTAGCTCTTGGAGAAAGAGAATAAGCCAAGCTAAAATGAGAATATCTTTCTCATTTCTGGCTTTAAACCAGTAGGGAGAAGCCTGTGCCATCAGATCCCAGATGAAGGAAACGAATGACCACAATTCGTCCACAAAACTCTATTTTTGGGTTGACACGGCCTGTGACACGCCCGTGTCACAGGCCGTATAGCTTAAGCAGCACACAACCGACTTACCCAGAGTAGGACACGGCCCTGTGACACGATCGTGTCACAGGCCCTATGCCCTAACACACCTTTAGACACGCCCGTGTTTGTGGCCGTGTACCTCAAGCGGCACACACCCGATTCACCCCGATCAGGACACGGCCATGTGACATGCCCGTGTAACAGGCCGTGTGCCTAGAGACACACCCGTGTCATGCCCGTGTTCACCAGGCCTCACTGCCTGGCCAAATCCAAAGAAGTACACGACCATGTAACACGCCCGTGTTATAGGCCGTGTGCCCTTACACGGCTGTAGACACACCTCCCCCGTGTCTTTCATCGAGCAAAGTTCGTCGACTAGAGGGGGACACACCCTCTGACACGCTCGTGTCGCATGGCGTGTTCCCTCTCGAGAACTCGTCGAGTGCAGTTCGACGTGTTAACCCCGAAATCGGCGATCCTTCCCAAGGCAGCCAGCCCGCTCGTCACGGCCTGCCCTGGGTTCCTCTTGGAGGATGCGACGCACAAGGATGGGCGGACAAAATTCTCTATCCGCTCAGGCCGCGTTGCTTGGGCAGCCTCAGCGGACTGACCACCCAGGCCGTGCCCCTTGCCTTGGTCGGTAGGGGCCGCAGACTGCTCCTGCAGTCCGCCTTTATAGGCCGCCCCCTTTTCAGCTTAACCGCATGGTTGTCTCCGCATGACTCTCTTTGCCGGACTCAACTCCCTATCTGCCTAGGTCGGCAACAAGCCGCGTCCGTTGCAAGAATTGGACTTCCTTAGCCCGCTCCTGCAGGTCGCTCTTCAAGGAAAACAGACAGCTCCAACCACCAAAATAATAGTGGCAACCTGCCCGCAGGCCGCCAGCCAGCTTGCCAACGCGCGCGGCCTACCTCGTCAGTCCGGCAGGCCGCATATCCCTTGTCACCCAGCAGCAAGGGAAGCCAATTTCTTCAATCCGCCTGCGGAGCGCGGACACTCTCTCCGGCTACCCGCGAAGGTCAGCAGCAGTACCAAGTTCCTCGCGAGCTCGGCGATCAAGACTTCCAGTCCGCCTTCATTGTTGAACTCCAACAACAGCAACAGCCAGGCTCTCCAACTCCAACATAAGCGGACTCAGCTTGGCAGCAGACGTGGATTGGGCGGACTCCGCGGACTCGCAATGCTGTCCGCCTCTCCTTTGTCTCCACCCGCTCTTCTCCAGCGGCAGGGTCAACCTCCCTCAATCCACAGTCTAGGTGCGGACTCAGTCAGTAGTGGAGGACTCCTTCCAGCCAGCTAGGAAGCAGAACATCCTCAAGGAAGTCCCAGTCCGCATAACCTCGTGCGAACTCAGTGGATTCGGCGGGCGCTCTTCAGCTCCCACCACCCTTATATCTCGCTCAATACAGTAGCGGTGTACTCTGTGGATTCTCCTTGCAGTCCGCCACTTAGCCTCCAGCATCGGCCCTCCCATCAGCAGTCGAACAACCTCAGCTCATCAGCAGGCGAACAACCTCAGATCATCAGCAGCGGACTCGGCGGACTCTCCTTTGCAGCCCGCCACTAAGTCTCCTAGTTCGCCGTCAGCAGCACCGGCTTCAGAAGCAAGCCCCAGTCCACGCGGCCTGTTGCGGACTCGGCAGACTCCTTCCTCTTCTCGCTCCAGTTATCGTCTCAATGGGGGTAACATCACCGCAAGCCGTTACCTCCTCGGGCCTATAAATAGACCCCCATACCTCTCATGGAGAGGATCCAGCGTCAGATCGAGGTTCAGACACCCCAAGGTGCTCACGCTCGAAGTCAGCCCACAGCCAGCAATCTCCTGCGGACTCGGTTTTCCAATTCGCACCTTCTCTCTGCCCTTAGTAGCGCGGCCTGCCAACTTGGTTCTCCAGTCTGCACGGTCTTAGTTCCTCTTCTAGCCGCGCGGTCTGTCGGCCTCCAAGTTCAATCCGCGCAGCCTCTTCTGGCACCTCTTCCTGAGCCGCTAGCTTCCTTATTGTACCCCTTTATTTCTTTCTTGAAAAGGTGTATTAGCAAGCTGTAACTCTCGATATTAATCAAAGGAAAGCCCGTCGCAAGAGTGACATTTAAGCCGCGGCGGGCGAAGTCTGTTGTTGCCGCTACAAGCGGCCCCTTCTTCTTCTTAGCTCAGCTCCCTCTCGGCATCAACCTGCAAGCTCAACCGTCCAAGTACCCATCTGCTCGACAGCTCCTGATCAACCTCCTCCGCTGCTCTCAGCAAACCTATCCTCTATCCCCCCAACCTCCTTGACAAGCGCTTGCTCCACTCTCGAGCACTCAGAAGCTTCCTCTTTCCCCGCAACCTTCTTCCACTTCCTCTCTCAGCCCGTGAGATCGAACACACTCCCTCCGTGTTAGCTGCCCGGTTTTATTTTCGCGCATCAACAATTAACACGCGACCTTCAGATCCGAACAGACGGTGAACAACGATAGTTAGCCATGTCAGATCGTCAGTCGGCCGAGAACTTTGCTCCAAGTCCTAGATATGATCCTCTCCGGGAGGCCTTTGAGCAATCGCGCCGTGAGAATGCTCAGCAGTTTCAAACAATCAACCAAATGCTCAATATGATCACGCAACGACTAGACTCTCAACCCGCAGCAGCGCCAGTTGCTTCAGCCACCCCAATCAATCCAACACCAGCATTGGAGCATCAACAAGCTTGCCCTCCAGCTTGCCCGCCGGTCTATCCTCCTTATACAACAACCTTTCCGCAAGGGCCTACAACCCCTTTGCACCTCAAGATGAAGAGTTTGCTGCTCGCCAAAACTTCTTCCGAGAAGCAGCCCGGGGAAGCCCTGCTAGATTTCTCAACTTTTAGGGAAGTCATCCTTACCCTTCAGCTCCTGCCTTTGCTCATGCAGCAACTTTTCCTTTTTATCCTACTGCTTCTTTTGCAGCTGCAGCTTATGCTCCTTTCTATCCTTATACTGTAGGAGAACAGGAAGAACCTTCGCCGTTTGCAGAGAATGTTCGTCATGAACCTACTCCAGCAAACTTCAGAGAGCCCCGGTTACCAATATACACCAGAGAGACTGATCTAGTGAAGCATATGCAAGCCTTCGAATCAGCCGTTGCTCTCAAAACTCTTTCAGATGCAACAAAGTTCAAGCTCCTTGTAACAAAATTTGATGGGCAAGTGAGGGATTGGTTCTATGGCCTTCACCCTCACTCCATCACTTCCTTTGCTGACCTGCGAAGGGAGTTCTTGATCAGATTCTCTACCTCAACAAAGAGAAAGGGCGGTCCAGAAGCCCTCTTTGAATCAAGCAGCGTGGCAATGAAACTTGGTCTCAGTTCGTTGATCGATTCCAGAGAGAAATCTTGGACATCGAGATTGTTAGCCAAGAAATATACCGTGTGGCTCTTATCCATAGTCTCCGTGAAGGGCCTCTCAAGTTTGAAGCCAATGTCCGAGCGCCAAGAACATACCAAGAGTTAATTGCGCTAGCCAACTCATACATCCGAGTTGAAAAGAGCAACCCAGGATTCGTATCCAAGCTCATATCAGAGAAAGATCCTTTTCATAAGCAGCCTCCGAGGTCTCCTCACAATGATTTCCCAACTCATTCGAGGAAGGGAAAAAGGTTTCAGCGCCATCGATACCCTTTCCTGAGCCGTGATCGTGCTCAAGATTCATTGCTACCACTAGCTCCATCTTCTCAAATAGCTGCAGACTACCATCAGCAAGATGATGACTTGCATGAATCTGAACTAGATGAAGCCATACTAGAAGTGAGCCAGATCATGAAAGATAGGGCTAGCTACAAGAAGCCTTACCGACCAGCTGATCAAAGATCTAGAGACTCTGAACCATACTGCAAGTTCCACAAAGAGTCATGCCACTTGACTGAGAACTGCCGAGCACTCCACCAGCTTATGCAAAGGATACTGTGGCAGGGAAAGATGCGTGACCTGCTTCCTAAAGAAGGTTGCCCTGATCCAGCAACCTCAAAGGGCAAAGATGTTGGGTACACTATTAATATGTACCATATTTGGAGAAGCCTCATCTTAATCAATGATATACATCAATTTGTATTTGATGTATGTTTGAGTTTCATTGTGCAGGTTTAAGAATTGAAAGAAAATTTTCTAAGTATAAGTGTCGACACTTGTGAAGAATTATGTCGACACTTGTGAAGAATTATGTCGACACTTGTGAGGAATTGTGTCGACACCCAGGCATTGTGTCGACACCAAAAGAAGAAGCTGTGTCGACACCCAGACTTGTGTCGACACTTGTGAAGAATTGTGTCGACACCTAAATAAGAAGCTGAGTCGACACTCAGACATGTGTCGACACCCAGGAGTTATGTCGACACTGAAAGCAGAAGCTGTGTCGATACCCAGGAGTTATGTCGACACTGGAAGCAGAATTGTGTCGATACACAGGACTTGTGTCGACACATTTAACAGATGCTGTGTCGAGTACCAGAAGAATGATTATGTCGACATATGGAGTGTTGTGTCGACATCATCAAGTATTGTGTCGACATTTAGTCCATATGTGTCGACACATGTGAAGCAGTTTGCTGAGTGGTTCATGCTGAGTTAGAAAGTCTTTGAAGAATCAGCTGTCATAACCAATCGGTCTGACACCTTTGTCAGAACTGTCAGAAGACTATTACAAACCGGATCAGCCGGTAATCAGGAGGAAACTCTATATATAGGACTGGTTCGATACAACAGTTAGGAAGGAAAAGAGAACACACAACACTAAGAAGTGAATCCTTCAGAGAGAGTTTTCTACAACAAGAAAAGGGGAAACCCTTACGAAGGCAGATCCAGAACAGTCTGCAAGGAAGATTCAGATCTCATTCTGAATTCAAGGAGGAAGCTATCTGAAGATAAAATTCTACATCAAGTGAAGATCAACCTTATTTTGTTCTATAAAGAAGCTTTGAAACGGCTAAGTCGGGTTGGATCTGAAGAACAGTTTATTCAAGAACTGATCAAGAAGCTCACACCAGTGAAGAGATCTATCTGGTGAAATTCTTGTATCTCTTAATCAAACAATTTCTGGTAGGATCTGTTGTAAGATCTGAGTTGTAAGCCTGTAATTATAAAGGATGAGGTAGGGCTTTTACCTGAGTTGTAGGAGTGGGGTTTCACTCTGAGTTGTAAGCCTAGTGACATAGGCTGAGGTAGGGCTGAGGCCTGAGGTAGGGTTCTTGGGAAGAATCTGAGGTAGGAATTGTATAAGTCTGAGCTGTAGGAACCAATCTGGTTCTGAGTTGCAAGATCTGTGGATCTGAGTAAGTGGAAGGAAGTTGGGCCGAATCCAGTGCACTACTGGATAGGCGAAGGGGGAAAGTGGATGTACCGATACCTTGGGGAACCACTATAAATCTGGTGTATGCTGTGCTGTGTTCATTGTTCTGTGGTTTACATTTTTCTGTGCTGAGATAGATTTTGCTATTTGCTTAAAATTTTGAAGGAAAAATTAGAACCTATTCTCCCCCTCTATGTGTCTAGGCTCTTGAAATCAAATCTTTCAAGTGGTATCAGAGCCATGTTACTCAAAGATTGACCTAACAGTCTGAGTGGATCTCCAAGACAAATAACATATTTCTAGAATAGGTTCAATAGAGAATCAGAAGGAATTTGGATCTATGAAACTGCCTATCTACAGGAAAGAATGCTTTGACATATGGAAGGAAAGGGTCAGGTTGTTTATGGAAGCATCTGATCCGAGAATCTACATCACAGTACAAGAGGGTCCCTTCATTCCAATGAAGGTATCAGCTCTGGATGCAAATGTTAAAACCCCTAAGAGCTATTCTGAAATGACTAAGGATGAGATCATCTTGGCAACACTAGACAAAAGAGCACAAAATATTATAGTAAGTGCTATAGATGATGCCACATTTCAGAATCTGGTGCACTGTAAAGCCTCTAAGGAAATGTGGGATACCCTGATTGTCTACATGGAGGGAACAGAAGAAGTCAGAGAGGACAGGAAATCTATGCTAAATCAAGAATATGAGAGCTTTAGACAAGACAAGACTGACAACATAGCTGAATGTTACAAGAAGTTCTTCAGGATTATCAATGAGCTGATGACCTATGGAAGAGTCTTCAGCACATATGAACTGAATGACAAGTTTCTCAGGTTACTAACAAAGGACTGAGACACAAATATATGTGCCATCAGATAAGTGGCCAAGCTTACTGATACACCTCCACCCACATTATTTGGAAAGCTGCTATCATATGTAATGCAGCTCACTACCAGAAAAGAGGAGGAGAAAAGCAGTAGGCCTGAATATAAAGAAAGGTCTGTAGCCTTCAAGGTTGAAGGCACAAGAAAGGGTTGGAGAAAGTCGTTTTCTCCACCCAGAAGGAGTGCTGAGGCTGAAGAAGAAAATCTTGACAACATCACATCAGATAGCCACACCTCTGATGAGGACTTTGCTGCCTTTACAAGGCAATTTCAAAGGTTCATGAAAAAGAAGAAATGGAGAACCAGACCATCAACAACCTTTTCGAAGGATGAGTATTACACGAAAAAGAAGACTCCCAAGGAGGATAGGTATGCCTCAAAACCTAGTAAACAAACTAATTCTAAGATTGTTTGTTATTGTTGCAACAGGCCTAGACATGTCATAGCTGACTGTCCAGACAAGAGGACTGAATCTAAAGATAAGAAGAATCATCAAGTGAAAGGCAAGAAGGAGAAATCTCTTGTTACTCTGAAGTATAAGAGTTGGACAGACTCTTCATCTTCGGGATCAGGAGAAGAAGATAATGTAGAAGCATATGTTGGGCTGATCTCAACAGAAGAGGATTCTAGAGAACTAGAATTCCTACAAATGCTGGACTCCATAAATGGAGCAGAAGACTATTGTTGTAGAGGGCTGATGGCTCTATCAAAAAATGATCAGTGCCAGGATCAGCCTGGTTCTAGTAAGGTATACAGTTCTCCCTCAGCTTCAGATTACTACACTGCATCAGAATCAGAAACTTCTGCATCAAGAGATGTGGATGGTTTTGAATCTGAAGGGGATGTACATCAACTCATTAATGAGTATGGTGAGTGTTGTAGCATGCGTTCCGCGCTTCTTAGTTTGAGAATAACAAATCCCGGATGTATTTGATCTTGGTATGCGTTTTAAATGTGCAGGGATAACAGATGTTTTATGTACAAAGGAATGGCTGAGCATGACATTGATGAAAAGGAAAAAAACGCACTATCACTGGCGATAACGCTACCGCGGGCGATAGCATAATCAGTTCCTGCTGACGTCAGCCTTAATCCGCACATTGTCGCGCACGAAGTCACGGTTCAGCGATATCGCGGGGCGATACCGATGTCACTGAGCGATATCCCACGATTGTCACGTTCTCCGCTCAGATCTGAAAATCAGCGCGACGTGTGCCACATGTCAAGCAATGGAGAGTTATCACTATCGCGGGGCGTTAACGCTACCACCGACGATAGCATGAAGTGATATATACGACCAAAAATTTCAGGGAAGAGTTGGATCGTGCAGAGGTTTGTTTTCCCAGAGAATCTTCAGAGCCTTCATCTCCGTTTCCAGAAGAACTCCCTTGGTCCGTTGAAATCTCAAGAGCGAAGGAGATACGACCGTGTGTTCAAGATTGGAGATCTTCTTATCGGTCCACCATCATCTTCAGAGCTCGTGATTTTGAGGGAGTTTTTAAGTTTTACTATTGTACTTTCATTTTCACTCTTTATCTTTGTAATTGGGAAGGGAAAATCACCACCTTGTGTGTGGTGTCTAAGTCTGTGTGTGACTTAGGGGAAAATCACCACCTTGTGTGTGGTGTCTAGGTTCGTGTGTGGCTTAGGAGTAAATCGCCGTGTTTTGTGCAGCGTCTAGATCATAGGTTTGATTTAGGGGGGGGGGGGGGCTAGTAGCCATATCTAGGGAGATATTGACTATAGCCTACCGGTTCTTGGGAGAAGGATCGGTGAAAAAGCTAAAAACTATTATCGTTGTAAGCCTTGATTTCAAGCTTTATTGGAATCATTTTACATATATATTTTGGAGAAATAAAATCTTGATTTTCATTTCATTGATCTGTCTCAAACATAGTATCTAGTTTCATATTAAAAAAAAAGTTTTAAAAAAATTTAAAGAGCCCTTATTCACCCCCCTCTAAGGGCGCCACAAGATCCTACAAGTGGTATCAGAGGTGGTTATTCCTAATACGGTTTCACCGCCAGGAATTATGGCGCAGCATGACCATGCCTTTTTTGAGGGGCAAGGAATTAATAGACCTCCGTTATTCACTGGATCTGACTATAATTACTGAAAACTAGGATGAAGTGTTTTCTTATTTCTCTTGATATTGAAGTTTGGAATATGGTAGAGACTAATTATGCTCATCCACTTATACAGTAGGCGATGTAGTAATGGAAACACCAAAAGATAAATGGGGTGATCAGGTTAAGCTAAAGTGCAAAAATAATGCAAAAGCCATGAATGCATTATTTTGTGCATTAGATAGGACTGAATTTAATAGAACTTGTGCTTGTAATAATGCTTATGAGATTTGGAATTTACTTGAAGTAACTCATGAAGGTACCTCGCAGGTGAAGGACTCGAGGCTGTTTCAACTGGAATCGGAATTTGAAAAGTTTAGGATGGAAGTGGATGAGGACGTATACTCAATATACACCAGATTCACCAAGATAGTGAATGACTCAAAAGTGCTTGGTAAAAATTTTTCAAATGGTGATTTGGTGAGAAAACTTCTTAGATCTCTCCCCCTAAGTTTAATCCCAAAGTGACGGCTATTTCTGAATCTCATGATCTTAAATCTCTTAATATTGAAAGCCTGATTGAGAACTTGAAAACTCATGAAGTTGAATTGAAAATTCAACAACAAGAGTACATGGAGCCTAAGAAGAAGGGGTTTTCTCTAAGATCTAAGAAAGAGGAATGTAGTAATTCTGAGGAGGAAGAAGAAGATGAGGAAAGTCTCTTTGTTAGAAAATTTAAAAATTTATGAGAAATCCGGAGAGAAGAAATACTTTTAAAAAATATTTTAAGAAGGAGACGTTTAGAAAAAAAACAAAAGGATGACGACGATGAGGAGGAAGAGAGACCCCCACCGGAGTGCTATCATTGCAGGAAGGTAGGACACATTCGAAGCAAGTGTCCAAAGTACTTGAAAGAACTTAAAGAAAAGAAGCACAAAGGGAAGAAGAAGGTCCTGAAAGCTGAAACATGGGATGATACTACTTCTGAGGATGCAAGCAGTTCAAGCTCAAGTAAGGAGGAGGAGGCCAATATGTGCCTAATGGGAAAAAACGTCATATCTGATGACGAGTGCAGTGTCCAAAGCGACACTGAGGTAATTTCTCCAACTTATGATGAATTGTTTTCAGAATTTTTAAATACTTGTAAATGTTTTGAAAAAAGTTTAAAAGATAATGATCTTCTTGAAACTGAAAATAAAGTTTTAATTAAAGAAAATAAAAAATTGTTAAATGAAAATAAGACTATTGGAAAAGAAAAAGTCTCTTGCCAAGAGTGTGATCACTTCATGGGAAGAATAAAAGAGCTTGAAGAATCTCTTTCCAAATCTCATTCAAAAATAAAAATTCTCACTAAAAAGAATGAGATTTTAGAGAGAGATCTGAAATCTTCTATTTCCAAAGTCCATGAAGGAAAGAAAGCTTTTGAACGTAGATGTGTAAATCTAGTATTCGAGAATAATGAAATGAGAAACCAGATTCATGACTTAACACTAGCCATGAAAAAGTTTGGATTGAGCCAAAGATCACTGGATATGATCTTAGGTTACCAATGTCACGGATCTGGAAGATTTGGACTCGGATACACGACTGGAAACTATCGCCCGGCGATAGGTACTACCGCCGGCGATAGCGAGAAATCCAGAAAATCGAGTTTTAAAAATTATGATAATAATAAATTAACAGATACTACATTTTCTTACAGTAAAAGTCTAGAGAAGTTATATTCTTCTTGTTATATTACATGTGCCAAATGCAATAGATTTGGTCACACCACGGACTCGTGTTGGAAGGAAGGAAAAAGTAAAATTAAGCAAATCTGGATGCCTAAGGCCTCTACCTATACTATGGGTGGAACCACTTGGGTAGCCAGATCTTTACTCACATCCTCTTTCTAGGTGTGTTGGCAGGCTAAGGACAAAGAAGATGTGTGGTACTTGGACTCAGTTTGTTCAAAGCACATGACGGGCAATAAAGAGAAGTTTCTTAGCCTGGAGATGAAGAAAGGAGGAGTGGTTACATTTGGAGATAATGGAAAATGAAGAATCATCGACATCGGTGTTGTGGGTAATGAAAGTTTTTCAATTTCAAATGTTTTGTTCGTAGAAGGTTTAAAACATAATTTGATTTCTATTAGCCAATTATGTAATAAGGGTTTAAATATTTTGTTTGAATCTTCTACAAATTTATGCAAAATTATTGATTCCAAAACAAATGAAATTGCTTTTACCGCACCTAGATGTCATAACGTATATATGATTAAATTTCATGATTTTTCAAATTCTACTTTAAAATGTTTTTTATTAAAAAATGATGAGTTAGAATTATGGCATAAGCGACTTGGACATACTAGTGCAAAGTTAATTAAAAAACTTTCAAAAGATAAATTAATCAAAGGTTTACCATTGCTAGATGGGAATTTATCTTCATTATGTGAGCCTTGTCAAAAAGAAAAATTTACAAAATCATCTTTCAAAAGTAAAAATATTATTTCTACAACTAGGCCACTCCAATTAATTCATATGGATTTATTTGGGCCAATTACTATTTCTAGCTCAGGAGGTAGAAAGTATACATTTGTATTGATTGATGATTATTCACGTTTTTGTTGGACTTTGTTTCTAACCTCCAAATCCGATGCGTTTTCAGAATTTTCTAAATTATGTTTGCGTATTCAAAATGAATTTGAGTTAAAAATTAAACGCATACGTTCGGATCATGGAGGGTAATTTGAAAATGAAAAGTTTATTTCTTTTTGTACGGAGTTAGGAATTAAACATGAATTTTCCGCTCCACACACACCACAGCAAAATGGTGTAGTGGAGAGGAAAAATAGGACTCTTCAAGAGCTAGCCCGTACGATGTTATCTGATTTCTCTTTACCAAAATCTTTTTGGGCTAAAGCGGTGAGTACTGCATGTTATGTAATTAATAGAGTAATGCTTCACCCTATTTTAAAAGTAACTCCTTATGAATTAATTTTTAATAAAAAACCAAATGTTTCTTATTTCAAAGTTTTTGGGTGTAAGTGTTTTATTTTAAATTCTAAAGATTCCTTAGGAAAATTTGATGAAAAATGTGATGAAAGAGTTTTTATTAGGTATTCTTCAACTAGTAAAGCTTATAGAATTTTTAATAAACGAACGAAAATAGTTGAAGAATCTATTCATGTTAGGTTTGATGAGTTTGTTCCATGTGTAGATAAAAAAACTATAGGAAAAGAAGATACACCCCTTTCTTTGATGGAAAACGATGATGAAGAACATGAAAGGAATGAAGAAGGAAAAGAAGAAGAAGAAAGAGAAAAACATGTCCCTCCAAGGGAATTGATATTTTCAAAGGATCATCCGAAGGAGCTTATTATTGGAGATCCACAAAAAGGGGTCAGTACTCGCTCTTCTTTACATGTTTTGTTTTCAAACCTTTGCTTTGTCTCTGAAATAGAACCAAAAGATGTTTCCACCGCTGTAAATGATGAATTTTGGTTTTTAGTAATGAATGAAGAACTTAATCAATTTGAATGTAATAAGGTTTGGAATCTTGTAGAATGACCCAAAAATCATCCTGTAGTTGGAGTAAAGTGGATTTTTAAAAATAAATTGGATAGTGATTCTAGAATTGTTAGAAATAAAGCCAGATTAGTTGCAAAAGGTTATGCACAAATTGAAGGGGTAGACTATGATGAAACTTTTGCACCCGTTGCTAGATTAGAAGCGGTTCAGAAATTTCTTGCATTTGCTTGCTTTAAAAGATTTAAATTATATCAAATGGATGTCAAAACTGCATTTTTAAACGGGTATATAAAAGAAGAGGTTTATGTAGAACAACCCCCTGGCTTTATTAATGAAAAATATCCAAATTATGTTTATAAATTAGATAAAGTACTTTATGGGTTAAAACAAGCGCCTCGTGCTTGGTATGATCGTTTAACTCAATACTTATTAAAGCACGATTATAAAATGGGAAGTGCTGATTCTACACTCTTCATTAAGCAAATTGATCATGATTTAGTTATTTTGCAAATTTATGTTGATGATATTATTTTTGGAGCCACTAATGAAGAGTTATGCAATGAAGTAGTTCAAATTATGAAAAATGAATTTGAAATGAGCATGGTAGGAGAACTTTCATATTTTCTAGGTTTTCAAATTACGCAAAAACATGATGGTATTTTTATTTGTCAATCTAAGTATATTCATGATATGTTAAAAAGATTTGGTTTTGACAACCTTAAACATGCAAATACTCCTATGAGTGCTTCATTGAAATTGAGAAAAGATGAAAGTGGTGTTTCAATTGACCAAACCCTTTATAGAAGTATGATTGGGTTTTTATTATATTTAACTTCTTCTAGACCCGATATTATGTTCGCCGTTTGTTTATGTGCTAGGTTTCAAGCTAATCCAAAAGAATCACATTTAAAAGCGGTGAAATGTATTTTTAGATATCTTATAGGAACATCTAAACTAGGCTTATGGTATCCTCATAATGACTCTTTTATTTTACATGGATATTCTGATTCTGATTATGCGGGGTGTTCATTAGATCGAAAGAGCACAAGTGACACTTGTCACTTTATCGACCCAACACTTATTTCTTGGTCGAGTAGGAAACAGAATTCTGTTGCCCTCTCCACTACCGAGGCCGAATATATTGCACTTGGTAGTTGTTGTGCTCAAGCACTTTCGATGACACAAACACTAGAAGATTTTGGCGTACACCAAAATAATGTTGAATTAAAATGTGAAAGCAAAAGTGCTATCGATTTAACGAACAATCCCGTATTACATTCTAGATCCAAACACATAGATGTTCGTCATCATTTTATTAGGGATCACATAAAGAAAGGACATATTAAAATAAATTTTATTGGAACAAATTCTCAAATCGCAGATATTTTCACAAAACCACTTAATGATTCACGCTTTTCAAGGTTAAGATTAGAACTTGGAATCTTAGAATTATAAATCCAAATTAAGAACTGGACAACACATAAACATAACATAAACCATAACATAAAACTGGAAAGCACATAGGATAACACTAAAAAAAGACAATACAAACAACAAAACCACAAATTAAAAGAGTTTTCACTATCGCCAGGCGACAGTACTGTCGCCGGCGATATCCCAGATTCAGTAAACCACAAAATATTACATCACTGATAATAAACAATCATTCATCCATGTTCTCTTCAGTAGACACATTCACTTCTTCACTGGAAGTCGGAGTTGGTTCTCTAGGCCTTCGCATCCGCCTTATCGAATGTCATGGAGGATCCTCGACTGGACTCCCCCATTCTCGTTCTTCTTCTGGAGTTGGCTTTAGTTTCAGCCCCTTTACCAGAAACTTCATGAATTTTCGAAAACCGGAATGGCTACGCCTTTGTTCCTCTTTCATCTCCTCCACAGTCTCTCTTAGATCCTCAATAGATTCACGCAAAGAACCTCCTCTTTGGAGTGGTTGTCTTGATGATGAGGCAGCCCTAGGAGATGGACCTCTAGCTGGTTCTACGGTATGTATCGCCGGGATACAATCATCTATGTAGAACTCTTGATCTATCCAATCATATTTTTGATATACGATCCTTTGAATAACACTTCCTAAAGGAAGTGTATTCAGTTTCCTCCTAAGGGGATGCTTCATTTTATACATATATCGTATGATGGATAACACAAAATCCGCCACATCAAACTTGACTCTCTCTAATACATAGTACGTCACTAAGCTCAATTGAGCCGTGATCTTCCTTGTGTCACCGGACTTCAACATAACCGTGTTTCTTAATATATCTTGCATCACAAATGCATCGCGAGAGAGTGATGAGACGTCTTGAATCAAACTCCTATTTTCCTTTCCATGAAGGACTTGGTTCAATATACTCCAATCACGATCCTTACGGTAATTCTCCACTATATCAATAAAATGTTGCTCACAAGTGGCAAGACTATATTCTCGTCTTAAATCAGCATGAGTAATATCTATTTCAGCTCCTTGGATTCGAGACCTTACTCCTCCATTCAACCCCGTATATTTAGGGTGTTCCAAATTATTATAAAAATCTCGTACAAAGATGGAGCTAAAAGTATTCGGTACAATGAGAGACATTATACCTGACTCCACAAGTAGTTCATAGATATGTGGTGGCAGTGATTCATCCAAAAGTTTAGCAATACCAACTGACGCATTCTCAATCCCCGGGTATGTTTGATATGATGCATGTGGGTTGCGGCTGGTACTTTTTCTTGCACGGGATGATGATGCCATTTCCTGAAACCATTATGACAACGTCGTGTTAATTCAAACAAAAAAAAATTAATTTTCAAAAATTTCTTTTCTGTCGCCGGCGACAGTACTATCGCCGGGCGATAGTGTAAAAACTTCTCCCCTTTTGCAATTTCGTGTCGATTTCCTCTAGTAAATTCAGGAAAGTTATAAAATTCAATCCATCTCGAAGATCTACCACCTATAACTCCTTTTTTTTTATCAAAATAACCTTTTCTCTTCACAAATTTTTTCTTAACAAAATGTATGACCAAAATCAAATTTTTTTCCTAGATCTATCTCCTTTCATACTCTAGAGTGCAGATCTATATTTTTTAAGTAAAACACAACCATAAAGAGGGATCTAACCTTACCTTTTGGAGTTCTTGAGGGTTTCCGCTGAAGAAGATGATGCCAAACAGCCCAGGGTCGGTCAAAGCAGGAAATGTGTTAGCCGCGCGGTATCGCTACCACGGGCGATAGTGCATATTTCAGTCACACTTTCCAAACATTCTGCCATTTTTTTTAAAACCTGTTTCTAGTATTACCGTAAAGTTTTGGATACTTATCAGGATACGATACCTAGTACTTGTGTGATTATTAGTTTATGAGTTCTTTGAACATTGTTTTTAACTTGTCATGCTCTTGATATCTACCTATATCATTGATGGCTGGAACTTGAATAGACTTATTTCCGCATGCCTCTAAGTATGAGTAACATTTTATGCTTGATAATGTGCTCACACTGACACGAGCTGATAATTACACATCCTTAAGTTTCTTCTTACATGCTATTGGTTTGTTTCAAAGATTCGAATACATCGCTAATATTTTCATTTATGCCTCATTCAAATTGATTTTCAAAACTGATGGCCATTCTGAGAAAACCATTTTTTTTGTGTTGGCAATACAAGTGAATTCGGAGTCCTACGTCAAAGTTTCTACAAACAAAAATGCATGAAAAACAAAAAAAACAATTACATGTGACTAGGATACTCCAATCAAGCTCTACTCACCCTCTTGATAAGTCTTAATGAGCATTGTGAGGTTGAGCACCTTGACAAGGATTGTAAAGTGTCTTGTGCAAACAAACTTGGACATTTTTTAAAAAGAAAAATCTTTATGCCATGAGGTTATCTATGCAAACATGTTAGCTTCTTGTATCCATATATTGCAAACCTTCATGTAAAATTATTTCTTAAGGAATATGTATACTAAATCACTCTTCACATGTACACATCATTATCATTTATAAAATTTCTTCTCATGAGCATTGGACCGGTCATAGTACTTCTCTTCCATTTCATCAATTTTCCTATTTTCGATATCTTGACCTGACAATTTTCAATGTTTACATTCAACTCTTAAATTAATTTTTCCATAGCATACATTTTTTGGTAAACTTCCAAATCTTAAGGTAACACTATTCCATGGTTTTTACTATCTATATCCTACTCCTTGTGCTTCTCCATTCTATTTATACTCTCTCAGCTTCTTTCAGCTTCCGCATCTCCACCTCGCTACATTTTTTTCCCACCGTCTTTTGCTAATACCAAAAGGGGGAGATTAAGTACGAAATAAATTGATTAGTACATTTAGGGGGAGTAACTATTTCTTCTTTTAAATCAGGGGAAATATAGGGGGAGTAACGGGTCTTTATTATATGAGGAGTTTATTAGAACAATTTATGCACTTTGATTCATAATGATTATTTGAATTGTTTCACATTCTCCTGATCTCACGCAATTTCTTTCTTAGTGGATTTGTTATTATCAAAAGGGGGAGATTGTTGGAGCATGCGTTCCGCGCTTCTTAGTTTGAGAATAACAAATCCCGGATGTATTTGATCTTGGTATGCGTTTTAAATGTGCAGGGATAACAGATGTTTTATGTACAAAGGAATGGCTGAGCATGGCATTGATGAAAAGGAAAAACGCGCTATCAATGGCGATAACGCTACCGCGGGCGATAACATAATCAGTTCCTGCTGACGTCAGCCTTAATCCGCACGTTGTCGCGCACGAAGTCACGGTTCAGCGATATCGCGGGGCGATACCGATATCGCTGAGCGATATCCCACGATTGTCACGTTCTCCGCTCAGATCTGAAAATCAGCGCGACGTGTGCCACGTGTCAAGCAACGGAGAGTTATCACTATCGCGGGGCGTTAACGCTACCGCCGGCGATAGCATGAAGTGATATATACGGCCAAAAATTTCAGGGAAGAGTTGGATCGTGCAGAGCTTTGTTTTCCCAGAGAATCTTCAGAGCCTTCATCTCCGTTTCCAGAAGAACTCCCTTGGTCCGTTGAAATCTCAAGAGCTAAGGAGATACGACCGTGTGTTCAAGATTGGAGATCTTCTCATCGGTCCACCATCATCTTCAGAGCTCGTGATTTTGAGGGAGTTTTTAAGTTTTACTATTGTACTTTCATTTTCACTCTTTATCTTTGTAATTGGGAAGGGAAAATCACCACCTTGTGTGTGGTGTCTAAGTCCGTGTGTGGCTTAGGGGTAAATCACAACCTTGTGTGTGGTGTCTAGGTCCGTGTGTGGCTTAGGAGTAAATCGCCGCATTTTGTGCAGCGTCTAGATCATAGGTTTGATTTAGGGGGAGGCTAGTAGCCATATCTAGGGAGATATTGACTATAGCCTACCGGTTCTTGGGAGAAGGATCAGTGTAAAAGCTAAAAACTATTATCGTTGTAAGCCTTGATTTCAAGCTTTATTGGAATCATTTTACATATATATTTTGGAGAAATAAAATCTTGATTTTCATTTCATTGATCTGTCTTAAACATAGTATCTAGTTTCATATTTTAAAAAAAAGTTTAAAAAAAGTTTAAAGAGCCCTTATTCACCCCCCTCTAAGGGCGCCACAAGATCCTACAGTGGGTTGTTGCAAGCTCTGAAGAGGAGCAAGTTTCTTGTCAAGGAGCAGGCCAAGGAGATTGAGTCTCTAAAGCAGGCTGCATCAGATTCAACCGTGTTGATAGATTTAAAACTGAAGGAGATTACCAAACTAAAAAACATTACTGTTATTCAGATGGGCACAATCTCTTTCAAGGAAAATCACATCAAGAAACTTGAGGCAAAACTTCAGCAAGAAAGAGAGTTAGTGGCTAAATTCTCTAAGCCAAAATCAATCTTGCCCTTAATAGATAATTTCATTTCTCATAAAGGAAAGACTGGTCTAGGTTTCAAGGGCAGAACTAGGGCCACCAATTTTCATAGAAAAGGTAAGGCCCCAGCACAACCACTAGCTACAAAGCCCCCTATTTTCTTTAGGAAAGTGATGCAACCAACAAACAGGTTTGATCATGATAGTACTCATGGTCACTGTGAGTATGAAGATCTCACAGGCAAGGGTGCAAATGAAAATAGATCACACTATAGGCAAGCCCATCAGGTTCAATAGGAAGTCTTGGGGTTTACTGCTCCAGCACCTACACTCAACAGAACTGCTGGCAACAAAGCAGTAAAGTCTGTACCTAAGAGAAGGTATAATAGGTTTGAGTGTTGGTGCTGTGGCAAGGTGGGCCATTTTGCCAGGGATTGTTGGTTCAACACAAGTGTTAAAACCAAGAGTAGTTTACCTGTCAGAACAGCTGCAGGATTTCAACCTAACAATGACCTAGGACCCAATTACAATTTGGGTTCTAAGGGTAAGTGATTCTGTATTTGATGCAGGTGAATCCAAGTGACCATACCCCTATATGGTACTTGGATAGTGGATATTCCAGATATATGACTGGAACAAGAAGAATGTTGAGGGACTATGTACCCATAGAGAATGGACCCAAAGTAATCTTTGATGGATCAGAAAAAGGAATCATCAAAAGATTTGGTAACATTTTTAGTGATTCCATTACTATCACTAAAGTGGCTAATGTGAAGGGTCTAAAACATAACCTGATCAGCATAAGTCAACTTAGTGATCTAGGTTATGACATCTCATTCCTCAAAGGAGAGTGCCAAATAAAAAGGTCAAGTGATCAAGAGATCATTTTGACTGGTACTAGGAAAGGGAATGTATACTGTCTTAACCTAGATTGTGAGTTTGACAACTCACCCATTTGTCTAGTTGCAGGTGAAAAAGCTTTACTATGTGTCAAATGGCATAAGAGGCTTGCTCATCTGAACTATAAGTCAATAGGATAGCTCTTTAGCATGGGGTTTGTTAAATTTTCTCAACGTGGTCAGCAAGATAGCCCAAACGCCAAATTAATATCTTCGGAACTACCCAGTTAGCACATTGAACCAGCGA
Source organism: Platanthera guangdongensis (assembly GCA_039583875.1). NCBI lineage: Eukaryota > Viridiplantae > Streptophyta > Magnoliopsida > Asparagales > Orchidaceae > Platanthera > Platanthera guangdongensis. Next base: position 82,097,291 of record CM077147.1, on the reverse strand, counting down.
AAACCAAGGACTAGAGGTACAAAGGTAAATCCCAACAAACAATGGAAGCACAAGCAAGTATTTTATTCATTCATTTCTTTACAATGCGAGGCATACATAGCGAGATATGATTTCGCTAGTATAACAGCTGAAAACAGAAGCACCAAAAAACAAGCCAGGCGGACAGCACCCGAGTCCGCCGAGACCGCGAGGTCGCCGAGGTCGCAGAGTCCGCTGAGCTCGCCCAAGCTATGCTGCAATCCGCCGAATAGACACGGAGTCCGCCGAAGCCGCGAGGCCGCGCGGACACACCGTTATTCGCCTCCTGCTGAACTTGAACCGAGGAATACCCCTACCCGCCTGAAGCCGGCGGACAGGTTATTGAAGCTGGCAAAGTTGAAACAGAACTGACAAGCCGCAGAGCGACCTCTTGCTGAGTCCGCAGAGAACGCACACTTCCAAGCACTTGATCGAAGTCATAGCCAAACTCCTGGCTCCTTGAAGCTATCCGCGCGACCTGCACACAGCAAACCGTCAGCCTGAAACAATCCGCGCGGACTGGAAAACACAGACCGCAGCTCCTTGCACACCCCAACTTACTGTTCACTCAAGTTATTTAGGTTATGCCAGGGGGTCCTATTTATAGGCAAGGTGAGGAGTGTGGTCACCGCCTAAGAGATAGCGTCACCACCCCAGCCCGCGCGATAGCAAAAACACCGTCCGCCGAGTCCGCATGGACTTAGCCGGATACCAAGGAAAACTGCCGGGAGCAAGGCAACCATTGGAGAACCCTCTCCAGTCCGCCCAAGCTATGCGGACAAGGCATCAGCCCGCAAAGCTCCAACCACTGCAAGACAGCAACCCCCTTCAATGGCAGTCCGCACCAACCCGAGGCAGTCCGCAAGACTCACACCTCAATCCGCCATAAGTCCACGACCAAAGGAAGACAACAACAGTCCGCCCGGTCACAGCGGACTTGGCGGATACCGCGGACACCATGGCCTTGGCACAAAGTGTCCAAGTCCAAAACCATCAAGAGCCAATGCGAGCATGGCGGACACAAAATCCCGTCCACCAAACACCCTAGCATAGACCGCCATCAGTCCACCAGCTCCTCGCACTTCTGTCCAAAGCAGCAGCCAACCCCGGACTCCAAACCCAGTCCGCCAATCGAACTCCACAGCAAATCGCCTGCTGTGCCACCAGAGCTCGACAAGGCCTCAGCCAAGCTCCAAGCCCAGTCCGCAACAGCCCACACCGCGGACACTCCAGTCCGCAAGCTTCCCGCGGACACGAGCCAAACCGCCTATCAGCACAAACTTGCACCCGCGACCACTGGGCAATGCACCAGTCCGCAAGCCTCCATCCGCTCAGGCCGCTCCTTGGCAAAGCCAATCAGCAACACCCTATCTGCAGAAACCAGGCCGCATAGTCCGCGGACTCAACCCGTGCAAACCGCCCAGAAGAACAACTGGCTTCTCACTAGACCTTCGACCAGGACGCAAATCTCAGTCCGCCCAGTCCGCCTAGTCCGCCAAGGCTGTCCGCCCCAGGCCGCCCGGCCTGTCCCGTCACCCACTTCCACTTCACAAATTTCAACACTCCCCCTTGAAGTGGGAAGTGGTGACCAAGCCCAGCAAGCTGCGCAAGCGTTCAAAAGGCCCCTTTGACAGTGGCTTCGTGAAGATGTCAGCAAGATTATCTTCACTCCGAACATGCCCGACCAGCAGAGACCCCTCCAACACCTTCTCCCGGATGAAGTGGTGATCAATCTCTATATGCTTGGTCCTGGCGTGACACACTGGATTGTTAACCAGTTTGAGAGCACTCTCATTGTCACCCCGGAGTAAAGTATGCCCTTGCACTTCTTCATGAACGTCCTCTATACGCCTCCTCAACCAAACGGCTTCCCGAGCAGCCAAGGCCGAAGCCTTATACTCCGCCTCCGTGGTTGAAACCGACACCGAGTCCTGCTTCTTACTACACCACGAGATGCTAGCAGAACCGCAAGTGAACACATAACCTGAAGTAGACCTTCGATCATCCGAATCACCGCCATAGTCAGCATCCGTGTAACCGAGCAACGCAACCTCCGCGTCCCTTCTATAGAGGAGTCCCATGTTAGAAGAAGCCTTGACATACTTCAGAATTCCCTTCGCCGCTACTAGATGAGATTGCCTTGGTTCAGCCATATACCGACTAACTCGGCCAACAACATACGCGATATCCGGCCTTGTAATCGTCAGATAAATCAAGCTCCCAACAAGAGCCCTGAACACCAAGGGATCATGAAGAACCCTTCCCTCATCTCGTCGAAGCTTCAGCCCAGATTCCAGTGGAGTAGAGCGCTTCTTCCCTTCGCCCATGCCAAACTGCTTCACAATGCGATCAGCATACCCTTTCTGGCTAATGAGAACCCCGCACTCCTTCCTCTCCACTTCCAGACCAAGAAAGTGATGCAACTCTCACAAGTCTTTCATCTCGAAGCGTATAGCAAGCACAACCCTGAGCCTTGCTACTTCCCCCTCCGAGTTCCCTGTGATGATCATGTCATCCACATACAGCAGGACCAAGACTCGTAGCTCTCCCTTCTTCTTGACGAACAAGCTTGAATCCGAGTTAGAAGCAAGGTATCCACAGAATTGCAAGTACTCTGCAATCTTCCCATACCAAGCTCTAGGAGCTTGCTTCAACCCATAGAGAGCCTTCCTGAGTTTGCAGACATAGTCCGGACGCTTCTCAGAGACAAAACCAAGCGGCTGATCCATGAGAATGTCCTTGTCAATCTCTCCGTAAAGAAAGGCATTCTTCACATCGAGTTGCCACAACCTCCATCCCTTGCTAGCAGCCAAGGCGATCACCACTCTTACAGAAGTCATCTTCGCAACTGGACTGAATGTCTCCTCATAGTCTTCTCCATACTGCTGTGAGAATCCTCTAGCGACCAGGCGAGCCTTGAACCGATCAATGCTCCCATCAGCCTTCTTCTTCAACTTATATACCCACTTGCAAGTAACCAGAGTAACGCCATCAACTTTGGGCACAAGGTCCCAGGTTTCATTCTTCTTCAGAGCATCAATCTCTTCCTTCATGGCATCATCCCACTCCTTTACTCCAGTGGCCTCGTTGAATTTTGCAGGCTCTCGCTCATCCAGAAGACCTGCAAAGAAGCAGGAGACAAAGCTCACTGCATTCCCATCACAGTACCGAGCCGGTGGCTTAACCACCCTCTTCGATCTCCGAAGACACGGCTCCTTGCTCACGGCTTCCGTTGCTTCTTCAGGCTCCACTCCTACCTGGGGCAAGCATTGAGCAGTGCTCCCCCTGCTTCCTGAGCCAGAAGGCTTAGCCTCGGAGTTCGAAGCAACAGAAGCTGCTGGTGAAACAACAAGCTCCTCTTCCAAGCCTTCAGCAGCCACCACCGGTGCTTCATCAACCTTGCTACTTCCGGTTAGCTCCACCGAGCCACCTCCATATGACGTCAGCTCGTCAAAGACAACGTCTCTTGACACCACGAACTTCTTTGTCACAGGGTCCATGCATTTCCATCCCTTCTTCTGCTCATCATAGCCAACAAAGACAAGTTTCCTTGCCTTCGCATCCAGCTTTGTCCGTGAAGCATCCGGGACATGTACGTAGCAAGTTGAACCGAACACCCGAAGGTGTCCCACACTCGGCTTCTCCTTCAGCAACAGCTCAATGGGAGTCTTCATGTTGATAGGGCTGAGTGGCATCCGGTTGATAACATAAGCAGCACAAGACATTCCCTCCGCCCAAAAAGACCTTGGGATATCTTTCGCATGAAGCCAGCATTTGCAGGTCTCCGTCAGATGACGGATCTTCCGCTCCGCTACCCCATTTTGTTGTGGAGTGTGAGCACAAGTAAGCTCCCGTTGGATCCCGTGCTTCCTGCAGAAGTTAGAAAACTCGGAGAAGACAAACTCCCCCCCGTTATCAGTTCTAAACTTCTTAATCCGCAAGCCAAGCCAGCCTTCTACAAACTCCTTGAACTCCACAAACAAACGGAAGGCTTCCGACTTCTCCTTTAAGAAGTACACCCAAGTATACCTTGAGTAGTCATCAACCAAGACAAGCATGTATCTGCTTTCGCCAAGGCTGGCAGTAACCGTTGGTCCCATCAGGTCACCATGAATACACTCCAGTGGTTTCATGCTCCTTGTTTGTGATTTATCAAACGGAAGGCGATGTGACTTACCGTATTGACAGCCCGCACAAACATGCCCATCACCAAAGGAGGACAACTTCGGCAACCCCCTCACCAAACTTCTACTTGCCATTGCCTTCAGCTTGTCCATGCCAACATGCCCCAGCCTCTCATGCCAGATAGCCGTACTATCATTGGCCCTCATCTTATCAACATAAGCATTGGTGGAAAGAACAAATAAGTTCTTCACCCTCCTCCCAACATGAGCAACATCAGCCTTTACCGCTAATACGTTGCGAAGGAACCTCACGTCTGTTGGCTCAAACAGAACGTGATACCCAGCGTCCACCGCATTGGTCACCGAGAAGAGGTTTTTCTTCATGCCCGGCACGTGATACACACACCTTAACGTGAGTGGCCCCTGATCACTACCCAATGACACGACCCCCTCTTTCTCTACTGCATAAACAGTATTATCAGCAGTGATAATAACTTCATTACCTGAGTAAGTCTGCATGGAGGTGAACTTCGATTTGTCTCCGGTGAGGTGATGACCAGACCCAGAGTCCACGATCCACTCGCTGTTGAAGTCCTCAGCAGACAAGGCCCGGACACAAGTGCCCGTCATGAAAGCTCCGCCCCATTCTGCTTCTTCACTTCTCGAGCAAGCTTCCTCCTTTCCCGCAGCATGCCCAGGCTGCAGTTTGACCTTGCAGTCCCGCTTGAAGTGCCCTCGCTGATGACACCGGTAGCACTTCAGATTCTTCTTCCAGTCCTTAGGAGCATTGCTCCTCTCCGGCGGATATGAAGTTGAAGTCTCCTTCTCAACAGCGGCCTGCACCTTCTTCTTCTTCTTCCCTTCCCATCCTTTCTTCTTGCCTGAGAAGAGAGCTTCGCTGCCTTCCTGATTCAGGTTCACTCCAGCCATCTGCCTTGCTAAGTTCTCCTGCGAGGCAAGCAGATTCTCCAGCTCCAGCAACGACGGCTGAGTAGCCCACCCTTGAACAGAAGTAACAAAGGCCACATACTCCTTCCGCAAGCCGCATATAATGTGCCTTTTCATCTTTGCCTCAGAGATAGGCTCATCAGGATACAGTGCCGACAGCTCAGCACACAAGCTCTTCATCTTTAAGAAGTACTTGGAGATGAAAAGGTCTCCCTGAGTTGCCCTGGCCAACTCATTCTCCAGGAACTGAAGCCGCGCCACATTCTTCCTATTGAACAACTCATCAATGGTTGTCCAAATATCAGCAGCCGACTCACATCCAATGATGTGATCAAACAGTTCCGGAGACACAGCTCTCTTCAGAATGAACTCCGCCTTAGCATTTGTTCTTCTTCAGAGCCTCACCTGCTCAGCAGTACCGAAAGCAGCAGTGACTTCCTGCCTGTCGTCTCCACCGATGACTTCCCACAGCTCCTCGCCAAGAAGATAACTCTTCATGCACGACTTCCACTTCTTGAAGTTAGTCGGCGTTAAGAGTTCAATGCCCAGACCTCTTGCAAAGCTCCCTTCCATTGCAACACCTGTTGGCAACCTTTCAGCAGCTCCGAGCAACAACACAGGTTGATCACCACTCAATCACTGAGTAACAACACTGGCTGACTCCCGCTCACGCAGCTGAACCTCAGAAACCTGCCTCTGATACCATGTTAAATTTTCTCAACGTGGTCAGCAAGATAGCCCAAACGCCAAATTAATATCTTCGGAACTACCCAGTTCGCACGTTGAACCAGCGGAAACCACGGACTAGAGGTACAAAGGTAAATCCCAACAAACAATGGAAGCACAAGCAGATCTTTTATTCATTCACTTCTTTACAATGCGAGGCATACATAGCGAGACATGATTTCGCTAGTATAACAGCTGAAAACAGAAGCACCAAAAAACAAGCCGGGCGGACAGCACCCGAGCCCGCCGAGACCGCGAGGTCGCCGAGGTCGCAGAGTCCGCTGAGCTCGCCCAAGCTATGCTGCAATCCGCCGAATAGACACGGAGTCCGCCGAAGCCGTAAGGCCGCGCGGACACACCGTTATTCGCCTCTTGCTGAACTTGAACCGAGGAACACCCCTACCCGCCTGAAGCCGGCGGACAGGTTATTGAAGCTGGCAAAGTTGAAACAAACTGACAAGCCGCAGAGCGACCTCCTGCTGAGTCCGCAGAGACCGCACACTTCCAAGCACTTGACCGAAGTCACAGCCAAACTCCTGGCTCCTTGAAGCTATCCGCGCGACCTGCACACAGCAAACCGCCAGCCTGAAACAATCCGCGCGGACTGGAAAACACAGACCGCAGCTCCTTGCACACCCCAACTTACTGTTCACTCAAGTTATTTAGGTTATTCCAGGGGGTCCTATTTATAGGCAAGGTGAGGAGTGTGGTCACCGCCTAAGAGATAGCGTCACCACCCCAGCCCACGCGATAGCAAAAACACCGTCCGCCGAGTCCGCATGGACTTAGCCGGATACCAAGGAAAACCGCCGGGAGCAAGGCAACCATTGGTGAACCCTCTCCAGTCCGCCCAAGCTATGCGGACAAGACATCAGCCCGCAAAGCTCCAACCACTGCAAGACAGCAACCCCCTTCAATGGCAGTCCGCACCAACCCGAGGCAGTCCGCAAGACTCACACCTCAATCCGCCACAAGTCCACGATCAAAGGAAGACAGCAACAGTCCGCCCGGTCACAGCGGACTTGGCGGATACCGCGGACACCATGGCCTTGGCACAAAGTGTCCAAGTCCAAAACCATCAAGAGCCAATGCGAGCATGGCGGACACAAAATCCCGTCCGCCAAACACCCTAGCACAGACCGCCATCAGTCCGCCAGCTCCTCGCACTTCTGTCCAAAGCAGCAGCCAACCCCGGACACCAAACCCAGTCCGCCAATCGAACTCCACAACAAATCGCCTGCTGTGCCACCAGAGCTCGACAAGGCCTCAGCCAAGCTCCAAGCCTAGTCCGCAACAGCCCACACCGCGGACACTCCAGTCCGCAAGCTTCCCGCGGACACGAGCCAAACCGCCTATCAGCACAAACTTGCACCCGCGGCCACTGAGCAATGCACCAGTCCGCAAGCCTCCATCCGCTCAGGCCGCTCCTTGGCAAAGCCAATCAGCAACACCCTATCTGCAGAAACCAGGCCGCATAGTCCGCGGACTCAACCCGTGCAAACCGCCCAAAAGAACAACTGGCTTCTCACTAGACCTTCGACCAGGCCGCAAATCTCAGTCCGCCCAGTCCGCCTAGTCCGCCAAGGCTGTCCGCCCCAGGCCGCCCGGCCTGTCCCGTCACCCACTTCCACTTCACAAATTTCAACAGGGTTAGTGAGGAATGGTCCTCAAGTCAAGTGCATTAAAGAGGGTGTGTGTTCAGCTTGCCAAAAGGGAAAATAGACTAAGTCCTCTTTCCATGCACTTGATATCAAAGATTCAATGAGATTTTTGTATCTCTTGCATATGGATTTGTTTGGTCCTATGCCAGTTCATAGTCTTGGTAGGAAAGTATACACACTAGTTATTATGGATGACTATTCTAGATACACATGGGTTTTCTTCTTGAGGCAGAAATCTGAAACTGCAACTGTTTTCCAGACTTTTGTTAGACAAATTTAGAATGAACATAACAGTTCAGTTGTCAAAATTAGAAGTGACCATGGAACTGAATTTTAGTCTAAATATATGACAAAGTTCTATGATGAACTTGGAATTCATTAGGAATTCTCCTCACCTACAACTCCTCAGCAAAATGGAGTTGCTGAAAGAAAGAATAGGACTCTAATTGAGTCAAGTAGAACACTACTTAGTGACACTACTCTCCCTGAGTACTTCTGGGCTGAGGCAGTAAATACTGCATATCATGTTCTCAATAGAGCCTCCATCTATAAGAAACATAAGATGACCCCCTATCAGATTTTGAAAGGCAGAAAACCAAACATTTCCTACTTTAGAATCTTTGGTAGCAAGTGTTATGTATTAGTTAATGGTAAGCACTACCAAACAAAGTTTGCTGCCAAATCCCTAGAAGGGATATTTGTTGGGTACATCAATAATAATAGGGCATACAGAATCTACAACTTAACTACCCAAGTTGTAGAGGAATCTGTCCATATTGTATTTGATGAATCTAAGTTGATTTACAGTGAATTGTCTAGTTCTTCAGTTAGTTCTACAGGTCTAACAGACAGGCTGGACAAGCTGACCATCAATGAAGAGGTACCTGCTAGGCTGGATGAGGAAAAAGATGCTTGCTGTCCAGGGGGAGAACAAGACTCACTGGATGAAGAAGACAATGAGGAGCATCAGGTTGAGGAAAATGAAGAAGGCCATGAGATTGACAGATTTCCACCAGCAAGAAGACACTTGAAGGATCATCCATCACACCAAATTATTGGTGATGCAAGTCAAGGTGTTCTAATAAGAAGCAAAAGTATGAACACAGTCCTATGTTCTAGCTTCTTGTCACAAATAGAACCCAGAAAGTTTGAAGAAGCCATGCTAGACACAAACTGGATTGATGCTATGCAAGAAGAGCTGACTCAATTCAAAAGATGTAATGTATGTGAACTGGTTCCTAAACCAAAGGATCACAACATCATAGGAACCAAGTGGATCTACAAAAACAAACTTAATGAGAATGACACTATAATCAAGAACAAGGCCAGATTGGCAGCAAAAGGCTACAGGCAAGAGGAAGGGATTGACTTTGATCAAACCTTTGCCCCAGTAGCAAGGTTGGAGGCTATAAGATTGTTCTTGGCCTATACTGCCTATCAAGGGTTTAAGGTATATCAGATGGATGTAAAGTCATCATTCCTGAATAGTGACTTAAAAGCGGAAGTCTATGTTGAACAACCCTCAGGTTTTGTAGATTCTCATTATCCTGATTATGTATATAGGCTTAGGAAAACTCTATATGGTTTGAAAAAAGCCCCAAGGGCTAGGTATGAAACCTTGTCTGCTTTTCTTATCGAGAATAAGTTCTCTAGAGGAAAGATAGACAAAACTCTATTATTTAGGGAATTTAAAGGCAAGATAATCCTAGTCCAGATATATGTTGATGACATTATATTTGGTTCAACTGAAAACAACCTTTGTAGGAGGTTTGCCAAACTTATGCAAGGGAAGTTTGAGATGAGCAGTATGGGTGAGCCGAAGTTCTTTTTGAGACTTCAAGTTAGACAGACTGATGATGGATTGTCCATATCTCAGTTTAAGTTCACCAAGGAGTTGATTATGAAATATAGAATGGACTCAGCCTCCACCATGAAAACTCCAATGGGAACAAGTATGCCTATAGGCAAAGATGAGGCAGAGAAACCTGTTGATGAGTCTTTATATAGAGGGATAATTAGCTCCCTTCTTTATTTGACTACTAGTAGACCTGACATCATGTATGCAACATGTGTCTGTGCTAGGTGCCAAGCTTGCCCAAAGGAATCTCATTATACTGCTATTAAAGGAATTTTGAGATATCTTAAGGACACACCTAATCTAGGCCTTTGGTACCCTAAAAATAGAGATTTCTTACTAACGGGTTTCTCAGATGCAGACTTTGCAGGATGCAAAGAAGACAAGAAGAGTACAACATGAACTTGTCAATTCCTTGGAGGAAGGCTGGTGTCATGGTGCAGCAAGAAGCAAACAAGTGTAGCTATATCAACAGCTGAATCCGAGTATGTAGCCGCAGGTAGTTGTTGTGCACAGTTGTTGTGGATAAAGCACCAACTAGAAGATTATGACATCAAGGTAAGTAGAATTCCACTATTTTGTGATTCTACCAGTGCTATTTCTATTGCTAAGAATCCTGTATCATACAGTAGAACCAAGCATATAGAAATTAAGTTTCATTTCATCAGAGAACATGTTGAGAAGGAAGATATTAGTCTAGAGTTTGTGAACACAAATAATCAAATAGCTGATATATTTACAAAACCTCTAGATGAAAATAAATTCAATTATTTTAAAATTGAATTAGGTATGTTGAACCTAGAATAGGTTAGCACAAGCTTCCCTAAGAAGAATATGTAATTATAAAATTTCTCAGGAAATTTGTCTAAGTACAAAGTTTGTGTCGACACAAGCACAATTGTGTTGACACACTCAGTATGTTGTTTCGACAAAGAAAACGGATGTGTCGACACATAAACAGTATCTATGTCGACAAAAGAATAGGTGTCGACACAACCTTGTCGATACCTTATATCTAGAGGATTTTTCGTGTCGACACACAAAAGTTATTGTTGACACAACTATGTCAAGACATGACCAGCCCGTGTCGACTCTGACACAAGTATGTCTACATCTATACGTGTCGACTAAACCTAAGTTTTGTCAATACCTAGGTCATTTCTGTTGACACATGTAAAACTTTGTCGACTAAGGCTCGTCTTTGGACCTGCCCTTTACGCTAACACTATAAATAGGTAAAGCCAAAATCTGGTCGACTATGCTTTCAGAAATCTAGGATCTACACGTTGTGTCGACAAAGACCTTCTCTTATTTTCTCTTCCATATCTCTTGACAATGGCGCCTCACCAGGATGATAAGGTGAATGAAGGATATGAGCTGGTTCGTGGAGGATTCACGACAGCTTCACAAGAAATCCAGGGTGTCATTACCCTGATTTCTGATAATGGTTTAGAATTCTTGGTCTCGTAACCAACAAAAATTTGGAAAAAGGAAGTAATGGAATTCTATTCATCTGCTACTGTGGACACAGAAGGGAAGAAGATCAAAGCTATAGTTCAGGATTCCCGAGTTAGACTAACACTAAAAACTATCAGGAAATCACTCCAACTTCCCATGGTTAAGGATGATGAAGAAAATGTTCCATCCAGGACTAAAGAAGCACTAAGTTGGTGCGGGCTAAACCCTAATATCAAGTTTGGATCATCTATTGCTCGAAAAGGGATGAATTCCCAAGGAAAGTTTCTATCAGAGGTAGTTGGTAAGGTAATTCTTTGTAAGACTGGTGGATATGATAGAATTTTAGTCCACATGTTCAATCTGATGACAAGGATTATTTTCACTATAAAAAAGACTGGGCATCAATAGTTTTTGATAAGCTTCAAGAAGGAATAAAGAAACCAAATCTGGGAATGATTTTGAGTTTATGTCTATCTGCTATAATACCAGATGTTTTGAACCAACTTCCAGGAACCAAAATCAACCACATGAGGAGGATGGATGTGAGAATTCTATCTAGATGGGATAGAGTATTGACAAAGGAAGTATCTACTCCACAGAAACACGTTAAGAAAGATAAACAGCAGAAAAAGGTTATTCAACAAGCAGAATCCTCCAGTGATTCTGAAGAAGAAGTGGTATTCAGTTCAGAAGAAGACATGCCACAAAAAGAAGCACAGGATCAAGTGGAGAGCAGTATGCTCTTAGAGCAACAGGTAGTCTCCTCTCCAGGGGGAGAAAATCCTGAACCAGTAGTACAAGACACTGTACAAGTTGAGCTGCCTGCCTAAGGGGGAGGTATTACTGAAGCTTCTCTAGAAAGTGAGCATGCTGCTGATACTATTATGGAAATAGTGTCAGAAATCAACAATGAAGAACTACTAAATGTTGAGAAAGAAGCACAAAATAAGCAGATACAAGATACTGATCAAAATATTCAAGTAAGTATCTCCTTTATAGAGAATGAACTGGACAAAGATCTGGATGTCCAGGGAGAACCATCTGTTTTGCAAACAAATTTTGTTCCTCTTATTCAGCTGCAGCAAGAGGTAACTATGGAAGAGCTATTCCCTGAACAACCACTAGCAGGGACTGAGGGGGAGCAGCAAATCATAGAAAAAGAACTACCAGGAACTGAGGGGGATGTATCTCAGCATGCCCCAACTGATAAGGAACCCGTGAATATACAAAGTTCCTCAGAATCTTCTGATGATGAAGAAGCCTCAATGGCTAAGAAAAGGAAGTTAGCTGCCTTAAGAAAACGGAGCTCAGGCTATAAAAAGGCCTTACAAACAGTCAAACCACCACCTGCTCCAAGCATGGATTTCAGTTCCCGACTGGTCCAATTGCAAGTGAAATTAGATGAGCAAAAGCAGTCTTTGGAAAGGTATGTGGATGAAACACATAAAGATTTGCAATTCCATCTGGCTCAAGATATCAAATCAATCAGATTTGAAGTAAATCAAAATAAAAAGGAAATGACAGATTGCTTCCAGAAGGGAGGAAATGCTGTGGTATACTTGGCAAAGCAACAACAAGAACTCAACACTAAAGTGGAAGACATTGCAGTTAAACAAGGATATGTTCTTGAGAATCAAATCCGGATGAATGATAATCTCAAAGAGTCACACTTTGCCATTCAAACACAAATTGATAATCTAACAACTGCTGTCAAAGCTGAAGTGTCCAAGCAGATCAAAGAAGATCTAGCTGCTGTTCAGGAAACATTTACAAAATCTCATAAGAATATTTCTGATTTCTTGCAGAAGTTTAGGAATTATTACAAAGAAGGAACCGATTATCTTGTTAACTAAGTCCGCTTTCAGAAGGATGATCTAAGAGATCATCTTAAAAGAGAAATCATAAAGGCAGAGAGGGTGTTAGTCAAAGCCAGCTCAGATCATGCTAAATGGATATCAAATAGCATAAGAGCAACTCTTGGATATCCCCCCTTGTGTGATGATGACAATGTTGCTGAGTCTGGTGTGCAACCTGCCTATATTGAAGGAGATAAACCTGAAGTTGCTCAGGTCATTTACCATCCAGCTGATTTTGACATGGTTCACCAAGAAGTTCAGTCAATATACATCCCTCCACAGGAGGTTAAAAATATTATTATTGAAAAAGTGGAAATGTCAGAGGCTGCCAAGGAAGCTCAGAAGGAAGCACAACTATCCGAGAAAAGGTTTAGAGAACAGGCTGAGTTGAAGCCTGATTTTGAGCAATGGAGCCCTACTTCCAGGAACATTATATTGACTGCCTGGAAAGCTGTGAAGGATAAGACCCATGAAAGGGGTAAATGGTATACTGAGCAAGAGTGGAACAAGTATCAAGCCAGACAGGAAGCCATTCTTCAATATAGAAGGAAAGCAAAAGCTGGAAAGTTACCTGCTAATGCTCTAGGGCCTAGCAAGTACTTCCCAAAGCCTTTTCATTATTTTGAAAGGCAAAGGATAAGGGCTGAAGAACAGAAAAAAGAAGGATCCGAAAGGAAAGAAACCTGCTGATGATGCTGAACCTACTATGCAGGCTCAAATCAGATCAGGAAAAGACATTGTGATTAAGGAGCCTAGTCAATTATAGGATAGTTAGGCTTATGTATAGAACAATGTAACCTTTTGGCTTTTGTTCTAAAAAAAACTGTGTAAACTTAAAATTTCTCTCTGATTAAATAAAATCAGTTTCAGTATTCATTTCAGTTGTTTACAATGTTTATATGTTACCCTGCAGTGAAAAGTATGTACATCTATTTATTTTTATGTGTTTTTATTATGAGTGATGTATATCTTTGACTAAAGGTTATGACTTCTCCAAATAGGGGGAGATTGTTGGGTACACTGTTAATATGTACCAGATTTGAAGAAGCCTCATCTTAATCAATGATATACATCAATTTGTATTTGATGTATGTTTGAGTTTCATTGTGCAGGTTTAAGAATTGGAAGAAAATTTTCTAAGTACAAGTGTCGACACTTATGAAGAATTATGTCGACACTTGTGAAGAATTATGTCGACACTTGGGAGGAATTGTGTCGACACCCAGGCATTGTATCGACACCAAAAGAAGAATCTGTGTCGACACCTAGACTTGTGTCGACACTTGTGAAGAATTGTGTTGACACCTAAAGAAGAAGCTGATTCGACACTCAGACCCATGTCGACACCAAGGAGTTATGTCGACACTGAAAGCAGAAGCTGTGTCGACACCCCGGAGTTATGTCGACACTGGAAGCAGAATTGTGTCGACACACAGGACTTGTGTCGACACATTTAACATATGCTGTGTCGAGTACCAGAAGAATGACTATGTCGACACATGGAGTGTTGTGTCGACATCATCAAGTCTTGTGTCGACACTTAGTCCATTTGTGTCGACACATGTGAGGTAGTTTGCTGAGTGGTTCATGCTGAGTTGGAAAGTCTTTGAAGAATCAGCTGTCATAACCAACCAGTCTGACACCTTTGTCAGAACTGTCAGAATATTGTTACAAACCAGATCAGCCGGTAATCAGGAGGAAACTCTATATAAAGGACTGGTTCGATACAACAATTAGGAAGGAAAAGAGAACACACAACACTAAGAAGTGAATCCTTCAGAGAGAGTTTTCTACAACAAGAAAAGGGGAAACCCTTACGAAGGCAGATCGAGAACAGTCTGCAAGGAAGATTCAGATCTTATTTTGAATTCAAGGAGGAAGCTATCTGAAGATCAACTTCTACATCAAGTGAAGATCAACCTTATTTTGTTATATCAAGAAGCTTTGAATCGGCTAAGTCGGGTTGGATTTGATGATCAGTTTATTCAATAACTGATTAAGAAGCTCACACCAGTGAAGAGATCTATCTGGTGAAATTTCTATATCTCTTAATCAATTAATTTCTAGTAGGATATGTTGTAAGATCTGAGTTGTAAGCCTGTAATTATAAAGGCTGAGGTAGAGCTTTTACCTGAGTTATAGGAGCGGGGTTTCACTCTGAGTTGTAAGCCTAGTGACATAGGCTGAGGTAGGTCTGAGGCCTGAGGTAGGGTTCTTGGGAAGAATCTGAGGTAGGACTTGCATAAGTCTGAGCTGTAGGAACCAATCTGGTTCTAAGTTGTAAGATCTGTGGATCTGGGTAAGTGGAAGAAAGTTGGGCCGAATCCAGTGCACTACTGGATAGGTAAAGGGGGAAAGTGGATGTACCCATACCTTGGGAAACCACTATAAATCTGGTGCATGCTGTGCTGTGTTCATTATTCTGTGGTTTACATTTTTTTTGTGCTGAGATAGATTTTGCTATTTGCCAAAAATTTTGAAGGAAAAATTAGAACATATTCACCCCCCTCTAGGTGTCTAGGCTCTTGAAATCAAGTCTTTCAAAAGAAGTTACATACATTCCTTGCAGCTCAAGAGGTGTAAGCCTAGTCGAAGAACCCCCTCTCCTCGTTGTCAATAAAACTGTTGAATGCTTCGATGCTGATGACAAGGGCGAGCTTGGAAGGCTATTCTAAAGCCAGCAAAGGACTTCATAGTCCTCCCAATTTTCTCGCAACCATTATCAGTTACTCTTACTCTTCCCCTTTCAAACATTCTCTTTACAAAACACTTCAAAGTGTTCATTCTTGCCTTTCAACAAAGCTTTTATCAGGGATCCCATACTGACACAGTTCCCTTCTTGTATTGCTTCCTCCTCTATTCCCTCTTTTCTAAGAGATCACTGAGCCACAGAGATGTCGCCGAGTCTTGCTATAGGCCCCCTTGGGATTGGATTCCGGCGTAAGACCACAGTGACCACATATCGTGGGGAGATTTCACATATGTGTGTAGTGGGGGCTATCCAACTCTCATGCGGTGGAATACTGGACTTTGGATCCTAGCTGACATCTAACACAGAGTGCGTGCTATGGAGGCCCCATGTGTTAGCTCTGCGGTGCTCTGTTAGGATACATCATAGTTACGGTGATCTTTGCTTGGCAAGCAATGACGACCAAGCTTAGCCTTGTCTCTTCAATCATCTCACAACTGTGATGGCCGAGCATTCTCTAGTGCTCCCAATCCATGCTTTTGCGGGGTCCTCGACTCCACTGATCAATCCACAGACAAGCTATAGGCCTCCTGGTGCAACCAGTCTCATTGATCAGTGACGTAGTAACCCGAAGCATGTGATCAGTGCATCCAGCGATCCTTCTCAGGATTTCCCGTTCTTTTCTCTTTTGTGTGCCCTCCTAGAGGATGCGCGGCTAGCCCGCTCTTAGTAGGACTATACTCGTGATGACCATTCTCAGGCAAGCGATGCATAAGGCCTACGGGGAACACCTGTGGCAACATCCAGCCTTCTTTGGTCACTTCCGAGTATAGATCTCTTTTTATCAACTGCTTCTTTCACAGGTGAACAGGTTAATCCGACCTACCAAAAGGATTTCCAGCATCCGCTTTGCTTATGCTCATCTTATATGCGTTGCTTGTTCAAAGCTCTATCAAGTGATCACTTATAAGATCTTCACTACTCTTATCAAATACCAACACTCGGCTTATTGATCTGGACTTCATGTTGAAGACATCTCTAATATAGCAAGAAAATCACTGTTTTATGGTTTGATCTTCCTTCACTTATCAGCAGAGTGTAACAGACATTTCCTCTGCTATATGATCTTATCAGCCTTATCTTATCAACAGATTAACACCTGCAAGCCTCAGCTCAGGTACTTGCATCCTAGCTCATTATTTCATGTCTGCTACTCACTCTTCTCTTTGCAGTGATTAGCAGGAACCTGCAAGTCATATCCAGGTACTTGCAACTTATTCTTTATATGCAATACCTGCTTCTAACTCTCACTTTGCAGAAAACAGCAGATCCTTGCAAGTTTCGTCGCAGGTACTTGCAAGCTATTTTCATGTTTTGTCTGCTCCTAACTCTCTTCTTGCAGAGATCAGTAGACCCTTGCAAGTTTCTTCACAGGTACTTGCAAGCTACTCTCATATATCTGGTTTGTTCCTAACTCTCATTATGCAGAGATCAACCGTTACTTGCAAGTTTCTTTATGGGTACTTGCAAGTTACTTTCATATACCGTTCCTACTTCTAACTCTTCTTTTGCAGAGACCAGCAGATACCTTCAAGTTGCCTTCAGGTATTTGCGACTTTCTTTACTCCCGAATTTGTTTCTAACTTCACTTTTGCAGAAACCAACAAAGACTTGCAAGTTCCTTTCAGGTACTTGCAGCTCATTTTTCTTTCTTGTATACTCCTCACCCTTCCTTTTGCAGAGGATAATAGGTGCTTGCAAGCCTCCATCAGGTACTTGCAAGTTATTATGTTTCTATGTTTTCCTCTCACCTTCATTTTGCAGAACTTATTTGAAGACGCATCTTCTTCGTTTTGCAAAGGCAAACTCAGGTACACGCGAGACGTACCTTCTATCCCTACACTAACTTTTCCTTTTCAGGAAATAGATAGGCAGCACCAAACTCCTAAGGAGAGGCATCATGTTCTACCTCTCCTTGCCCCCTTCTCTTTCCTTTGGGGTGGATCATGATTTTCGTGGGTCTCCAACTTTTTCGAAGTTCTATTCAGAACTTAAAATAGTGCGGGGATTATGTTAACCCCGAAATCGGCGATCCTTCCCAAGGCAGCCAGCTCGCTCGTCGCGGCCTGCCCCGGGTTCCTCCTGGAGGCCGCGACGTCCTAGGATGGGCGGACAGAATTCTCTGTCCGCTCAGGCCGCGCGGCTTGGGCGGCCTCAGCGGACTGACCACCCAGGCCGCGCCCCTTCCCTTGGTCGGCAGGGGCCGCAGACTGCTCTTGCAGTCCGCCTCTGCAGGCCGCCCCCTTTTCAGCTTAACCACAAGGTTGTCTCCGCAGGACTCTCTTTGCCGGACTCAACTCCCTATCTGCCCGGGTCGGTAACAAGTCGCGTCCCTTGCAGGAATTGGACTTCCTTAGCCTGCTCCTACATGTCGCTCTTCAAGGAAACCAGACTGCTCCAACCACCAAAACAACAGTGGCAACCTGCCCGCAGGCTGCCAGCCAGCTCGCCAACACGCGCGGCCTACCTCGTCAGTCCGGCAGGCCGCATATCCCTTGCCACCCAGCAGCAAGGGCAGCCAATTTCTTCAGTCCGCCTGTAGAGCGCGGACACTCTCTCCGGCTACCCGTGAAGGTCAGCAGCAATACCAAGTTCCTCGCGAGCTCGGCGGACTCGAAGTGCGATCAAGACTTCCAATCCGCCTTCATTGTTGAACCCCAACAACAACAGCCAGGCTCTCCATCTCCAACATAAGCAGACTCAGCTTGGCAGCAGGCGCGGATTGGGCGGACTCCACGGAATTGCAATGCAGTCCGCCTCTCCTTTACCTCCACCCGCTCTTCTCCAGCGGCAGGTTCAACCTCCCTCAGTCCGCAGTCTAGGTGCGGACTCAGTCAGTAGTGGCGGACTCCTTCCAGCCCGCCAGGAAGCAGAACATCCTCAAGGCAGTCCCAGTCCGCATAACCTCGTGCGAACTCGGCGGATTCCGCGGGCGCTCTTCAGCTCGCACCCCCCTTATAGCTCACTTAGTATAACAGTGGTGGACTCTGTGGATTCTTCTTGCAGTCTGCCACTTAGCCTCTAGCGTCCGTCTCCCCATCAGCAGGCGGACAACCTCAGCTCATCAGCAGGCAGACAACCTCAGCTCATCAGCAGCGGACTCGACGGACTCTCCTTTGCAGCCCACCACTAAGTCTCCCAGTTCGCCGTCAGCAGCACCAGCTTCAAAAGCAAGCCCCAGTCCGCGCGGCCTGTTGCGGACTCGGCTGACTCTTTCCTCTTCTCGCTCTAGTTACCGTCTCACTGGGGGTAACGTCACCGCAAAACATTACCTCCTCGGGCCTATAAATAGACCCCCATACCTTTTATGGAGGGGATCTAGCGTCAAATCGAGGTTCAGACACCCCAAGGTGCTCACGCTCGAAGTTATCCCACAGCCAGCAACCTCCCGCGGACTCGGTTTTCCAGTCCGTACCTTCTCTCTGCCCTTAGTCGCATGTCCTGCCGACCTGGTTCTCCAGTCCGCGCAATCTTAGTTCCTCTTCTAACCGCACGGTCTGCCGGACTCCAAGTTTAGTCCGCGCGGCCTCTTCTTGCACCTCTTCCTTAGCCGCCAGCTTCCTTCTTGTACCCCTTCATTTCTTTCTTGAAAAGGTATATTAGCAAGCTGTAACTCTCAATATTAATCAAAGGAAAGCCCGTCACAAGAGTGTCATTTAAGCCGCAGCGGGCGAAGTCTGATGTTGCCGCTGCAAGCGGCCCCTTCTTCTTCTTAGCTCAGCTCCCACTCGGCATCAACCTGCAAGCTCAACCATCCAAGTACCCGTCTGCTCGACAGCTCCGGATCAACCTCCTCCGCTGCTCTCAGCAAACCTCTCCTCTATCCCCGCAACCTCCTTGACAAGGTCTTACTACACTCTCGAGCACTCAGAAGCTTCCTCTTTCCTCGCAACCTTCTTCCTCTTCCTCTCTCTGCACGTGAGATCGAACACACTCCCTCTATGTTAGCTGCCCGGTGCCGTTTTCGTGCATCAACACGTTGAGCACTTGACAGGTTGCTCAGCCATATAGAGCAGGACACGCCATGTGACACGCCCGTGTCCCAGGCCGTGTCGCCCAATGACAACCTAATCTTGGGATTTGGGGTGTTACAACCCTCCCCTCCTTACAAGAAATTTAGTCCTGAAATTTACGCACAGTAAGGAAATCAGCAGTCACAATGTTATAACTTTAAACTTGTCTGTTACAAGAAGAGATGCACTGAACAACATGTTTAAGCAAACAGCCCGGGCAGTTCAGTTCGCAGGGTCTGCTCTCATTCCCATGTTAGCTCCTCACGGCCACAGTTGTCCCACCAGACTTTGACCATCCCGATTGTCTTGTTCCGCAACTGTTTATCGGCTCTATCCTCGATCCGAATGAGCCTAACCTTCGTTGTTAGCTCATACTCCACCAACACAAGATCATTCTTGATCACTTGAGCTGGATCTTTGAAGCCTTCATCATGCAATCCCCTCAATTCTACCGAAAGAGCTAGTCGATAGGCAGCTTCCCCAACTCGCTCCGCCACTTCAAACAGACCAAGATATCTATGCCGAATCCTGGACATGCCTTTGAAGGGTTTGATCTTCAAATATACCCAATCGCCCACCGCGAACTCCACGTTCCGGTGCTTGGCGTTGTAGTATTTTGCTTGTCAATCCTAGCCTATCAGTGGCCTCTCCCGAACAGAGCGTATCATCAAATTAGCTTCATCGACTTCTTTACACTTATAGAGTTTGGACTTGCCTGCTTCTGCCCAAGCTAACGGTGTACGTCATTTCCTCCCATACAGAGCTTCAAACGGTGCCATACCGATACTCGCTTAGTAGCTATTATTGTGACGAGCTCCACCATATAGAGATGATCTCCCCATCTCTTACCACAATCCAGGGCGCACATTCGAAGCATACCCTCCATTGTTCTGTTGGTCCTCTCAGTATGGCCATCCATTTGGGGGAAAAAGGCCACATTGAACGTCAACTTCGTTCCCAATAATTGATGGGTTAGCCTCCAATTGTTCGATATGAATCGCCCATCACGGTCACTCACGATGCTATGAGGAACACCGTGTAGTCGTACAATCTGTTCAACATAGAGTTTGGCCAAACTGTCCGCTGAATCATCCTGCTTGTTCGGAAGGAAGAAAGCCACTTTCGTCAACCAGTCTACAATCACCCCGATTGACTCATTCCCACGTTGAGATCTCGGCAACCCGTGCATGAAATCCATTGAAATATCATCGAACTTCCATTCCGGAATCGACAACGACTTCAAGAAACCGCCAGGCTTCTGGTATTCCACAATCACCAAAGCACAAGTTTGGCATTTAGCCACATAATGAGCTATGTCCTTCTACAACTTTTCCATGTCCTTGAACATCTTTGTGCTCCCAGGGTGAATTGAGTATTTTGTAAAGTGTATTTTTTCAAGTGCACTTCATACATCAATTATTCTCTCAATTCACCCATACTCGGGACGCACAACCGACCCTCTTTCCTCAAAAGGCCGTCAACGCAGGAGAATTTTCCATCTAGCCCATCTTTTGCATAGCGTTGGAGACTTTCACCCAGCTCCATTTCTCGTCGAAGTCTGTCCGCTAGGTCATATTATACCTCCGTCCAGTTTAAGCATGCATCGACTGTAGAATTCTTGTTAACATAAGAAATTTCTAACGCTTCCACCTCCTAGATCAGACGCTCATCATGCATCTGCAACCAATTTGCCCTTGACGGAGTCCTACGACTCAAGGCATCAGTGACCACGTTTCCCTTCCCGGGAGTATAATAAATATCAAAGGTATAGTCCCCAGGAACTCTGTTCATCTTTGCTGTCGCATATTCAGATCCTTCTGATCAAACAAGTACTTTAAGCTCTTATGGTCCGTAAAGATATCCACTTTTATGCCATAAAGAGCATGCCGCCATATCTTCAGTGCAAAGGTCACCGCTGCCAACTCCAAGTCGTGGACGAGATAAGCTCTTTCATGGACTTTCAACTGGCGTGAGCCATCAGCAATCACTTTTCCAAACTGCAAAAGAACGCAGCCTAAGCCGCTCCCTAAAGCATCACTATAGCTCTTATATCTGTCGGTACCACATGGCGATGGCAACACAAGCACCGTGGACAACCGATTCTGTAGCTCTTCCAAAGCTCGTGCGCACTCTGGCATCCAAACGAACTTCTAATCCTTCCTCATCAGTGTGGTCTGAGGCAAAGCGATCCACGAGAAAGTTTTGAAAAAATGTCTTTAGTAACCTGCCAGGCCAAGGAAACTCCTGACCTCGGCAACCGAAGACAACACCGACCACTCCTGTATGACTCTTATCTTTGACGCATCCACTGTTATGCCCTCTCCACTTACCACATGGCCAAGAAAAGCCACCGACGACAGCCAAAACTCACACTTTGAGAACTTGGCATAAAGCTTATTCCTTCGCAAAGTATGCAACACCAACCGCAAGTGGTCTGCATGCTCAGCTTTAGATTGAGAGTACAACAAGATATCATCAATGAACAAGGTCACAAACAAGTCCAAGTACTCTCGGAACGTTCGATGCATTAGGCCCAAACAACATTACCGTGAACTCATAATGACCGTATCGTGTTCCAAATGCGGTCTTGGGAATGTCACCTTCCCGAATCCTCAGCTGGTAATATCCAGACTTCAAATCCAACTTGGAATAGACGGTTGATCTCACTAGCTGATCGAACAATTCATCTATAAGTGGAATCCGATACTTGTTCTTTTCTGTCAGCTTATTCAATTCCCGGTAGTCAATACATAACCACAAACCACCGTCCTTCTTTTCCACAAATAGAATAGGTGCGCTCCAAGGTGACATACTTGGGTGTATATATCCTTGTTCCAGCAACTCTTGCACGATCAGTTCAGCCATTTCCTCTGACGTCGCGCGATATGTCGAGCGGGCTACAGGTTTCGCACCTGGCACCAACTCAATAGTGAAGTCGATCTCTCGATGGGGTGGTATCCCAGGAAGATCCTTAGGTAACACATCCGCACACTCCGACACACTCGGATCATCACTCACATTGGCCTTTAGCTCAACAGCCAGAATCAGCGTGAAGCATAACTCCGCGCCCTTCCGAACAACATTGATGACTTGGAGTGCAGACATCAAGGTCCCGCTCACTCCTCGCATACATACGAACTTAGTCTTATGCTCGGTATTCTGGCCCAGTGTGATCTCTTTGGCATTCCAATCAATAAAGGCACGCTGCTCCGAAAACCAGTCCAGAACAAAGGTCACATAAATTTACGATATCGACAGCACAGATGAGTTCAAAGGAAACTCCCGACTACCAATTTGAACCGCCACATCGCAGCCATTTGGTAATAACACCGTCACACTATCTACCATTAATCGAATCGGTACACCGATCCATGACACGAGGTCCACAGATAGAAATGAATGAGAAGTACCAGTATCAAGCAGAGCTCTCGTCGGACAAAGCCGAATATTCACAAACACATCATATGTAAGCTACAAACAAGGTATGAAAGACCCAAAACAACAATTCAATGTGTCATCGCATGTCGGTGACAATGTCACTTTGCTGTATAGCCTTCTGCTGGCCAAGTTTCATACTCGGGGTCGTGCCTGGGCGGTAGTGGACTCCACCACTGCCTTTCCCTTGTCAGCATCTGACGCTCCGGTCATCGTTTCAACCTTTGGATGACCGTCCCGACAGTCACGGGCTATATGCCCCACGTTACCCCATGTATTATATCATCAAATTTCCGTTCGTGTTCACGACTACCGTGCAAGCACGTCCATTCCAATCGTATATGTATTGGTACGTACACAAGGAACATTTGAAACTTTCATTCAAAGACTAACGACATGTTCGTACACACAAAACATGTACAGTACAGGAGCATAGTTATTTATATACATAAAGTCGAACTTCTCTCCTTGTTCATCTATGACCGAACCGACAATCTCGAGCTTTATGTCCTTCTTTGCCACACGAGTAGCACTTGTATTGCTTCTTTGGATTCTGGTCACCACCCCTACACTCTCGGGCAAGGTGTCCCTTCTTGCCACAAGTATAACAAGCACGCGTCTCGTGTTTTCCCCTCCTTCGGTGAGCAGGACTTCTAACTCGTGAAGAACTCTATTTCCTGATCGCAGGCATTTGACGGGCTCTTGTCAAGTCCATCTCCAATAGTCTAGCTGACTCCACCAATGGTTGGAACCCCATTAACTTCGGACCCATCAACAGAAAACGTAGTTCCTGACGTAGCCCATCATAAAATATGTTGATTTTATTTTCCTCAGTTTCAAACACAAACTCTGGATGTTGTCTTAGCGCGA
Source organism: Platanthera guangdongensis (assembly GCA_039583875.1). Classification (NCBI taxonomy): domain Eukaryota; kingdom Viridiplantae; phylum Streptophyta; class Magnoliopsida; order Asparagales; family Orchidaceae; genus Platanthera; species Platanthera guangdongensis. Next base: position 82,073,578 of record CM077147.1, on the reverse strand, counting down.
TAAATGCATGAAAGTATTCCTCAACCGTGTCCACTCCTTGGTTCAGACACATGTTCAACGATGAAGCTGATGCTCTCCCTTACTGTCTGCTCAAGTACGCCGATCGGCATGGGACACACCACCAGAATAGAGGGTTGTCCCCGTCCCTCATGTTCGGCCTTGATCAATGGGAAGACCATATCAACGATCAATCAGACCGTCTCTACCAAAGGAGGAGGTGGTGGTACCACAGTTGGTGTCATCAGTCCCATCGAATATTGGGGTTCCTACTGCCCCGCATGCACGCTAGTCTCCTACAATCGTAAAACACACAAGTAACCAACAAACATAGTGCCAATAGAATTACCAGGAATGCACAGGTTCCCCAAACAGGTGTATTTGTATTCCTTAGTGGACATTCTTGAGTTCATTAATGTTATAGTGGGTCGCACTTGCACGTGCTCGCCACTCCACAAAAGAATTCGACCATGAATTTGAAAGGGAAAGACCGAGACAGCGGATACCAAAAATGTAACGACTCCATCAGTTCAGATAACATATAATAGAAGGTCCGGCTGGGGCCCCACAACATATGCCATAAAACAGGAGGCGAAGTCACAGGTTAATATCAGAGTTGCGCATCCTAACTCATAGCATTCTAGCGGAAGTTTTTAACATGAAATACTGAACTCCAACCATGAATGTCCACTTATATAAATACCCACAGTTATAGCGGAATGTACACCAAATACAATATTGTTTGGCCTTATGGCCTTACAGTTGCTCTTTACAGGTGTGGATTCCAAACATCGGCACGCAGGCCGGCCACAAGAGAACAAAACACTACATTCTTTATTTAGTCTTCAAGGGCTAGCAGCAATAGCAGCAGGGACTTCAGTCCTTATGTGTCCCGCTCGGCTCTCCAGCACCTACACAGGGACAACCCACCAAACGGTGGCAAACAAAGCAACGGTCAGCATTCAGCTGACCAATTTATAACGACCCTACCCCTTTCCTCGGGCAGTGGTAGTCCTTCCCTGCAAGCAGTAGAAATATATATATATATATATATCACACATTGTGCTCTTACGCACAAACAATCCATCACAACCGTCAGCCGCACGGCCCGACGATCCGTGCACTCAGGGCACATTCTTGGTGTACCAGATAAACCACTCGCCCACCGCCGTTCAAGGCCCGAAGCCCAACGACAAACTTGAGCATTTTGCTCCATGGCGTGCAGCCAGAGACTTTAGTCTTATAACGACCCGAGATTGGCCCGTAGCCCCCCATGGTGTCGTAGCGCGCAGGCCTAAGACTTTTGCTGAGTTCTAGGCACCTAGGAACTCATGGCAGATAACCCAGATACAGTTCAGCCCTTGTCGTTGCTCAAACCATTAGTTCAATGCAAAGACTAACGCGGGTCGACATCCCCTTTTCCGTTCTGCACGAGGCCTTTTAAAGAGCTCATCAAGCTCACAAATAGCCATGCTGTCCTCGAAAGACTAGCTTCACAATCACAAGTTAACTAGGAGCTATTACCAGTGCTCATTCTTGCCCGACGTTAGCGACAGAACTCACTTTCCATCCCTAGCCCAACCTTATCATTCATAGCATATAACACATGTATTTAGTGGGTGTTTTCCTGGGCTTCCACTCCAGTACATCCTGCTACTATCCTTCACAGGCACAACCCAATGAAATCGCAAGCATCACAAGGGTGTTTTCCTGGACTACCACTCGAGTACTTCGTGTTACTGCTCTTCACAGGTCCAACCCATCGATACCATAAACTACACGTTTAACTACAGAGACTTCTCCGGTGTGCAAATGCAACATCACCAATCCAGACCAACCTGTCTAGATGGGCTTCACACATCATGCCTATTCCGTACTCCATTTCCGGATTTATATGCCAAACTACTGGGGATTACAAGAATCAACCCAAGGAAATCCCTTCACAATCCACCCTTTGGTGGGGGGAAATCCATGCACATGCCAAAAAGGAAGGACTTCACATGTCCAAGAAGGAAGATCGTTATCCTCGATGACCTCTTTAGATCTATGGACATCTAGCTGGTTGGAAAGCACCGCAACGGCCTTACCTCCACAGATCTGGCCTCGGATCACGCTTCGGAACTCTACAGCTCCACCGGTGGCCGACTCCCTTCTTCTCCTCCTTCTTCCTCTCCCTTCTCACTAGATCTTGATGAAAGAGAATAAGCTAAGTTAAAATGAGAATCTCTTTCTCATTTCTGGCTTTAAACCAGCAGGGAGAAGCCTGGGCCATCAGATCCCAGATGAAGGAAATGAACGACCACAATTCGTCCACAAAACTCTATTTTTGGACTGACACGGACTGTGACACGCCCGTGTCACAGGCCGTGTACCTTAAGCGGCACACAACCAACTTACCCAGAGTAGGACACGGCCCTGTGACACGCCCGTGTCATAGGCCGTGTGCCCTAACACGCCTTCAGACATGCCCGTGTCTAGGGCCGTGTACCTCAAGCGGCACACACCCGATTCACCCTGAACAGGACACGGCCATGTGACATGCCCGTATCACAGGCCGTGTACCCAGAGACACACCCATGTCATGCCCGTATTCACCAGGCCTCACTGTCTGGCCAAATCCAGAGAAGTATACAGCCATATGACACGCCCGTGTCACAGGCCGTGTGCCCTTACACGACTGCAGACACGCCTCCTCCGTGTCTTTCTTCGAGCAAAGTTCGTCGACTAGAGGGGGACACGCCATCTGACACACCCATATCGCAGGGCGTGTTCCCTCTTGAGAACTCATCGAGTGCAGTTCGACGAGCACTCGACAAGCTGCTCAGCCATACAGAATAAGACACGCCCTGGGACATGCCCGTGTCCCAGGCCGTATCGCCCAACGACAACCCAATCTTGGGTTTTGGGGTGTTACAAAAGATCCCCAAGAAGTGCATAGGTTAACCGGAAGGTTGGCAGGCCTTAGAAGATTCCTGTCCAAGGCAGGAGAGAAGTGTTCTCTATTCTTAAAAGCTCTCCAAAGCAACCAAAAGTTTGAGTGGACTATGGAGTGTGAGGAGGCTTTTGGAAAGATCAAACAACATCTAACTCAAGCTCCTCTCCTTCAAGGCCCATAGGGAAGCGAAGACCTCCTCCTCTATCTGGGAGTTGGAGCAGAAGTGGTCAGTTCAGTGTTGGTCAGAGAGGAAGGAAGGAAGCAACTCCCCATCTACTATGTAAGTAGATTTTTGCAGAAGGCAGAGACGAGGTATCCTATCCCGAAGAAGTTGGTTTTTGCCTTAGTGGTTTCAGCTCGTAAGCTCTGCCCATATTTTCAGGCTCAATCCATCAAGGTTGTCTCAGACCATCCGCTTTGTAGTATATTGGATGGTGTGGAGCATTCTGGAAGGTTAGCGAAGTGGGCGGCGAAGCTCAGTGAGTTTGACATTCCTACTCTTTGAGGGTTGCGATCAAGGCTCAGACGTCGGCAGACTTCCTAGCAGACTTCTCGGTCAAGGTAGGAGGAGATGAAGGCTCTTCCAGCCCAGTCTCTTGGAGGATGTTCGTGGACGAGGACTCAAATAAGTATTCCGTTGGAGCCAGAATTGTGCTAGTGAGCCCGCGGGGAACTAGGATCGAGCAAGCGGTCGAGATCCTCTTCCCCGTCATGAACAATCAGGCAGAATACAAAGCCATGTTGGCAGTCTTGCATCTTGCCAATTAATTGGGAATCCAGGATCTCAGGGCCTTCACTGACTCCATGGTGGTTGCGTCGCAGATCAGAGGAGAGTTCGAGGTGCGCGATCCCATCGTGTAGAAGTACTTGGTCAATATCAAAGGTCTGATCGGGTGTTGGGTATTGTATCCATAATAACACGAATTTGAAGAAGGGTTGAGTTAGCCTAAGATGAATTGTGAATGTATTTGATATTGCATTTCATTTATGTACTTGCAGATTTTCATTGCTAAGTACACACCAATGTCAAGTTACAGTGGGTCAGTAAACACAAGACTATACAATGTAATCCCCCATTATGTAGGACAATGTGTTGACTCACATGTAATCTCTGTTGGAACCATTGTTTCACATTCCCAGTGTTTGAGAATATCAAATCCCAGGTTGTATTTGATCACGTCTTGTGTTGATAGAGTGTGCAGGTTATCAGGTTCACACAAATAAAATAAGTGTACTATGGATGCTAAAATCGAGCGATAGAAGTTACCGTCGGGCGGTAGCCGCGAATTAATTGGACAGAGCTCTCGGGAACCTACCGCTATGTGATAGTTCTACCACCCGTGCTTGCTCAATGAATTAATTTGACAAAGCTCTCGGGATCCTACCGTGCAGGCACTAACTTTTCTACCCCACCGTGGTAACCCACTCATAGCGCCAAGGTGTTGAGTGCGTTGAGACAGCACTACCGCCATGTGCTAGCTTGGTACCGTGCCACAGTAACCCACTCAATGCTCCAAGGTGTTGAGTGCGTTGAGACAACACTATCGTCGGGCGCTATCTTGGTACCGTGCCGCAGTAACCCACTCAACGCTCCAAAGCATTGAGTGCGTTAAGACGGGCCTATAGCCGGGCGCTATCTGCCTACCCTCGCCGCATTAGCATTGAAAAAAGGAAAATATTTATTTTGAATATTTTTCTTAATTTGGAGGACAGCTGGCACATCAAGCTCGCGAACCTACCGCCGGGCGCTAGTCTTAACGCCAGCGGTAGAAGATTTTCAGGAAGACGTATATACAGCTGCCTCGATTTCCGTGCTCAACATCTAAGATGAAAAGAGACAGAGTTCTATCATTGCTAGGGTTCAGCCGCTTTTCTGTGGTCCGTTCCGCCGTCTCCCTCGAAGGATAAGAAAACTGTCTCCGTCTTATTCGCGCACAAAGAACTCCGACAAGACAAAGACTATAATGACTATGAGGAGTTGATCAGTGTCAAGCACACGAAGAAAATGAAGGATTTTATTCTCTGCAAGCTACCGCTGCGCCAAAACTAGTTACCGCCCCGCGGTAGCTTCCTACAAAGCCTTCTCTATTTAAAACAGCCTGAACTTGAGTTTTGGGCGACGGTTTTTCACGAAATATGAAAGGGGAGTTCACCCTAGCCGTCTAAAGGTAAGGAGGGGTCATCCCAACTCATTAAGGAGGAGAATTCTTCAGAGGAGATCAAAAGGAATTCATGCGCAAGTATTGAAGGCTACCAACATGATGTTCAAGAAGCCTTCGTCCTAAGTTTCGCTTGAAGGATCCTCGCTACGGAAAACTCTCATCAAGAGCACACCTTCACGGATCTGAAGAACATCAAAGAGGAAGACTCTCAAGCCACAAAGATCAAACCTTTACATGCAAATCGTCATCAACATCAAGGGTTCTAGTTAGAGGGGAGTTTTCTCTAATTCCTTGTATTTTACTTTAAACTATTTTGTCTAGTTATTTGTGTGTGTGAAATCGATCGCGAGGGTCGTCAAAATCTGGGAAGGATTTCTTGGAAAATCAACCGGAGGGTCACCAGAATATGGGAAGAATTCCGTGAGAAATCATCCTAGGGAATAGACGTCTGGATCGGGAGATCTAGCAGGGCTCTAGACCCTTCCTTGCATGGAGGTGAGGAGCCGACTCGAAGGCATTTCTTGGAGGGAAAGGGAGAGAGCCAATCAGTCTGTGGAGCGGGTTAGTATAGAAAACAAAAGAGCGTTTCTTTCTCACCTCCTTCGATCTTCGACGTCATGGGGATCACGATTTTTTAATTGTAAAAAACTTATTGCTGATTCAATTTTAATAAAGTTAGTTTTTGTTATTTTTATTACTTCTGTGATCTGATGTGTTTTTATTCTTCTGTGCGGTGTACTATCAATTCTCTCTAGTGTGCGTAGTTCTCCAAAGGGTGATTTGCCCAGGAAAACGAATTCAGTAACTTACCGCCGCGCGTTAGCTACCTAACCCCACACAGTAGCTTCCAGAACTAGTATACCTTGACAAAAATAATTTGAATTTTCAAATAACACTAAAAACCTTATTCACCCCTCCCCTTTAAAGTTGGTCTTGAGTTCCAACAAGTGGTATCAGAGGGAGATTATTCCAAATCTGTTTCACCACCAGGAATATTGGTCGACCCTGATCTTGAATCGATCAGTGGGGATGAATAATTGTACACTGAAAATTCATTTGCACCACCTCTATTTATAGGATTGAACTATAACGAATGGAGAACACTAATGAGGAAATTCCTTATATTATTAGATATAGAAGTTTGGAACATGACTTGTATCAAGCCCCCAAATAATTTAAATTATCACGAATGTCATTTAAATGACAAAGCTATGAATAGTCTATTTTGTGAACTTGGTCAAGATAATTTCAAACTAATCTATATGCTTCCTACTACAGATGATATATGGAATTTTCTTGAGCTAACTTATAGTTCTCTTTCTATAGGTGATGAATCTGAGCAATTTCTCATGGATCCACATGAAAAACCAAATGGAGACTTGCTCTTAGAGGAAGACAGGATGACCACATTGATGGAAAGGGAAAATGAAATCTTAATAATGAATGAGGAAATACATGGAGAAGTCAAAGAAACTCTATACCTTAATCCTGCCTCATCCAAGGCTCTATAAGGAAGTCAAATTCCCTTTTTGCTTATAAATCTATCTCTACATTACGTGTGCTAGAAAATACTAGACATAGAATTAAGAAGTTGAAAAATATTAATTCAAACCTACGGCTAGAAAATAAAACTTTAAAAGCACAACTTAATGTAGAACCCTATTGTGATGTGACTTGTCCTCCCAACTGCTCTTTAGATAACATTTCTACACCTTGTATAGATTATAATGAATTAAAAGAAAAATATAAGGTTCTTGAACAAGAGCTTTGTTTTGCAAAAGAACATAATGATAAAATATGTTTAGAAAACTCATCGTTGAAAAGTAATTGTGCTGGATGGAAGAATTATAAAAATGAAATTAAAGAGATGGATAAGACTTTTGAGGAATACAAAAATAAGTATGAATCTCATATTGAGTTTGTAGTCTCCACTCTTAAAAATAGCACAATCGGGTACAACAAAGCTAGACATAATCTTAAAATTAAAAATAAAGAATTAGTTACAAAGATCAACAGGCTTAAGGAAATTATTATTAAACACTCACAAAATATAACTCCTAAATTTCAAGCAAAACCCGAAAGCATGTTGAATATGAATTGTCATATAATAACTAAGTCAATCAACGAGAGTAGAAAATTTCAAGCACGTGTAAATGAAATTTCAAAACAGAAAAATCATCTTCATTTGCAACCTCAAGTCACTCCCAATTTAAAATCAAATGAATGTAAATTTCCTTCAAAGAATCAATACAATATGAGTCTTTACGTTAAGCAACATAATCTTAACTCAGAGAATAATTTCAACATATCTAAACCTTAAATGCAAGATTGTTCAACTGAAGCTCATCACATAAGGACACATAAAAATCTAAAAGGAAATTTGCAACATAAAAATAACATTAAACCAAAGTATGAATGGAGGCCCATCATTCAAAATAGAGCACCCATTCCACTCAAAAGGGCCCTTTCACCGTCATCTCCGTAAGGTGTACCACACTATGTTTGGGTACCCAAAGAAACCATCACCCCTAGATCCTTTTGGATACCTAAATCTCTTATCCATTAGTATCCACCAATTCCGTGAAGTAGAAACTAATCAAACCAAAATTACTCGATAATCTACTTCACAATATGCTCAATGTTCTTTCTATTTTTACTATTTTGTACTGTGTTTTTGTTTTTGTATTTTTTTTATTAAGCCAACATGTCATGGACACTGTAGATATTTCTTTTATGAATTTCTTATATTAAGATTAAAGATAAATAATTATAATTAAATAAATTTTAATAGAAGTCGTATCATATCAAAGTGACCATAATTTACCTTTTATCATAAATATATCACGCTGTCTTAGTATGCTTGCGATCATTCAACCATTATGTTTGTCTCACAATAGCGGGGGCATAGGTGTGTGTGCTTTATAAACGCTAACCTATAAACCATGTCTTGTCCTTAACCGGGGAGGGTTCTAGTAGGTCCTTGTGTGACACTTGGGGGGAAGAGTGTTAGGTTGAGCGGGTTCTTCTATATGCACATGGGATTAACACCCCATCCTATGGAAGTTGTGCAGCTCCTCATGCCCATCCATCACTTAGTACGTGGATAGGGTGTAGACATATTGCTTAGGTATTGGATAATTGGGCATACTTTGGATTCACATATCCACTGCATGAACATTATTTCACTTTTCATGTACGTTATATTCATGCACAATATTCTATCATTCTATCTTGTGCTTGCATCATATATCTATTTAAGCATTCATGTTTTTAGAAAAACACAAGTATTTTTTTTAAAATAAAATATATGTATATATAATTACAAAATAATTCAAAAGAACAAAAAAATTATATAACTCTTTGTGTGTTTATTGCTTAGTATTTTTATTAAAGAAAAAAACAAAAAACCTCAAAAACAATAAAAACATGTCTATCTTGTTTTATTCGCTTTGTTTGTGTTGTGTAATAGTTTTTAAAATTTTTAAAATAAAAAATTGTGGATCATTCATTTCTACGGACACACATGACCCGAACTTTGACCATAACAACTACATACAATGTTTGAGTTAAGCGTGCTAATCCATGTGAACATTATCCCCGGTCATGGTGTGTCGAATCTATAGGTGCTTAACCACTAAGTGCGACATTACATGTTAGTGTATGTTGACTATGCCTTTAGGTATGTGTGTGGATTTATATAGGGGAATGACTTCACACTATTCACACATCCCTAGACGGAGCACTCAGATGGAGCAATGGCAACTGATAGATCTATTCGACTAGAGCCATTGAGGATATTGGACACCGAGACAAAGAGCTTACGACAGAAAAGCATTCCTTTGGTGAAAGTCCTATGGTCTAACCACAGAAAAGAGGAATACACTTGGGTGTTGGTGGACTTGATCTGGAAGCGCTACCCAGAGTTGTTTTCCCAATGTACATTTAAGAGCATATTATATTTTCATGCAACTATGTGTATGTCATTGACTTGTTTAACTTCTTACAAATATGGGACATTGGGATTAATGGTCCTAACACGCGCTTCTTAGCATCTAGCATTGAATGAACTGGCTTCACTCAATGTCTGTGGACTTAAAAAACAATTTTTTGTGTTTCCAGCATTCTTCGTTGACATCTGGCATTTAGTGAAATGGCTTCACTCAATGCTTGTGGACTTAGAGAAATTTCTATCTTTCCAGCATTCTTCCTGGTGTCCACCTATCACTTTCACTTAGACAACCTGTCTAATCTTGTTCTAAAGAACATCCTGCACACATTGAACTTGAATATACATCAAATATAATTATGCTCTTAGTATTGATGGTGATGCCTCTTCAAATCCAGGGAACATTGGGGGGAAATATTCCCAACAGTGTTCTTAGTGTCGAGGCGTATGGAGGCCTAGGCCTGGTAGTGTGGATACCCGCCTAGTACTGGAGATGCCCGCTTCACTGTCATTATTTGGCCACGACGGGTGACGCCTGAGAGGTTAGCTACCTGCTCGAAAAGTGGGAACTAAAGTACTATGTCGACATAGCAAAACAGAGTGCGTGAGTTACATGGGTACATCAGAAACCATCATTGCATTGCATAAGATTCTAATCATATAAGTTTGTATGGACACTTTTATATGATGAGTTACTTTCTATTAAGCCGATCCTTAACTTATAAATCTGTATGGACATTTTTATAAGTTAAGTTATATTTTTGTTATTAATTATATGTTGCAGTCTATTGCTCTTCCTTTACTGAATTGCTAATGTAGAATGATACTATCACATGTTATACATTGTTGTTATTACTACTCTGATATGTAAAAATGTACCACATGTTTGTACTTATTATTTATATATGTATATTGTACCTTTCTTCTTTTCCCGACCGGTGCCTAAGAGTCGCTAGGGTGAGCTGATGTGATAGCCACTTTGTCTTTATGACTAACGATTGCAACGTCTACCAATTTAGGAGGAAACCCAGTGGATAGAACCATAGCATTGGTAAGTGATGCAGGAGGGCAGCCAAGCTTTGGAGACAGGGCCTGATAAGATATTACCCTCGCTGCTGTCAGTTACTGAGGTGTGAGACTTTTGAGAGACATTTGTTGTCGACTTCAGGCAATTTTGTTTTACTCTGATATTCATGGAACCGATGTAGTTCCTTTTATTCATGTACTACGCTTTGGATATTTAATTATTGTGATGCTTTGACTTCTATTTATTTTCTTTAGGTTGGGTTGGCATGAATGATATTGTGAGAGCTGGCATAATAGGCATCTTGTAGTACTGGTCAACTCGTGTGTTGATGCTACCGCAAGGCGGCTATTATGGGCATAAGACTCCCCTCGGTCGTGTTCTGTGCTTTGGGAGGGGAGTCTTACATATGATGTGATAGGGGGTCCTATTTATAGGTGCGGAGAGAAGTGTGGTCACCACCATAATCGATAGGATCACCACCCTTCTCGCAGCTAGCACAAGACCTATCTGCATAGTGCCGACACAAAGCCGATCCTCCAAGGTCACACATGACAAGATCGAAAATGCCAATCCGCCAAGGTTGCACCAACAAGGCCGGATAGAAAGCCTATCCGACTTGAATACCGTCTAAGGCCAGAACCAGGACCAATCTGCAGCACCTACGAACACTACAGATACATCACCAGTCCACAGTACCCTGCAGACACCGCTCCAGTCTGCAAAACCATAGCCCATGACTAAGGAACAATCTCTCTTAGTCGAGTTGCCAGATAGACAGTCAGTCTGCACTATCTAGCGAACACCCAGACTGAGCACAAACAGACTTGGTACAAATCCAAACCAAGTTCACACCACCAAAAGTCCATGATGTGAACTCCATACCGGCGGACTCAAACACCAGTCCACACTAACTGGAGAACTCTGCAGTCACCATCAAACCACACCATTAGAACTAGACCAAGGAACAAACCATGTGGATATCGCGAGTTGCAGAAGAGTCCGCAACAAGCCGAACTCATCAAACTTCATATGATTTTGTAGCTCCCGAGGATTACAAACCTATCCGCCCGGTTGCATCCTAGGAACAAGTTGATGCAAAAATAGCAGCCGACCTGGCTAATCGCCACACTAGTCCGTGTGGACAGTTTGCACTTGCCGCCACTTTCACTTCAAAAATTTCAACACTCCCCCTTGAAGTGAGAAGTGGAAAATTTCCCTAGCAGTCCTCGTAACCGTTCAAATAGCCCCTTCAATAGCAGCTTTGTGAAGATATCCATGATATTGTTAGAGACCCCTCCAACACCTTCTCTTGAATGAAGTGATGCTCAATATCAATATGATTGGTCCACACATGACAAATTGGATTGTTAACTATTTTAAGGGCACTTTTGTTGTCACCATGTTGCAGAGTGGGACCTCGCACTTCTTCATGGACATCCTCTACTAGCCACCTGAGGCAGATGGCTTCCGAGTTGCCAAGGCCGGAGCCGTATACTCGACTTCCGTAGTAGAGAAGAACACCAAATCTTTCTTTTTGCTGCACCATGAGATACATATTGATCCACATATGAAAACATAACCAGAAGTTGACTTCCAGTCGTCTGAGTCTCCCCCATAATCATCATCCGTGTAACCGTGCAGGTTCAAGATATTCTTGGCCGGTACCAGATGAGGCTTCTAAGGCTCTGCCATATAATGACTTACTCGGCCTACTGCATAAGCAACATCTAGCCTCGTAATCATCAAGTATATAAGGCTCTCAACCAGTGCTCAGAATACCAAGGGATCTAGAAGAACCCTCCCCTCATCACGTCGAAGTTTGAGACCAACATCTAGAGGAGTAAAACAACTCTTTCCCTCCCACATGCTGAACCATTGAATGATCCGTTCTGCATAGCCTCTTTGGGAAACAAGTATGCCACTCTTTATCCTCTCCACCTTGAGTCCAAGGAAGTGGTGGAGCTCACCCAAATCCTTAAGCTCAAAATGAATAGCTATCTCTACCCTGAACCTAGCTACTACCTCCTCAAAGTTCCCCATGATGATCACGTCGTCAACATATAACATCACCAAGACTTATAGCTCCCACTTCTTCTTTGCGAACATGCTTGAATCAGAATCAGAAGTAAAATATTCACAGAACTGGAGGTATTCTGCAATCTTCCGTACCACACCCGAGGTATCTGCTTCAAGCCGTAAAGGGCCTTCCGGAGCTTGTAGACGTATCCTGGATGATCTTTAGACACGTAACCTGGTGGATGAATCATGAACATGTCTTTATCAATCTCTCCATAAATAAAGGCATTCGTCACGTCAAGCTACCATGTCTTCCAACCCTGGCAAGCCGCCAAGGCAATCACCACCTGCACTAAAGTTAATTTTGCCACAGGACTAAACGTCTCTTCATAGTCTTCTCCATACTATTAGGAAAACCCTCAAGCTACAAGGGGAGCCTTGTATCGCTCAATGCTTCCATCCGCTTTCTTCTTCAGCTTTTACACCCACTTGCATGTCACAAGAGTAACGCCATCGACCTTGGGCACAAGATCCCAAGTCTCATTCCTTCTAAGGGCGGCCATCTCCTCATTCAAGGCATCATCCAACTCCTTAACTCCAGTGGCATCTTCAAAGATAGAAGGCTCTCGCTCGTATAGAGGGCCTGTAAAGAAATAAGAGACAATGCTCACCATATTCCCTTTAATGTATCGTGTTGGTGGTTTGATGGTCCTCTTCGACCTCCAAAAAACCTGACCACGACGCACCACCACCGCTGCTTCTTCTAAACCAGCTCTGATCCCAGGCATACTCAGAGCATCGTTGTACCTGCTTCCTGAACTATAAGCCTCCGCCCTGGAGATAGAAACACCTAGAGCTCCTGGTGACATAGGCAGCTCCATCAGAAGATCCTTAGCAGCTTCCACTGGCCCGCCGCCTGACCTGTTTTCCTGTAGCTTATAGATGAGCTACCTCCATATGATGCCAATTTGTCGAAGATAATGTCTCTGGAAATGACAAACATCTTCGTGGCAGGGTCCATAAACTTCCATCCCTTCTTCCTCTCATCATAGCCCACGAAGACAAGCTTCCTCGCCTTTACATCCAGCTTAGTCCTGAGAGCATCTGGGACATGTATATAGCAGGTTGACCCAAACACCCGAAGGTTTTCAATGCTGAGCTTCTCCTTAAACATTAACTCATAAGGATACTTCATATTGATCGGACTCAGAGGCATCTCATTGATGATATATACCGCACAAGCCATCGCTTCTGCCCAGAAGGATCTAGGAATTCCTTTGGCATGAATCCAACTTTTGTATCCATTGATCCACATGGCCCAGATTTGTAAGAAGTCAAACAAGTCAATGACACACACACATAAGTTTTATTTGATGTGTGTTTGAGTTTATGCATGCAGGTAGACACAAAGCAAGCTGGTGGACAGACAGGAATTTGCCTATGTCCATTGGCATTGACTGAAGCAAGCTCACTCAATGCTAGGTAAGTGATCGTTGAATATAGCTAGGTTAGTCTAAGTTTAACAATTGACAAGCTGAAAAAGTGGCTAAGGCCACAGGCGTTGAGTGTAGTCTACTCACTCAATGCCTTACAACAAAAGCTTGTGAGATAGGAAATGCCTAAGAAGAAACAACAAAATGTGACTAAGGCCACAGGTGTTGAGTGCAGTCTACTCACTCAATTCCATACAACAAAAAGCTATGAGACAGGCTGGGACAGTCAAAGCCTTAAGAGAAACCGGCTGAGAAGTGGCTATGTCCACATGCATTGAGTGAAGTCCACTCACTCAATGCCATAACATCAAAATTGTTGAGTATTGCTTAGTTAGTCAAAGCCGCAGAAATTTTATATAAATATTTGACTAATTCCACATGCATTGAGTGAAGCTCACTCACTCAACGTGATGTGATAAAAGGAATTGACTAATTCTCATCCAGCTAGAGTCAACGTTTTCAGACACAAAAAATCGGCTAAGTCCAAAGGCGTTGAGTGTAGCTTACTCACTCAATGTCAGATAACTGAAGAAAATTTGTTAAGTAGTTTGACGTTGAGTGAAGCTTACTCACTTAATGCCAAGTGACAGAAAACTGCCTAAGTACTTTGGCGTTGAGTGATGAAGGCTCACTCAATGCCTAAGAAGCAGAAAAGTTGGCTAAGGCAAAAAGCATTGAGTGATGAAGACACACTCAACGCTCTCAATGCCTAAAGTCAGAATAACTTTCTAAGTGTTTTGGCATTGAGTGAAGGTTGTTCACTCACCGCCTAATGACTGAAATATTATTCTAAATGTTTTGGTTTTGAGTGAATGTTGCTCACTCAATGCCTAGTGACAGAAATATTTTCTAAGTGTTTTGGCATTGAGTGAAGGTTGCTCACTCAATGCCTGATGACAGAAAATCTGTCTAAGTGTTTTGGCATTGAATGAAGCATACTCACTCAATGCCTACACTAATGTTTGATTTTGGCTAAGTTCACAGATGGCTGACGTCAGCATGAGTCAGCAAAACTAATCAAAGTCAACAAAATTCAAAATCATCGCGGGAAAGATGGAGTAAGCCATTGATGGCGCCGACGACCAGCTTTTGTCGTCATATACAACTGGAAGGTGGCAAATTGGTAATTAAGGCTGGTCCCCTCGGTGCAAAGTGTAGTTGAGCGACGAGCAATAAAGGGAAAGTTTGGCTGAGTCAACAACAACATTTAGGGTTTTCTGAATACGTGATTGCGACTGAGCATCGTCTTCTTCCTCGCCATTGCTGCCGAGCCAGAAGGACCTATTCTGTTCAATCAACCTGAAAGTGAAAAAAGTGTTAGCTGCTGTAATCATCATATGCGACAACAGGTACATAAATGATTTTTGGGAAGGAAGAAATAGAGGTAGATCATACTAGCTCTGCAAAAAAAAGGTTGCTGATTGAAGGAGATTCAACTGTCAACTCCATAGTCTACATCAGCAAAAGCTTGGATAGAAATCTGCTCAGTCCAAGAAGAAGTGGACACAGAGTACTTACTATGGTGTCAATTCAAAACAAACACATGTAATTCTTTCTATAGGATCCTGTCTAGGATCTGAGTTATAAGCCTTTTTGTTTAAGTCCGAGTGGTAGAATTTTGTGTAGAGTCAGAGTTTGTAGGCCTGATTTATAAAGGCCGAGGGGTAGGATTCTGTGAGGAATCTAAGCGAGTAATCTTGTGCTATAAAGGCTGAGTGTAGGATCCATTTTGTATCTGAGTGTAGGGTTATCCTCCCAGCCTTAGTGGTAGGGCCGTTGGCCTGAGGAAGGAGGTTGTTTAGCCACTGAGTTTAGGTCCTTGTACCTAATGAGTAAGTCTTGCAGGAGACTGAGAGGTCTTGCGAGATCTAGTTGTAAGCTCATAAGGAGCCAAGTTTTGGGGGGAAGAGCCTAATCTAACACACTGTTAGAAAGGCGCAGAGGGACAGTGGATGTACCCAAGATCAGGGAACCACTATAAACAACTATGTCATTTGTGATTTATCTTGAAATCAAAAAATAATCTAATCATTAAGTACGACTATTGGGAAAAAGTAAAAAAAGACTTGAAGTTAGACCAAAAACCTATTCAACCCCCCTCTAGGTGTTTAGCTGACCTTGAAAACAAGACTTTCAAGGGGTATCAGAGGGAGGTTACTCAAAGTAGAATTAACAGTCTAAGTAGATCTCTAAGGCCAGCAAGAAAATCTGTCCTTATGGGTTTTGGAGTGAACTATAAGGAGCTGGGTGCCATAAAGCTTCCCATCTGCATGAAGGAAGGTTTTGGCATCTGGAAGGAGAGGGTTAGGTTGTTTATAGAGGCAGTCCAACCTAGGATCTTCATCACAGTCAAGGAAGGGCCTTTCATCCCTATGAAAGTATCAGTTCTGTATGCAAATGTCCAGACACACAAGACCTACTCTGAGATGACAAAAGATGAAGTTATTCTGGCTACTATGGACAAGAGGTCACAAAATATAATTGTGAGTGTCATAGATGACTCCACTTTCCAAAATCTAGTTCACTACAAGACTGCAAAGGAGATGTGGGACACCCTAGTGGTCTACAAGGAGGGAAAAGAGGAAGTGATAGGAAGTCCATGCTCAATCAAGAGTATGGGGCATTCAGGCAGAGCAAGACTGATAGCATTATTGAATGCTATGAAAGATTCTGCAGAATTGTCAATGAGCTAAGGACATATGGAAGAGTATTCAACACTTATGAGTTGAATGACAAGTTTCTCAGGTCTCTAACTAGAGACTGAGATATTAAAATCTGTGCCAACAGAGAGGTGGCAAAGCTAGGTGACACTCCACCAGCAACTCTATTTAGGAAGCTGTTGTCCTATGAAATACAGCAGACAGCCAGGAAAGAGGAGGAGAAATGCAACAAGTCCTAGGCTAAAGAAAATCCGTAGCCTTCAAAGTTGATGCTACAAGGAGGAGCAGAAGGAAGACACCATATCCACCAAGGAGGGATGTTAATTCTGACTCAAAAAAATCAGAGACCAGCACATTAGACAGACACATGTCTGATGAAGATTTTGCTGCCATCTCCAGGCAGTTCCAGAAGTTTATGAAGAAGAAACACTGGAGAAGCAGGCCATCCTCCTTCTCTCATCCCAAAGTAGACTACTATAAGTGCAGGAAGAAATCCACTAAGAAGGACAGGTATGGTTCTAAACCCAACAAACATGTTTCATCTAAAGTGGTTTGTTATTGTTGCAGCAAGCGAGGGCATGTAATAGCTGACTGCCCTGTCAAAAGAAAGGAGTCTGGTGAGTAGAAGGACCACAAGCAAAAAGGCATGAAGGAGAAATCCTTCATTGCTAAGAATAAAACGAGATGGTCTGACTCTTTCTCATCAGAGTCAGAAAGAGAAGAGAATGGGTTGTACTCTGCTGAAGTAGAATCTGAAGAAGCATACTTCATTGAGATGCTGGATGTTATTGCTGGAGAAGCTGACGTTAATCATCCTGATTCCAGGACTGATGTCAGGGCCCCTCTATCACAGTCAGATTGTTATACAGAGGTGGATGAAGAAGAAAAATAAGACAGTTGTTGCTATGTCCTAATGGCTATATCAGATGAATTATCTAGCCAGGATTAGCCTGGTCAATCAAAGGTACATTCTCAGTCCAGACACTCCACTAAAACTTGCTATGATACCAGTCTGATGGCGAGGATGCCCCGCCAGTTGCTCGTGCCGACATGGATCTCGCTTTTGATCGCCGCCGCTACATGTTCGTGGACATTGATGGTCATTGCCACAACTGTTGTCGCCGCCGCCGCCGACGTCATTACTTGACATCATCATGCCTATAATGTTATTCCAATTTTGGAATAATACTATAATCATAATACTTGCTATCAACATTTTGGTCATATGATTTATAAATTTATAAGTTATAAAGTTATATGTCTTTTAAAAAAAAGTCTTTTTTATATGTTGTTTTATTTTTGTTAAGCATTAGTGGCTAGGATTTGTTTTGATTTTGATGAAGGGTGGATGAAGTGGTGTATGACATTATTTATATGTGTATTGAGGTGTTGGAGAGGGCAAGTTGAAAAAGAAAGAAACCGGATCTAACCCTAGTTGCGTTAAGCAGCTCCTTCGGCCGAACTTGATACCCGCGCCTCCTGGAAAGCCGCGCATAGCTGCTGCCGCCACCTCCTCTTGGTGGCGATTCCTGCTACTCCGGCGACCTCCTACCTTCTCCGGTGTGACTCCGAAGAAGGCGACTCGGTTCTCCCCATCCGGTGTGACTCTGGTGGACCTGTGGAAGTGCGACTCTTCCATAGTTATCCTCCTCTTCCTCCTCTTTAGTTTCAGATTTGGGTAACGAATTTCCTCTCCTAAAACTTGTGTAATGATTTGTCTTGGATTGTGAGTGTGGTGGAAATCTAGTTATCAAATTTTATCCTAAATCTTGATTCTAGTTTGCATTCAAAGAAATCTGAAATTATATTGCTTTCATTCGATTTTTGGGAAGTTTTTTGCAAGGATAGGTCCCCTTGGACGTTTGCAAACTGAGGTTGGTTTAGCCTTTGGTTTCAAATGGATCAAAAGTATTTGGTATATTCTCATTTTAGTTTGTTTTGAGAACTGCATTTGGACTACTTTCCGAATCAAAATTCTTAGTCCGGAGCACTCTCCATGTGGATGGAAATGATGTGACGTGATATTAGATGTATGGATAGGTTTTGATATTAGTATACGTGAATGCTTGTGCAGGTTTGGATTGGAATTTCCCACTTGTGAGATTGCGATATTTTAGACGAAACTCTACCGAAATTTTGAGTTTTCTACACACACCACGTGTTCTCTTAAATTCCCCATAGGAATCCCTTTGCCATTTTGTGTCTTAATCCCATTCTCGGGAGTGTGCTACATCACAGTCCTGATTCAGAGGTATCTAAATCCTGTGATGAAGATGGGTCTGAATCAGAGGAAGATGTCAATTCTGTAATTGACAAATATGATATCCTTCTCAGTGCTTTCAAGGAAAGCAAGCTGCTGGCTAAGAAGCAAGCTAAGGAAATTGCCTCCCTTCAGCTTGTTGCTTCCCAGCATGCTAATTCAGCTTCACTGCTTGATTGAAAATTGAAAGAGATCAGTGAGCTGGAAACTCTTTCTTTCATTCAGATATGTACCATAGAGTACCAAGAAAATAGAATACTGGAAATGGAAGTGCTGCTGGTGTGAGAAAAAGAATAGTGGCTAGCTATTCAAAGCCCAGTTTAGTGCTTCCCTTGATAGACACCTTCTCTTCCCAAAAGGGTAATAAAGGGTGTGGTTTCAAAGGAAGCACTAGAGTTGCCAATCCCAAGAGGAAGGGCAAGGTTCCAGTGCAGCCACTAGCCTCCAGGCCTCCTATTCCTTTCAGGAGAGTTCTACTACCTTCTAACAAGTATGATCAAGAGAGTATCCATGGTCACTGTAAGAATGGTAGACCCTCTAGAATGAACAAAGATGTTCACTGCTAGGGTGGAAAATATAGAAAGGGTGCAAGTGCCTTCAAGGTAGCCCATTAGGAAATACAAATGACCCATTCGGGATCATTTGTGTTTGGTGTATCAGCCCCTTCACTCAAGGGTAAAGCCGCAGACTGTTCTCAGAACATTCCAACCCTCGCTAAGAATAAGGGAAAGTCTGTTAGTGGACTAGACTTGGGCATCTATGAGGCCATCAAGAGTATGTTCTCTGAAAAGAAAGCAACTGCTGGTAGGGCTCAAGATATCCCAAGCACTTATACTGCCAGACCCACCACAAGTCAGACTGGGGATGGGAAACACAAGAACAGGATTGTTGCTGCACCTTTAAGATCAAGAGTTGTAGTCAACATAGGCACTAGACTTTCTCTTAAAAGAAGATACAATATCTATGAGTGTTGGTGCTATGGCAAAGTGGGCCACTATGCTATAGATTGTTGGTACAATACAAGTGTGCCAAGAGAAAGAGTGAGCTTACCTGTCAGAAGAGCTGCAGGTAGGCATGTTTATTATCAGACTAACATGCACCTAGGACCCAATAAGAATTGGTGCCCTAAGGTTAACTGATTTATGAATTGCAGGTTAGTCCGAGTGGCCATTCCCCTAAATGGTACTTAGACAGTGGGTGTTCTAGGCACATGACCAGAATAAGGAGCATGCTGAATGTTGTTGCATGGAGTTCGGGCGGTCTGGCAGTCTGCCCCTGAAGGCTTGGAGACCAGACAGTCTGGTGGTCTGCCTCTAGCAGCTTTGAGACCGCGCGGTCTAGCATTTTCTCTCCAGCGGTTTGATAGGCGGTTGGTGCTGAATGGTGACCGAGCGGTCCGGCGGCTTGTCTCTGGAGACTTGAAAATAGTGTCGGGTTATCTTCTACACGTTGTAGTTGACGTACGATTAGTCTAACCGCGTGACTTATGTGGCTTATATAAATGTTTGTTCATGTAATTATTTATCCCACATTGCTTATTTGTAATCTCTCATCTCTCCTCCATTCTATAAAAGGGAGGCTATACCTTTGTAATACACACAATTTTTGGATAATAAAATTCCGTTTGTCCAAATTTTCGGTCTTTTTTTCTTCTTTGCACATGGTATCAGAGGACTCAATCATTTCCGCCTGATTCTGTGATCTTCCTCTGTCCGTGGGACTTGTCTTCTCCTGACCTGTCTTCGCAGTTTGCTCCTTCTCGTGACCTGTCTTCGCGACCTATTTCTTCCTCCTATTTGTGCCTTGTTCGAGCAGTCTCTTTCACCATCATAGTCGCTGCAACCTTTCCTTCTAGCCGCGACTTATTCTTCTCGATGCTCTCTGCTCTCCTCTTCTCGCCACGACCTCCTCTTCTCTCCATGACCATCCTAGTCGCTGCGACCTGTTCCAAGTCACTGTGACTTGTTCTTAGTCATTGCGGCCTCTCCTAGCCACGACTTATTCTTCTCGCTACTTTCTGCTCTCTTCTATGGCTCCCTCCGATATCTCTACCACTTCTACTCCTGTCGCCCCTCCTCCTCCTCCCCTTACTCCTACTCCTTTGGGAAACCTTGGCACCGTTTCCAAACATGTCTGTCCCAACTACCTGGACTGGAGTGTCTCCTTTACCTTTCTTCTCCACTCAAAGTGCAAACGCCATCATATCACCGATGACCCTCCTCCTCCAGACTCCGCTCTCTTTGATGATTGGGATGCTAGCTACACTCTTGTTCGCACCTGATTTGTAACGCCCCCGATTTTCTGCGATTATTTAATTCTCGTTTGGCATTACGTTGACGCATTTTCGGCTTGTGACGTTTGTTAGAGCGTGGTCTTAGCTCTTTAGGTTCCTTGTGTGGTTGTTGTTAGCCTATTTGGCAAGATTCCCTAGCAAGCCGGGACTGTTTTGGTGACCGGTGAGGCCTCTCGGGGGATGCTTGCGTTTTGGCTTCGGGTGGTGATAACCCGAGTTTTGTTCGTTGAAAATTGATTTCAACTTCGCCGTTGCGTTCGTAGCATGGGTATTTAGCTACGGTGCAAATTTCGTCGAATTCCGAGGATGTTCGGGTTTCGCGTCGTTTTGTATTTTGTTTATATTAATGCGATATTATATATTATATATAGATAATTTGTTTAGATAGTAGCAGTTATGGTGAATAGGTGGCTGTCAGCGTTTGGATTGGCTAAGAATAGAAAATATTTGGGATTTAGCCGCTATCTATTTATAGCCTTAATTAGGAAAGCGACTGTTGATGATTCTTTGTCTTTCTCGGAATACAACCGCCGTCCCTGTGCAAGAGATGAAAACCGGCGGGCCGCCCTTGCCTTCCACCGCCGATTCCCGGAGTTTTAGCGGGCGAAATTCGATTTCGAAGGCGTATTTGGATTGCTCTCGCCTAGACCTACACTCCGGTGAAATTTTCGTCTTGTACTGTGTTGGTGGTGCCGAGTGAGAGGAAGGTGCCGACCAAGCTTCGCTGGAATTTGAGGCAAGTGGTGCTCCTACCCTTGCCAAGCTTTTTCCCCTTTCTTTGTTCTTAATTGCTGTTATCATACTTTTGTCCCGAGATCATTCAATTTTACTCTGGTTTCCCGTCAAAATCATTGGACCTTGTATCATGAATGCACATTTGCATTTTTCTTTCTTTCTTTCTCAAGTTCTGAACCTCCAGGATTTTGGCCGAGCCGCTGTAGCCTTTACCTTTATCAGATTGTCACCTATAAAACTCGGATTGGGTAGCATTTAGCCTTCTTCTTATTCCTTCCTTGCTGTTAAGTTTGCCCAGTTCGTGTGCTGGGGTAGTGCAGATGAGTGTTGGAATTGACCCTCATGTTGGGAGTCGTTGCCCAGTAAGTTAGGAAGCATTAGATTTTCATGTTTACCGCAGATCTGTGGGTAGTGTTGACAGTGTTGAGTGCACTCAACACTGCCAGATCGTCGAAGACCGTCGATCTGAGTTCGACGGAAATCGTCGAACTGAGATCGACGATCTCCGGCTGCCAGATCGACGAAGATCGTCGATTTGATTTCGACGAAAATCGTCAAATTGAGATCGACGATCTCCGGTTGCCTTAGATTGACGAAGATCGTTGATCTGAGTTCGACAAAAATCGTCGAACTGAGATCGACGATCTCTGGTTGCCTTAGATCGACGAAGATCGTCGATCTGCGTTCGACGAAAATCGTCGAACTGAGATCGACGATCTCTGGTTGCCTTAGATCGACGAAGATCGTCGATCTGAGTTCGATGAAAATCTTCGAACTGAGATCGACGATCTCCGGTTGCCTGTGATCGGCGAAGATCGTCGATCTGAGTTCGACGAAAATCGTCGAACTGAGATCGACGATCTCCATTTCCTTGTGATCAGAGTCCGACAAAATCGTCGAACTGAGCTCGACGATTCCTGTAAGCTGTGTTCGACGATTTTTCCCTCTGTCTTCCCTTGTTTTCCCGAGTGAATCCCGTTGGGTTTGGGGTTATTTGTCTGCTATTTTCTGAACGCTGAATCGTGGGTTATGGCAGGTAGTGGTATTTTGACACTCTAAAGGATTGAGATGGTTTTGTGTGCGAGCGGTGGCCGCCACCTTTGAATCCCAGGTACGGGCTAGGTATTGCCGTGGCCGCCACCTTTTAATCCCAGGTACGGGCTGGGTATGTGGTGGCCTTGTGCTGATGCAGTGAATTTTTTAGTTGGAACTGTTTGTTTGGGGGACTGATTTTGGTCACCAACTCAGGTCCATGTTATTTTTTTACTACTGCCATTACTCACAAGCTAGGATTGTTAGATGTTTTCTTCCTTATAGATTGCAACATGTTGTTGGTATACTTTTGCCTTGTAGCCTCTGCAAGATTTGAGCAGGGCTTGTTGTTGTTTCCTTATACTTGTTGTACTTTGACTTACTTTGGACAGCCTTTGTTTTTTACTGTCATGTTTACTTACTCTCCTTGGTTCCATTTTGATATAATGCTCTTATTTAGATTTTCTTGTTTTACTTGCTGAGGTATTCTTTTCTTCTCTGAATGCCTCAGGTTCTGATTAGTAGCCGAGTAGGTGGCTAGTTTTGCTGTGCTGTTGCTGGTGATCTCTTATACTGTAGAGATCAGTTTCTTGGTCTTGTGAGGTAGTTTTCTATTTTTCTTACAGACATACATGCTCGCTAGTGGATTCGTGTCAGGTTGTTGAGGCCCGCTGGTGGTTTTTGCTTATGATACTAGATATGCTTCTTTTACTGCTACCTTTCTAGAGATAGTCTATTTGCTCTTGGGAAGATTTATACTTGGTTGCTAGTTACTTTTAAACCTAAAAACACTATTATAAGTATATCTCATGATCAGCATGTTTATAAAACTCATACACTACTTTCCAAGAAACGTAAAAATGATCATTTTCTTACTTATAATATAAAATAAATCTAGAGTCTTGCATAATATAAGTTGACCTCGGGGGTCACTTATGCACTCTCATAGGATGTCAAATATAAATAAAGTATTTTTCGCTGCGTATAAGTATAATTTTTAAACTGTGGACTAGATGATCCACTGAGCCAAGGGATACGGCCTTTAAAAATATAACTGATTTTTTTAATCTTTAAACTTATGAATTTTCATAGTTTAGTTAGCTGGTGTTCACCTGAGCATCGACAGTTATCCCCTGCTCTACGTGGCATCACGACGCGTGTTTTCTCATACTCTGATACTTATTAAAATTCGGAGAAAATGCGGGTTGTGACAGTTAGTATTAGAGGGAGGTAGCTTGATAATTTGTCGGGCAACATTTCCTTGTAGGTATTATATGTTTAGGATTTATATCATACACACACCGATATGTCATCAGCACGTCTTGGCTGAAGCATGAACAGTACACTCATAGCATAACATGAAGTATACGGGGCATATTATGTAGTATGGGATGCATAATATGTGTCTGTATACGAATCCACCATAGGGGCAACATGTGAGGGTTATGTAGTATGAGATGCATAACCTCACCACATGAATGCGACTAGCACGTTTCTTTTTCGTTGCATAAGAATGATATGTAGTATGGGATGCATAACATTTTCATGCGTATGCCACTCATAACATGCATTATGGCCTTTTTTTTAGAATGCATAGCACAATCATGCATATCATAACATTGCATAAGCACAACGTGCCACGCTAAAGATTTGCAGGATGACATATGTACACACATGGTTTTAAATCAGAAAAAGAATATAAATTCATGCATTCCCGATCTAGGCACAAGAGTTAGTTGATGGTGGTTAACCATCCTAGGTTAAGCATAGCATCACTTTTGTAAAAATAAAATAAAATCCCAGAGCAAGTATAGCAGTTAAAAGTTCATATTTATGTATGTATTGTCTGTACTGGTAGTTTGTTCTAACTATTGTACTAGGTTCCGACCTCAGTTTTTATGGTTTTAGGATGGCGAGACGTCCTTCGACTAGGTCGACTCCCCTGTCTGAGGGCGAGTCTTTAGGAGCGCAGAGTAATGCGGTGATCGAGAGCCTGCGGCAGAGCAACGATTCCTTGACCAGGCAGTTGGTGGAGATGTAGGCCCAGATACAGTCTCTGGTGGCAGTTGTGGCAGGACAAACTCAGGGAGTGCAAGACCCTGCAGGGGGGTTAGCTGCTCCTCCCCCTCCTGCTCCCCTGAGACCTCCAGTGGTGGTGCCGGCAGAGATGAACTTTATCTTACAGTTTCAGAGACTTAGCCCTCCTACATATGATGGGAAGGAATATTTCATGGTCATAGATGATTGGATGATCTCCATGTAGGAGATGTTCTCGTACTCCGGTATTGCAGATGATTAGAGAGTGATGATAGCCGCCTATCAGCTAAAGGGTTTGGCTAAGAGCTGGTGTCTTAGGGAAAAGGAGAGCTTGGTGGCTGGTTGCTCTTGGGGATTATTCAAGGAGATGCTGTTGAGGAAGTTCTTGCCTTCGGTCGAGCGTGACCGACTAATGAACGACTTCCTCCACCTGAAGCAGAGGAAACTCACGGTCAGTGAGTACGAGATAGAGTTCAGCAAGTTGAGCCAGTTTGCCCCTGGGTTGGTAAGTATTGAAGCTGATCGAGTCAAGCGTTCCTTGTTGGCTTGAGGAGCGAGGTTCAACAGTTGGCAAGTGCATATGGATCAGAGACTTATGCAGGGGTAGTGGAGGCTGCTATGAAAGTGGAGGTAATTGAGACCGCAAAGAACAGAGGCCAGCAAATGAGGAAGGACAAGAGGAAATCTACTGAAGAGAAGAACCCCCAGGTACCGGGTGCTGCTTTGGGAAAGAAGAGCAAGGTAGTGTGTAGCTTCTGTGGCCGGTCAGGCCACCCTATTGAGAGGTGTTTCAAGAAGGCGAGAGCTCAGAAGAAGGAGCAAGTTCATGCAATTCAAGGTGCTCCTAGGAGGGATGCTTCCTGTTCTGTTTGCAAGCGACCTGGGCATGATGCTGCCCAGTGCTGGTCCAAGGATAAAGTCTGCTATCAGTGTGGCCAGAAGGGCCATATCAAGACAAGGTGTCCTCAAATCCAGCCTATTCTTCAGGCAATTCCACTTCAGGCTTTACTTCCGCCTCAGCGTGTGGACAAGGGCAAAGGAAAGCTGAACGTGATCTCTTCCGAGGAGGCTCAAACTTCAACTCAGGTCATCTCAGGTTAGTTTTTTTCCTAGCCTGAAAGTTCTATTTATTAGAATGGTTATAGTTTTGGTTTTGGTAGCTGCTTAGTTGCTTATATACTCCTATAGGGAAATTTAAGGTGAAAAACCGCTGGGCGCGTGTTTTGTTCGACTCCGGCGCTACCCACTCATTTGTGGCTAGAACTTTTGTAGATCGTTATCGGTTGATTCTAGATCAAGTTCGTGATACCTTCCGCGTCATGTTCCCTTCTGGTGAATCTGTGTTATCAGATTTGGGCATTCTGGATTGCCTGTTTTGTTGGGGGACTTTCTTGCGAAGGCAGACTTGAAGATGATTGATCTGGAGGACTTCGATGTTATTCTGGGAATGTACTGGTTGTCTAAGTACGATGCGGTTATTCAGTGCAAAGGGAAACACTTGGACTTCATCAAGGACAACAGTCAGCCTGGAATTGTGTATGCTGATCCATGCCAGGATTCCCCTGTCATTTCTGCAGTATGTGCTCAGAAGTTGTTTCATTCTGATTGTTTTGCTTGTTTAGTCTCAGTGGTTGGGACTGCTGTTAGTGTACTGCGCTTGGAGGAGATTCTTGTTGTACGTGGTTTCTCTGATGTTTTTCCTGATGACCTTCCTGGTCTCCCCCCGAGCGGATGTTGAGTTTGTGATTGATTTGGAACCGGATACACGTCCTATTGCTAAGGCGATGCATTGGATGGCCCCTCGTGAGTTGGAGGAGTTGCTAGTCTAGTTGGACGAGTTGTTGGTAAAAGGCTTTATCAGGCCGAGTTCGTCGCCATTGGGTGCTCCTGTTCTATTTGTGAAGAAGAATGATAGGTCAATGAGGATGTGCATCGAATATAGGGAGCTGAACAAAGTCACCATTAAGAACAGGTACCCTCTGCCGAGGATCAATGACTTATTTGATCAGTTGCGTGGTAGCACGGTGTTTTCCAAGATCGATCTTCGTTATGGCTATCATCAGCTCAGGATCCGTGATGCAGATATTCCACGGACTACGTTTAGATCAAGGCATGGACACTTCAAGTTTCTAGTGATGTCGTTTGGTTTGACCAACACACCATTAGCTTTCATGGATATGATGAACCGGGTGTTTAAGGATTTTCTACACAAGTTGGTTGTCGTAATCATCGATGTGTTGATCTACTCTCGCAGTGCTGAGGAGCATAAGCAGCATCTGCGCTTGGTTCTATCGGAGTTGAGGAACCACAAGTTATTCGCCAAGCTGAGCAAGTGCGAATTTTGGTTGCCTCAGGTCTCATTTCTGGGCCACGTGGTGAATAAGGATGGGATCTCGGTCGACCTGGAAAAGATCGCAGCAGTGATGGATTGGAGCAGGCCGGGTACGCCCAAGGAGATTAGAAGCTTCCTAGGGTTGGCCGGCTACTACAGGAGGTTCATGGAGGGTTTCTCTACCCTGGCTGCACCTTTGACCAGGTTGACTCAGAAGAACATGGCCTTTCTTTGGAGCGAGAAGTGCGAAGAAGCCTTCCTGGAACTAAAGAACAGATTGTGCACTGCTCCTGTTCTGACCCTACCAACTGACAACATGGAGTATGATGTGTACGTGGATGCTTCACATGTTGGTCTGGGTTACGTGTTGATGCAGGCTGGAAAAGTGATTGCGTATGGGTCAAGGCAACTAAAGACTCATGGGAGAAATTACCCTACGTATGACCTTGAGTTTGCAGCGGTGATTTATGCGCTAAAGCTGTGGAGGCATCTACTTTATGGCGCTCAGTGCAAGATATTCACATATCATAAAAGTCTAAAGTACGTGTTCACTCAGAAGGAGTTGAATCTGCACCAACGGCGGTGGCTAGAGTATGTGGCCAATTATGATGTGGAGATACAGTATCATCCGGGCAAGGCCAATGTGGTAGCCGACGCCCTGAGCCGAAAGACGGGGAAGATCTTTAATCTAACCGCAGATCGTTTAGTGGAAGAGTTCCTACTGATGGATATCTCCGTGGGACGCTGTGACGTGTAGAGCAGTTTGGCAGTGGCAGAGCCGTTTTGGATTTCACTTACCAGGTTGCACCAAAAGGATGATCCGGATCTTCTACACTTATACCTCAGGACTGAGAGAGGGGAGTTGCCGGATTTTTCTATCGATGATGCGGGTACTTTGAAGTACCACGACAGGTTTTGCATCCCCGCTGTTGGGGACATCAGGGTTATGATATGCAGAGAGGCTCATGGATCCAGTATTGCCTACCATCCAGGATCTACAAAAATGTACCATGAATTGAAGCAAATTGCCTGGTGGTATGGGATGAAGGGTGATATAGCCCGATTTGTTGCTGAGTGCCACACTTGCAAGCGTGTGAAGGCCGATCATGGAAGGCCTGGTGACAAGTTGACTCCATTGGAGATCCCGACTTGGAAGTGGGAGAGTATTTTTATGGACTTCATTACGGGCATACCGAGATCTCCAAGGGGATTTGATTCAGTTTGGGTGATTGTGGACTGATTGACGAAGTGTGCGCACTTCGTACCTTATAAGATAGATTACCCGATGAAGAAGATAACAGAGCTGTACTTGAGCGAGGTCATCAGATTACACGGTGTGCCAGTTAGAATCATTTCGAATCGAGACTCCCGTTTTACATCTCGCTTCTGGAGGAGTCTGCAGGAGGGTTTGGGTACAGATTTGAGGTATTCTACAACTTACCACCCGCAGACCAATGGTCAGACTGAGCAAGTGAACTAGATAGTCGAGGATATGATCAGAGGCTACATCTTGGACCGCGGTGGAGCGTGGGATCAGCGTTTGGGGCTTATGGAGTTTGCATACAATAACAGTTACCAGGAGAGCTTGCAAATGGCTCCGTTTGAAGCTTTGTATGGGAGGCACTGCAGAACTCCCTTATTTTGGACCGAGGTCAGTGAGAGGCCTGTGCTGGGTTCGGATGCGCTCGAGGAAATGGAAGTCGCAGTGAAGCTTATTCGAGAAAAGCTTCGTATATCTCAGGAGAGATATGAGAAGAACGCCAACCAGCGTAGGTCTGACTTGGAGTTTTCTGTAGGGGACCTTGTGTTTCTTAAGGTTTCCCCGATGGTTGGTGTTAAGAGGTTCGGTAAGAACTGGAAATTGGATCCGAGGTATGTGGGCCCGTTTAAGATTGTGGAGCGGATTGACATGTCAACATATAGGCTGGATTTGCCGGCAAACTTCCCAGATGTTCATAATGTATTTCATGTAAGCCAATTACGGAAGTGTGTGCGAAGCAGTGGGCAAGTCTTGGATCTTGTGCCCCAGTTGGAGCCTAATCTTTCATATGTTGAGGTGCCGGTCCGCATCTTGGATACTCAAGATCGGGTGCTGCGGACAAAGTCTATCCCGATGGTGAAGGTTCTATGGAAGAATCAGGATTTGGAAAGCGCAACTTGGGAGCTGGAGTCGGCTATGAGGGAGGCTCACCCTCATCTGTTCCCTTGATTTGATTGGTACGTTTTCTTTCTAGTAGCTCTTGTTTTGTTACTTTCCTTCTATAGTAGAAGTTGTGTACGTAAAATTTTGGGACGAAACTTTCTTTTAGGGGGAGTGACTGTAACGCCCCCGATTTTTCTGTAATTATTTAATTCTCGTTTGACATTACGTTAATGCGTTTCCGGCTTGTGCCGTTTGTTACAGCGTGGTCTTAGCTCTTTAGGTTCCTTGTGTGGTTGTTGGTAGCCTATTTGGCAAGATTCCCTAGCAAGCCGGGTCTGTTTTGGTGACCGGTGAGACCTCTCGGGGGATGCTTTTGTTTTGGCTTCGGGTGGTGATAACCCAAGTTTTGTTCGTCGAAAGTTGATTTCGACTTCGCCGTTGCGTTCGTAGCATGGGTATTTAGCTACGGTGCAAATTTCGTCGAATTCCGAGGATGTTTGGGTTTCGCGTCGTTTTGTATTTTATTTATATTAATGCGATTTTATATATTATATATAGATATTTTGTTTAGATAGTAGCAGTTATGGTGAATAGGTGGCTGGCAGCATTTGGATTGGCTAAGAATAGAAAATATTTGGGATTTAGCTGCTATCTATTTATAGCCTTAATTAGGAAAGCGACTGTTGATGATTCTTTGTCTTTCTCGGAATACAACCACCGTCCCTGTGCAAGAGAGGAAAACCGGTGGGCTGCCCTTGCCTTCCACCGCCGATTCCCGGAGTTTTAGCGGGCGGAATTCGATTTCGAAGGCGGATTTGGATTGCTCTCGCCTAGACCTACACTCCGGCGAAATTTTCGTCTTGTACTGTGCTGCTGGTGTCGAGTGAGAGGAAGGGGCCGACCAAGCTTCACTGGAATTTGAGGCAAGTGGTGCTCCTACCCTTGCCAAGCTTTTTCCCCTTTCTTTATTTTTAATTGCTGTTATCATACTTTTGTCCCGAGATCATTCAATTTTACTCTGGTTTCCCGTCAAAATCATCGGACCTTGTATAATGAATGCACCTTTGCGTTTTTTTCTTTCTTTCTCAAGTTCTGAACCTCCAGGATTTTTGCCGGGCCGCTGTAGCCTTGACCTTTATCAGATTGTCACCTATAAAACTCGGATTGGGTAGCATTTAGCCTTCTTCTTATTCCTTCCTTGCTGTTAAGTTTGTCCAGTTCGGGTGCTGGGGTAGTGCAGATGAGTGCTGGAATTGACCCTCATGTTGGGAGTCATTGCCCAGTAAGTTGGGAAGCATTAGATTTTCATGTTTGCAGCAGTTCTGTGGGTAGTGTTGACAGCGTTAAGTGCACTCAATGCTGGCAGATCGTCGAAGACCGTCGATCTGAGTTCGACGGAAATCATCGAACTGAGATCGACGATCTCCGGCTGCCAGATTGATGAAGTTCGTCGATCTGAGTTCGACGAAAATCGTCGAACTGAGATCGACAATCTCCGGTTGCCTTAGATTGACGAAGATTGTCGATCTGAGTTCGACGAAAATTATCGAACTGAGATCGACGATCTCTGGTTGCCTTAGATCGACGAAGATCGTCGATCTGAGTTCGACGAAAATCGTCAAACTGAGATCGACGATCTCCGGTTGCCTGTGATCGACGAAGATCGTCGATCTGAGTTCGACGAAAATCGTCGAACAGAGATCGACGATCTCCATTTCCCTGTGATCAGAGTTCGACAAAATCGTCGAACTGAGCTCGACGATTCCTGTAAGCTGTGTTCGACGATTTTTCCATCTGTCTTCCCTTATTTTCCCGAGTGAATCCCGTTGGGTTTGGGGTTGTTTGTCAGCTATTTTCTGAACGCCGAATCGTGGGTTATGACAGGTAGTGGTATTTTGACACTCTAAAGGAGTGTGATGGTTTTGTGTGCGAGCCGTGGCCGCCACCTTTTAATTCCAGGTACGAGCTGGGTATTGTCGTGGACGCCACCTTTTAATCCCAGGTACGGGCTGGGTATGTGGTGGCCTTATGCTGATGCAGTGAATTTTTTAGTTGGAACTGTTTGATTGGGGGACTGTTTTTGGTCACCAACTCAGGTCCATGTTGTTTTTTTTACTACTGCCATTACTCACAAGCTAGGATTGTTAGATGTTTTCTTCCTTTATAGATTGCAACATGTTGTTGGTATACTTTTGCCTTGTAGCCTCTACAGGATTTGAGCAGGGCTTGTTGTTGTTTCCTTATACTTGGTGTACTTTGGCTTACTTTGGACAGCCTTTGTTTTTACTGTCATGTTTACTTACTCTCCTTGGTTCCATTTTGATATAATGCTCTTATTCAGATTTTCTTATTTTACTTGCTGAGGTATTCTTTTCTTCTCTGAATGCCTCAGGTTCTGATTAGTAGCCGAGTAGGCGACTAATTTTGCTGTGCTGTTGCTGATGATCTCTTGTACTGTAGAGATCAGTTTCTTGGTCTTGTGAGGTAGTTTTCTGTTTTTCTTACAGACATACATGCTCTCCAGTGGGTTCGTGTCAGGTTGTTGACGCCCGCTGGTGGTTTTTGCTTATAATACTAGATATGTTTCTTTTACTGCTACCTTTATGGAGATAGTCTATTTGCTCTTGAGAAGATTTATGCTAGGTTGCTAGTTACTTTTAAACCTAAAAATACTATTATAAGTATATCTCATGATCAGCATGTTTATAAAACTCATACACTACTTTCCAAGCAACGTAAAAAGGATCATTTTCTTACTTATAATATAAAATAAATCTAGAGTCTTGCATAGTATAAGTTGACCTCGGGGGTCACTTATGCACTCTCATAGGATGTCAAATATAAATAAAGTATTTTTCGCTGCGTATAAGTATAGTTTTTAAACTGTGGACTAGATGATCCACTGAGCCGAGGGATACGGCCTTTAAAAATATAACTGATTTTTCTAATCTTTAAACTTATGAATTTTCATAGTTTAGATAGATGGTGTTCGCCTGAGCGTCGACAGTTATCCCCTGCTCGACGTGGCATCACAACGCGTGTTTTCTCATACTCTGATACTTATTAAAATTTGGAGAAAATGCGGGTTGTGACATGGTTGGCTAACAGCCTCTCGGAAGAGTGCCTCCCCATCATCCGCTATGATGAAACGATCAAGGATGCTTGGCTTCATCGTGCCGCTCTCTACTCTAAGGGGGCTCAGACGTCTCGCATATATACTCTCTATGCAGACATCTTTGCCCATCCCTCCATGCCTCCTGCTACTGCTATCAACAAGTTCAGGCTCTTGGAGACGAAATTCTTTAGAACTGTCCTTTCTCTGCCGATCTTGCTGAATAACACAAGCACTTCCAGGAGCTTCTGGTGGTGTGTTATCTTCTATGACTCCCTGAGTCTTATGACATGATCCGTCAATGAATCCTTGGCGAGACGGATTCTCCCACCTTGGATGCCACTATTGCCTGCATCGCCAAGGTTACCTCTTTGCTACAATGTCTGTTGTTGTCCTCCCCTCCTCAACCGGAACAATATGCTCACCAGACTCAGCGGAGTGGCTCTGGTGGCCGCTACCACCAATCCGGCGAGCGTGGTCCTTCTCGTTTTCTTTGCTCTCACTATGGCCGCACCGACCATACAATTGATTGCTGCTGGATGAAACATCCTCATCTTAGACCCACTGGTGATGCTTCCACCTCCTCTTCGAAGCAGTCTGCCTCGGTGGTCACGTCTTCATGTAGTTCCCACGTCGCTACTTAAGGTAAATGGCCGATCGACTCTAGTGCTACCAATCATATGACATGCAATCCTCAGTGTTTTTCTCTCCTAGAAAAGTATGATCGGTTGCCCCGGTCTTTATTGCTGACGACTCTCCCTCACCGGTCAATGGAACGGGAGTGGTTCAAGTCACTTCATCTCTTTGCTTGGCAGATACCCTCTACGTGCCCAAGTTCACTTGCAATTTATTATTAGTTACTTCTCTGTGCAAGCAACTACAATGTTCCATCACATTCACTCATACCACTTGTTCTTTTTAGGATTCGGGCTCCCAATGGACGATTGCAACTAGTACTGAGAGTGGCGGCCTCTACTTCCTTGACAATTTTTCCGCTTTGTCGCCTTCTCCTCCTGTTCTACTGATCTTCACCAGTGGCACCTTCATCTTGGTCATGCTCCTCCATTACTTCTTTGGCAACTTCTGCCCCACCTTCCTCTGCAGAGTCCTCCTCTCAACTATGACGCATGTCAGCTTGTCAAGTATCACCGCTCCTCCTTCCCACCGAAGCAAGGTCATGGATCTTCCCGACTGTTTGATCTCGTTCACCATGATATCTGGGGTCCTTCTCCTTCCCTCACCATAGGTCGGGGTAGTTCTTATTTTGTAACTTTTATTGACGATTTCTCTCGCTGTACGTGGCTGTATCTCTTAAAAGATCGCTCTGAATTATTCAATGTATGGACATCTTTTATTTTATGATTAAGAATCAATTTGATGTCTCTGTCAAAATCTTCCGCTCTGATAATACAAAGGAATACCATAATAATGATTTTCTTCTTTCTGTATGGAACATGGTATTGTTCATCAAACTAATTGTGTCTATACCTCACAGCAAAATGGCGTGGCAGAACGCAAAAACAGTCACCTCCTCGATGTTGCACGCACTTTGCTGACACAAATGCAGGTTCCTTGCTCCTATTGGGGTTATACTGTTCTCATCTCTTGCTCTCTGATCAATCGTATTCCCTCCATGGTTCTCCATGGCAAAACCCCATTCTCCATTCTCTATCCGGGCAAGGATCTATTTCCTCTCCCTCTATATGTCTTTGGGTGCACAACCTTTGTTCACTCTCCCTCAACCACACGTGACAAACTCTCACCACGGGCCACCAAATGTGTCTTTCTAGGGTACTTTACGACTCAGAAAGGTTATTGTTATTTTGAACCGGTTTCTCGCAAGCAGTTCGTCTCTACGGACGTAACCTTTTTTGAAAATGCATCCTACTTCTCTCATGACTCCTCTTCTCTTCCCGACGTTCCTTATTCTCATACCATCCCCTCTATCCCATCTACACCTGGCGAGATTTCTCCACCTCCGCCATCTCCACCATCTCCTCCACTGTGTCAACCTACCGAGATATCTCCCTCCTCTCCGCAGCCATCTCTCTACTCCCGAGCCAGCTCTCTTCGCCACAGATGCTCCAGAAACTGAGGAACACGACGACCTGGATCTTCTCATTGCTCTTCGTAAAGGGGTGCAAATATATACCTAGCACTCTCTAGCTATTGTTATTTCCTATGCTCGTCTTACTATGTCTTGCAGGACTTTTGCATTGGCAATCTCTGCCACTGCCACTCCCCACACCTACCAAGAAGCCCTTGCTATTCTGTATAGAAAGGCCGCCATGGATGATGAAATTGCTACCCTTACTGAGTGGGGTAAATATACCCTCGTTCCTCCACCATTGGGCACCAATGTTGTTGGCTGTCGGTGGGTCTTTGTTGTGAAGTTTCATCCAGACGGTAGTGTGAATCATTATAAGGCACGCTTTGTCGCCAAAGGCTTCACTCAGACTTATGGTATTGATTATTTTGACACCTTCTCTCTCGTTGCTCGTCTCAGCACTATTCGGGTTCTCCTCTCTATGGCTATCAACAGGTATTGACCAATTTCCCAACTGGATGTCAAAAATGCCTTTCTCTATGGTGATCTTCAGGAAGATGTCTATATGGAGCAACCTCCTGAGTATGTTGCTCAGAGGGAGACATAGGTATGCAGGTTGAAGAAGGACATCTATGGCCTAAAGCAGTGCCCTCGGGCTTGGTTTGACAAGTTTAGTAGCATTGTGGCGGTCATGGGTTTTACCAGGAGTTCAGTCGATCACTCATTGTTGGTTCGCAAAACCACCCCAGGTCTGGTGGTTCTTGTCATATATGTGGATGATATCCTTCTCACTGGAGATGTCCAGGCTAGGATAACCTTGAGGAAGAAACATCTCCGCCAACACTTTGTCACGAAGGATATGGGTTCCCCAAGATACTTTTTGGGGATAGAAATCTCTCGAAAGGCCAACTTCTTGGTCCTCTCTCAACGGAAGTATGCTCTTGATCTTCTTAAAGAGACAGGGTTGAATGGATCTAAACCTGCCTGATGCCCCATGGCTATTGGAGAAAATAAAACTTGGACAGATGACTCGCCTCCTCTATCTGATATTACGAGGTACATGAGTTTGGTCGGCAAACTCATTTATCTCACGGTAACCAGACCCGACATCTCCTATGTTGTAGGCAAGGTTAGCCAGTTCATGCAAGCTCCTAGGGAGTGCCATCTGCAGTCTGCCCTATGGATATTGGAATATATGAAAGCGGCACCAGGTAAAGGAATACTGTTTCAAAAGAATGGTCACTTGAAGGTTGAAGCATACCTGGATTCTAGTTATTCTGATGATAAAGAAGATCGTAAGTCCACATCGGGCTTTTGTATGTTTGTGGGGGGAAACCTTGTGAGCTGGAAGAGTGAGAAATAGCCTGCCGTCTCCAGGTCAAGTGCTGGAGCGGAGTATCAAAGTATGACATCGACTACATGTGAATTAAAGTGATTGCGGGCTCTCATGCTTGACTTAGGAGAGGTCTACAACCATCCTCTACCTATATTTTGTGACAACAAGGCCACTATATATATCTCTAAAAATCCGATCTTCCATGAGACGACAAAGCACATTGAAGTTTACTGCCATTTTATTCGGGAAGAGATTTTGAAGAAGCAGATCTGTACTCCCTTCGTTACCTCCGATAATGAGCTAGCAGATATCTTCACCAAGCCTATGCTGCTTCCTTTTTCCACATTTGCAACAAGCTGGGCATGATTGATATATATGCTCCAGCTTGAGTCCGGGCAGTCTGGCGGTCTGCCCCTGGAGGCTTGCAGACTGGGCGGTCTGGCAGTCTGCCTCTAGCAACTTAGAGACCGCGCGGTCTGGCATTTTCTCTCCAGCGTTTTGGTAGGCGGTTGGTGCTGATTGGTGACCGAGCGGTCTGTCGGCTTGTCTCTGACGACTTGAAGATAGTGTCGGGTTGTCTTCTACACGTTGTAGTTGTCATGCAGTTAGTCTAACCGCATGGCTTATGCGGCTTGTATAAATGTTTGTTCATGTAATTATTAGTCCCACATTGCTTATCTGTAATCTCTCCTCTCTCCTCCATTCTATAAAAAGGGAAGCTATACCTTTGTAATACACACAATTTTTGGATAATAAAATTCTGTTTGTCCAAATTTTTGGTCTCTTTTTTCTTGTTCGCACACTGAAGGAGTACACTTCTTTCCTCAAGGATGAGTGCCATATTAGGAGGTCAAGTGGCCAAGGGGTCATCTTGACAAGCACTAGGAGAGGAAATATCTATTGTATAAATTTTGATTGTGGAAGTAAGTACTCTCCCATATGCCTAGTTAAAGATGAGAAAGCCTCATATTGTGTTCAATGACACAAGAGGCTGGCTCATCTGAACTACAAGACCATAGCAAACTCTTTAGTGAAGACTTAGTCAGAAATGACCCCAACTTGAAATGCACTAAGCAGAGCATCTGCTCTACATGCCAAAAGGACAAACAAACCAAGACCTCCTTCAAGAGCATTGGGGAAAAGGACTCAGTGAGGTGCTTATACCTCCTGCATATGGACTTATTTGTTCCTATGCCAGTTTAAAGTATAGGTAGGAATGTCTACACCCTTGTGGTTGTTGAAGACTTTTGTCAAGCAGATACAAAATGAACTAGATAGTACTGTGGACAAAATCAAAAGTGACCATGGGACTGAATTTCAGTCTGCTAGCATGATAACATTCTGTGAAGAGCAAGGGATTCACCAGGAATTCTCTTCTCCTAAAACACCCCAGCAAAATGGAATTACTGAGAGGAAAAAATAGAACCATCATAGAGGCTGGTAGAACCTTGTTCAGTGACACATCTCTCCCAGAATATTTTTGGGCTGAGGCAGTTAACACTGCATTTTATGTCCTTAACAGAGCTTCTATCACCAAAAGCCACAAGAAGACTCCCTATGAGATCTTGAAAGGTAGAAAGCCAAACTTGTCCTACTTCAAGATTTTTATGTCCTGAATAATGGAAAGTTTTATATAACTCAGTTTGCTGCCAAGTCCCATGAAGGGATCTTTATTGGGTACAACAACAATAGTATGTCATATAGGATCGACAACTTGACAAGTTAAGTTGTAGAAGATTCAGTTCATGTTATTTTTGATGAATCCAACATGATTAACTGTGGGCTGCCTAGCTCCTCTTCGAGTTCTGCAGGCATAGAACAAGTGATAGACAAGCTTACCATCAAGGAAGATGCTCCAGCAGTCCAAGATAAGGGAAAAGTTGTGTGCTATCTAGAGGGAGCTCAAGACTCACAAGTTGAGGATGAAGAACATCCAGCTGAAGGTAATGAAGAGAAGCTAGCTGAAGTTAGATTGCCTCTAGCTATAAGGCATCTAAGGGATCATCCAGCACACTAAATCATTGGTGAGGCAAGCCAAGGATTACTAACCAGGAGTAAGAGTATAAACACATCACTCTACTCGAGTATCCTCTCACAAGTAGAGCCCAAGAAGTTTGAAGAGGTAATCAAAGACCAATTCTAGATTGGAGCAATGCAGGAAGAACTAAACCAGTTTAAGATATATAGAGTCTAAAAGCTGGTTCTCAGACCTAAGGGACATAATGTCATAGGAACTAAGTGGATCTATAAGAACAAGTTAGATGAGAATGACATTATTGTCAAGAACAAGGCTAGACTGGTGGCTAAAGGATATAGGAAAGACGAAGGAATAGATTTTGACCAGACATTTACCCAGTAGCCAGATTAGATGTAATAAGTCTCTTACTTGCATTTGATACCTATCAAGGATTCAAAGTCTACCAGATGGATGTAAAGTCTGCCTTCCTGAATAAGGACTTAAAGGAGGAAGTATATATAGAACAACCATCAGGTTTTTTTGACTCTAACTTTCCTAATTATGTTTATAGGCATAAAAAAGTTTCATATGGGTTGAGACAAGCCCCTAGAGCATGGTTTGAGACCTTGTCCAGTTTCCTCATTGAGAACAAATTCTCAAGTGGGAAAATAGACAAGACCTTATTCCTAAGGGAATCTAAGGGTAAGATCATCCTAGTCCAGATATATGTCGATGACATTATCTTTGGATCTACTAATGAAAACCTATGTAGGAAGTTTGCTAAACTTATACAAGGGAAGTTTGAGATGAGTAGTATGAGTGAGCTCAAGTTCTTCTTGGGACTCCAAGTAAGACAGACTGATGATGTCTTGTCCATATCCCAGTCCAAGTTCACCAGGGAGTTAATTAAGAAATATGGAATGGAGAATGCCTCCACCATGAAAACTCCCATGAGGACAAGTATGCCTTTAAACAAAGATGAAGCAGGGTAACCTGTTGATGAAACTTTATATAGAGGGATAATTGTCTCCCTTCTATACCTCATAGGCAGTAGGCCTGATATCAGGTACACTACATGTGTCTGTATTAGGTATCAGGCTTGACCTAAAGAATCTCACTACTATGCTATAAAGAGGATCTTGAGATATCTTAAGGGCACACCTGATCTTGGTCTATGGTACCATAGAAATAGAGATTTTGAACTAATGGGCTATTCCGATATAGATTTTGCAGGATGCAAAGAGGACAAGAAAAGCAAATAGGATGCATACTCGACGCTTATGCTAATGTTTGATTTTGGCTAAGTCCACAGACGGCTGACGTCAGCATGAGTCATCAAAAGTCTACAAAGTCAATGTAATTCAAAATCATTGTGGGAAAGATGGAGTAAGCCATTGATGGCACTGGCGACCAACTTTTGTCGTCTTCTGCAAATGGAAGGTGGCAAATTGGAAATTAAGGTTGGGCCCCTCAGCGCAAAAAGTCGTTGATCGACGAGCAATAAAAGGGAAAGTTGTAGTACCCAACCGTTTTGCCTGGGTCGGGCCGGAGGGGTACTACTGGCCCAAGATGTCCACCCAGTGCTCCTTAGGGGAAACGATCCAGCGAATCATTTTGGCCGACCAGCGGAGGAAAACCCGATGGGGAATAATATAATGGCCGGTCACCCGTGGTACCCATCTCCCTGTCATCTTGAGTAGTCGACCTTCCCACAACGGTACGAACGGTCTGCGGGAGGGACTGACCCGCCACTATTTCACAACAAGCAATTTACAACAATCAAACAAATGACAATCATAATACACACCGGGTCTACGTCGGCCTGCCCTACTAGGCTTAAACTTCGGGCGGCGGCGCTCAGCTCTACTTTCGTCAAGGAGCGTGGGAGGGCATTATTTGGAGCTAGACCTGGAGGACTACTTCAACTCCCCAACTAAGGCTCAACTTTAACAACGATTGCTCGTTAGAGCAGGATCCGAGATTATAATAGTAAATTGCAATGAGGACAAGTGCGGTGATTATGCTGCTTATTTAAAGTGCTGGAATGAAATGTGACCAGTTCGATACTGGAGTAGTACTGAATAGAAAGTACTAAGATAAGCTTGACCAGTACGTGACTGGAATTGTACTGAATTGAAAGTACTAAAATAAGCCTGACCAGTACGAGACTAGAGATGTACTGAATTGAAAGTACTAAAATAAGTTTGACCAGTATGAAACTGAAGTAGTACTGAAATGAAAGTACTAAAATAAGCTTGACCAGTACGAGACTGGGGTACTATTGAAATGAAAGTACTAAAATAAGCTTGACCAGTACGAGACTGGAGATGTACTGAAATGAAAGTACTAAAATAAGCTTGACTAGTACAAGACAGGAGATGTGCTGAATTGAAAGTACTAAAATAATCTTGACCAGTACGAAACTGGAGATGTACTAAATTACTCATTTGATTATAAAGGGGGTGGTCGCGCTCTAATTTCCACCTTCGAGGAAAAATGAGCGGAATACGTTCCGAGCGCGACCCTAGGCTTCCAATTTTTAGGAAAAATATCAAAACCTATCCTAATGACTCCAAATTTTGATACAACCCTTAGAAGAGAATAAAATGAGTCTAGTAATTTTTTTATAATTTTACAAAGTATTTTGGGCTTTTAATTTAGCAAAACAAATTTTATTTTGGCTTTTAAAAATACTAAATCAACTCCAACAATTCTAAAAAGGTTTATGGAGGAAGTCCTCATCATGGGGAAAATGTTTCATGTTGGTCACTTTTCCCTTAGGGGCCTAGGTTTGGCCTAGAAATTTCTACAAATTTCTAATAAGAAATGGTCTGCAATTAGCAGATCAAGAAGATCCTGCGGTTGAGATCGAGCAGCACAGCGCAATAGGCCAGCGTTTCCCCACAACAGATCGACGACAGATCCACTGTGGGGGCACATAAGAGGAGGTGTGGGGGGGGGGGGGGGGGGTGCGTGGATTAATGAAATCAGGGCCATCCGATCTCATCTTGAGATCGATTGGTCACTGTGCTTCCCGGCGGTGTGGAGGGTGACCCTCTGGGCGGTGGTCCGGCGGCCTGGTGCCACCGGCCGTTGTTGAAAAACCCAACCCGAGAGCGTAGGGTGGCGGGGGGCTCTGCTCCCGGCGCTACCGCGCCACCGCCACTTCTCGGTTGTTGGCCGCCTACCGCTCCACCACCGGCCCTTGTGCCGGGGGTCAGGATTCTCGTCGGAGGTGGCCCGGTAGCCTTATGCCGTCGGCCGCCGCCACAAGCTCTAAACAGAGCTTTAATCAGTTTTGCGGGTGCCGCCGGAGCCGCATTTTCCGGCGACACCGCCGCTCTCCGCCGTTGGGGGTCACTGCCCCCAGTGTTCTAGCACTCCCCCAGCACCACCACCAGCACTGGGGGAGGGGCTTTCCTCCTTGGGAACCACCCAGCCTGGAACATGGCTCAGGTGGTGCCGGCGGCGCTCCGGCCGCCGGGAGGCGCATGCACGAGGTCTACAAAAAGGAAGGGGGAGGGAGAGAGTATCCACCTAAGTTTGGTGGACTCGGGAGGGGCCGGCCTGGTCGGCCATGCCAAAGGCAGCGGTGGTGGAGGGGGAGTGAAAGAATTGGTTTCAAGATCACCTAAACACTTAGAGGGGGGGGGTGAATAGGTGCAATTCCTTTTTACTCTACGACAGAATAGTAATTCAGATAATCAAATAGAATCAATCAGATCTACAACTACCACATCACAGAAATCACAAAATCATACATAATCATAGATGACACACAGATTTATAGTAGTTCCCCAAATGATGGGTACATCCACGTTCCCCCTTCTCCTATCTAGCAGTGTGCTAGATTCAGCCTAACGTCTTCCTTCCTTCTCAGATCAACAGATCTTACAGCTCAGAACCCGGTCAAGGTTCCTACAACTCGGAGTGAGTCCACACTCCTACAACTCAGGAAATTAAGCCCTACCTCAGCCTACACACAGGCCTACAACTTAGAGAATCAAATCTCCTACCTCAGGCACACAGCCCTACCTCAGCCTTCCCAAGGCCTACAACTCAGAGATGAAAATCTCCTACCTCAGGCACTCAGCCCTACCTCAGCCTTTATAAACTAGGCTTACAACTCAGATCAATAATGATCTTACAGAACAAAAATATAAAATATGTTTTATCTTCCACCCAAGTTGAGAGAGAATGGGTAGAAAATTTTCTTGATCAGTTCTTAAAGAATCTGATTACCCAGAAATCAACCTGTCTTTGGCTTTCTTTAAAGCTTCTTGAATTTGAACACAATAAGGTTGAATTTCTTGAACATGATCTTCAATCAGCTTCCTTCTTAAATCCAGAAATCAATCTGAATTCTTCTTTGCAGATAGTTCAGGATCTGATCTTAAGAGACTAGTTGATGATCGTCTCTTTCTTCACTTGAATTGTTGGAGCTCTCTCTCTCTCTACAAATTCTTCTGAAGAACTTTTGAAATTCTTCACTTAGATTCACTTGAATATCTCTGACTGGATTTTCTTGTGTATGTTGGATCTTCTGTTGTAATTGTGTGTTGAGTACTTCGTCTTTTTTTTCGTCTGTTGTTCGTTGTCCTCAATTGATAGAATTTGTCTTTATATAAACTTCATCCAAGGTTACCGGCTGATCCGGTTGCTAACCAACTTCTGACAGATCTGACAGTTACAGTAGACCTGTTGGTAATGGCAGCTGTCAAGTCTCCAGTCACTTCTTGAAACTTTGTCTCTGTCAACAAAGTGTCGAATCTGAACTTCACATGTGTCGACACAAGTAGACTAAGTGTCGACACAATCCTTGATGGTGTCGACACAGCTCTCATGGTGTCGACACTGCTTCTCGACATAACTTCTGTAAGAATGTGTCGACACAAGTCCTGTGTGTCGACACAGTCACTTCTTGTCTTGGCACAATTAACTTTGAAGAGATTCTGGTGAGTGTATCGACACAAGTCCTGTGTATCGACACAGTTGATGTCGCCTGAACTTTCTGTGTGTCGACACAAGTCCTGTGTATCGACACAGTTGATGTCGACTGAACTTTCTGTGTGTCGACACAAGTCCTGTGTGTCGACACAGTTGATGTCGACTGAACTTTCTGTGTGTCGACACAAGTCCTGTGTGTCGACACAATTTCTTCTGGTGTCGCCGCAGCTTTTCCAAGTGTCGACACAATTGACTCCATGTGTCGTGTTGGAACACCCTATTACTAATTTGGGTCAGGATCACTATGTCTCTAGGAATTTATGTTTTGACCTTCTGTATAGATTATAGGTCAATTAGAATTGAGTCTAAGGGATCAGGAGTCTAGGTTTGGAAAGCTGCCCTGAAGACCCAAGTTTTTCTGGAGACTAAGTCCAAATCGTCGAGCTCAGCACGACGTTTCGTCGAACTCCGGTCGACGATCGTCTAGCTCAACTTTTGACAGATCGTCGATCTCCATTCGACGATCGCTGAGCTCAATCTTCTCAATATCGTCGAACTCCATTCGACGATCGCTGAGCTCAGGTCGACGATTTTGGCTCTGCACTGGATCCTTATCTCTGAGCTCAGTTCGACGATCTTTGAGCTCAGATCGACGATTTTCTGCTGCTTACATCTTTCATTTTCGCTGAGCTCAGCTCGACGATAGCAGAGCTCAGTTCGACGATTTCAGTTGACCTTCAGAATTCTAATTCAAAATCAGATAGAAGTTATTCTGCATTTAAGACAGAAGATCTGCCAGCCGTTTTCATTTACTTCTGGAGCAAGTTTCAAGGGATTTTTCAAGGAACAATTCAGTGGACTTTCCTTCAGAGAAATTATACAATTAAGGCTGTAATTAATTCAGACCAACGGCTATCTTTGACAGAGCAATTTTCTATTCAGACTCAGAGAATAAAAGATAGAATGTTCTTGAATCAAAAAAAGAGAAAAAAGAACAAGAGAATAGAGAAAGACAAGTAGAGGACACCTCTCTATACACAGAGACTCTCTCAATCTTCTGTCAACAAGAATTCAGAAGAACACTCATCAAAAAGAGATCAAGCTTTCAAACATTCTTCAGATCTCTTCAGCTCTCAAGTGTTCAAGGCCAACATCATCTCAAGACTCCAGACACTCAACATTTCAGCTTGCTGAAATCATCCTTTGCTGGAGATCTATCTTTGAAGGCCTATCACCCTCAGCAAAGCTCATCTTCCTGAAGACTTCAAGGACTCAGGGGGAGCTTTGACAACATCACTGAATCCACATAGTCTTCTCAGTTGCTTGAGAAAGAGAAGACTCCCATCACTCTCTCACCCCCATTCTGTAAAGGGTTTTTCAAACTCCCTTCAAAAGTTTGAATCTGGTTTTTGAGCACCTTGTCAAAAGCTCATTGGTGGCAAGACACCTGATCAAAAAATCTGATCTGGTTTTTGAGCACCTTATCAAAAGCTCATTGGTGCCCAGGACACCTGATCAACTCATCCTGCAGTGGATTCCTACCTAGGGTGGTAGAAGAGTGGATGTACCCAAGTTGGGGAACCACTATATTTCCTTGTGTCATCTGGTTATGCATGTTTTCTTTTTGTTTCTGGCCTAGATTTTCTTGTGCTTAATATCTGCATAGCTTAATTTTATTTCTGCTTCCCTGCTTACACTCATTACAACAATTGTTGTAAAGCTTTGCAAAAGTTTTCTTTGTGTTTTCAAAAAGCACCATATACTCTATTCACCCCCCCTTTAGAGTATATCAGATCTAGTTTCCCCTTTCAATTGGTATCAGAGGGAGGTTGGTTAAACATACCATATCTGTTTGGTTGTACAGGCTAACACCTGAACCCCAAGATCCCAAACTAGATCCTTCCTCTATATTTTATTATTAGTTTTAGCTTGC
The DNA here is from genome assembly GCA_039583875.1 of Platanthera guangdongensis. Classification (NCBI taxonomy): domain Eukaryota; kingdom Viridiplantae; phylum Streptophyta; class Magnoliopsida; order Asparagales; family Orchidaceae; genus Platanthera; species Platanthera guangdongensis. Next base: position 82,029,178 of record CM077147.1, on the reverse strand, counting down.
ACAAATCATGGCCCAAAACAAAGATTATGCAAGCACCAGACCTCCAGTGTGCAATCTGTCAAAGTTTGCACTTTGGAAAGCAAGGATTAGATTATACATGAACTCTATTGACGAAGATATTTTTAATTCTGTCTTAACAGTGTGTCCAAGACCTCCAGAGAGTACAAGCACTAATGCTGTTCCACCCCCATCAGGAACAGATGCTGACATCAAAAAGTGGAAAGTAGCTGATGCCAAGGCAATGAACATTCTAGCTCAGACAATGTCAGATGACATTTTTCAGAAGGTAGCTGAATGCAACTCAGCCAAGGAGATCTGGGACAAGCTCTCAGAAATAGTTTCTGGATCAGCTGATGAGAGAAAGGACAGAAGATCTCATCTCATCTCCCAATATGAGAACTTCAAGAAGGGAGAAACAGAGTCAGTGGGAGACATGTACAATAGATTAAGTCTAATTGTCAGTGAACTGAGGACATTAGACAAAGAAATCTCACTGACAGAACTCAATGACAAGATCCTAATGTGCTTCCCCAGCACTTGGGATTCAAGAATCTGGCCAATTAAAGATGCCAGAAGCCTAAATGAGATTACCACTGAAGCCTTGTTGGGTAAGCTCAAATCTTATGAGCTACTCATCAAGAACAGAGAAGAAGAACAAAAGGCTGCTTCTCCAGCCACAAGAAAGGAGAAGACTATTGCATTCAAGGCAGCTGAGGATCTGCCTGAAGAAAAGGCCACAAGCAATGATGAACTTCTCAGCCTGTTGGCCAAAAGATTCTATAAGATGGCCAGAAAGGACTTCAGAAGAAGATCATACAAGGAGCAAGATAAGCCAAGGTATGACAAGTCCACTGGCAATAGCAAAGACATTATTTGCTTTGGTTGCAGGAAACCAGGGCATATGGTTCCTGACTGTCCAGAAAACAAGAACAAGGACAGGAGGGACAGAAAAGAAAGAAGAAAGGAGAAGGACTCCAAAAGGCATGGAAATAACAAACCTTCCACCAGCAAAATAAGCACACAAGGAAAGGATTTGTTGCTGAATCCTGGAGTGAGACTGAAGAGGAGTCACAGGCCTCTTCCAGCTCAAGTGATGATGAGGATGATGCAGAGGAAAAAGAATTCTGCATGATGGCAATCAATGCCTCTCAACACAACTCAGAGGAAGAGGAGTCAGAGTCAGACTCAGAAACTCAACCTGAAGAAGATCAGGTAATCAACTCTTTTGATTTCACTTCAGAAGATTTTAAGCTTGAATTTAAAGCACTATGTTTAGACCTGCTAAAGTCTGAGAAAGAGATCATCTCTCTCAGAAATCAATTGTCTGAACACAATGCTTTAAAATCAGAAAACCTCAAGCTCTCTCAGGAGTTGGAGAACCATAGGGAACAGATAGCTTCACTGAAGAGTGAACTCTCTGAGGCCAAGAAGCTTGAAGAATCTCTCAATGGGAGAAGCATCAAGCTGATGGACATCACAAGCACAGTGAACTCAAGATTCAACAGTACACTGGGCTTGGGTGCCTCATCCAGCCAACCTATTGTTCTAACAACCCCTATCAAGTTTATTTCTGACAAGGGAAAGGGAGTTGTAGAGGTTGCCAGGAAAAATTCTGATCTGCCTCAGAAAACTAAAGTCCAGTACAAATCGTCGAACGGAGATCGACGATCGCCGAATGAAGATCGACGATCGCCGAACGCAGCTCGACGATCTCAGGAGAAATCGTCGAACGCTGATCGACGATCTAAGCCAAGATCGTCGAACGCTGGTCGACGATCTCATATACCTGACCTCAGCCATAGTCGACGACCGTCGAACGGAGCTCGACGATCTGACCCAAGATCGTCGAACTCAGCTCCAAGATCGTCGAACAGAGGTCAGAGCTCTGGAAACTTTTTCAATGGCAAGTCAAAATTGAATCCTGAGGGTTCTTCATCCCAAACATTTAACCCTTATACTGAATGGATTTTACCTCCAAGGAGATATCATCCTGAAGGATATAAGAGTCAGCCAGGGATGTCTTTCATTTCTGAATTTAAAGGTTATCAACCTAGGCCCAAGGTAAACTGGGTCAAAAACAAGTGAATTGCTTAATGTGCAGGTGAAGACCTATCCAACATCTAACCAGCAATGGTATTTGGATAGTGGATGCTCAAAGCACATGACAGGGAACAAGGACAACCTCAATTCCTTTAAAGCCAAGCTTGGACCCAAAGTTATCTTTGGTGACTCCAACTTTGGACAAACTAAAGGATATGGAGCAGTCCAGATTGGTTCTGTAACCTTCAAGAAGGTAGCATATGTGGAAGGACTGAAGCACAACCTAATCAGTATCAGTCAGCTATGTGATGAAGGCTACCAGGTGATCTTCAGCAAAACTCTATGCAAGATCAAGTCAGAGGACAACACCACTGTGTTGACAGGTAAAAGGAAAGGTAACATCTACCTTGTAGATTTTCTTTCAACTTCTATAGATATCTGCTTATTCAATTCAGTTTATAGACCAAATGTTTTATGGCATAAGAGACTAGGACACCTAAACCTTAGAACTATTGCTAGGCTCTCCAAGGACAATCTTGTTAGAGGACTACCTTCTGGCCCCTACAAGAAGGAAGGACTCTGCAAGGCCTGTCAATTAGGCAAGCAAACTAAAAACAGTTTTAAGTCACTTAATAAGAGTGATTCACCTAGGATATTGTATCTGTTACACATGGATCTATTTGGACCCATCACAGTACAAAGCCTAGGAGGGAAATCCTACACTTTGGTGATTGTAGATGACTTCTCTAGATTCACTTGGGTGTTCTTTCTAAGGAAGAAGTCTGATAACTTTAAGTGTCTGACAGAGTTTCTCAAATGTGTAAAGATTGAGTTCAATACTCACATTGCCCTGATCAGAAGTGATCATGGGACAGAGTTTGATTCTCTTCTTATGCAAGAGTTCTGTCAGAGTGAAGGGATCAGGCATACTTTCTCAGCTCCTAGAACTCCTCAACAAAATGGGGTAGCTAAAAGGAAAAATAGAACCCTTATTGAATCTGCCACTACATTGTTGTCAGATGCTCATCTACCTCTATCCTTTTGGGCAGAGGCAGTGAACACCTCCAACTATGTGCTGAACAGAAGCCTGATACATAAACTGAAGGGAAAGACTCCCTATGAATTACTCAAAGGGAAGAAACCTAAAGTTGACTATTTCAAAATTTTTGGTTGCATTTGTTATATTCACAATAATGATAAGAAACATCTAGCAAAATTTCAAGCCAAAGCTGATGAAGGAGTGTTTCTGGGATACTCCATGATCAGCAAGGCCTATAGGGTATATAATAAATCATCATTAAAAATTGAGGAATCTGTTCATGTTTCTTTTGATGAAACTAACATGTCTTTCAAGGAGAAGATTTCTTCTACCATAGAACCATTTGCAGGAACACACTCTAGTTGAAGATATGAACAAGCTACAGGTTGCTCAAGAGGATGAAAGCAGTGAAGATGAAAGCAATGCTCAACATATTGAAACTCAACCTGAAGAGCCAGTTGTTGTACCACAAGAGGAAACAACAACACAGGTTGGTGAACAATCAACACCCCCTGTTGATTTAGTAACATCAAGAGACCATCCAATTTCCCAGATAATTGGAGAACTCTCAGCTGGTGTGCAAACCAGAAATCAGGTCAACCAAAACCTGTTGCACACCTGCTTCCTTTCTCAAATTGAACCTCAGTCCATTCAAGATGCAGAGCAAGATCCACACTGGATCATTGCCATGCAAGAAGAGTTGCATCAATTTGAGAGGAACAAAGTATGAGGAACTAGTGCCAAAGCCTAAGGATCATTCCATTGTTGGAACAAAATGGGTATTCAGAAACAAACTGGATGATCAAGGAGTAATAATAAGGAACAAGGCAAGGCTAGTTGCCCAAGGATATTCTCAAGAAGAAGGAATTGACTACGACCAGACCTTTGCACCTGTTGCAAGATTAGAAGCCATCAGGATATTCTTAGCTTATGCAGCTCACAAAGGCTTCAAAGTTTATCAGATGGATGTCAAGAGTGCCTTCTTAAATGGAGACATCAAAGAGGAAGTCTATGTCAGACAACCTCCAGGTTTTATCTCTCCAACTCATCCTGATTTTGTTTTTAGATTAAATAAAGCATTATATGGTCTCAAGCAAGCTCCTAGAGCATGGTATGAGACCCTAGCATGCTTTCTTTTGGAAAATGGTTTTATAAGGGGTAGAGTAGACCTAAACTCTTTTCATTAGAACCCATAAGTCCCATACCCTACTAGTACAAATTTATGTAGACGATATCATTTTTGGTTCTACTGACTCAAAACTATGCAGAAGGTTTTCCAACCTAATGCATTCTAAATTTGAGATGAGTAGCATGGGTGAGCTATCCTTCTTCCTAGGATTGCAAGTCAAACAACATGCTGAGGGCATCTTTATTTCTCAAACCAAATATGCTAATGAGCTGGTTAAGAAATTTGGGATGTCTGAGGCATCTTGTATGAAAACACCCATGCCTACCAATGCTGTATTGGATGCTGATGAACATGGGAAACCTATTGATCAGACAACATATAAGGCAATGATTGGCTCTTTACTGTATCTTACAGCTAGTAGACCAGATATAATGTTTGCTACATGTATATGTGCCAGATTCCAAGTTAGCCCTAGAGAGTCACACCTCACATTAGTAAAGAGGATTCTCAGGTATGTTAAAAGTTGTCCAAATCTAGGTCTCTGGTATCCAAAAGATTCAGCATTTGAGTTAACTGGATTCTCTGATGCTGATTATGCTGGATGCAGAATTGACAGGAAAAGCACCAGTGGAACTTGTCAGTTCCTTGGTGATAGACTTGTCTCTTGGTTTTGTAAGAAGCAAACATCTGTGTCAACTTCAACTGCTGAAGCTGAATATATGGCTGCAGGCAGTTGTTGTTCACAAATATTGTGGATTCAAAATCAACTCCTAGACTATGGTTACAACTTAGAGAAGTCAAAAATATTTTGTGACAATACAAGTGCTATCTCCATAGCTCAAAATCCAGTCCTCCATAGTAGGACAAAACATATAGAGATTAGGCATCATTTCTTAAGGGATAATGTTGAAAAGAATAAAATTGAACTGCAATATATCCCAACTGATTTACAAAGGGGAGATATTTTCACCAAACCTTTGGATGAAAAGAAACATACCTTCTTCCTAAATCAGTTAGGAATGTTAGATGGAGGAAGTCTTAAATAAAACCCAAGATTTTGAAAGCTAAAACTGACCAAGACTAGGCAAAATTTCTGCTTTTTCTTAGTATCTAGAAATTCTCTGATCTCTGAACTGCGCTCGACGATTTCCCCAAAGATCGTCGAACGGAGTTCGACGATTTCCAGAATCGTCGAACTGAGTTCAGCGCTCCTCAGATAGTATGAACTATCTTCTCTGGTCAACGATCGTCGAACGGCGCTCGACGATTTTGTTCCCTGCACGATCGTCGAACGGAGCTCGACGCCTTTCCAGATCGTCGAACGGAGATCGACGATTTTGGAGTCTCTTCAGATTCCTTTAGAAGTCTCGATCGTCGAACTGAGTTCAACGATCTTCCCTTTTCTGCGTCGAACCCTAATATAAAACTCATTTTTCGCCGTCGTTCTCTCTTGCGCTTTCAATTTCTCTGCAAACTTTTCTTCCCTCCAAGCAGCTCTACACTTGGTCGTTTTGTTTGTTGATTTTTTTGCAGGTACCATGGCCGTTTCTGTTGCTGTGCTCGCTGCCATGAAATTTGATGCCGGCTTTGACATCGATTTCGATTCCTTCAACACAACAGATCAAATCTTCTAAGATATTCTCACCTTATTCAAAGATCAGCAATTAACTGCCTTGATGACAACCAGAATCAAACTTGCATCTGATGAGATTAAAGAATGGGTTTACACTGCCCACAACCTTGACACAAACACCATAGTTGGATCCATTGGTGGCACCCAGGTACCTCTGACTCCAGCAGTATTGACAGAAGTTTTTGGCTTCAGGAATGGTGAAGATTCTGCTGACCTTTCTGGAGAAGAGTTTGCTGATGTTCTTGCCAGGATGGGTCATCCTGAGGGGAACCCTAGCAAACTGTTTAAGAGAAACCTGTCTGTGGAATACAAGTTTCTGGCTGATGTAGTTGGCAAGGTTCTCTTGGCCAAGCATTCTGCTCATGACACAATCTCCAGATATCAGCTCTGCCTTATGGGAGCTCTGGTAGATAGCAAAAGCCTGAACTGGGGAGAAGTATTCTTTGATTTGTTGAAGAAAAAGATCAACAAGACCTTTGTGAACTTTGGAAGAATTATGGGAATATTCCTCCAGGCTAAATGCCCTACCCTGCTAGTCTCCTCTGGAGTGCACATCAATGCCTCCAAGAGACTCACCTGTGCCCTTTTTGGGAAATGGGACAGGCAAATCTCCAAGCCCAGCAGGCCCTACTCTTCTGGCCCTTCAGGCACCAGGACTCTAGGAGTCACTCCACCCCAGGCCTCTGCCCCTGCAGAGGACCTGCCTGCTAGTGCTGCTGCTTCTCCTCCTCCAAGCTCAACCCTACCTCCACCTCCATCCACCTCTCCAGCCACCTCCACAATTACCATCTCCAGCCCATCTCCAACTTCTATTCCATCTCCAGCAACAATTTCCTCTCCACCAGCAGACCACTTCCTTCCCTTATTCTCTTATCCCCCTCCAGATGTCACCTCATCCCCATCCCTTCCAACTTTCACTCTCCTGCATGAATCCTACATGGATAATTCCCCCTCTTCTCCTCCAGATTTGCCATCCTCCTCCACATCTTTCCAAGACCTTATCCACCAGATTCTTGATCAACCCACCTTCACTCCCTCCATTTCCATCCCTCTATCCTCCATCTCTACCATACCCTCTCCTGAGCCATCCCTTCCACCCTTCAGCCCTCCTCCTCCAGCTCCCTCAGCCTTCCTTGTACCCTCTACCTCTGCTCCCCTTGAGCATGTAGATCTCCCAGCCCTTGCTGATCAGTTGTATGAGCTCCTTGCACCTAGGCTCTCCCTTCTCCTGGAGGCCTCTTTAGCTCCTCTACAACAATCAGTGGCAGCTCTCTCTGCCAGGCTTTCCTCCTTCCTTACCCCTCTAGCAGCACCCCCAGCAGTGTGCCTTGATGCACAGGTATCTGCATCCAGGCAGGGGGAGATGCCCTATGAAGCTGTTGCTGCTGTTGCTGCCCCTGCTGTTGTTTCTGCTGCTACTGCTGCTGTGACTATTTCTGCTGCTGCTGCTACTCCAGTTTTAGCAATAGACCTATGGTCTTTGCTGTCTACTTTTGATACTGCTTACTTCAGCTGCCTTCCAGAAGTCTATGCTGTCCAGCCCCCAGTGGTTCTTACTGCCCAGCCTTCAGAAGATCTGTCCAAGGCCCTAGTGCCCTTCTCCTGCTGTGACCCCAGAATCATCTCTGATTTTATTCAGTCAGTGACTGCTGCTTATGATGATGCTGCTGCTGATGCTGCTGAAGACAATGCTGTGTCTACCTCTGGAATTGCTGTTGCTACTGAGGAAGAAATTGTTTCAATTGCTGCTGTTGAGCCCTCATCCCAGGATGTTTTGATGACAGAGGTTATTGATGTTGAGCCTGCTGTAGATGTTGTTATTGTTGTCTCTGAACCTGCTGCTGCCAAAATTCCTGAAGTAATCTCTGTTGTAACATCTGCTGCTCCTGTATTTGTTGTAACATCTGCTGCTTCTGTATCTGTTACATCTGCTGTTTCTGTTGCCCCATCAGCTGCTATGAAACTGAAAGAGGATTTGATGAAAAAGCTTGATGCTTTATATGATGCACAAAGTTCTGAATCTGAGGATTATAATACTGCTTCTGATGACTCATCTGCCACAATTGCAAGGAAAAGAAAGGCAAGAAGCAAGGCCTTGAAGAGAGTTCCTCCTGCCAAAGTCAGAGATGATAATGATGTTCCATATTATATTCTGCACAATTGCCCAATCTCTGAGCATTGGATGCAATTCTCCAGGAACCAGTTAAAGGCAATGAAGAAGAAGAGGAAATTTGATAAAGATTCTTCTCAGTCCAAGCACCCTCATCCTCCTCCACCACCTCCACCTGATGCAGGTGCAGGTGGCAGCTCTGCAAGATCAGGCCCTGCTAGAAGCCAGGCTCCTTACCAGCCTCATGCAAGAACATATCAAAGGGAAAGCCAATCTAGGGGGTCCTACTCTAGAAGGGGAGGATATAGGGGAAACCAAAGAGAAACTCAGGTTTACTCCAAAGGACACTCCAGGCAGCATCCTTATTCCAGGGGTGGACATGTTTCTTCTGATACATCTTCAGGTCCATTCCCTTATAAGCTTAGAGATACAGTGACTGCCAGGACCCCTCAAGAAACCACTTCCAACAGGTATGAGCCACCTGTTCCATTTGAGGATCCTGAGAAAAATCCTATGGCTTGGACTGCAAGGATGAAAGAACTGGCTGCTTTGGATCAGATAAAGAAAGCAAAAGAACAAGGGCTAGACACTTCCAACATATCTACCATGTCAGAGCAAAGGCAAAAAGAGTTAGAAAGATATGCCTCCAGTAAGTTTTTTGATGCAGACAGGTACATGGAGTTGCATCCAGCTGCAGTGGTTCCCAGGGCTTCAAAGCAAATCTATTTGGGTGCAGCTGATGATACAAGATCCAACAAGGAAGCATTAAATCCTAACAGGGAAATCAAAATGGTAAAAGACAAAGAAAAGGAATAACTCTGTAAGGTGACAACTTTTGGTTCTTCTAAACTGCCTTCTGGATATCATATATATCTCTGTGATGGTTCTGTAATGTCTAGCTTCTGTTGTTTCTGTATTTTTCTGTTTATATGTTGTTTGTTTTTCCTATGTCTGTAAATAGTTTTCCTAACCCAAATAGGGGGAGATTGTTGGAACACCCTATTACTAATTTGGGTCAGGATCACTATGTCTCTAGGAATTTATGTTTTGACCTTCTGTATAGATTATAGGTCAATTAGAATTGAGTCTAAGGGATCAGGAGTCTAGGTTTGGAAAGCTGCCCTGAAGACCCAAGTTTTTCTGGAGACTAAGTCCAAATCGTCGAGCTCAGCACGACGTTTCGTCGAACTCCGGTCGACGATCGTCTAGCTCAACTTTTGACAGATCGTCGATCTCCATTCGACGATCGCTGAGCTCAATCTTCTCAATATCGTCGAACTCCATTCGACGATCGCTGAGCTCAGGTCGACGATTTTGGCTCTGCACTGGATCCTTATCTCTGAGCTCAGTTCGATGATCTTTGAGCTCAGATCGACGATTTTCTGCTGCTTACATCTTTCATTTTCGCTGAGCTCAGCTCGACGATAGCAGAGCTCAGTTCGACGATTTCAGTTGACCTTCAGAATTCTAATTCAAAATCAGATAGAAGTTATTCTGCATTTAAGACAGAAGATCTGCCAGCCGTTTTCATTTACTTCTGGAGCAAGTTTCAAGGGATTTTTCAAGGAACAATTCAGTGGACTTTCCTTCAGAGAAATTATACAATTAAGGCTGTAATTAATTCAGACCAACGGCTATCTTTGACAGAGCAATTTTCTATTCAGACTCAGAGAATAAAAGATAGAATGTTCTTGAATCAAAAAAAGAGAAAAAAGAACAAGAGAATAGAGAAAGACAAGTAGAGGACACCTCTCTATACACAGAGACTCTCTCAATCTTCTGTCAACAAGAATTCAGAAGAACACTCATCAAAAAGAGATCAAGCTTTCAAACATTCTTCAGATCTCTTCAGCTCTCAAGTGTTCAAGGCCAACATCATCTCAAGACTCCAGACACTCAACATTTCAGCTTGCTGAAATCATCCTTTGCTGGAGATCTATCTTTGAAGGCCTATCACCCTCAGTAAAGCTCATCTTCCTGAAGACTTCAAGGACTCAGGGGGAGCTTTGACAACATCACTGAATCCACATAGTCTTCTCAGTTGCTTGAGAAAGAGAAGACTCCCATCACTCTCTCACCCCCATTCTGTAAAGGGTTTTTCAAACTCCCTTCAAAAGTTTGAATCTGGTTTTTGAGCACCTTGTCAAAAGCTCATTGGTGGCAAGACACCTGATCAAAAAATCTGATCTGGTTTTTGAGCACCTTATCAAAAGCTCATTGGTGCCCAGGACACCTGATCAACTCATCCTGCAGTGGATTCCTACCTAGGGTGGTAGAAGAGTGGATGTACCCAAGTTGGGGAACCACTATATTTCCTTGTGTCATCTGGTTATGCATGTTTTCTTTTTGTTTCTGGCCTAGATTTTCTTGTGCTTAATATCTGCATAGCTTAATTTTATTTCTGCTTCCCTGCTTACACTCATTACAACAATTGTTGTAAAGCTTTGCAAAAAGTTTTCTTTGTGTTTTCAAAAAGCACCATATACTCTATTCACCCCCCTTTAGAGTATATCAGATCTAGTTTTCCCTTTCATGTCGACACAACTTTTCTCATGTGTCGACACAAGTCTTCATAAGTGTCGACACAGCTTCTTCTGGTGTCGACTCATGGACTTAGAAACGTTTCTTGCATATTCTTAACCTGCACATGTAAACTCAAAACAACATCAAATACACCTTGATGTATATCACTGAGTTGGGTGAAGCTTCTCCAAATCTGTTACACATTTTCACATGTACCCAACAATTTCCCCCTATTTGGAGAAGTCATAACCCATAGTCAATGATATACACCATTTATAATAAACACACATTATGATGTATATAAACATTATATGACAGGGTAACATATAAACAAAATATGTATAATATATCATTACAGAATAATGCAAACACAGTGAGCATGAATCATTGTTTTGTTTAAACTAACAAAAGTTTGTCAACAATTAGTTTTCATAGATTTTATAACAACTAAAGATTACATTGTTGTAAAATCTAGTTTAATCTATTCTAAGGCTGGTCTGGCTCCTTGATGACTATGCCTTTGCCTGACTAGATATTAGCTTGTACTGGAGCTTCAGTATCTTCAGCTGGCTTCTTGCCTTTCAGATCTTTCTTCTATTGTTCTTCAGCCCTTTTCTTTTGCCTTTCAAAATAATGAAAAGGCTTGGGGAAGTACTTGCTAGGCTCCGAAGCATTAGCAGGTAACTTCCCAGCTTTTCCTTTCCTTCTATATTGAAGATGGCTTCCTGCCTGGCTTCATACTTATTCCATTCTTGCTCAGTGTACCATTTACCCCTTTCATGGGTCTTGTCCTTCACAGCTTTCCTGGTAGTCAATATAATATTCCTGGAAGTAGGACTCCATTGCTCAAAATCAGGCTTCAACTCTGCCTGTTCTCTAAATCTTTTCTTTGAAAGTAGAGCTTCTTGCTTTTTAGTCAAAGCTGCGTCTAACATTTCTACTTTCTCAATAATAACATTTTTAGTATCCTCTAGAGGGCTGTACATCTGACCAACCAGGTGTTGAATTTGCTAAAAGTTAGAAGGGGGATATATGATTTGAGCTACTTCCTGCTGACCCCCTTCATTACCTGCAGCTTGAATTCCTGACTCAGCTGTGTTGTCATCATCACATAGGGGTGGATAGCCCAGAGTTGCTCTAACAGCATTGGTTATCCATTTGGCATGCTCTGAGCTAGCATTGACTATCACCCTCTCCCCCTTTATGACTTCTCTTTCAATATGATCTCTAAGATCATTTTTTTGGAACCTGATTTGAGTATCCAGAAAATTTGTTCCCTCTGTATAATAGGCTTTAAACTTTTGAAGCTGAGCAGATATAATCCTCTGAGAGGCTTGAAGTGCAAATTGCAAAGTGGCTAAATCCTCTTGAAGTTTCTTATCAAACTCAGATTTCTCTTTAGCCGTTGCCTTAGTCAGGGCAGTAGCAGTATTCTTTAATTCTGTAACAATCACATTATGTGATGCAGTCAGATTGTCATTCATTCTAATTTGATTTTCAAGGACATAGCCTTGCAAGACCACTATATCATCAACTTTAGTCTTTACTCCTTGTTATTTTGCCAGAAAAACTATAGCATTACCTCCTTTATGGAAGCAATCTGTGATCTCCTTTTTATTCTGATTTACCTCAAATCTAATTGATTTGATATCTTGAGCCAAGGTGAATTGCAAATCTTTATGAGTTTCATCCATATATTTCTCAATGACTATTCTTTGTTCATCTAACTTTACTTGCAAAGGTACCGACAAGGAGCTATAATCATGTGCAGGAACTGTTTGTGGAGTAGTTTTCAATGCCTTTTTATAGCTTTGGCTTCTTCTTCTGAAAACCATTAGCTTTCTCTTCTTTGCTTGAGATTCTGCTTCATCTTCAGAAGCTGAGGTACTTGCAATATCAACTCTTTCATGAGGACTAGGAGGCAATTCCTTTTCAGTCCTAGGTTTCTCCCCCTCAATGTCAGCTTGCTCCCCCTCAATCCTGACTTGCTCCACCTCAGTCCTGACTTGCTCACCCTCAGTTCTGGCTTGCTCTATATCAGGGAATAACTCTTCAAGAGTAAACTCTTGTTGAGTATGGACTGGAGGCACCACTAACTCTGGAGCATCAACAGCTGTAGATGTATCCTTCATGATAACATCCTGTGCTTGATTGTTTAGTTGAGTGGTCTGGTCAACATTAATCAAGGGCACAGTTAGTGTTTCATACTCATCATTGAAAATTGTTCGATTAACTTCTTGGATTACCTCAAGAATAGTTTGAGTAGCCATTTCACTTTCTAAGTGTGTTGGCTCTTCCTCAAGATGAGGCTCCCCTACATCTAATCATCATGTCTAATGTCTTGAGCAGGTGATTTCTCAGTATTCTCTGGCCTCTCTTCATCACCCATGTCTTTTATCAGCACTTTATCCCATCTAGAGATTATCATTAGATCCATTCTCCTCATGTGATTGATCTTGGATCCAGCAGCCTGTTGCATCACTTCTAGAATTGCTCCAGCCAAGTGTAAACTTAATATCCTTCCCAGATTAGGTTTCTTTATGCTTTCTCTAATCTTTTCATATATGACTGTAGACCAATTGATGTTGATTTTGTAGATGATCCTGGTCATGAGGCTGAACATGTAGGCCGAAACCCTATCATGTCCACATGGTTTACATAAGATTACTTTGCCAACAACTTCAGAAAGGAATTTTCCTTGTACATTCATTCCTTTTCTATTCATAGATGATTCCAATTTTCATGGTGGGATCTAATCCACACCACTGGAGTGCTTCCCTGGTCTTAGAAGAGGCAACTTATTCGTCTTCTTGATTTTTGGGCAGATGAAGAGTTTTTCGTATGCTCTTCATGGTGAGTTTGATTTTATTACCATGAACTGAAGACCTAATCTTTAGTCCAGTTGAATCCTGAGTTGCAGCTCCATAGAACTCAAGGAGTTCTGTTGGAACACCCTATTACTAATTTGGGTCAGGATCACTATGTCTTTAGGAAACCTGTTTTTGACCTCCTGTATAGATCTAAAGGTCAATTAGAATTGAGTCTAAGGGTTAGTAGTTAGGTTTGGAAGCTGCCCTCAAGACATAGGTTTTTCAGTTTGGAGACTAAGTCATATCATCGAGCTCAGTATGACGAATCGTCGAACTCCAATCGACGATCGTCTAACTCAACTTTGACAAATCGTCGAACTCCATTCGACGATCGCTGAGCTCAACTTCAATAAATCGTCGAACTCCATTCGACGATCTTCGAGCTTAGTTCGACGATCTTGACTCTAGTATTGATTCTCTATCTCTGAGCTCAGTTCGACGATAGTTGAGCTCAGATCGACGATCTCTGTTGCTGTCTAAGTCCAAATCTCTGAGCTCAGTTTGACGATAGTGGAGCTCAGTTCGACGTTTTTCTGAAGAGTTAAAGGATTTTCAAGATTCAAATTCAGAACAGTTAAGGAGTTATTCAGCAATTAATTCAGAAGATTTTGTAGCCGTTTTCATTTATTCTGGACCAAGTTTCAAGGGATTATCAAGGAATGTTTCTTTGGACTTTCTCCCAGAAGACAATTGCAATTAAGGAAGTCAATTAATGACAGGCCAACGGCTATTCTTGACAGAGGATGATTTTCTATTCAGAACCAGGGAATAAAACTCAAGATTTTTGAATCTCTCAGAATAGACAACATAGATAAGAAGAACAAGAAACAATATTCTCTGGAACAACATCCTTCTCAACATCAACTGTTCACAAGAGAAAGAGCTAAAAGAATTCACTCAAGAACACACATCCAAGGAGATCAACCTTCTGAAACCTTCAGATCTCTTGTGATTCAAGTGTTCAAGGCCAACATAATTCAAAGACTCCAGACACCTAACATTTCAGCTGTTGCTGAAATTATCAATTGCTGGAGATCATATTTCTGAAGGCCTATCACCCTACAACAAAGCTTCATTTCCTGAACATCTCAAGAACTCAGGGGGAGCTTTGACAACATTAAATCCACATAGTCTTCTCAGCTGCTCTGAGAAAGAGAAGACTTCCATAACTCTCTCATCCCCATCTCTGTAAAGGGTTTTTCAAACTCCCTTCAAAAGTTTGTGCTTAGTTTTTGAGCACCTTGTCAAAAGCTCATTGGTGGCAAGACACATGATCAAAAAATCTGATTTGGTTTTTGAGCACCTTATCAAAAGCTCATTGGTGCCCAGGACACTTGATCAACTCATCCTGCAGTGGATTCCTACCTAGGGTGGTAGAAGAGTGGATGTACCCAAGTTTAGGGGAACCACTATAGCTCCTTGTGTCTTCTAGCTTGCTTGTCTTTATTTTGTTTCTGGCTGTGATTGATTTGTGATTAGTTAGGATCTGTGATTAGTTTCTTTTGTAGGTTGTAATTAGTTATCTGTTGTGATTAGATTTAATAATTGCTTCCCTGTTCACTCAGATTACAACAACTGTTGTAAAACGTTTTTAAGCACCATACTCTATTCACCCCCCTCTAGAGTATTTCAGATCTAGCTGCACTTTCAATTGGTATCAGAGCGAGGTTGGTTAAACATACCACACCTTGGTGGTTGCACAGGCTAACACCTGAACCCAAAGATTCCTACTTAGATCTGCTTGCTGTAGATTTTATTATTAGATTATTTCTTCACAAATCATGGCCCAAAACAAAGATTATACTAGCACCAGATCTCTAGTGTGCAATCTGTCCAAGTTTGCCCTTTGGAAAGCAAGGATTAGATTATACATGAATTCTATTGACGAGGACATTTTTAATTCTGTTTTGACAGTTTGTTCAAGACCTCCAGAGAACACAAGTACAAATGCTGTTCCACCTCCATCAGGAACAGATGCTGATATCAAAAAGTGGAAGGTAGCTGATGCAAAGGCTATGAATATCTTAGCCCAGACCATGTCTGATGACATCTTTCAAAAGGTGGCTGAATGTAATTCAGCAAAGGAAATCTGGGATAAGCTCACTGAAATAATGTCAGGATCTGCTGATGAAAGAAAGGACATGAGATCCCACCTCATATCTCAATATGAGAATTTCAAGAAGGGAGAAGCTGAGTCAGTTGGAGATATGTATAATAGACTCAGTCTGATAGTCAATGAACTAAAGACTTTGGATAAGGAGATCTCACTGACTGAACTTAATGACAAAATCCTAATGTGCTTCCCAAGCACTTGGGACTCAAGAATCTGGCTAATCAAGGAAGTCAGAAGTTTGAATGAGATCACCACAAAAGCTCTTTTGGGCAAGCTCAAATCTTATGAGCTTTTAATCAAAAATAGTGAAGAAGAGCAGAAGGCTGCCTCACCAGCCACAAGAAAAGAGAAAACAATTGCCTTCAAAGCAACTGAAGATCAGCCTGAAGACAAAGTCACAGGCAATGATGAACTGCTCAGTCTATTGTCCAAACGATTTTACAAGATGGACAGAAAGGACTTCAGAAGGAGATCATACAAAAAACATGATAAGCCAAGGTATGATAAGTCTAACAATAAAGAAATTGTTTGCTTTGGTTGCAGGAAACCAAGGCACATTGTACCTGACTGTCCAGAGAACAAAAACAAGGACAGAAGGGGCAAGAAAGAAAGAAGAAAGGAGAAAGACTTCAAGAAGAATGGCAATGGCAAACCCTCCTCAAGCAAGAACAATCACACAAGGAAGGGGTTTGTTGCTGAATCCTGGAGTGAAACTGAAGAGGAATCAGAAGCCTCATCCAGCTCCAGTGATGATGAGGATGATGCAGAAGAGAAGGAGTTCTGCATGATGACAATCAATGCCTCTCAACATAATTCAGATGAAGAAGAGTCAAAGACAGACTCAGAGACTCAACTTGAAGAGGACCAGGTAATTAATTCTTTTGATTTCAATTCTGAGGACTTTAAATCTGAGTTTAAAGCATTATGTTTAGACTTACTAAAATCTGAGAAAGAAATTATTTCTCTCAGAAATCATTTATCTGAACATAATATCTTAAAGTCAGAAAACCTCAAACTCTCTAAGGAGTTGGATTGATGTAGGGAGCAAATAACTTCACTGAAAGGTGAGCTATCTGAGGCCAAGAAGCTTGAAGAATCCCTTAATGGGAGAAGTATCAAGCTGATGGACATCACAAGCACAGTGAACACCGGATTTAATAGCATACTGGGCTTGGGTGCTTCATCCAGCCAACCTTTAGTTCTAACAACCCCAATCAAGTTCATTTCTGACAAAGGGAAGGGAGTTGTAGAGGTAGCTAGGAAAAATTCTGATCTGCCTAAGAAAACTAAGTTCCAGTAGAAATCGTCGAACGGAGCTCGACGATCGCCGAACGCAGATCGACGATCTCAGGCAAAATTGTCGAACTCAGGTTGACGATCACTAATTCCTGAACTCTACCACAGTCGAACGTCGAACGGAGCTCGACGATCTGACCCAAGATCGTCGAACGCAACTCCACGATCGTCGAACAGAGATCAGAGCTCTGGAAATTCCTTCAAGGGCAAATCAAAATCCAATCCTAGGGGTCCTTCATCCCAAATCTTTAACCCTTATACTGAATGGATAATACCTCCAAGGAGATATCATCCTAAAGGTTATAAGAGTCAACCTGGGATGTCTTTCATTTCTGAGTTTAAAGGTTATCAACCTAGGCCCAAGGTAGACTGGGTCAAAAACAAATGAATTATTTTATATGCAGGTGAATACCTATCCAACATCAAACCAACAATGGTACTTGGATAGTGGGTGCTCTAAGCACATGACGGGAAACAAGGACAACCTCACATCCTTTAAAGCCAAGCTTGGACCCAAAGTCATCTTTGGTGATTCAAACTTTGGACAAACTAAAGGATATGGTGCAGTCCAGATTGGGACAGTGACATTCAAGAAGGTAGCTTATGTAGAAGGACTGAAGCACAATTTGATAAGTATCAGTCAGCTATGTGATGAAGGCTACCAGGTGACTTTCAGCAAAGCTTTATGCAAGATCAAGTCATAGGACAACACAACTGTGTTGACAGGTAAAAGGAAAGTTAACATCTATCTAGTAGATTTTCTTTCAACAGATGTAGACATTTGCCTGTTTAATTCTATTTGTAGACCTAATGTTTTATGGCATAAGAGACTAGGACACTTAAACCTTAGAACTATTGCTAGGCTATCCAAGGACAACCTTGTTAGAGGACTACCTTCTGGCCCCTACAAGAAGGAAGGACTCTGCAGGGCTTGTCAATTAGGCAAGCAAACTAAAAATAGTTTTAAGTCACTTAATAAGAGTGATTCACCTAGGATATTGTATCTGTTACACATGGATCTTTTTGGACCCATTACAGTACAAAGCCTAGGAGGGAAATCTTACACTTTAGTAGTTGTAGATGACTTCTCTAGATTCACATGGGTGTTCTTTCTAAGGAAGAAGTCTGATAACTTTAAGTGTTTGACAGAGTTTCTAAAATGTATACAGATTGAGTTCAATACTCACATTGCCCTGATCAGAAGTGATCATGGGACAGAGTTTGATTCTCTTCTTATGCAAGAGTTCTGTCAGAGTGAAGGGATCAGACATACTTTCTCAGCTCCTAGAACTCCTCAACAAAATGGGGTAGCTGAAAGGAAAAATAGAACCCTTATTGAATCTGCCACTACATTGTTGTCAGATGCTCACCTTCCTCTATCTTTTTGGGCAGAGGCAGTGAACACCTCCAACTATGTGCTGAATAGAAGTTTAATATATAAACTAAAGGGCAAGACTCCCTATGAATTACTCAAAGGGAAGAAACCTGAAGTTGATTATTTTAGAATTTTTGGCTGCATTTGCTATATACATAATAATGACAAGAGATATTTAACAAAATTTCAAGCTAAAGCTGATGAAGGAGTGTTTATGGGATACTCCATGATCAATAAGCCTTATAGGGTTTATAATAAATCAACTCTTAAAATTGAGGAATCTGTTCATATATCATTTGATGAATCTAACATGTCTTTCAAGGAGAAGAACACTTCTACCATAGAACCTTTGCAGGAACATTCTCTTGTTGAAGACTTGAACAAGTTACAGGTTACTCAAGAAGAGGAAAGCAGTGAAGATGAAGAAATCATTCACCATATTGAAGAAAAACAACTTGAAGAGCTAGTTGTTGTACGATAAGAGGAAACAACAACACAGGTTGGTGAACAATCAACACCACCTGTTGATTTAGTAACATCAAGAGACCATCCAATTTCCCAAGTAATTGGAGACATCTCAGCTGGTGTGCAAACCAGAAATCAGGTCAACCAAAACCTGTTGCACACTTGCTTCCTATCTCAAATTGAACCTCAGTCCATTCAAGATGCAGAGCAAGATCCACACTGGATCATTGCAATGCAAGAAGAGTTGCATCAATTTGAAAGGAACAAAGTTTGGGAACTAGTGCCTAAGCCTAAGGATCACTCCATTGTTGGAACAAAGTGGGTGTTCAGAAACAAACTAGATGATCAAGGAGTAATTGTAAGGAACAAGACAAGGCTAGTTGCTCAAGGATATTCTCAAGAAGAAGGCATAGACTATGACCAAACTTTTGCACCAGTGGCAAGATTGGAAGCCATCAGAATCTTCTTAGCTTATGCTGCACACAAAGGCTTCAAGGTATATCAGATGGATGTAAAGAGTGCATTTCTAAATGGAGACATCAAAGAAGAAGTTTATGTCAGACAACCTCTAGGTTTTATCTCTCCAACTTATCCTGATTATGTTTTCAAGTTGAACAAAGCATTATATGGTCTCAAGCAAGCTCCTAGAGCATGATATGAGACCCTAGCATGCTTCCTTCTGGAAAATGGATTTATAAGGGGTAGAGTAGACCAAACTCTTTTCATTAGAACCCATAAGTCCCATATCCTACTAGTACAGATTTATGTAGATGATATTATTTTTGGCTCTACTAACTCAAAATTGTGCAGAAGGTTCTCCAACCTAATGCATTCTAAATTTGAAATGAGTAGCATGGGTGAGCTATCCTTCTTCCTAGGATTGCAAGTCAAACAACATGCTGAAGGCATCTTTATTTCTCAAACCAAGTATGCAAGTGAATTGGTTAAGAAATTTGTTATGTCTGAAGCATCTTGCATGAAAACACCTATGCCTACTAATGCTGTATTGGATGCTGATGAACATGGGAAACCCGTTGATCAGACAACATATAGAGCAATGATTGGCTCTTTACTGTACCTTACAGCTAGTAGACCAGATATAATGTTTGCTACATGTATATGTACTAGGTTCCAAGTAAGTCCTAGAGAGTCACACCTAACACTAGTAAAAAAGATTTTCAGGTATGTTAAAAGTTGTCCAAATCTAGGTCTCTGGTATCCAAAAGACTCAGCATTTGAATTAACTGGATTTTCTGATGCTGATTATGCTGGATGCAGAATTGACAGGAAAAGCACCAGTGGAACTTGTTAGTTCCTTGGTGATAGACTTGTCTCTTGGTTTTGCAAGAAACAAATTTCTGTGTCAACTTCAACTGCTGAAGCTGAATATATGGCTGCAGACAGTTGTTGTTTACAAATCTTGTGGATTCAAAACCAACTCCAAGACTATGCCTACAACTTAGAGAAGTCAAAAATCTTTTGTGATAACACCAGTGCTATTTCTATAGCTCAAAATCCAGTCCTCCATAGTAGGACAAAACACATAGAAATTATGCATCACTTTTTAAGGCATAATGTTGAGAAGAATAAAATTGAACTTCAATATATCCCAACTGATTTGCAAAGGGGAGATAAAGCCCTTGGATGAAAAGAAGCATACCTTCTTACTAAATCAGTTAGGAATGTTAGATGGAGGAAGTCTAAAATAATATCCAAGATTTTAAAAGTTTAAAAATTGACCAAGACTAGGCAATCATCCTAATTTCTCTTAGTGTTTAGAGTGTTTTTTTGGTCTCTGAACTGCGCTCGACGATTTTCCCCCAGATCGTCGAACGGAGATCGACGATTTCCGAAATCGTCGACCTGAGTTCAGTGCTTCTCAGATAGTCTGAACTATCTCTTCCGGTCAGCGATCGTCGAACGACGCTCGACGATTTTGTTCTTGAACGATCGTCGAACAGAGCTCGACGCTCTCCAATATCGTCGAACGGAGATCGACGATATTGAAGACCTTTCAGATTCCTTTAGGAGCCCCGATCGTCGAACTGAGTTCAACAATCTTTCCTTTTCTGCGTCGAACACTAATATAAAATTCATTTTTCGCCGTCGTTCTCCTTTTGCGCTTTCGATTTCTCTACAAAAATTCTCTTTCCCTCCAAACATCTCTACACTTAGTCGTTTTGTTTGTTGATTTTTGCAGGTAACCATGGCCGTCTCTGTTGCTGTTCTTGCCGTAATGAAATTCGATGCCGGATTTGATATTGACATGGAATCCTTCAGCACCACTGATCAGGCGTTTCAGGACATTCTAGAATTGTTCAAGGAGCAGAAGCTTGTCACCATTATGACCACCAGAATCAAACTTGCTGCTGATGAGATTAAGGAGTGGGTCTACACTGCCCACAACCAGGATCAAAACACAATAGTTGGTTCAATTTCTGGAACCCAGGTACCTTTGACTCCAGCTATTCTGACAGAAGTTTTTGAGTTAAGTTCTGGAAGAGATTCTGCTGATTTGTTTGGAGAGGAATTTGCTGATTTGCTTGCAAGGATGGGTCATTCTGATGCTAACCCTAGCAAGCTGCTGAAAAAGAACCTAGCTGTGGAATACAGGTTCTTAGCTGATGTAGTGGGCAAGGTTTTGCTGGCCAAGCACTCAGCACATGATACTATTTCTAGGTTTCAGCTGTGCTTGATGGGAGCCATTGTGGACAAGAAACAATTGAACTGGGGAGAGGTCTTCTTTGACCTGATTAAAAAGAAAATCAATAAGAACTTTGTGAATTTTGGGAGCATTCTAGGCCTCTTTCTTCAGAAAAGATGCCCTACCCTGCTAGTATCTTCTGGGATCCATATTAATGCTTCAAAGAGACTGTCCTGTGCCCTATTTGGCAAATGGGACAGGCAGATAACAAAGCCCAGCAGGCCCTCTTCAAGCACAACTTCACGCACCAGGACTGTAACAGTCACTTCCCCTCAAGTCTCTGCCCATGCAGATGACTTGCCTGCTGCTGCTTCTCCTCCTCCTCATATTCCATCTCCTCCAGTTCCATCCACCATTCAAACTCCATCCACTATCATCATCTCCAGCCCTTCTCCAACATCTATACCATCTCCAATTCCTACTCTTTCAATCACAGAGGAAATCTTTCATCCATTATATTCCTACCCTCAACCAGACATTGCCAAATCATCCACCATTCCATCTTTCAGTCTTCTTGATGATTCCTTCATGGATGAATAACCCTCATCTCCTCCTGAGCTACCCTCCTCATCAACATCTTACCAACAACTTCTACAAGACATTCTTGATCAACCCACCTTCACACCCTCTATCTCAATCCAACTGTCTTCCATTTCCACAATCCCCTCACCTCAACCATCACTTCCCCCATACACCAGCTCTCCACTACCATCACCAATTGCTCATCCATCCCTCTCTACCTCTGCTCCAGTCACTGCTGAGCAAGTAGACATTCCTGCCCTAGCTGACCAGTTATATGAACTGCTAGCCCCCAGGCTATCACTTCTATTGGAGACCTCCTTGGCTCCATTACTTCAGTCAGTGGCAGCCCTTTCTGCCAGGCTATCCTCTCTATTTCCTCAGGCAATCCCTTCATCAGTGTGCCTTGATCCAGCATTCTCTGAATCTAGGCAGGGGGAGAAGCCTTATGAAGTTAGATTGCCTGCTGTTTCTTCAGTTGTTGTTGCTGCTGCTGCTGTTGTTCCTCAAGCTCCAGTTCCACCTCAAGTTGCTGTCTTTTCAATAGACCTCAGGTCTCTGCTCTCAGTGTTTGATTCGGCTTACTTCAGTTGTCTTCCAGAGAGAGTTGCTGTCCAGCCATCAAAGGATCTTTCCAAGACCATTGTGCCCTTCTCATGTTGTGACACCAACATTATTCATTCTTTTGTCAACTCAGTTTATGCTGCAAATATTATTGCTGAATCTGTTGCTGCTGCTGTCAGTAATGATGCTCTTGTTGTTCCAGTTTCTCAGCATATGCAGACAAAGGCATATGAATTTGAGCCTGCTGCTATTGCTGATGATATTGATGCTACTGAAGCTATTATATCTGAAACTGTTGTTGCTGATGTTGTTGTATCTGAAAGTGTTTTATCTGAAACTGTTGCTGCCCCAACTGCTGCTGATATTACTGCTGCTATACCTTCTAAGAGTGTTACTCCAGAAAACTTTGTGTCTGTTGTTACAACTACTGCTACAACTTCTGTTGCTATTAGTGCTGTATCTGCTGCTGTCACCACTACTGTTTCATCTACTCCAACTCAACTTCAAAAAGAATATATGAAAAAGATTGATGCTCTATATGATGAGCAAAGTTTTGAAAGTGATGAATTCAGGACTGATTCTGATGACTCCTCTGCCACTATTGCCAGGAAGAGAAAGGCAAGGAGCAAAGCTATGAAAAGAGTACCTCCAGCCAAAGTCAAGGACACTAATGACATACCATATTACATTCTTCATGACTGCCCCATTACTGAGCATTGGATGCAATATTCCAAGAACTAACTTAAAGCTATGAAGAAGAAGAGGAAGTATGAGAAAGGATCTTCTCAGTTTCATCATCCTCATCCTCCTCCACCACCTCCTACTGATGCAGGTGCAGGTGGAAGCTCAGCTGCTCAACCTTCTGCCAAAAGCCAAACCCCCTATCAGCCTCATGCAAGATCTTATCATAGGGGAAGCCAGTCCAGAGGTTCTCAATCTAGGAGAGGAAACTACAGAGGAAACCAAAGGGAATTCCAGGTTTACTCAAAAGGCTACTCCAGGCAACATCCATACTCTAGGGAAGGACAAGCTTCATCAGATACAACCTCAGGTCCTTTTCCCTATAAGTTAAAAGAAGTAGTCTCCTCCAGAGCTCCTCAAGACAATCCATCCAATAGATATGAGCCTCCAGTGCCCTTTGAAGATCCAGAAAATAACCCTACTGCATGGACTGCCAGGATGAAAGAGCTAGCTACCCTGGATCAAATTAAGAAAGCTAAAGAGCAAGGCAGAGATTCCTCCATCATTACTACATTGTCTGAACAAAGAAAGAAAGAACTGGAAAGATATGCTTCAAGCAAATTCTTTGACTCTGATAGATATATGGAGCTGCATCCTGAAGCTGTAGTACCAAGGCCCAAATAACAAACCTCTTTAAGTGCAGCAGATGACAGAAGGTCAAAGAAAGAAGCTCTTGATCCTAATAGAGAAATCAAACTTATAAAGAGCAAGGAGAAAGAATAATTATGTAAGGTGACAATTATTCTGATTTCTGATTTCTATCTGGGATAATATATATCTGTGGTTCTGCAATGTCCTGCTTATTGCATTTCTGTATTGTTGCTTTGTATGTTGTTATTTAATTTTTCCAAGTTCTGTAAATAATAATCCTAACCCAAATAGGGGGAGATTGTTGGAACAACCTATTACTAATTTGGGTCAGGATCACGATGTCTTTAGGAAACCTGTTTTTGACCTCTTGTGTAGATCTAAAGGTCAATTAGAATTGAGTCTAAGGGTTAGTAGTTAGGTTTGGAAGCTGCCCTCAAGACCAAGGTTTTTCAGTTTGGAGACTAAGTCATATCGTCGAGCTCAGTACGACGAATTATCGAACTCCAATCGACGATCGTCTAGCTCAACTTTGACAAATCGTCGAACTCCATTCGACGATCGCTGAGCTCAACTTCAACAAATCGTCGAACTCCATTCGACGGTCTTCGAGCTCAGTTCGACGATCCTGACTCCAGTATTGATTCTCTATCTCTAAGCTCAGTTCGACGATAGTTGAGCTCAGATCGACGATCTCTGTTGCTGTCTAAGTCCAAATCGCTGAGCTCAGTTCGACGATAGTGGAGCTCAGTTCGACGTTTTTCTGAAGAGTTAAAGTATTTTCAAGATTCAAATTCAGAACAGTTAAAGAGTTATTCAGCAATTAATTCAGAAGATTTTGTAGTCGTTTTCATTTATTCTGGACCAAGTTTCAAGGGATTATCAAAGAATATTTCTTTGGACTTTCCCCCAGAAGACAATTGTAATTAAGGAAGTCAATTAATGACAGACCAACGACTATTCTTGACAGAGGATGATTTTCTATTCAGAACCGGGGAATAAAACTCAAGATTTTTGAATCTCTCAGAATAGACAACACAGACAAGAAGAAAAAGAAACAACATTCTCTGGAACAACATCCTTCTCAACATCAACTGTTCACAAGAGAAAGAGATAAAAGAATTCACTCAAGAAAACACATCCAAGGAGATCAACCTTCTAAAACCTTCAGATCTCTTATGATTCAAGTGTTCAAGGCCAACATAATTCAAAGACTCCAGACACCTAACATTTCAGCTGTTGCTGAAATTATCAATTGCTGGAGATCAAATTTCTGAAGGCCTATCACCCTACAGCAAAGCTTCATTTCCTGAACATCTCAAGAACTCAGGGGGATCTTTGACAACATCAAATCCACATAGTCTTCTCAGCTGCTCTGAGAAAGAGAAGACTTCCATAACTCTCTCATCCCCATCTCTGTAAAGGGTTTTTCAAACTCCCTTCAAAAGTTTATGCTTGGTTTTTGAGCACTTTGTCAAAAGCTCATTGGTGGCAAGACACCTGATCAAAAAATCTGATTTGGTTTTTGAGCACCTTATCAAAAGCTCATTGGTGCCCAGGACACCTGATCAACTCATCCTGTAGCAGATTCCTACCTAGGGTGGTAGAAGAGTGGATGTACCCAAGTTTAGGGGAACCACTATAGCTCCTTGTGTCTTCTGGCTTGCTTGTCTTTATTTTGTTTCTGGCTGTGATTGATTTGTGATTAGTTAGGATCTGTGATTAGTTTCTTTTGTAGGTTGTAATTAGTTATTTGTTGTGATTAGATTTAATAATTGCTTCCCTGTTCACTCAGATTACAACAACTGTTGTAAAAAGTTTTTAAGCACCATACTCTATTCACCCCCCCCCCTCTAGAGTATTTAAGATCTATCTGCACTTTCAAGTTTCTTCTTCCATATCTTTGTAGGATCTGATGTCAAATACTCCAAGCCATTTTCTGCAATTAGAGCTATCACAGCTTTAATCGCTAGTTCAGCATTATCAAAGGCATTCCGTACCAGTTCATATCCCTTGTTCACGTTTTCATCAAGTTTCGGCGCCATTAGGATGGTGAGAAATCTTGAATGGAGAAGAGAGAGTTTGTCGACACAAGAATCTAGTCTCAACAAAAATCTGGAGAGCATGTCGAATGTCTAAACATAGAAGGTCAAAAGGCCCGTCAAAAATTCCTTAATGTGTCGACACTGTTGACATGGTGTCGACACATACAGCTAATGTCTCGACAGAAGTGTTGACTACTATGTGTCGACACCAATTAATGATTTGTCGACACATACATACTTATTAGTTCAACAGAAATTCTGTGTCGACTCTAATTCTAAGTGTCGACACAACTTCTGAATGTGTCGACACAACTTCTCTGAAGTGTTGACACCAATTTTCTAGATGTGTCGACACAACTTCTCTGTGTCGACATAGACCTCTTTTTGTGTTGACACAAAATAAGTTAGACAAATTTGTCAATCTATACTATGTTCAGCATACCTAATTCAATTTTAAAATTATTGAATTTAGTTTCATCCAAGGGCTTAGTGAACATGTCAGCAATTTGACAACTTATATTGACAAATTCTAAACATATATCCTCTTTTTCTACATGATCCCTAAGAAAATGATATCTTATTTCTATATGCTTTGTTCTACTATGAGAAACAGGATTATGAGCAATAGAAATAACACTTGAAGAATCACAGAATAATGAGGTTCTACTTACCTGGATACCATAATCTTTAAGCTGATACTGTATCCACAATAGTTGTGCACAATAGCTCCCTGCAGCTACATACTGAGACTCAGCTGTGGAGATTGCCACACTAGTCTGCTTCTTACAGCTCCATGACACCAATCTTCCTCCTAGAAATTGGCAGGTGCCAGTTGTGCTTTTTCTATCTACTTTGCATCCTGTAAAGTCTGCATCTGAATATCCAGTCAGTAGAAAATCTCTATTCTTAGGGTACCAAAGACCTAAATTAGGTGTGCCCTTAAGATATCTCAAAATCCTCTTAACAGCAGTATAATGAGATTCTTTTGGGCAAGATTGATACCTAGCACAGACACATGTAGCATACATGATGTCAGGTCTACTAGCAGTCAAATAAAGGAGGGAGCTAACTATCCCTCTATACAAAGACTCATCTACAGGTTTTCCTGCATCATCATTTCTTAGAGACATACTTGTCCCCATTGGAGTTCTCATGGTAGTGGATGACTCCATACCATACTTCTTAATTAACTCCTGGGTGAACTTAGACTGGGATATGGACAGACCATCATAAGTCTGTCTTACTTGGAGTCCCCAGAAAAACTTAAGTTCTCCCATGCTGCTCATCTCAAACTTCCCTTGCATAAGTTTAGCAAACTTCCTACAAAGGTTGTTTTCAGTAGAACCAAATACTATGTCATCAACATATATCTGGACTAGAATTATCTTCCCTTTGGATTCCCTAAGGAATAGAGTTTTGTCTATTTTCCCCCTTGAGAATTTGTTCTCAATGAGGAAAGTAGACAAGGTTTCATACCAAGCCCTTGAGGCTTGTTTCAAACCATATAGGGATTTCCTATGCTTATACACATAGTTAGGATAGAGTGGATCAATAAAACCTGATGGTTGTTATACATATACTTCCTCCTTTAAGTCTCCATTCAGGAATGCTGACTTAACATCCATTTTGAACACTTTAGAACCCTGATAAGCGACATCGGCTAGGAATAGCCTTATTGCTTCCAACCTTGCCACAGGGGAAAAAGTTTGATCAAAGTTTATGCCCTCTTCCTACCTGTATCCTTTGGCAACCAGCCTTGCCTTGTTCTTAATTATGATCCCACTCTCATCTAGCTTGTTCCTGAAGATCCACTTAGTCCATATGACATTGTGGTCTTTTGGTTTAGGAAATAACTTCCAAACCTTGCATCTCCTGAATTGATTCAACTCCTCCTGCATAACATCAATCTAGTGTGGGTCTTGTATAGCTTCTTCAAATATTTTAGGTTCCTATTGAGATAAGAAGCTTGAGCAAAGTACAGTGTTCAAGCTCCTGCTTCAAGTTTGAACCCCTTGTCTAGGATCACCAATAATCTGGTGTACAGGATGACCCTTTAAATGTCTAACTACTGGAGGAAGTCTGTATGCAGTTTGACTTTCTCCATTTACTTCATTCTGCTGTACTTCAGTGTCTTCTTCATCCAGAGAGACTTGTTCTCCCCCTGGACAGCAAGCATCTTTATCTTCATCCAGTCTAGCAGTTTGATCTTCTTTGATAGTCATCATGTCCATCTTCTATTTTATACCTGTAGAGCTACATGAACTACTAGGCAACTCACTGTTAATAAGTCTTGATTCATCAAATATAACATGAACAGACTCTTCTACAACTTGTGTAGTCAAGTTAAAGACTCTATATGCCTTACTATTGTTGCTGTACCCAACAAATATCCCATATTGGGATTTGGCAGCAAACTTTGTCAGGTAAGGCTTGCCATTGTTAAGCATATAACACTTGCAACCAAAGATCCTAAAATAGGATAAGTTTGGTTTTCTGCCTTTCAAAACCTCATAGGGTGTCTTTTTGTGGCTCTTATTGATAGAAGCCCTATAGCGCACATGACGTGCAGTGTTTATTGCCTCAGCCCAGAAATATTCTGGGAGAGAAGTATCACTCAATAGAGTTCTACCTGCCTCAATGGGTGTCCTATTCTTTCTTTCAGCAATTCCATTTTGCTGAGGAGTTCTATGTGAGGAGAATTCCTGATGAATCTCAAATTCTTCACACAACTTTGTCATATTTTCAGATTGAAATTCAGTTACATGGTCACTTCTGATTTTGACCACTGAATTGTTTAGTTCATTATGAATTTGCATAACAAAGTTGCAGAAAACAGTTGCGGTTTCAGATTTCTGCCTCAGAAAGAAAACCCATGAAAATCTAGAATAGTCATCTACAACCGCAAATGTGTAGACTTTACTACCTAGGCTCTGAACTGGCATTGGACAAAATAAATCCATATGCAAGAGGTATAAACACCTCACTGAGTCTTTGGTTTCTAGGCTATGAAAGGAGGATCTGTTCATCTTGCTTTTTTGACAAGCTGAGCATATTCCAACCTTAATGCACTTAACTTGAGGACCATTCCTCAATAACTCTTTATCAAAGAGTTGACCAATAGTCTTGTAATTAAGATGAGCTAGCCTCTTGTGCCATTTGACACAATGAGAGGCTTTCTCATCAGCTACAAGACAAATAGGAGAATCTTTATTCTCATTCACAAAGTTTAGACAATACACATTTCCTTTCCTATAACCAGTTGTTAAAGTTGGTGACCGGGTGGTCTGGCGGTCTGGCTTGGCAGGTTAATGACCGCGCGGTTTTGCAGTTACCCTTCAGCGGTTTGGTTGCTGTGTGTTGCTGTCTGAGGTCCAAGAGGTCTGGCAGTTTGACTCTGGCGAATTAGAGACCGGGCGGTCTAGCGGTCTCCCATGGTGATCTCTCTCTCTGGTAGTAGCCGAGCGGTTAGCCCGTCTGTCTAACCGCGCAGCTTGTGCGGTTTGTGTCTGTATAGTCCGCTTGTGTCATGTAAATTTTTAGTCCCATATCTCTTATTTGTATTCTCTCTTCTCTACTCCATTCTATATAAGGGAGGTCATACCTTTGTAATAGATACCTTTTTCAGATAATAAAGTTTCTGTTAAAACCACTTTCGGTTTGTTTTTGTTCCACTTCGGGCTTGTTTTTTGTTCGTTTCTAACATGGTATCAGAGGAAACGATCTTTTCCTCCTGATTCAGCTTCTTCTTCTGTTTGCGCGGGCTACCTTCTAGCCGCTCGACTTCTTCCCTTCGCTTGATTCTCGGCTTATTTCTGCTTCCCGCGACCTGTCTTCATGGCTCGCCTTCTCTTCTGTCCGCTGCCCTATTCGTGCGGCTTGTTTCTCATTGCTTCTCTTCTCTCGCTGCTCCTCTTAGTCGCCGCGACCTGTTTGTAGTCGCCTCAACCTGTTTCCTTCTACCCGCTCGTGCTAACTAGTCGTTGCGGCCTCTCTTTTGTCGTCCGACTTGGTTTCTCCTGCATGCGGCTTTCCTACCCGCGCGGCCTGCTTCTGTCCGACCGGCTTGTGACTTGTTTTAGCCACCGCGACTTGCTGTTCTCTCGGCGTCTCTCTTCAATGGATTCCACTTCCTCCAAGCCGTCCGCCTCGGTGGTCATCTCTTCTGGTAGTGCCCACACTGTTACTCGCGGACGATGGTTGATCGATTCTGGTGCTACAAATCATATGACAGGCAATCCTCAATGTTTCTCTCATCTAGACACACATGATCGGTTGCCCCCTGTCATAGTTGCGGATGGTTCTCCCTCCCCGGTCAATGGGGCAGGCATGGTTAAAGTCACTCCATCTCTCTGCCTTGCAGATACCCTCTATGTGCCCCAATTTTCTTGCAATTTATTATCAGTTACCTCTTTATGCAAGTGACTACAGTGCTCCGTCATATTCACTACTACCACTGGTTCTTTTCAGGATCCGGCCTCCCAACGGACGATTGCTATTGGGACTGAGAGTGGCGGCCTCTACTTCCTCGACAACGTCTCTGCTCTATCTGCCTTCTCCTCATCCTCTACAGATCTTCTCCAATGGCATCTTCGCCTTGGTCATGCCCCCCCTCGCCTTCTTCGCCAACTTCTCCCCCTCCTCCCTTCCCAACATCCTCCTCTTAATTGTGATGCATGTCAACTTGGCAAGCATCACCGCTCTTCCTTTCCTCCAAAGCAAGCTCGTGGATCCACCCGTCCGTTTGATCTTGTTCACTCTGACATCTAGGGTCCTGCTCCTACCCTTACTGTTGGGCAGGGTAGTTCTTACTTTGTTACGTTAATTGATGACTTTTCTCGCTGTACTTGGGTCTATCTCTTACGCGACCGTTCTGAACTTTTTGATATATGAACATCCTTTTATCATTCAATTCAAACTCAGTTTGACGTTTCCATTAAAATCTTACGCTCGGATAACACAAAAGAGTATCTTAGTCAAGCCTTTTCCTCCTTTTGTACGCAACATGGGATTATTCATCAAACCAGTTGCGTTTACTCCTCCCAACAAAATGGAGTGGCGGAACGCAAAAACCGTCACCTCCTTAATGTCGCTCGCACTCTGCTTACGCAAATGTATGTCCCTCGCTCCTACTGGGGCTATGCTGTTCTCATCACTTGCTATCTCATTAATCACATTCCCTCCACCGTTCTCCATGGTCAAACTCCTTTCTCCATTCTCTATCTGGGCAAAGAACCCTTTCCTCTTCCTCTCCGTATCTTTTGATGCACCGTATTTGTGCATGCTCCCTCTACCACCCGCGATAAACTCTCCCCTTGGTCCACCAAATGTATCTTTCTGGGCTACTCTCCCACTCAGAAAGGTTATTGTTGCTTTGACCCCGTCACCCGCAAACAATTTGTCTCTGCGGATGTTACCTTCTTTGAAAATGCATCTTACTTCTCTTCCGCTTCTTCCTCTACTCCTGCTACTCCTCCTTCTCTCACCAACCCCCCTATTCCCTCGACTCCTACTACTGTTCCGCCTTCTCCACCATCTCCACTATCTCCACCATCTTACCCCGCTTCGCCTTCTCCACCTTCCTCCTATTCAATACCGTCGCTCTCTTCTCTCGGGCCAGCTTTGTCCACCACGGATTCTCCGGATACTGGGGTACCTGCTGACCTGGACCTTCCCATTGCCCTTCGCAAAGGGGTTCGGGCTTCTACCCAGCATCCTCTTGTTGCTGTTGTTTCCTATGATCATCTGACGCCTGCTCGTAGGGACTTTCCTCTGGCTATCTCTTCTACTTCCACCCCCCATTCCTATCAGGAAGCTCTTACCCTTCCGCATTGGAAAGCTGCCATGGATGAAGAAATCGCTACTCTCACTGAACGGGGTACCTGGACTCTTGTTCCTCCTCCTATTGGCATAGATGTTGTTGGCTGTCGCTGGGTTTTTGTCGTGAAATTCCTCCCCGATGGCAGTGTGGATCGCTACAAAGCACGCCTGGTGGCTAAAGGATTCACTCAGACCTATGGTGTTGATTATTTCGATACATTCTCTCCCGTTGCTCGTCTCAGCACCATACGTGTCCTTCTCTCTGTGGCTGTCAACCGAGACTGGCCAATTTCACAACTAGATGTTAAGAATGCTTTCCTCTATGGTGATCTACAGGAAGATGTTTATATGGAGCAACCTCCGGGGTATGTTGCTCAGGGGGAGACATATGTATGCCTACTGAAGAAGGCTATTTATGGCCTCAAGCAAAGTCCGCGTGCCTGGTTTGACAAGTTATGCGGCATTGTTGCGGCCATTGGTTTTACAAGAAGCTCAGCCGATCACTCCTTATTTGTTCGGAAAACCGCCTCTGGTATGGTTGTTCTTGCGGTTTATGTCGATGACATTCTTCTTAGTGGCGATGACCAGGAGGAGGTAACGTTGACAAAGAAACACCTCCGTCAACACCTGGTCACAAAGGATATGGGATCTCCGAAGTACTTTCTGGGGATTGAAATCTCAAGGAAGCCCAACTCCATGGTTCTTTCCCAAAGGAAGTATGCCCTTGATCTTTTAAAGGAGGCAGGATTGACAGGTGCTAAACCTGCCCATTGTCCTATGACTACTGGAGAAGACAAAACTTGGACAGATGACTCGCTTCTTCTATCCGATATTTCGAGGTACCGGCGTCTGGTGGGAAAAATCATTTATCTCATGGTAACCAGACCCGACATCTCCTATGCTGTTGGCAAGGTGAGCCAGTTTATGCAAGCTCCTCGGGAGTGTCATCTTCAATCTACCTTGCGGATCTTGAAATATGTCAAAGTAGCGTCTGAGAAAGGATTACTCTTTTAGAAGAATGGTCATCTGAGGGTTGAAGCATACTCAGATGCGAGTTATGTTGATGACAAAGTGGATTGTAAGTCAACCTCAGGTTTCTGCACCTTTGTTGGCGGAAATCTGGTGAGCTGGAAGAGCAAGAAGCAGTCAGTTGTCTCCAGGTCCAGTGCTGAAGCAGAATATCGTAGTATGGCATCGACCACTTGTGAGTTAAAGTGTCTACAGGCTCTCCTGCTGGATTTAGGAGAGGTGTAAAACCATCCTCTACCTATGTTCTGTGATAACAAGGCTGCCATATACATCTCCAAAAATCCGGTCTTCCATGAAAGAACCAAGCACATTGAGGTCGACTGTCATTTCATTCGTGAAGAGATTCTGAAGGAACAAATTTGCACTCCCTTCGTCACTTCTGATAAAGAGCTGGCTGTCATCTTCACCAAGCCAGTTTCCGCCTCGTTTCTTCATATTTGTGACAAGCTCGGCATGATCGATATATATGCTCCAGCTTGAGGGGGAGTGTTGAAGTTGGTGACCGGACGGTCTGGCGGTCTGGCTTGGCGGGTTGATGACCATGCGGTTTTGCAGTTACCCTTCAGCGGTTTGGTTGCTGTGTGTTGCTGTCTGAGGTCCAAGCGGTCTGGCGGTTTGACTCTGGCGAATTGGAGATCGGGCGGTCTAGCGGTCTCCCATGGCGATCTCTCTCTGGTAGTAGCCGAGCGGTTAGCTCGTCTGTCTAACCGCGCGGCTTGTGCGGTTTGTATCTGTATAGTCCGCTTGTGTCATGTAAATTTTTAGTCCCACATCTCTTATTTGTATTCTCTATTCTCTCCTCCATTCTATATAAGGGAGGTCATACCTTTGTAATAGATACCTTTTTCAGATAATAAAGTTTCTGTTAAAACCACTTTCGGTTTGTTTTTGTTCCACTTCCGGCTTATTTTTTATTCGTTTCTAACACCAGTCAACATGATCTTCTGATCACTTGACCTTTTAATATGACAACCATTCGTAATGAATGAAGTGTCATATCCAAGATCACTCAGTTGACTTATGCTTATCAAGTTATGCATCAAACCCTTCACATAAGCCACTTGAGTGATAGTAATTGAGCTGTTAGAAATGTTACCAAAACCTTTGATGATTCCTTTTTTAGAACCACCAAAGATTACTTTCGGTCTATTCAATATGGGTGAGTAGTCCTTTAGCAATCCTCTTGTTCCAGTCATATGTCTGGAACATCCACTGTCCAAGTACCATAAAGGGGCATGACCACTTGGACTTATCTGCAACAAATTATTACTTAACCTTAGAACACAAATTGTTATTGGGTCCTTGATTCAGATTAGACTGAAATTTAGCATAATTTGTAGCAGCCCTTCTTACAGGTAAGCTGGCATTCATCCTGACACTAGTGTTGTGCCAATAGTCAATGGCAAAGTGTCCCAGCTTGCCACAACACCAGCACTCATATCTATTATACCTCTATTTAGGTACAGTGTTTCTTTGTTTGAGTGCTGGAGACCTCTTGTCATTCAGAATGTCAGGCTTATCATGACCATGTATGATATCATGATCATATCTCTTGGTAGGTTGTTGCACTTTTCTGAGAGCAATAGGGGGATTGAAGACAAGTGGCTTAACTGGGGCTTTCCTTTTTCTTTTGGAATTAGCTGCCCTAGTATTTCCCTTAAAACCCAATCCTGCCTTACCCTTTTGAGACACAAAGTCATCAATTAACGGTAGGACAGATTTTGGCTTAGAGAAACTAGCCACTAGATCCTTTTCCTTCTGAAGTCTGACTTCCAGACTTTTGATTTGATAACTCGTGAATGTGATTGTCCCCATCTGAATAATAGTTATGTTTTTCAGCTTGGAAATCTCATTCATTTTCTGATCCAGCAGCTTTTCTAAATCAGATGCAGCCAACTTAAGAGCTGCAATTTCCTTAGCCTGAATTTTAGTCAAGTTTTTGCATTTCTTAAATGCCTGCAACAAATCACCATATTCATTTATAAGTTGATGAATATCTTCTTCAGATTCAGATCCATCCACATCTTTTGATGCAGATGCTTCTGATTCTGAGCCAGTGTAATAATCAGAGTCTTCAGATAAGCTTTTTACCATACTGGGACCAAGCTGATCCTGGCAGTGATCTTCATCAATCAGGGCCATCAGCCCTTTGCACTGATGATCTTCAGTTCTATTTATTGGGTCCAGTAATTGCAAGAACCCAGTCTCTTTTTCTGTTGCAAACAGACCAATATAAGCTTCAACATCAGATTCAGAATCTGAAGATGATGGATCTGTCCAACTTTTCTCTTTCTTTGCTACAAAGGATTTCTCCTTCTTGTTCTTATACTGAGACTTCTTCTTATCTGCAGATTCCTTTCTTTTGTCTGGACAATCAACTACTACATGTCCATGTCTATTACAGCAATAACACACAATCTTTGTAGTTGTTGATTTGCTAGGTTTTGACCTACTCTTGTCCTTTCTAGATGACTATCTTTTCCGATAATATTCATCCTTGGACAGAAAGGAGGATGACTTAGCTCTCCACTGCTTCTTCTTCAAAAATTTATGAAACTGCCTTGTGAAGACACCAAAGTCCTCATCAGAAGGATTGTTGTCTGAGTTGTGACTATCAGAACTGTCAGAGATCACTTCTGCAGCTTTCTTAGAAGGAGATGGAGACATCCTCCTGTCCTTTCTTGTGGCTTCTGCCTTGAAGGCCACTGACTTTTCTCTATGGTCAACTTTTGTACTTTTCTCTTCCTCCTTTCTGGCCATGAGTTGCATTTCATAAGAAAGCAATTTGCCAAATAGTGTTGGAGGAGAGATTTTTGCTAGTCTGACCACTTCCCCGATGACACAGATCTTGGTGTCCCAATCCTTAGTCAAAGATCTAAGGAATTTATCATTCAACTCATATGTACTAAAGACCCTTCCATATGACATTAGTTCATTCGCAATTCTGAAGAACTTCTTATAACACTCAGTGATGCTGTCTGATTTACTTTGTCTGAAACTCTCATATTCCTGATTAAGCATTGACTTTCTATCTTAACTAACTTCTTCTGATCCCTCCATGTAGACATCAATGTGTCCCACATCTCCTTTAAGGTTTTACAGTGAATCAGATTTTGAAATGTTGAGTCATCTATGACACTCACTATAATATTCTGATCTCTCTTATCCATAGTAGCCAAGATAATATCATCCTTAGTCATTTCTGAAAAGTCTTTTGCTGTCCTCTGATTAGCATCAAGAACTGAGACTTTCATAGGTATATAAGGCCCTTCCTTAACAGTTATATATATTCTTGGATCAGATGCTTCCATAAACAGTCTGACCCTTTCTTTCCATATTCCAAAGATTTCCTTCCTACAGATGGGCAACTTCATGGAACCATGTTCCTTATGATTTTCTCCTGAACCCATCTTTTCTGATTTATTCTGCCTCACAGCTCTTACTCAGACTGTTAAGTCTATCTTTGAGCAACCTCGCTTTGATACCACTTGAAAGAATTGGTTTCAAGATCACCTAAACACCTAGGGGGGGGTGAATAGGTGCAATTCCTTTTTACTCTACGGCAGAATATTGATTCAGATAATCAAATAAAATCAATCAGATCTACAGCTACCACATCACAGAAATCACAAAATCACACACAATCACAGATGACACACAGATTTATAGTGGTTCCCTAAATGATGGGTACATCCACTTTCCCCCTTCGCCTACCTAGCAGTGTGCTAGATTCAGCCTAACTTCTTCCTTCCTTCTCAGATCAAAAGATCTTACAGCTCAGAACCCAGTCAAGGTTCCTACAACTCAGAGTGAGTCCACACTCCTACAACTCAGACAATTAAGCCATACCTCAGCCTATACTCAGGCCTACAACTTAGAGAATCAAATCTCCTACCTCAGGCACACATCCCTACCTCAGCCTTCCCAAGGCCTACAACTCAGAGATGAAAATCTCCTACCTCAGACACTCAGCCCTACCTCAGCCTTTATAAACTAGGCTTACAACTCAGATCGATAATGATCTTACAGAACAAAAATATAAAATATATTTTATCTTCCACCCAAGTTGAGGGAGAATGGGTAGAAAATTTTCTTGATCAGTTCTTGAAGAATCTGATTACCCAGAAATCAACCTATCTTTGGCTTTCTTCAAAGCTTCTTGAATCTGAACACAATAAGGTTGAATTTCTTTAAGATGATCTTCAATCAGCTTCCTTCTTAAATCCAGAAATCAATCTGAATTTTTCTTTGCAGATAGTTCAGGATCTGCTCTTAAGAGACTAGTTGATGATAGTCTCTTTCTTCACTTGAATTATTGGAGCTCTCTCTCTCTACAAATTCTTCTGAAAAACTTTTGAAATTCTTCACTTAGATCCACTTGAAAATCTCTGACTGGATTTTCTTGTGTATGTTGGATCTTCTGTTGTAATTGTGTGTTGAGTACTTCGTCTTCTTTTTCCGTCTGTTGTTCGTTGTCCTCAATTGATAGAATCTGTCTTTATATATAATTCATCCAAGGTTACCGGCTGATCCGGTTGCTAACCAACTTCTGACAGATCTGACAGTTGCAGTGGACCCGTTGGTAACGGCAGCTGTCAAGTCTCCAGTCACTTCTTGAAACTTTGTCTCTGTCAGCAAAGTGTCGAATCTGAACTTCACATGTGTCGACACAAGTAGACTAAGTGTCGACACAATCCTTGATGGTGTCGACACAGCTCTTATGGTGTCGACACTGCTTCTCGACATAGCTTCTGTAAGAATGTGTCGACCCAAGTCCTGTGTGTCGATACAGTCACTTCTTGTCTTGGCACAATTAACTTTGAAGAGATTCTGGTGAGTGTGTCGACACAAGTCCTGTGTGTCGACACAGTTGACGTCGACTGAACTTTTTGTGTGTCGACACAAGTCCTGTGTGTCGACACAGTTGACGTCGACTGAACTTTCTGTATGTCGACACAAGTCCTGTGTGTCGACACAGTTGATGTCGACTGAACTTTTTGTGTGTGGACACAAGTCCTGTGTGTCGACACAGTTGATGTCGACTGAACTTTCTCTGTGTCGACACAAGTCCTGTGTGTCGACACAATTTCTTCTGGTGTCGCCGCAGCTTTTCCAAGTGTCGACACAATTGACTCCAGGTGTCGACATAGCTTTTCTCAAGTGTCGACACAAGTCTTCACATGTGTCGACACAACTTCTTCTGGTGTCGACTCATGCACTTAGAAACCTTTCCTGCATATTCTTAACCTGCACATGTAAACTCAAAACAACATCAAATACACCTTGATGTATATCACTGAGTTGGGTGAGGCTTCTCCAAGTTTGGTATACATTTTTCCATGTACCCAACAATCTCCCCCTATTTGGAGAAGTCATAACCCATAGTCAATGATATACACCATTTATAATAAACACACATTATGATGTATATAAACATTACATAACAGGGTAACATATAAACAAAACATGTATAATATGTCATTACAGAATAATGCAAACACAGTGAGCATGAATCATTATTTTGTTTAAACTAACAAAAGTTTGTCAACAATTAGTTTTCATAGATTTTATAACAACTAAAGATTACATTGTTGTAAAATCTAGTTTAATCTATTCTAAGGCTGGTCTGGCTCCTTGATGACTATGCCTTTGCCTGACTGGATCTTGGCTTGTACTAAAGCTTCATTATCTTTAGCTGGCTTCTTGCCTTTCTGATATTTCTTCTTTTGTTCTTCAGCCCTTATGTTTTGTCTTTCAAAATAATGAAAAGGCTTGGGGAAGTACTTGCTAGGCTCCAAAGCATTAGCATGTAACTTCCCAGTTTTTGCTTTCCTTCTATATTGAAGAATGACTTCCTGCCTGGCTTCATACTTGTTCCATTCTTGCTCAGTGTACCATTTACCCCTTTTATGGGTCTTGTCCTTCACAGCTTTCCCGACAGTCAATATAATATTCCTGGAAGTAGGACTCCATTGCTCAAAATTAGGCTTCAACTCTGCCTGTTCTCGAAATCTTTTCTTTGAAAGTAGAGCTTCTTGCTCTTTAGTCAAAGCTACCTCTAACATTTCTACTTTCTCAATGATAACATTTTTAGTACCCTTTGGAGGGTTGTACATCTGACCAACCCGGTGTTGAATTTGCTCAAAGTTAGAAGGAGGATATATGATTTGAGCTACTTCCTGCTGACCCCCTACATTACCTACAGCTTGAATTCCTGACTCAGCTGTGTTGTCATCATCACATAAGGGTGGATATCCCAGAGTTGTTCTAACATCATTGGTTATCCATTTGGCATGCTCTGAGCTAGCATTGACTATCACCCTCTCCCCCTTTATGACTTCTCTTTCAATATGATCTCTAAGATCATTCTTTTGGAACCTGATTTGAGTATCCATAAAATTTGTTCCCTCTGTATAATAGGCTTTAAACTTTTGAAGTTGAGCAGATATAATCTTCTGAGAGGCTTGAAGTGCAGATTGGAAAGTGGTTAAATCCTCTTGAAGTTTCTTATCAAACTCAGATTTCTCTTTAGCCCTTGCCTCAGTCAGGGCAGTAGCAGTATTCTTTAATTCTGTAACAATCATATTATGTGATGCAGTCAGATTGTCATTCATTCTAATTTGATTTTCAAGGACATAGCCTTGCAATACCACTATATCATCAACTTTAGTCTTTATTCCTTCTTGTTGTTTTGCTAGAAAACCTACAGCATTACCTCCTTTATGGAAGCAATCTGTCATCTCCTTTTTATTCTGATTTACCTCAAATCTAATTGATTTGATATCTTGAGCCAAGGAGAATTGCAAATCTTTATGAGTTTCATCCATATATTTCTCCATGGCTATTCTTTGTTCATCTAACTTTACATACAAAGATACTAACAAGGAGCTATAATCATGTGCAGGAACTGGTTATGGAGTAGTTTTCAATTCCTTTTTATAGCTTTGGCTTCTTCTTCTGAAATCCATTAGCTTTCTCTTCTTTGCTTCAGATTCTGCTTCATCTTCAGAAGCTGAGGTACTTGCAATATCAACTCTTTCATGAGGACTAGGAGGCAATTCCTTTTCAGTCCTAGGTTACTCCCCCTCAATGTCAGCTTGCCCCCCCCCCCCCCTCAGTCCTGACTTGCTCCCCCTTAGTCTTGACTTGCTCACCCTCAGTTCTGGCTTGCTCTATATCAGGGAATAACTCTTCAAGAGTAAACTCTTATTGAGTATGGACTGGAGGCACCACTAACTCTAGAGCATCAGCAGCTGTAGATGTATCCTTCATGATAACATCCTGTGCTTGATTGTTGAGTTGAGTGGTCTGGTCAAAATTAATCAAGGGTATAGTTAGTGTTTCATACTCATCATTGAAAATTGTTTGGTTAACTTCTTGGATTACCTTAAGAATAGTTTGAGGAGCCATTTCACTTTCTAAGTGTGTTGGCACTTCCTCAAGATGAGGCTCCCCCTGCATCTGATCATCATGTCTAATGTCTTGAGCATGTGATTTCTCAGTATTCTCTGGCCTCTCTTCATCACCCATGTCTTTTATCAGCACTCTATCCCATCTAGAGATTATCCTTAGATCCATTCTCCTCATATGATTGATCTTGAATCCAGCAGCCTGTTGCATCACTTCTGGAATTGCTCCAGCCAAGTATAAACTTAATATCCTTCCCAGATTAGGTTTCTTTATGCTTTCTCTAATCTTTTCATATATGACTGCAGACCAATTGGTGTTGATTTTGTAGATGATCCTGGTCATGAGGCTGAACATGTAGGTTGAAACCCTATCATGTCCACCTGGTTTACATAAGATTACTTTGCCAACAACTTCAGAAAGGAATTTTCCTTGTACATTCATTCCTTTTCTATTCATAGATGATCCAATTTTCATGGTGGGATCTAATCCACACCACTGGAGTGCTTCCCTCGGTCTTAGAAGAGGTAACTTCTTCGTCTTCTTGATTTTTAGGCAGATGAAGAGTTTTTCGTATGCACTTCATGGTGAGTTTGATTTTATTACCATGAACTGAAGACCTAATCTTTAGTCCAGTTGAATCCTGAGTTGCAGCTCCATAGAACTCAAGGAGTTCCTTCTTTCATATCTTTGTAGGCTCTGATGTCAAATACTCAAAGCCATTTTCTGCAATTATAGCTATCACTGCTTTAATTGCTGGTTCAGCATTGTCAAAGGCATTCCGTACCAGTTCATATCCCTTGTTCACGTTTTCGCCAAGTTTCGGCGCCATTAGGATGGCGAGAAATCTTGAATGAAGAAGAGAGAGTTTGTCGACACAAGAATCTAGTCTCAACAAAAATCTTGAGAGCATGTCGACAGGGTTTGTTCTTGACCTATATATATATGTCTAAACATAGAAGGTCAAAAGGCGCGTCAAAATTTCCTTAATGTGTCGACACTGTTGACATGGTGTCGACACAGACAGCTAATGTCTCGACAGAAGTGTTGACTACTATGTGTCGACACCAATTAATGATGTGTCGACACAGACATACTTATTAGTTCAACAGAAATTCTGTGTCGACTCAAATTCTAAGTATCGACACAACTTCTGAATGTGTCGACACAACTTCTTTGAAGTGTTGACACCAATTTTCTAGATGTGTCGACAAAACTTCTCTGTGTCGACATAGACCTCTTTTTGTGTTGACACAAAATTACTTAGACAAATTTGTCAATCTATACTATGTTCAGCATACCTAATTCAATTTTAAAATTATTGAATTTAGTTTCATCCAATGGCTTAGTGAACATGTCAGCAATTTGAAAACTTGTATTGAAAAATTCTAAACATATATCCTCTTTTTCTACATGATCCCTAAGAAAATGATATCTTATTTCTATATGCTTTGTTCTACTATGAGAAACAGGATTATGAGCAATAGAAATAGCACTTGAAGAATCACAGAATAATGTGGTTCTACTTACCTGGATACCATAATCTTTAAGCTGATGATGTATCCACAACAGTTGTGCACAACAGCTCCTTACAGCTACATACTCAGACTCAGCTGTGGAGATTGCCACACTAGTCTGCTTATTACAGCTCCATGATACCAATCTTCCTCCAAGAAATTGACAGGTGCCAGTTGTGCTTTTTCTATCTACTTTGCATCCTGCAAAGTTTGCATCTGAATATCCAGTCAGTAGAAAATCTCTATTCTTAGGGTACCAAAGAACTAAATTAGGTGTTCCCTTAAGATATCTCAAAATCCTCTTAACAGCAGTATAATGAGATTCTTTTGGGCAGGATTGATACCTATCACAGACACATGTAGCATACATGATGTCAGGTCTACTAGCAGTCAAATAAAGGAGGGAGCCAACTATCCCTCTATATAAAGACTCATCTACAGGTTTTCCTGCATCATCTTTGCTTAGAGACATACTTGTCCCCATTGGAGTTCTCATGGTAGTGGATGACTCCATACCATACATCTTAATTAACTCCTGGGTGAACTTAGACTGGGATATGGACATGCCATCATCAGTCTGTCTTACTTGGAGTGCCAAGAAAAACTTAAGTTCTCCCATGCTGCTCATCTCAAACTTCCCTTGCATAAGTTTAGCAAACTTCCTACAAAGGTTGTTTTCAGTAGAACCAAGTACTATGTCATCAACATATATCTGGACTAGAATTATCTTCCCTTTGGATTCCCTAAGGAATAGAGTTTTGTCTATTTTCCCCCTTGAGAATTTGTTCTCAATGAGGAAAGTAGACAAGGTTTCATACCAAGCCCTTGGGGCTTGTTTCAAACCATATAGGGCTTTCCTAAGCCTATACATATAATTAGGATAGAGTGGATCAATAAAACCTGATAGTTGTTCTACATAGACTTCCTCCTTTAAGTCTCCATTCAGGAATGCTGACTTAACATCCATTTGGAACACTTTAAAACCCTGATAAGCTGCATAGGCTAGGAATAGCCTTATTGCTTCCAACCTTGCCACAGGGGCAAAAGTTTGATCAAAGTCTATGCCCTCTTCCTGCCTGTATCCTTTGGCAACCAGCCTTGCCTTATTCTTAATTATGATCCCACTCTCATCTAGCTTGTTCCTGAAGATCCACTTAGTCCCTATGACATTGTGGTCTTTTGGTTTAGGAACTAACTTCCAAACCTTGCATCTCCTGAATTTATTCAACTCCTCCTGCATAGCATCAATCCAGTGTGGGTCTTGTATAGCTTCTTCAAATCTTTTAGGTTCCTGTTGAGATAAGAAGCTTGAGCAAAGTACAGTGTTCAAGCTCCTGCTTCTAGTTTGAACCCCTTGTCTAGGATCACCAATAATCTGGTGTATAGGATGATCCTTTAAATGTCTAACTGCTGGAGGAAGTCTGTCTGCAGTTTGACTTTCTTCATTTACTACATTCTGCTGTACTTCAGTGTCTTCTTCATCCAGAGAGACTTGTTCTCCCCCTGGACAGCAAGCATCTTTATCTTCATCCAGTCTAGGAGTTTGATCTTCTTTGATAGTCAGCATGTCCATCTTCTCTTTTATACATGTAGAGCTACATGAACTATTAGGCAACTCACTGTTAATAAGTCTTGATTCATCAAATATAACATGAACAGACTCTTCTACAACATATGTAGTCAAGTTAAAGACTCTATATGCCTTACTATTGTTGCTGTACCCAACAAATATCCCATCTTGGGATTTGGTAGCAAACTTTGTCAGGTAAGACTTGCCATTGTTAAGCACATAACACTTGCAACCAAAGATCCTAAAATAGGATAAGTTTGTTTTTCTGCCTTTCAAAACCTCATAGGGTATCTTTTTGTGGCTCTTAGTGATAGAAGCCCTATTGAGCACATGACATGCAGTGTTTAATGCCTCAGCCCAAAAATATTATGGGAGAGAAGTGTCACTCAATAGAGTTCTACCTGCCTCAATGAGAGTCCTATTCTTTCTTTTAGCAATTCCATTTTGTTGAGGAGTTCTAGGTGAGGAGAATTCCTGATGAATCCCAAATTCTTCACACAACATTGTCATATTTTCAGATTGAAATTCAGTTCCATGGTCACTTCCGATTTTGACCACTGAATTGTTTAGTTCATTCTGAATTTGCTTAACAAAGTTGCAGAAAACAGTTGGGATTTCAGATTTCTGCCTCAGAAAGAAAACCCATGAAAATCTAGAATAGTCATCTACAACCACAAATGTGTATACTTTCCTACCTAGGCTCTAAACTGGCATTGGACCAAATAAATCCATATGCATGAGGTATAAACACCTCACTGAGTCTTTGGTTTCTAGGATATGAAAGGAGGATCTGGTCAGCTTGCCTTTTTGACAAGCTGAGCATATTCCAAACTTAATGTACTTAACTTGAGGACCATTCCTCACTAACTCTTTATCAAAGAGTTGACCAATAGTCTTGTAATTAATATGAGCTAGCCTCTTGTGCCATTTGACACAATGAGAGGCTTTCTCATCAGCTACAAGACAAATAGGAAAATCTTTATTCTCATTCACAAAGTTTAGGCAATACACATTTCC
The DNA here is from genome assembly GCA_039583875.1 of Platanthera guangdongensis. Classification (NCBI taxonomy): domain Eukaryota; kingdom Viridiplantae; phylum Streptophyta; class Magnoliopsida; order Asparagales; family Orchidaceae; genus Platanthera; species Platanthera guangdongensis. Next base: position 81,985,067 of record CM077147.1, on the reverse strand, counting down.
TTTCCTATAACCAGTCAACATGATCTTCTGATCACTTGACCTTTTAATATGACAACCATTCGTAATGAATGAAATGTCATATCCAAGATCACTCAGTTGACTTATGCTTATCAAGTTATACTTCAAACCCTTCACATAAGCCACTTGAGTGATAATAATTGAGTTGTTAGTAATGTTACCAAAACCTTTGATGATTCCTTTTTCAGAACCACCAAAGATTACTTTAGGTCCATTCAATATGGGTGAGTAGTCCTTCAGCAATCCTCTTGTTCCAGTCATATGTCTGGAACATCCACTGTCCAAGTACCATAAAGGGGCATGGCCACTTGGACTTATCTGCAACAAATTATTACTTAACCTTAGAACCCAAATTGTTATTGGGTCCTTGGTTCAGATTAGACTGAAATTTAGCATAATTTGTAGCAGTCCTTCCAGGTAAGCTGGCATTCATCCTGACACTAGTGTTGTGCCAACAGTCAATGACAAAGTGTCCCACCTTGCCACAACACCAGCACTCATATCTATTATACCTCTATTTAGGTACAGTGTTTCTTTGTTTGAGTGATGGAGACCTATTGTCATTCAGAATGTCAGGCTTACCATGACCATGTATGATATCATGATCATATATCTTGGTAGGTTGTTGCACTTTTCTGAGGGCAATAGGGGGATTGAAGACAAGTGGCTTAACTGGGGCTTTCATTTTTCTTTTGGAATTAGCTGCCCTAGTATTTTCCTTAAAACCCAATCCTGTCTTACCCTTTTGAGACACAAAGTCATCAATTAAGTGTAGGATAGATTTTGGCTTAGAGAAACTAGCCACTAGATCCTTTTCCTTCTGAAGTCTGACTTCCAGACTTTTGATTTGATCACTCTTGAATGTGATTGTCCCCATCTGAATAACAATTATGTTTTTCAGCTTGCCAATCTAATTCATTTTTTGATCCAGCAGCTTTTCTAAATCAGATGCAGCCAACTTAAGAGCTGCAATTTCCTTAGCCTGAATTTTAGTCAGGTTTTTGCATTTCTTAAATGCCTGTAGCAAATCACCATATTCATCTATAAGTTGATGAATATCTCCTTCAGATTCAGATCCATCCACATCTTTTGATGCAGATGCTTCTGATTCTGAGCCAGTGTAATAATCAGAGTCTTCAGATAAGCTTTTTACCATACTGGGACCAGACTGATCCTGGCAGTGATCTTCATCAGTCAGGGCCATCACCCATTTGCACTGATGATCTTCAGTTCCATTTATTGAGTCCAGTAATTGCAAGAACTCAGTCTCTTCTTCTGTTGCAAATAGACCAATATAAGCTTCAGCATCAGATTCAGAATCTGAAGATGATGGATCTGTCCAGCTTTTCTCTTTCTTTGCTATAAAGGATTTCTCCTTCTTGTTCTTATACTGAGACTTCTTCTTATCTGCAGATTCCTTTCTTTTGTCTGGACAATAAGCTACTACATGTCCAGGTCTGTTACAGCAATAACACATAATCTTTGTAGTTGTTGATTTGCTAGGTTTTGACCTACTCTTGTCCTTTATAGATGACTTTCTTTTCTGATAATATTCATCCTTGGACTGAGAGGAGGATGGCTTAGTTCTCCACTGCTTCTTCTTCAAAAATTTTTGAAACTGCCTTGTGAAGACAGCAAAGTCCTCATCAGAATGATTGCTATCTGAGTTGTGACTATCAAAACTGTCAGAGATCACTTCTGCAGCTTTCTTAGAAGGAGATGGAGACATCCTCCTGTCCTTTCTTGTGGATTCTGCCTTGAAGGCCACTGACTTTTCTCTATGGTCAACTTTTGTACTTTTCTCTTCCTCCTTTCTGGCCATGAGTTGCATTTCATAAGAAAGCAATTTGCCAAATAGTGTTGGTGGAGAGATTTCTTCCAGTCTGGCAACTTCCCTGATGGCACAGATCTTGGTGCCCCAATCCTTAGTAAAAGATCTAAGGATTTTATCATTCAACTCATATGTACTAAAGACCCTTCCATATGGCATTAGTTCATTCACAATTCTGAAGAACTTCTTATAACACTCAGTGATGCTGTCTGATTTACTTTGTCTGAAACTCTCATATTCCTGATTAAGCATTGACTTTCAATCTTGCCTAACTTTTTCTGATCCCTCCATGTAGACTATCAATGTGTCCCACATCTCCTTGGAGGTTTTACAGTGAATCAGATTTTGAAATGTTGAGTCATCTATGACACTCACTATAATATTCTGAGCTCTCTTGTCCATAGTAGCCAAGATAATATCATCCTTAGTCATTTCTGAAAAGTCTTTTGGTGTCCTCTTATTAGCATCAAGAACTGAGACTTTCATTGGTATATCAGGCCCTTCTTTAACAATTATATATATTCTTGGATCAGATGCTTACATAAACAGTCTGACCCTTTCTTTCCATATTCCAAAGATTTCCTTCCTGCAGATGGGCAACTTCATGGAACCAAGTTCCTTATGATTTTATCCTGAACCCATCTTTTCTGATTTATTCTGCCTCACAGATCTTACTCAGACTGTTAAGTCCTGTGTGTCGACACAGTTGATGTCGACTGAACTTTCTATGTGTCGACACAAGTCCCGTGTGTCGACACAGTTGATGTCGACTGAACTTTCTGTGTGTCGACACATGTCCTGTGTGTCGACACAGTTGATGTCGACTGAACTTTCTGTGTGTCGACACAAGTCTTGTGTGTCGACACAATTTCTTCTGGTGTCACCGCAGCTTTTCCAAGTGTCGACATAATTGACTCGAGGTGTCGACACAGCTTTTCTCAAGTGTCGACACAAGTCTTCATAAGTGTCGACACAACTTCTTCTGGTGTCGACTCATGGACTTAGAAACCTTTCCTGCATATTCTTAACCTGCACATGTAAACTCAAAACAACATCAAATACACCTTGATGTATATCACTGAATTGGGTGAGGCTTCTCCAAATCTGGTACACATTTTCCCATGTACCCAACAGGGAGGCCCCTTGGCTTGCCTTTTCCGACCGCCTGGGCTCCAGCAGGAGGTTGGGCCGGGGGGAGGGGTTTGCTCAGAGAGCTTGAGGGGTAAGAGGGGGATGGGGCCTTTTATAGGTTAGTGGGGAGGGGACTCCCCTTCTCTACATGGTGTGGGATTAATCCCTCCTTCAGGAGGGATTAATCCCACCCTCCAGCTGTCCAAGGACAGCTGGAGGTCAGGGAGATTTCCCCCACATAGGAGAAATGGGATTAAGCCCATTGGGCTTGGGCTTTATGGTGGGAGAGAGAGAGAGAGAGAGAGAGAGAGAGTGGTGTGAATGGGCCTCCACTTATAGTGGGTTGTTTGCTGGTTGGGGGCCCAAAGTGGGTGACGTGCAAGACCCTAAGTGCTCATGAAGAGGGGGTGGGCCCCCATTTGGAGAAAAATCCAAAAATAGGTTTTTAGGGGGGTTTGACCAAGTCAAACCTAGGGTGGGTCCACTTTGCTGGTTAAAGTCAAAGTGGGTCCAATTCATCGGGGTCCGGTCAAAGTTCGGGTGTCGTGTCACAATTGGTGTACGCACGCTTTTCGGTGCACAACTATGCTTGATTTGGCCACAAGTTGACCAATTGTCGTCGAAATTGACTAGGATGACTTTCGTTGACTTTATATTGACCACACGAGTCGAACGCCACTGACTGGGGTTGAATCAGAGTCCGTTTGGCGAAAGTCCAAAATTTGCACGGCGCAGCGCGCTAAAACGGTCGAAGTGTCTAAATCTGTCATTGGATCTCGGATTGTGACACGACGGGTCCCGATGCACCCGTCTAGGTTATATAAGGTCACAGGAATTGATAGAACCCAATTCGGAGTTCTCTAGCTCGATATCCAAAATGTCGTTCTCGTTGCATTTTATGAGGAATGGTCACATCCACTATATGACCTCGGGGTCCAATTGAACGTGTTCCGATGCACTCGTATCGACTATACGAGGTCACAGGAACTAACGGAACTCAATTCGAGTTCTCTCGCTCTATTTCCTACCTACAGTTATCTCCCACCGGGTCATGGGTAGGGTTCAGGTCACTTTTATTGGGCCCACTAGGGATCCGGTGCCCCAATAAATGTCGGGATGTTACAATCCAATAAAAATAAAAGGATTTTCGTCCCCGAAAATTTACTTGAAGTAGGAGGAAAACGTAATATACCTTGTGAAAGTGAGCTGTTAGATCAGGAATACTCTAGAGGGGGTGAATAGAGTATTTAAAGCTTATAAAAATTTTCTGGCTATTGCAGACAAGTACTAGTGCTATAAGAAATAGATTAAAAAATAAAACACAGCAACAACTAACTAACAATCACAACCACAACAGAAAACAAAAGGAAGGGCAACCAGACGACACAAGAAATTTATAGTGGTTTCCCAACCTGGGTACATCCACTCTTCTACCACCCTGGTAGGAATCCACTCAGATTTTTGATCAGGTGCCTGACACCAATGAGCTTTTGATCGGGTGCTCAAAAACTAAACCTCAAGTCTTTTGGTCAGGTGACTTGTAACCAAGAATCACTTTTGAAGGGAGATGACAACCCTTTATACAGAGAGGGGTGAGAGGTGATGGTGTCTTCTCTGTCAACAATCAGAGAGAAGATAAGTGGATATGATATTAGCAAGTAGCTCCCCCTGAGATGTAGAATAGTTCAGGGAAATTTGGAGCTTTGCTGCAGGGAGATAGACCTTCAGTCTTTAAGCCTTTATCAGAGAAATCTGCAGGAACTTCTTGACAGATGGTGTAGTTGTTGTCCTTTGAAGTTTCCTGGAGTGATGAAGAAAGAAGACTCTTGATTTAGATTGATTGTTCTTCTTCTTCAATAGCTGATCTGTCTCTGGCCTAGGGCCTCTTTTTTGTATCAGAAAGCTGTGAAAGAATGATGGAGAAAAGAGACTCTTGAAGACAGACTGAATGTAATTCTCTATGTGTCTGTGTGTCTCTATGTATGCTATGTTCTTGTCTGTACTGTGTTCTTGTGTTTTCCATCTTCTTTTGGAAAAGAGAAAAATATCTTTTATATGTTCTGAAAGAATTTGTCTTTCGAAATTTGAATTCCTCTACTGCAATCAATGCTGACGGCCTAGAGGAAAAACTGCATTGATTTATTTCCTCAACTGTCCCTTGGAAAAATGGAAAGCAATAATTTTGATGAAAGTCTTGATTAATGTACCGTCCAACGGTAATATTCAGAGAATATTTTATCATTAATCATTTAGAAATTATTGTCATAGAATGAGGACAGGGGAAAGAAATACGAAGTCTGGAGTCGTCGAACAGATGACAGAAATCGTCGAGCTGAGTCCACAGTTCGTCGAGCTGAGTTGCCGTGTTCGTCGATTAGATAACTTCTGTTCGTCGAGCTGCGTTCCAAGATCGTCGAGCTGAGTTGATGTGTTCGTTGATCAGATAACTTCTGTTCGTCGAGCTGAGTTCCAAAATCGTCGATCTGATAACAGAACTGTATCCTTCAGAAACTTTGCCTTTTCTGTGTCTGAAGTTCGTGGAGCTGATAACTGGCTTCGTCGATTGGAGAAGGTTCTGGACTTAGAAAAATTGAGAAGCTTCTGGTTGAAGTAAAGGATCCAGAAATCGTCGAGCAGAGAACTAAGTTCGTCGAGCTGAGAATGAAGTTCGTCGAGCTGATAACTTGTTGACAGAACTTCTGGGGAATGTGTCGACACAAATCCTGGGTGTCGACACAATTACTTCTTGTCTCGACATAGCTGTTGTGTTGATAGAAATCTGGAGTGTGTCGACATAAATCCTGTGTGTCGACACAGTTGATGTTGGTGTCGACAGATATTATGTGTGTCGACACAAGTCTTCTGTGAGTCGACATATTCTTGCTTCTGGTGTCGACCCAGTTGTTGTTAACAGATTTGCTGTCTGGTGTCGACACAGCCTTGCTGAAATGTTGAAGGGTAGTGTCCAAAGTTCGTCGACCTGAGCACCAAGTTTGTCGACCAAAGTCTGATTCTAAGGACTTAGAATATCTTGATGTTTTCTGAACTTGAATTGTTTGTAGCATCCAAGTTTTCGTCGGCCAAAGAATAGAGTTCGTCGAGCTCAGCTTAGAGAATTTTCTCTGAGATCGTCGAGCTGAGCACGACAATCGTCGACCTGAGTTCGACGAATGTCGAACTCATTTTATAGTCTTTGAATTCTTCTAAGACTTGAGTCTCTAGCAGTCTTGTTGATAGCTTGTCCATGTGTTGTTGACTCTAAGGACTTGGCCTAGACTCTAGGTCACAACCATGACCCTGGCTATACATTGTGGGTCATTTGATCCTAACTTAGTGAACCTAGCCCAAATATTACTAGGGATCCAACAACTTGGGAAAGAGCTCTGGGTGCTTCTCTCGGAGGAGTCCTTCAGGTTCCCACGTAAACTCCTCTCGTCTGCAGTTTGACCATAGTATCTTAACCATCGGGATGGTATTGTTGCGTAGTGTCTTCACCTTATAATCTACTACTATGACGGGTTCGAGTTGGATGGATCTATCTGACTGTAGTTGCACCGGTGGGGTAGGAAGGTGCTGCTCTGGTTGCCGGAGGACTCGTCTAAAGGAAGAGACATGAAACACATCGTGAAGATTCCCCAACTCTGGGGGCAAGGCTAAACGATAGGCGACGGGGCCAACATGCTCTATCACCAGATAGGGGCCCAAGATGCGGGGATCTAACTTTTTCTGCTTTCTCAACCGGGAGACACAATGCATGGGCTTTATTTTCAAAAACACCATCTCCCCCATGCTGAACTCCACTTGCGGTGTCGTGCATCATAGTACTTGGCCTGTCGGCTCTGCGCTTCTCGCATTCGCTCCTGCATTAGCCGTATCGTTGTCGTAGTGTCATCAATGTAAGACACTCCCAAGGCTTCTGGGTCCTCTTCCTGAGCCCAAGTCAACGGGGTTCAGCAATGTCTACCATACAACGATTCGTACAGAGCCATCTTAATGCTAGCCTGGTAAATGTTATTTTAAGAGAATTCGACTAGTGGCAGTAGCTGCTCCCACGGTTCATTGTGTTCCACTATGCATAATCGAAGAAGATCCTCCATCGTCCGGTTCGTCCTCTCCGTCTGTTCGTCTGTCTGCGGGTGGAAGGTGGTGCTGAAGGTCAATTTGGTTCCCAAGTATGCCTGTACCCGCCTCCACTCCTTAGATGTGAAACGCCCATCACGATCTGATACGATGGACTTTGGTACTCCGTGAAATCGGACCACTTGCTCTAGGAACATTCTGGCCAGGATATCCACTCCGTCACTCTATCGATTTGGAATGAACCGCGCTACCTTGGTGAGTCGATCTACGACGACCCAAATTTAGTCATTCCCAGCACGGGATCGAGGTAGGCCGTGGACGAAGTCCATTGAGATATCTTCGAACTTCTATTCTGGTATCGGCAGGGGCTGTAATAGGCCTCCTGGACTGCAGCATTCGACTTCAACCTTCTGACAGGTCTGACACTGGGGCACGAAGTTGGTGACATCTCTTTTCATTCCAGGCCAATAAATGGTCCTGCGCAGGTCCACGTAGATCTTAACCATGTCACGGTGAATCGAGTACCTAGACTGATGAGCCTCTTGCAGAATTTCTTCAGGAATTCCTTCGGTAGCGGGAACGAATATGCGATGCTTGAGTTATAGAATCCCTCCATACAGATTATAATCCTCCTGTGCCCCTCCTTGCAGAGATCGGATGATCGACATTACCTCTGGATCGATCTTCTGAGCTTCACGTATCCGGTCTCAGATGTCGCATTGGATCTCCATTCAATACATCTGAGCATGGTACTCTTCTGGATCTCTTCGGGGAACCAGGGTAATCTCTAAGTCTATCAAGGACTGGAATAGCTCCTTAGGGATCTTCTCCATCCAACTCCCAGCTATCGCAGGCTGGCGGATCAAGGCGTCAGCGACTTTGTTAGCTTTCCCGGGGTGATATTGGAGAGCGAATTCATAATCGCATAGGAATTCTAGCCATCGGCGCTGCCGAAGATTCAGCTCTTTCTGCGTGAAGATATATTTGAGGCTCTTGTGGTCGGAGAAGATCTCACATCTTAATCCATACAGATAATGCCTCCAGATTTTAAGGGCGAAGACGACAATGCCCAACTCTAAATCGTGTGCTGCGTAATTTAATTCATGCGGCTTTAATTGCCGAGATGTGTAGGCCACTACCTTGCCATACTGCATTAGTACAACTCCCAATCCCTTTAGGGAGACATCAGTGTAGATTTGGAATCCCTCGGTCCCTATGGGTATCGTAAGGATTGGAGCAGAAGTCAGCCTCTTCTTCAGTTTGACGAACGCAGTCTCGCACTCCGGCGTCCATCAGAATGCAACGTATTTCCTGGTGAGAGTAGTTAGGGGTAGGGCAATCTTGGAAAACCCTTCGACGAACTTCCTGTAGTATCCGACAAGACCGAGAAAACTCCGGATGTCCGCAGCCGTCCTGAGTGGCGGACAATTTTATACTGCCTGGATCTTAGCTTGGTCTGCTGCCACTCCTTCCTTGTTTATCGTGTGGCCCAAGAATCCAACTTCTTCTTGCCAAAACTCACACTTACTGAATTTGGTGAAGAGAGAGTGCTCCCGAAGTTTTAATAGCACCATCTGTAGGTGCCGAGTATGGTCCATCTTGGTATTCGAGTAAATTAAGATGTTGTCGCTGAAGACGATGACAAAGTGATCCAAGAAGGGTTCTAAGACTTTATTCATCAGGGCCATGAAGGCGGAGGGCGCATTGGTGAGCCAAAACGGCATCACTAGGAACTCATATAGACCGTATCGGGAGCTAAAGGCAGTCTTGGGAATATCTTCTTCTCGGATTTGAAGCTGATAATAGCCTGATCGCAGGTCCATCTTGGAGAACACGGATTCACCTTGCAACTGATCGAACAGTTCGTCGATCCTAGGGAGGGGTATGTGTTGTGTATAGTAAGCTTATTTAGTTCCTTATAGTCGATGCACAGTCGCAGTGTCCCGTCTTTCTTCTTGACGAAAAGCACCGGGGCTCCCCAGGGCAAGGAACTTGGATGGACGAATCCAGCATCTATTAGTTCCTGTAGTTGGATTTTCAGTTCAGTCAGCTCTCTTAGGGCCATCCAGTAGGGGGCTCATGATACTGGTCGTGCTCCGGATACGAGCTCAATCTGAAAGTCGACCTCTCGCTGGGGTGGCAATCCCGGGAGGGACTCGGGGAAAATATCTGGAAAGTCGCGGACTACTGGAACTTTGGCAAGCACCTAGGTTTTGTCTTCCATCTCGAAATAGATAAGGTATACTTCGTCCCTCTGCCGGACTGATTTCATAATTTGCGTAGAAGTCAGAATAATGTGTGAGACAGAGGGCACACCTGTCAACGTGACGCTCTGGCCATTTGGGTTCTATAGCCGGACTTCTTGCGTGGAACAAATTATCTGTGCCTGATGCTCGGCCAGCCAGTCCATCCCCAGATTAATGTCAAATTCGGTTATTGCTAGGATTGTTGGGTAGTTCTCAAATTCTACTTCTCCCAGCACAGCCTGGAACGAGCACTTTTTCATAGATGTCATATCCGACCTGTCCGGTAGACAGATTCGTATAGATAGTCCGATTGAACGAATGACGTTTTCTTTTGTTGCGATGAAATCATGGGAAACAAAAGAATATGTCGCTCCTATGTCGAAAAGGGTCTTAGCAGGGTGTCCATCTACCAACAAGATTCCTGATGACATGGGAAGTATATACATATATATCATTTAACTAATACAGAAGATGTAAGCACATATATATAAGTAATATACAACATCAGTAGTAAGATCTGGTATCTCCCTATCGCCTAAAGTATATACCTATAACTACATCAGGGGCTGGTCCGTGCTGCAAGTCCAGTGCGTAGGCCTCCAGGGGTGCTGCTCGGCCTTGCTGACCTATCCTGCCAGCTCTGCCTCTGTGGCCTCTCTAACCTTGTCCCCATGCTGGCTGTCCACCCTGAACTGCTCCTAATCCTGGTCTCCCTGTCGCCTATAGGAAGAAAGCTCTCATATATCCCGGCTGCTGACATAAGAAGAAGTTCCCCGCGAAGGGAGCATCTCATCGGGCCATTGGTGCGGGCTGTGCTACTGGAGCTGGTCTGAAGTCTAGCTGCACGGCTGGGGGTGCTGGTGGTACTGGTGGGTGCCTATAGGGCTCTCTACAGCGTCGCTGCCTGTGCTCTCTATCCTGTCTGTGGGGAGCGACTCCTATGACTCGCCTCTTGTCTCGAGGAATCCCTACCTGTCATCTGCGTTGCTGAGCCACTGTCCGTTGGTCCAACTCCAATGTTGCCGCATGGGTGGCTCTAGTGTGAAAGGTGGCCTGAGAGAGCATGATCAGGGCCTGCATCAGGTCATCTCGTAGTCCTCGGTAGAACCGATAAGGTCTATCTCTATCGGAGGCAGCCAGATTCCCGGCGAAGCGTGCCAGGTGTATAAACTCTCTCTCGTACTCTGCCACTGTGAGGTTACTCTATCGAATGAGTAATAACCTCTCTTGTAGTGCGGATCAGTCTGCATCCGTGATGAAGAACTCTAGTAGAGCCTCGAAGAATTCCCCCCAAAGAATCGCGCTCAACGACTGACCTCAAAAAGCAGAGCGACTAGCCGCTCTCCACCAATCCCTCGCATGTCCCTCCAAGAGGGTCACCACTAAAGAGGCTGCAGCCACAGCTGGGCACATCATTACCACTAATAGCTCCTCCACCCGCTCTACCCACTCCTCTATCTGGATGGTCGTCTCCGTACCTCTGAAAGGGGGAGGCCTTAGTCATCGGAAAGTCGATAGCAGATCGGTGGGTGCTGTCATCTCTCGCGGTGGCTGTGCTAGGGCAGCCTGAAAAGTTGCTAGAATAGCCATCAGTGTTTGCCCCATATATGTCTCGGCAAACGGTACGGCCGTGGGAGCGACCGGGTCTGGTGGTGGGGTAGCTGGAACATATCCTCTGGACGAGGATCCCCCGTTACTATACTCCGGTATCTGGAGAAGTAACAGGAAAGAGTGTCAATATTTTGCAAAAGTAGGGCAATTTGCAAAAACGACAAACAAAGCGAAAACAAAGGTGTATGTGCATACTATTGTACAGTCTAAATCCCTAAGCCTCTACACTAGGGTCCACCAGGCTTCCGCTGCAAGGTTTGTCCCGAACCCAGAATGAAGCGAGGGATGGAGGGATCCTAAGACTACTCCACAAGGATGAATCATGATGGCTCTGATCCATTTGTAGTACCCCCCAACCTTTTTGCCCGAGTCGGGCCGGAGGGGTACTATTGGCCCAAGACGTCTACCCAGTGCTCCTTAAGGGAAATGATCCACCCTATCTAAGCACTAGATGGTCATCTTACTCGGCTCGAATCACAACATTCACAACCCATCAGAGTATAGCGGAAGCATTAACAGGAAACCACTACAGATATATATAACACATCATGTAATAATACATAGGTTCTAGGGTCGAAGCCTAAGCATTTAAATAGGCCCGTGGGCTATACATGTACTACATATAACCCTCACACTCTCACTTCCTATGTTGCTCGGCAGTACTCACATCTCTAAACACCGAGGATGGCAGGCGTGCATCTGCTCGAGTTGTCCTAGCCGCTGACGTAATCTCCTGCGGCAGTGGGTCACTACGATGCTCCATTTCTTGTGAATGGTTATTTAGATACATGTTAGTCACAGAACTAAGTGGAAACAAATCTCCTCCCCGGATCCATATCCCGGGGACGAGCACACACGCACCCAACAAAAGTAAATAGCCGAAGCAAGAGAGAGTTAGCACAATATTTCATATATGTATAGCTAGGAGCAACTATAAAAGAGTACAGGATAGTATAACTGAAAAAAGCAGCAGCAATATAAATCCGTTATAACAAGGCTCCACTAGCTCATCTGCACATCAGGTTTTCATATCCTGAATTCTATCGCAGGCATTCACAGCCGCGCACACACCGCATGCATTCATAGCCGCACACACAAACTCTATGTCGACTTAGTTTAGACCGCTTCAATTTCTAGCAGGGTAGCGAGCCCCACGGGCCTCACCGATGTGGTCGTCAGTGATAGTGGCCAGTTCTGCCACTTCTGGGGGTGGTCGTACCGCACAACCCCAGTCCATAACATACAACCTTATTTACTCTTGGATGTGAGCGACATCCGGTGAATTGTTTTGGCCGACCAGTGGAGGAAAACCCGACGTGGAATAATATAACGGCCGGTCGCCCATAGTGCCCATCTCCCTGTTTCCATGAGTCGTCGACCTTCCCGCACCGATATGAACGGTCTGCGGGAGGGACTGACCCGCCACTAATTCACCGCAAGCAATTTACAGCAATCAAACAAATGGCAATCATAATACACACCGGGTCTACGTCGGCCTGCCCTACTAGGGTTAAACTTCGGGCGGCGGCGCTCAGCTCTACTTTCGTCAAGGAGCGTGGGAGCGCATTCTTTGGTGCTAGACCTAGAGGACTACTTCAACTCCGATTATCCCCAACTAAGGCTCAACTTTAACAACGATTGCTTGTTAGAGCAGGATCCGGGATTATAATAGTAAATTGCAATGAGGACAAGTGCGGTGATTATGCTGATTATTTAAAGTACTGGAATGAAATGTCACCAATACGAGACTGAAGTAGTACTGAATAGAAAGTACTGAGATAAGCTTGACCAGTACGAGACTAGAGTTGTACTGAATTGAAAGTTCTAAAATAAGCTTGACCAGTACGAGACTTGAGTAGTACTGAAATGAAAGTACTAAAATAAGCTTGACTAGTACGAGACTGGAGATGTACAGAATTGAAAGTACTAAAATAAGCTTCACCAGTACGAGACTGGAGTAGTACTAAAATGAAAGTACTAAAATAAGCTTGACCAGTATGAGACTGGAGTAGTAATGAAATGAAAGTACTAAAATAAGCTTAACCAGTACGAGACTGGAGATGTACTGAAATGAAAGTACTAAAATAAGCTTGACCAGTACGAGACTGGAGATGTACTGAATTGAAAGTACTAAAATAAGCTTGAACAGTACGAGACTGAAGATGTACTGAATTACTTATTTGATTATAAAGGGGGTGGTCGCACGCTCCAATTTCCACCTTCGAGGGAAAATGAGCGGAATACGTTCTGAGCGTGACCCTAGGCTTCCAAATTTGAGGAAAAATATCAAAACCTATCCCCATGACCCCAAATCTTGAAACAACCCTTAGGAGGGCCTAAAATGAGTATTAATGTTTTTATAATTTTCCAAAGTATTTTGGGCTTTTAATTTAGCCAAACAAATTTTATTTTTACTTTTAAAAATACTAAATCAACTTCACAAATTCTCAAAAGTTTTGTGGAGGAAGCCCTCATCATGGGAAACATTTTTCATGTTGGTCACTTTTCCCCTAGGGGCTTAGGTTTGGCCCAGATATTTCTACAAATTTCTGATAAGAAATGGTCTGCAATTAGCAGATCAAGAAGATCCTGCGGCTGAGATCGAGCCGCACAGCGCAACAGGCTAGTGTTTCCCCACAGCGGATTGACCAGGGATCTGCTGTGGGGGGCACAGAAGAGGAGGCGGTGGGCGGGGATTAATGAAATCTGAGATCGGACGGCCGCTGTGCTTCCCGGCGGTGTGGAGGGTTGCAACCTCCACCACCGCTGTCCAACCTCTGCCAGCCGCCGTCACCGGCCCCGATCGACTCGCCGGGGGCCGACGACCCTCTAGGCGGTGGTCCGGCAGCCTGGCGCCGCCGGCCACCGCCGGAAAACACAACTCGAGATCCTGGGGTGGCGGGGGGTTATACTCCCGGCGCCACCGCGCCACTCCTGCTTCTCGGGTGGTTGGATGCCTACGACTCGACCACCGGTTGGCATGCCGGGGGTCAGGCTTCTTGCTGGGGGAGGCTCGGCGGCCTACGCAACCGGCCACCGCCGCTAGCTCTAAGCAGAGCTTTACTCTATTTTGTGAGTGCCGCCGGAGCCGCATTTTCCGGCGGCACCGCCGCTCTCCGCCACTGGGGGTCACCGCCCCTAGTGGTCTAGCACTCCCCCAGCGCCACCACCGGTGCTGGAGGAGGGGCTTTCCACCTTGGGCACCACCCGGCCTGGAACATGGCTCGGGTGGCGCCAGCGGTGCACCAGCCGCCGGGAGGCGCATGCATGACGTCCAGAATAGGGAAGGGGGAGGGAGAGAGTGTCCACCTGAGTTTGGTGTACTCGGGAGGGGCCAGCCTGGTCAGCCATGTCAAAGGCGGCAGTGGTGGAGGGGGAGCCCCCTTGGCTTGCCTTTTCCGGCCGCCTGGGCTCCGGCAGGGGGTTAGGCAGGGGGGAGGGGTTTGCTCAGAGAGCTTGAGGGGGAAGAGGGGGAGGGGGCCTCTTATAGGTTAGTGGGGAGGTGACTCCCCTTCTATACTTGGTGTGGCATTAATCCCTCCTTAGTGAGGGATTAATCCCACCCTTTAGCTGTCCAAGGACAGCTGGAGGTCAGGGAGATTTCCCCCACATGGGGGAAATGGGGTTAAGTCCTTTGGGCTTGGGATTTAGGGTGGGAAAGAGAGAGAGAGAGGGGGGTATAGTCGTGTGAATGGGCCTTCACTTATAGTGGGTTGTTTGCTGGTTGGGGGGGGGAAGTGGGTGAGGGGCAAGACCCTAAGTGGCCATGAAGAGGAGGTGGGCCCCCCATTCAGAGAAAAATCCAAAAATGGGTTTTTAGGGGGGGGGGGGTTGACCAAGTCAACCCTAGGGTGGGTTCCCCTTGCTGGTCAAAGTCAAAGTGGGTCCAAGTCATCGGGGTCGGGTCAAAGTTTGGGTGTTGTATCACAATTGGTATGCGCACGCTTTTCGGTGCATGACTATGCTTGATTTGACCACGAGTTGACCAATTGTCATCGAAATTGACTAGGACGACTTCCGTTGACTTTGTATTGACCACACGAGTCCAACACCACTAACTTGGTTTGAATCGGAGTCCGTTTGGCGAAAGTACAAAATTTGCTCGTCGCAGCGCGCTAAAACGGTCGAAGTGTCTAAATCTGTCGTTAGATCTCAGATTGTGATGCGACGGGTCACGATGCACCCGTCTAGGTTATATAAGGTCACAAGAATCGACAGAACCCAATTCTAAGTTCTCTAGCTCGATATTCAGAATTGAATTATTTCCGCATGCCTCTAAGTATGAGTAACATTTTATGCTTGATAATGTGCTCACACTGACACGAGCTGATAATTACACATACTTAAGTTTCTTCTTACATGCTATTGGTTTGTTTCAAAGATTCGAATACATCGCTAACACTTTCATTTATGCCTCATTCAAATTGATTTTCAAAACTAATGGCCATTCTGAGACAAACATTTTTTTTGGTTTGCAATACAAGTGAATTCGGAGTCCTAAGTCAAAGTTTCTACACAAATAAAAATGAATGAAAAACAACAAAAAAAAATATACATATGACTAGGATACTCCAATCAAGCTCTACTTACCCTCCTGATAAGTCTTTATGAGCATTGTGAGGTTGAGCACCTTGACTAGGATTGTAAAGTGTCTTGTGCAAACAAACTTGGCCATTTTTTTCAAAACCTTTATGACATGAGGGTATTTATGCAAAGATGTTAGCTTCTTGTATCCATATATTGCAAACCTTCATGTAACAATTATTTCTTAAGAAATATGTATACTAAATCACTCTTCACATGTACACATCATTATCATTTATAAAATTTCTTCTCATGAGAATTGGACCGGTCATAGTTCTTCTCTTCCATTTCATCAATTTTCCTGTTTTTGATATCTTGGCCTGACAATTTTCAATGTTTAAATTCAACTCTTAAATTAATTTTTCCATAGCATACATTTTTTTTGATAAAATTCCAAATCTTATGATACTACTATTCCATGGTTTTTAATGTCCATATCCTACTCCTCGTGCTTCTCAATTCTATTCCTACCTTATACTCTCTCCGCTTCTTTCAGCTTCCGCATTTCCACCTCGCTACATTTTTTGCCACCGTCTTTTGCTAATACCAAAAGGGGGAGATTAAGTATGAAATAAATTGATTAGTACATTTAGGGGGAGTAACTATTTCTTCTTTTAAATAGGGGGAAAATATAGGGGGAGCAACTAGTCTTTATTATATGGGGAGTTTATTATATCCTGATCTCACGCAATTTCTTTCTTAGTGGATTTGTTATTATCAAAAGGGGGAGATTGTTGGAGCATGCGTTCCGCGCTTCTTAGTTTGAGAATAACAAATCCCGGATGTATTTGATCTTGGTATGTGTTTTAAATGTGCAGGGATAATAGATTTTTTATGTACAAAGGAATGGCTGAGAATGGCATTGATGAAAAGGAAAAACGCGCTATCACTGGCAATAACGCTACCCCGGGAGATAGCATAATCAGTTCCTGCTGATGTCAGCTTTAATCAGCACATTGCCGTGCACGAAGTCACGGTTCAGCGATATTGCGGGGCGATACCGATGTCGTCGAGCGATATCTCACGATTATCACGTTATCCACTCAGATCTGAAATTCCGCGCGACGTGTGCCACGTGTCAAGCAACGGAGAGTTATCACTATTGCGGGGCGTTAACTCTACCGCCAGCGATAGCATGAAGTGATATATACGGCCAAAAATTTCAGGGAAGAGATGGATCATGCAGAGCTTTGTTTTCCTGGAGAATCTTCAGAGCCTTCATCTCCGTTTCCAGACGAACTCCCTTAGTCCGTTGGAATTTCAAGAGCGAAGGAGATACGACCGTGCGTTCAAGATTGGAGATCTTCTCATCGGCCCATCATCAACTTCAGAGCTCGTGATTTTGAGGGAGTTTTTAAGTTTTACTATTATACTTTCATTTTCACCTTTTGTCTTTGTAATTGGGAAGGGAAAATCACCACCTTGTGTGTGGTGTCTAAGTCCGTGTGTGGCTTAGGGGAAAATCACTACCTTGTGTGTGGTGTCTAGGTCCTTGTGTGGCTTAGGAGTAAATCACCGCGTTTTGTGCAGCGTCTAGATCATAGGTTTGATTTAGGGGGAGGCTAGTAGGCATATCTAGGGAGATATTGCCTATAGCCTACCGGTTCTTGGGAGAAGGATCGGTGAAAAAGCTAAAAACTATTGTCATTGTAAGCCTTGATTTCAAGCTTTATTGGAATCATTTTACATATATATTTTGGAGAAATAAAATCTTGATTTTCATTTCATTTCTCTGTCTCAAACGTTGTATCTAATTTCATATTTTATAAAAAAGTTTATAAAAGTTTAAAGAGCCCTTATTCACCCCCCTCTAAGGGCGCCACAAGATCCTACAAAGAAGATTCAACTATCAACTCCATAGTCTTCATCAACAAAAGCTTGGACTGAAATCTGCTCAGTCCAGGAAGAAGTGGGCACAGAGTACTTACTCTGGTGTCAATTAAAAACAAACAAAATTCATTCTTTCTGTAGGATCATGTCTAGGATCTAAGTTGTAAGCCTTTTTATTTGAGGCCGAGTGGTAGGATTCTTCGTAGAGTCTGAGTTTGTAGGCCTTATTTATAAAGGCCGAGGGGTAGGATTCTGTGAGGAATATGAGTGAGTAAGCCTGTATTATAAAGGCTGAGTGTATGATCCATTTTGGATCTGAATGTAGGGCTGTCCTCCCAGCCTGAGTGGTAGGGCTATTAGCCTGAGGTATGTGGTTGTTTAGCAACTGAGTTGTAGGGCCTTGTGCCTAAGGAGTAAGTCTTGGAGGGGACTGAGAGGTCCCGCAGGATCGAGTTGTAAGCTCATAAGGAGCCGAGTTTTGGGGGAAGAGCCTGATCTAACACATAGTTAAAAAGGCACAGAGGGATAGTGGATGTACCCAAGATCGGGGAACCACTATAAACAGCTGTGTCATCTGTGATTTATCTTGAAAGCTAAAAATAATCTAATCACTAAGTACAGTTATCGGGTAAAAGTTAAAAAGACTTGAAGTTAGACCAAAAACCTATTCACCCCCTGGTATTTAGCTGACTTGAAAACAAGACTTTCACCAACACTATAGGTCTCCGTCAGATGATGGATCTTCCACTATTCTACTCCATCTTGTTGTGGAGTATGTGCACAAGTGAGCTCTCTACGAATTCTGCGCTTCCTGCAGAAGTTCGAGAACTCATATGAAATGAACTCGCCTCCATTGTCTGTTCTAAACTTCTTTATTCGTAGGCCAATATGGCCCTCCACAAGCTCCTTGAACTCCACGAACAATTGGAACGTGTCCAACTTCTCCTTCATGAAGTACACCCATGTGTACCTAGTAAAATCATCAATTAAGACAAGAATGTACCTGCTGCCTCCAAGACTGGCAGTGATAGTTGATCCCATCAGATCACCATAGATGCACTCTACTGGTGCTTTACACTTGGTCTGCGACTTGTCAAATGCATGGGAATGAGAATTTCCATATTGACATCCCGCCCAAACATGACCGTCGCTGAAGGATGACAATCTAGGCAAGTCTTTCACAACGCTGCTTACTGCCATAGCTTTCAACTTGTCTATCCTAACATGCCCCAATCATTCATGCCAGATAGCAGCACTATCATTGGCCCTCATCCGATCAACATAGGAACTTGTTGATAACACAAACAAGTCCTTTACCCTTCTCCCAACATGAGCAACATCAGCCTTCACTGCTGAAACATTGCGGAGAAACTTCATCTCTGTCGGACCGAATAGAACGTGATAACCCGCATCCACTATACTGGTTACTGAAAAGAGGTTCTTTTTCATGCCCGGTACATGATAGACACTCCTCAAAGTGAGTAGACCCTTATCACTACCCAAAGAAATGACACCGTCCTTCTGGACTGCATGCACAGTATCATCAGCAGTAATAATAGCTTCACTACCCGAGTATGCTTGTAGAGAAGATAACTTTGACTCATCCCCAGTGACGTGATGACCACACCATGATTCTATGATATAGTCATCTTGGTAGTCTATGGCAGACAAACCACGGACACACGTGTGTGTCATAAAAGAATTTCCACATCCTCCAACCTCAGTTATGGTACCAGCTTCTGCTTTACTTGTCACGTGCCCTGGTTATAGTTTGGCTTTGCAGTCTTTCTTGAAGTGACCAGGCTGATTGTATTTGTAGCACCTTGGCCCTTCCTTCTTCTTGCAATCTCGCTTAAGAGCAACACTCCTCTCTTGCTGATATGAAGTAGAGGCACCATTGCCAGCAGACAACTTCTTGTTCTTGCCACATCTCTTATTCTTCTGTGAGAAGAGCGCCTCACTATCTCCTATAGAGATAGTAACTCCAGCCATCTGTCTAGCTAGGCTTTTTTGCGAAGCCAACATGTTCTCCAGCTCAAGCAATGACGGCTAAGTGTACCAGCCTTTAACAGAAGTAACGAATGCAACATATTCCTTCCACAATCCGCAAATTATGTACCTCTTAAGCTTCGCGTCTGAAATTGGCTCATCAGGGTCCAATGCTGAAATTTCAGCACATAAGTTTTTCATCTTCAAGAAGAACGTAGAGATTGATAGATCACCCTGAGTGGCTCACGCCAACTCATTCTCTAAGAATTGTAGGCGCGCTACATTCTTTTATTTTACAACCCATAAAGGGAAGTCTAAATCTCAGCACCATACCGATATTCAATAATGTGGTCCAAGAGTTCCGGTGAGATTTCCTGCTTATATGTAAACTCCACCTTAGCATTTGTCTTCCTCCAAGGTCTCACCGCTTCAGCATTGCCAGCGGCAGCAGTAACCTCTTAACTCTTGTCTCCACAAATGACTTCCCAAAGGTCCTCTCCAAGAAGATAACTTTCCATGCACGTCTCCACTTCTTAAAGTTGGTCACCATCAAAAGTTCAATTCCAAGACCCCTTGCAATCCTCCTTCCATTAAATAACACTGGTCTACTTGACTCCCAGAATAAAAAAATCAAACTTTGTGGTTGATCACTGCTCAAATCTCTGTCTCATCTGATACCATGTAAAAATTTGTGAAATTTGGAATATGGGAAACTAGGTCGTAGGAACACTCAACCTAACGAATCCAAATAAACCAGATGCAATTAGAAGAGCAAGCAAATCTTGTACTATCAAACTTCTTTACACTATGAGGCATACATGGCGAGACATGATTCACCAATGTACCCGATGAAAGAAAAAACATACAAGGCAAAATCTATCTGGGCGAACAGAACTAGTAACCTCCTACTCTGCTGAATTGAACTAAGGAGTCTGTTGAAGCTGTCAAGTTGCCAGACAGAAACTTAAGCACGCAGACACATCGTTATTCTAAGCTGAAGAACTCTGTCCATAATCTGCAAGCCGCCTAACTACGAGGAAGCCTAGCCGCTAGATAACCGCGAACAACTATTGTCGAACTGAATTGAATAGACCACTAGAAGCGGACAACCTTATTGAATTAGGAAAGATTGCCAATGAGAAGACTGCCTAGTCACAAGCCGCGACATGCTGCTAACCGCCGACTATATCCGCAAATATCCACACTGATCCCTGATGTAAGTCAGAACCAAGTCCTTGGATTCTCAGCACTAGCTGCACAATTTGCAACAGCAAAACCGATTAACTTCTCAAACCATGCGGATACAAAAACCTGACTGCAACAAACAACCCAAGCTCACTTACTGTTCACTCGTTCATAGTTATGATGTCATAGGGGATCCTATCTATAGGTATGGAGAGGATAATGTTCATCGCCATAAACGATAGGATCACCACCCTTCTCACAGCTAGCAGAAGACCTATCTGCATTGTTCGGACACAAAGCCTATTCGCCAAGTTACATATGACAAGGCCAAACAAGCCAGTCCACCAAGGTCACACTAATAAGGTTGGATAGAACGCATATCCGCTTTGAATACCGTCTAAGGCTAGAACCAGGACAAGTCAGCCACACCTGTGGACACTGCGGATACAACACCAGTACGCAGCACCCTGTAGACACTGCTCCAGTCAACACAACTACAACCCACAACTAAGGCACAATCTCGCTTAGTCGAGCTGCTAGATAGATAGCCAGTCCGCTCTATCTGGTAGACACTCAAACTGAGCACAAACAGACTTTGTATAAATCCAGACCAAGTCCACACTACCAAGAGTCCACGGTGCGAACTCCATACCAGAGGACTCAAACACCAGTCTGCACTAACTGGAGAACTCCACGGTCACCACCAAACTGCACCATCAGAACAAGACCAAGGAATAAACCATGCCGATCTCGCGAGCTCCAGAAGATTCAGCAACAATCCAGACTCGACGAGCTCCATATGAGTCTGCAGCTCTCGCGGATAACAAACCTATCTGCCTGGTTACATCCTGGAAACAAGTTGATCGAGAAACACCAGTCGACCATGCTAGTCACCACACCAATCCATACAGTCCATGCGGATAGTCTGCACAGACCGCCACTTTCACTTAAAAAATTTAGACACTCCCTTTTGAAGAAATAAGTGGAAACCAGCCCTTGTAGTCCCCGTAACCATTCAAATGGCCTCTTCAACATCGGCTTTGTGAAGATATCCGCGATATTTTACGCACTATACACATGCTCGACCATAAGGAATCCCTCCAGTACCTTCTCTCGAATGAAGTGATGCTCAATCTCAATATGCTTGGTCTGCGCATGACAAACTAGATTGTTAGCTAGTTTAAGAGCACTTTATTGTCACCGCGTAGCAGAGTGGGACCTCGCGAACCTTGCTATCAGGACCCGACACAAATCCTTGAAGCAGTAGTTAGAACCTTCAGACAACTGGTTAAACCAGTTCCTCACATTCCCCTTGAAGGTATTAGAGAAGAACCTGCACTTGAAAGCATCATTCATGTTGTGAATTGTCACCATATCCTTGAACTATTGGAGATGCCTGACTGAATCATCTCTGCCGGAGTAGTAGTTTAGGAGCAGCTCTCTAAAGCCTTCAGTAACTGGGGCCACAAGGATCTTATCATAGAGGTGGCTCCTCCCAACTTGATGGTGGCAAGTTTCATCCTCACGTGTATCTTCGTCATACTAGCTACCATGGCAAGTATCATGGTATCTCACAAACTGTTACGCATCTCGAAACCTGATCCCTTGGCCGCTCATTGACTGGCACCATGACTGCATTGGTCGCTCTTTTAGCTCCCTAGTTCGCTCCTTCCCTGGACTCCTATGTGACACTTCTTCCTTTGACGGTATCACCTTTGAACTCTTCAAACATCGCCACTATCGCAAAGTAGCTTCCTCGCATAGAGTTGTTGACTCATGCCAAGTTGCAGACTATCTCCTCATGCTTGTCTCCAGCCACAATTTCGCTTACTCGCGAAACTTTCCTCCTCGGCTGCAATCCATGCTCGCCGCACCAAAGTGTTGAAGCTAGGAAATCCCTACTCCAAAAATTGGATCAAGGCAGTCTAAGGTTACGAGTTCAGCAGTCGGGCTCAATGGCTAATGGGCTAGAATGTAGAAATAGACGGTCAGCAAAAAGGACCAAAGGTGATGTGGAAGGGAGCTCCCACCACGTACCTGGATACTTAGGAGAAGCTTCCCCTCCACAACCAAAGATGGTCGAGCTAGGTACGAGGTAGACTCTAGTTGGTAACTAAGTCAAGGCAGCTACTATGATGTATAGTCATTAGCTCACGACCTGTATCTCTGAAGAAAGTATCCAAAGGCTTGGCTTGAAGTCTAGGAAATGAAGCGATCGAGATCTTTTGTGTGATTCTGAATTCCTTATCCTCGTACCGCTAGGGTCCTATTTATATGCCAATCCAAAGGGATGGGGTCTTACTCAAAGCCCCACCTCGGTGACTAGGCGACTTCCTTAGGGAGCTCGCTCGGTTGGGCATGTTGCCACCCTAGTCGCCTACCTAACGAGTATGCGAGGGGAGCTCGCCATATTCGCACAGGCCTTTTACTGTCTTGCGCATTGACTCTGACTTCTATCTTAACTTGCTGACTTTAACTCTTCTTGATCTTGCTCTACAAAGGTTCACCCTCGACGAATATGGTTTGTACACCAAAAGAGCAGAATTGTAGGAGTGGTTCCTATAGATATGGCATGGAGCGAGTGTTGGAGCATGTGTTCCATGCTTCTTGGTTTGCTAATAACAAATCTTGTTCGTATTTGATTTTCGTGTGTTTATGATGTGCAGATATAACATGTCTAATACTCAAATCATTTTTTTCTTGGATTAAGGATTACAAAGAAAAGTTAAGGTGATATCGTCTCGCGATACTGGGTGATATCCAGTATCGCCACCCGCCGATAGCTCGTGGAACAGTTACTGCATGATCTCCACGGCATTCAGTTAACCTCGATATTGCTCGGCGATATCGATATCACTCGGCAATATCGATATCCCTTAGGCGATAGCGCATGATTGGCCACGACTGACTCATCCTATAGAAGTTTTGAATCCATGGGACACGTGGCAACTGGATAGGATATCATTGGTCGACAATATCCAGTAATGCCAGCGACATCACCAAAATATATATATATACGAGTAATTTTTTGTGGAGATTATGACTTTCAGATTCTGGAGTGTTCCTTCCAACGCATCCTGTCCAGAGAGCTCAAGCATCCATAAAAACTCCATCTTCCTAAGAAGGTTCAAGAACGAAAGAGCGGCGACTCGTACGCAACATCTAAAGCAACATTAGCAAGCATTGGTCGACACCTTCAGTGTTTCATTTAGAGGGAGTTTTCTTTCTAAAAGTTACTCATTGTAATTCTTTATTTCATCATTGTAATAGATAGAGGAAATTGTTGCTTTGTGTGTGGCATCTAGGTCCGTGTGTGGCTTAGGAGAAAATTGCCACCTTGTACGCAACATTTAGGTCCTTATGTGACTTGGGAGTTTTTGCTGCCTTGTGTGCAGCGACTAGATCATGGTGAGATCTAGGAGGAGTGTAGTAGTACGATCTAGCGAGAGATATATTATAGCCGACCGGTTCTTGGTAGAAGGACCGGTGAAATCAAAAGGAGTATATTATTCATATCTTTAATCTTTAGCTTTATAAAGAATCTATATATTTTGTTTGTAGCATTTTCAAATAAACTATTGTCATTTGTGTTTATTTGATTTACTAAGTATTCATAGTTGATTAAGAAAAAAGTTGCTTTTGTTTTCGGTAATTATTTCATTCAGAAAAATAGACTAAGGCTCTATTTGTTTGGGTGTTTCGTAGCTCTGTTTTGGGCAAACGCCGTCGGAAGGAGAGTAAAAAATGAACCTCGGTCAGTGTTTGCTCAGTTTCCACCTGCCCACCTTGAGAAACGCCCCCAAAAACTCCGTTTGGAGCAGCCACTTCCCCCCTCCGGTTCGAACTCTCCGTTTCCACCCGCTGGATCGATTCGCCACTGTCGAACCAAATGGAGCCTAAGAGAAAAAATAGTGTTAACCCTTATTCACCCCCTCCCCCTCTAAGTGTGCCTCATGATCCAACACTTGGTATCAGAGACATGTTACTCCAAATTAGTTTCACCACCAAGAGTAATGGTTCATAATGACCATGCATTTTCTTAGGGGCAAAGGATTAGTAAACCTCCCTTGTTCACTGGCACAGACTATAACTATTGGAAAACTCGAATGCGATGTTTTCTAATCACCTTAGATATTGAAGTATGAGGTATGATAAAACAATGGTACACTCCACCTACAACGGTAGTTGGAAGTGTCATTATGGAAAAACCCAGGGACAAATGGGATGACACTGACAAGCTAAGGTGTAAAAATAATGCTAAGAAAATAAACGCTTTATTCTGTGTGTTAGAGTCAAAATTTAATCGAGTATGTGCATGTGAAACTGGTATGATATTTGGAATTTATTTGAAGTTACTCATGAAGGTACATCACAGGTGAAGGACTCAAAGTTTTTCCAATTAGAGTCAGAATTTGAAAAGTTTAAGATGGAGGTTGATGAAGACATAGACTCCATGTACACAAGATTCAGCAAAAGAGTGAATGACTCTAAGGTTCTGGGAAAAGGTTTTTCAAATGGTTATTTAGTGAGGAAGATTCTTAGATCACTTTCCCCAAAGTTCAATCCAAAAGTGACTGCCATCTCTAGAGTCACACATTCTAAAGACTCTTCAAATTGAGAATCTCATAGGAAATCTAAAAACTCATGTAGTAGAACTAAGGATTCAATAACAAGAGTATAATTTGGATCCAAGGAAGGAAGCATTGGTGTTGAAATCCAAGAAGGAAGAGGAGAGTGAGTTTGATGAGAATGATGAAGAAAGTGAGGAAAGTTTGTTCGTCAAGAGGTTCAAAAGGTTTATGAGAAATCCTGAAAGAAGAAATTCTTTTAGGAAGTTTTTCAACAAAAAGGAATCTGGGTACAAGAAAGGAAAAGCCAAAGCTGATGGAGAGGATGATGAAGAGCATCCACCACCAGAATGTTACCATTGCAGAAGAATCTAACATATTAGGATCAAGTGCCCAAAATATCTAAAAGAGCTGAAAGAGAAGAGGATAAGAAGAAAGTTCTGAAGGCTAAAACCTGAGATGATGTCACAATTGAGGAGTCGAGTGGATCAAGCTCATAAACTGATGGGGAGGCCAGCATGTGCTTGACGGGAAAGAGCGTCTCATCAAGTAATGACGAATGCAGTGTCCAAAGCGACACTGAGGTAACTCATCCAACATATGATGATTTATACTCTGAATTTCTAAGAACTTGTAAATATTTTGAGAAAAGCTTAAAAGAAATTAAGTTGCTCAAATCTGAAATTATGTTAAAAGAAAATGAAAAACCAACCACTGAATTAAAAGTATTTGGGAAGGAGAAAGTGACTTGTCAAGAGGACTGTCACTTTTTGACAAGGATACTAGAGTTAGAAAAGGATCTTGCTAAGTCTCGATGTCATGTTGAATCCCTTACAAAGGAAAAAAGGGGACTTAGGAAGATCTCTAAAAATTTTTCAATCTCAAGTAGAAGGTAGTAAAAAAGGACTTTGCAAACCGGTGCGGTACATTAGTCGCTAAAAATACCACCTTGAAAGCCCGAGTTCGTGATTTAGAAATGGCCATTAAAAATTTTGGAGTGGGCCAAAAATCACTGGATATGATTTTGGCAAATCAATGTTATGGTTCGGCAAAATTTAGACTCGAATACACTCCTGGAATCTATCGCCCGATGATAGCCACTATCACCGGTGATAGTAAAAAGTCAAAAAATCGACTTTTTCAGATAAAAACTCTAAACCTGCTATCACTACTACTTCCAACAAGAATTCTCAAAATGTTTTGAAAAATTCTTCAACCTTGTCTATCACATGTGCCAAATGTAATAAATTTGGTCGCACCACTCACACTTACAGGAAAACAAGCCACCGTTTGGTTAAACAAATCTAGGTACCTAAGGAGTCTACCTATTCTATGAGAGGCAACACTTGGTTAACCAAATCTTTACTCTCATTCTCTTTCTAGGTGTATTGGCAGGCAAAGGACAAGGAAGATGTGCGGTACTTGGACTCAGGATGTTCTAAGCACATGACAGGCAATAAGTCAAAGTTCCTTAGCCTAGAAATGTAGAAAGATGGAGTAGTTACTTTTGGCAACAACGGTAAAGGAAAGATCATTAGCATTGGAGTAGTAGGTAACAATTCCTTTACTATATCAAATGTTTTGATGTGAAAGGTTTAAAACACAATTTGATTTCTATAAGTCAGTAATGAGATATTGGTCTAAATGTTTTATTTGACACTTCTACAAATCTTTGCAAAATTTTTGATTCCAAAACAAATAATGTTGTTCTTACTGCACTAAGGTTTCAAAATGTATACAAGATAAAATTTCATGATCTATCACATTCATCTCTAAAATGTTTTATGTCCAAAAATGAGGAGTTAGATTTATGACATAGCCGACTTGGTCATTCTAGTGCCAAGTTAATTTTAAAATTGTGAAAAAATAAATTAATCAAAGGATTACCTATTTTAAGTGGAAATTTATCTTATTTATGTTTGCCATGTCAAAAAGGAAATTTTTCGAACTCATCATTCAAAAGCAAAAATATTATTTCTACTATTATACCTTTACCATCGATACACATGCAATTGTTTTGTCCTATTACTACACAAAGTTTAGGAGGTAGAAAGTACACTTTTGTTTTGATTGATGATTATTCTTGTTTTTGTTCGATAATTTTCTTAACGTCAAAGTCTGATGCATTCTTAGAATTTATAAAATTATGTATACGTATTCAAAATGAACTTGATTTAAAAATAAAATTTATTCGTTCAGATCATAGAGGTGAATTTGATAATGATAGGTTATTCTCTTTTTGTAATGAGTTAGGAATTAAACATGAATATTTTGGTCCTCGCACACCGTAACAAAATGGTGTGGTAGAGAGGAAAAATAGGACTCTTCAACAACTAGCTCGTACTATGTTATCTGAATACAAATTACCTAGATCATTTTGGGTCGAAGCTATAAATATTGCATGCTATGTTATTTATCGTGTTATGCTTCGACCGTTTTTGAAATTAACATCTTATGAATTATATTTCAAAAAAAACCTAATGTATCTTATTTTAAAGTTTTTGGTGGTAAATGTTTCATTTTGAACACTAAGTGCACATTGGGAAAATTTGATGAAAAATGTGTTGAAGGTATATTTATTGGTTATTCTTTAACTAGTAAAGCTTATAGAATCTATAATAGGAGGACAAAAATAGTTGAAGAATCAATTCATGTTAAATTGATAAACTTCTCCCTTGTGTAGAAATTAACCCTACAGGTAATGATGAAGAGTTCTTTCCTCCACTAAGGTCGGATGATGATGAAATACTTGGAGATAGAGAAAACAATGAAGAAGATAAGGAATAAAAATAAGAAGAAGAAGTGGAAGAATTTGTGCCTCCAAGTGAACTGAGATTTTCAAAAGATCATCTGCAAGATTTGGTCATTGGAGAACCATCAAGAGGAGTAAGTACTTTCTTGTTTTTACATGATTTATTCTCAAACCTTTGTTTTATTTATGATAATGCTCTCTCACACACAATTGTGAAAATTTTCTTATGTATTTACCATTACTGCCTATATGAATTGTGAGTGTTCTACCATAACCACTGGAATGTCATGATAAAACTCTTACTTTATCCTTATTTTCTTTGAACACTTCATATTTGCTTATCATATATTGCCGCATAAGTGAATTCGGAGTTCTGTGTCAACCCAAAAGGAAGCAATTTATTCTTATTAAGAAAAATACAAAAATATGAAAAAAAAACAAAAAAAGGCTGACAAGGAACCTCCACCAAACACTACTCACCCTCCTGATAAGTCTTCATAAGCATTGTGAGGTTGAGCACCTTGGACAAAATTGTAAAGTGTCTTGTGTAATCTTTATATGGCTATTCATTTAATCTTTGTGTTCTGAATTCTTGGGAACAATTACGGCTAGTTGTGTATATTTATTAGTTGGGTTTTTTTAACATTTTTGTTTTCATGTATGTTTTAAGTTTCTACATATGTAATTTTTCTCTAACTTTCACTTGTGCACTGCATTATCATCTCTAACATTTCTTCTCTTGAGAATTGGACCAAAATGAATATAATTATGTTCACTAGTGTATATAACTATGATATAACTATATGAATTCACCAATGTTCATGTTCACTAACACTCATCATTTCAAATACATTATTTCACATGTTCTACACTTGTTTTGCACTTTATGATATTGGCTTATTTTGCTTCTACATACCCTATCATCCTTACCATTTTCTCTGTTTTTTATCGCGATGATTCTCACATTTCTTTTGATAATACCAAAATGGGGAGAAATTTCTGAGAAATCATTCATTCAGTTTAAACCTTTCATTAAGTTTACTTTAACACCAAAAGAAACATTTCACTTCAATACAAATTACACTGCTCTATTTAGGGGGGAGAACACATGTAGGGGAAGTACACATGTATGGGGAGTACACATGTTGGGGTAGAGTAACATAAAAGATAGTTTTTTGCACATACAAATGCTTAGTCTTGCTTATCACATTTACTAACACGTTATAGGTCATTCATGATTTCTTTCTAAGTGGATTTGTATTATCAAAAGGGGGAGATTGTTGGAGCATGCGTTCCATGATTTTTGGTTTGATAATAACAAATCTCATTTGTATTTAATTATCGTGTTTATGATGTGAAGATATAACAGGTCTAACACTCAAATCATTTTTGTCTTAGATTCGGGATTGCAAAGAAAAGTTAAAGTGATATTTCCGAGCGATATATAGTATCGCCACCCGACAATTGCTCGTGGAACAGTTATCACATGAACTCCACGGTGTTCAGATAACATCAATATTTCTCGGCGATATCGATATCGCTCAGGCGATTGCGCACGATTAGCCATGACTGATTCATCTTGCAGAAGTTTTGAATCCATGGGACACATGGTAGCCGGATAGGATATCGTTGGTCGGTGATATCGCCAAAATATATATATGCGGCTCATTTTTTATGGAAATTATGACTATCAGATTTTGTAGTGTTCTTTCCCCTGTATCCTGTCCAGAGAGATCAAGCATCCAAAAAAAACTCCATCCTCCCAAGAAGGTTCAAGAATGAAAGAGCGACGACTCATACGCAGCATCTCAAGCAACCTTAGCAAACATTCGTCGACACCTTCAGTGTTTCATTTAGAGGGGGTTTTCTTTCTGAAAGTTATTCATTATAATTCTTTATTTCATCACTGTAATCGATAGAGGAAATCGCCATCTTATGCATGGAGTCTAGGTCCGTGTGTGGCTTGGGAGGAAATCGCCACCTTGTGTGTGGCGTCTAGGTCCTTGTATGACTTAGGGAGTTTTTTTCGCCTTATATGCAGTGACTAGATCGTGATGAGCTCTAGGGTGAGGCTAGTAGTAAGATCTAGGGAGAGATACACTATAGTCGGCCGGTTCTTGGTAGAAGGACTGGTGAAATCAAAAGGAGTATATTTTTCATAGTCTTGATCTCTACCTTTATAGAGAATCTATGTATTTTGTTTGTAGCATTTTCAAATAAACTATTGTCGTTTGTGTTCATTTGATTTACTAAGTATTTATTGTTGATTAACAAAAATTTGCTTATGATTTCGATAAGTATTTCATTCAAAAAAATAGGCTAAGAGAAAAATTAGTGTTAACCCTTATTCACCCCCCCCTCTAAGGGTGCCTCACGATCCAACAGCGAGGACCATGTAGGAGTACCAGTGAGAGTTTATATGTTTAGCCCGCTTCACAGGAACCCTCGCGATGACATGGATTGAGCTAACAGATTCTACCGGGGTTTGCACGACGACCTCCATCAGGCATTAATTATGATAACATAGACCTCCTTCCACAATATTGTCACCCTTGCCACTGCCTTGGAAATGGATCATATGATGGTGGTGTAGTAGCTTAGGAGGCAAATAATGTTGGGAAAAATAGCACGATCCCGACCAGGGCACCTGTAGCAGATTTACAAGCAAGACAAATACAAGCGCAGTAATAATAAAGTGACACAACAATTTTTAACGTGGAAACCCAATAGGGTGAAAACCACGAGACTATCAGCGTCCACCCTTGAAAGCCTCCATTATAAGGCGTGAAAATCACGCACAACAAATTACAGGGCTTTCACCACCGCCACATACACAAGGCACAATTTCCACCACCGATCCACAATGGATCACCACCACCTACACAAGGTACCAGTTCCACAAAGGAATACAAAAATCTCTCCTTGCTGCAAAAGCATAAATCTCTTCTCCCACAACCACACAAGGATTGACAAGGGAAAAACAAGCGAGAAAACAAGAAACCATTACCCAACGGATTGAAAAATCCATTCTGAATGCCACAAAGGAGAAAGGCTACACAAAGCCCCTTCTTCTGCAGAATCTGACGATCCGATCTTCGATACTCTTCTCCAAGATCTTCTCTTGATCTTCCTCCACTCAAATCTCTCTTGGAATGAATGAATTGGCTTCCATTTATAGGCCTAAAAAATGCTACCTAACCCCAAAACTGGTGGTAGGTGTTACCTAACACCTAATTTGGTGGTAGGTGCTACCTAATTTGGTGGTAGGTACCACCTAACTCCGAATTGTGCCCATTTCAGCTCGTTTATGGAGCGCTGTTTGACGAACCCTGAGCCCAGGCAGCTCCAACATCGCTCTGGCCTCCAAAAATAAAATTGTAACATCACGAGCAGCTACAAGCGTGCCCGATGGTTTTTACCGACTCGTATGGGAACAACACCCTAACAAACTCCCCCTTCACATCGAGTCGGGAGAAACCGCCATCCCGAAGATTCTCACACATGTCTCAAACTTTTCTCGGGTCACTACCTTGGTCAGCATGTCCGCCCCATTATCATCGGTGTGAACCTTCAGTAGCTCGAGCTCCTTCTTCTCCACAACATCACGTATCCAATGATACCGTGTGTCGATGTGTTTCGACCTCGAATGGAACATGGAGTTCTTTCCCAAGTGGATGGCACTCTGGCTGTCACACAACAACATATAACGATCCTGAGTGAAACCAAGTTCTCTAACAAACCTCTTCATCCAGAGCAACTCCTTTCCTGCCTCAGTTACAGCAATGAACTCAGCCTCTATCGTTGACAGTGCCACACACTTCTGCAGTCTCGATGCCCACGAAACTGCTCCCCCTGCAAATAGTATCAGGTACCCGGATGTAGATTTTCTAGAGTCCAGATCTTCGGCCATATTAGCATCAGTATAGCCCAGAAGCTCGGGCTCACTGCCTCCAAATCTCAAACTCAGATCTGTCGTCCCTTGCAGGTACCTCAGAATCCACTTCATCGTGCTCCAGTGTTCTTTCCTAGGGTTGGAGAGAAACCTGCTCACAATACCAATAGCATGAGCAATGTCTGGGCGCGTGCACACCATAACGTACATAAGGCTTCCCACTGCAGACGCATAAGGCACCTTCTGCATAGCCTCTTTCTCCTCCGGTGTGCTGGGGCACTGATCAGCGGTCAACTTGAAGTGAGCTGCAAGTGGCGTGCTCACCTTCTTCGCCTGATCCATAGAAAAATGTTGCAACACTTTGCGGAAATACCGCTCCTGGGATAACCAAAGGAATCTGGTGCCCCTATCCTTGCAAATATGCATTCCCCGAATAGTCTTCGCGGGACCCAGATCCTTCATCTCAAACTTCGAACTCAACTGCCGCTTCAATTCAGTAATGCACGTAGTGTTCTTCCCGATGATCAGCATGTCGTCGACATAAAGTAGCAGAATGATGAAGTCTTTAGGAGCACACTGCTTCACAAACACGCAGTGGTCCAGGGTGGTCTTTATGAAGTCGATCTCCCCCATAAAAGTCTCGATCTTCCGATACCATTGCCGCGGGGCCTGTTTCAACCCGTACAGACTTTTCTTCAAGCGGCATACATATCCTTCTTTACCCCTGATACAGTAGCCATCAGGCTGCTCCATGTACAGCTCCTCTTCAAGATCGCCATGTAGAAAAGCGGTCTTCACGTCCATCTGCTCCACCTCCAAGTCTAGCCTCGCAGCGAGGCCTAGCACAATTCGAATGGAGGACATTTTCACTACGGGCGAAAATATCTCATCAAAATTAATGCCCTGTCTCTGTGCAAATCCCTTTACTACCAACCTGGCTTTGAAACGAGGAGGTATAGGAGAAGCACCCTCCTTCAACCTGAAGATCCACCTGTTCTTCAAGGCCTTCTTTCCCTTCGGCAACCGCACCAGGTCATAGGTATGATTTGTTCGCAACGATTGCATCGCTGCCATCCAGTGGTGCCTCTCCGCGCTCTCTACTGCTTTAGAATAGCTCTCCAGCACCCCTGCATCAGTTAGTAGAACAAACTTTGACGCAGAATATCTGGCGGGTGGATGCCTAGCTCGATCTGATCTCCTCAACACAGGCTCAGGAGCTGGTGCAGGCTCCTCTTCTGTAACCTCCTCAGCAGCTCCTGGTTCCTCAACATCATCTTCAGCACCCTGTGCTGGAACTGGCTCCACAGTCTCCTCAACGTGGTCATCACTACCAATAGGCAACTTAGCAGAACGTGAGTCACTCCCAGACTCACCTTTTTTCTCCAGATCACCTCCAGTTTGCTCCTCGCAGAACACTGCATCTCGACTCCACACTAACTTCTTATCCACCGGATCAAAGAATCTGTATCCGAGCTCACCATTATGACCATAGCCCAAGAAAATGCACTTCCGGGTCTTCGATTCCAACTTCGATCGTTCGTCCTTGGGAATGTGGATGAAGGCTCTGCATCCAAAGACCCGCAAATGACTATAGGATGGGTCCTTCCTATACCAGACTTGATCCGGAACATCCTCATCCAAAGGATAGCTCGGCGAGAGGTTGATGACATGGACCGTAGTCAAAAGAGCCTCACCCCAAAACATCTCTGACAGCTTGGACTCAGAAAGCATGCATCGCACCCTCTCCATCAATGTACGGTTCATCCTTTCAGCAATACCATTCAGATGTGGTGTTTTCGGGGGGGGGGGGGGGGTCTTCTCATGACGAATCCCGTGGCCCTTGTAATACTAATCAAATGGACCCACGTACTCTCCCCCGTTGTCAGAACGGATACACATCAGCTTCTTTCTAGATTGGCATTCCATCTCAGTATGGAACCTTCTGTAGGTCTCAAGTACCTGGTCTTTGGTCTTCAACGGATAGACCCAAACCTTTCTCGACCAGTCATCAATAAAGGTCACAAAATACTGAGCTCCCCTTCGCGTTGGGACCTTCATAGGCCCGCAGACGTCTGTGTGTACAAGCTCTAATGGCTCAGATCTCCTGGTGGACTGATGACGACGGAATGAAACCCGATTTTGCTTCCCCGCCATACAGTGCTCACACCTCTCCATGTGATCGGCCGATAGGTCACTGAGTAGCTTCTTCTTCTGTAGGCAGTCCAAGCCCTTCTGGCTAATATGATCCAGTCTTCTGTGCCACAGGGAAATGGATCCCTCATCTCTCACGGAGTTCGCCTGTGGATCTTCAGGCCTCCCCTCCATGTAATAAAGGCTGGACTCCCTATAGCCCTTGGCCATAACCAGCGATCCTCGAACTAGCTTCCAGAAATCACCACCAAAGACACTTATATGTCCTTCATCTCCGAGCTTCCCTACGGAAAGTAGGTTGAAACGAATATCGGGCACGTGTCGCACGTCCCGCAAAATCAGCAACACTCCAGTGCTCGTCTTCAGATGCATGTATCCACGTCGCAGCACCTTGGATGTAATCCCTTTGCCCATTCGTAACACTCCGCATTCATGGGTGGTGTACGTGGCAAATAGCTCCCAATTGTGGGAGACGTGCGCAGAAGCTCCTGAATCTACAATCCATCTCCTGTCGTCACAGGAGAGCGCTGCCGTGATTTCATCACCGACAATGATAAAATCGTCCTCATCACTGGAGACATCCGTAGTAGTGTGGCTCTCCTCCTTGGCCTCAGTCGCCACACCCTTCTTCTGCTCATTCTTCCAGGCATAGCAGAACTTCTTGATGTGTCCATTCTTACGGCATAAATGTCACTCCACGTTCTGATATCGTGAACGTGACTTCTCTCTGCTCTGGCTTCTTTCCTCCTTCCGTCCTCGACTCTTGCTCCTGCCTCTCCCCCTGGATTCCGTAAACAGAACATCAGCTCGTGATGAAAAGCCTGACGCCCCTTGAGACTTCCGTCTCACCTCTTCGTTCATGATCCCACTCTTGGCGATCTCCATGGTGATAATCCCATGGGGTGAAGAGTTGATCAGTGCAATCCTGACCATCTCCCAAGAGTCCGGAAGGGACTTAAACAGCCACAACGTATTTCCCTGATCCTCAAATGTCACCTTCATCGCCGTCAACTGATCAATGATTCCTTGGAACTCATTGACATGATCCATGATCGGTGAGCCTTCCCGGTAGCAGAACTCTCCAAGCTTCGTCAGCAAAGCCAGCTTGTTAATGCCAGTGCTCTTGGCATACAATGTTTCCAGAGTTCTCCACAGCTCCTTCGCATCCGTGATGCTAGCCACGTGGTTATAGACGTTCGGCTTCACGAACCGTCTAATGAAACCACAGAGCTTCCGGTGCTCCACCTGACATTTAGCTGGATCCATATCCTTCGGCATCTCTTCAAAGATAGGGGCATGCCAGCCCTTAACGTAGATGAGATCCTCCATAAGCAAGTGCCACTGATGATAATTTGCTCCATTCAACTTGACCATCTGTTCTGAAGTCAATTCCATCTTGCTAAACCAACTAGCCGGACTGACCACAGTTCTCTGAGCGCGACTCTCTCATAATAAGTCACTGAAGAGGATAGCCAGAGGACCAATGGTCGTAAACTACCACACTCAATGCCAAACCTGAGAATACAATCGCCTCGTCTCAAAATCACAAAAGTTCAGCCCAGTATCGGCCCTGTTTTGACTACTGACCAGTAACCACCCTCGGATACCACTTGTTGGGAAAAATAACATGATCCCGACCAGGGCACCTGTAGCAGATTTACAAGCAAGACAAATACAAGCACAACAATAATAAAGTGACACAACAATTTTTAACGTGGAAACCCAATAGGGTGAAAACCACAGGACTATCAGCGTCCACCCTTAAAAGCCTCCACTATAAGGCGTGAAAATCACGCACAACAAATTACAGGGCTTTCACCACCGCCACATACACAAGGCACAATTTCCACCACCGATCCACAACGGATCACCACCAACTACACAAGGTACCAGTTCCACAAAGGAATACAAAAATCTCTCCTTGCTGCAAAAGCATAAATCTCTTGTCCCACAACCACACAAGGATTGACAAGGGAAAAACAAGCGAGAAAACAAGAAACCATTACCCAATGGATTGAAAAATCCGTTCCGATTGCCACAAAGGAGAAAGGCTACACAAAGCCCCTTCTTCTCCAGAATTCTACGATCCGATCTTCGATACTCTTCTCCAAGATCTTCTCTTGATATTCCGCCACTCAAATCTCTCTTGGAATGAATGAATTGGCCTTTGAATTGGCTTCCATTTATAGGCCTAAAAAAATGCTACCTAACCCCAAAACTGGTGGTAGTTGTTACCTAACACCTAATTTGGTGGTAGGTGCTACCTAATTTGGTGGTAGGTACCACCTAACTCCGAATTGTGCTCATTTCAGCTCATTTATGGAGCGTTGCTTGACGAAACCTGAGCCCAGGAAGCTCCAACATCGCTCCGGCCTCCAAACATAAACTTGTAACATCCCGAGCAGCTACAAGCGTGCCCGGTTGTTTTTACCGACTCGTATGGGAACCACACCCTAACAAATAAAGGCCCCCGAGGACAAGTGATGGAGGCATCCCCTCGACGATAGTTCCAGGATAGTAAGTAGTGGCAACACTACCGACCGTATTGATGAGCACGACAACGCCATTAGTTACCCCCACCACTACTAGTATAGCAACTAACCCCATGACCAGTACCTTTGCCAGCACCACGACCAGTACCACAATCAGCATCGGCAGCACGTCAATACATTCCTTTGCAGGGAAATGCTTTCTATGCTAGCAGCCCGTATATATTAGAGTGTTCTACCCTCAGGCTGTAGAAAGTTCTGGTTTAGGAGCAATACATGGAGCTGAAGATAAAGGCATAAGTGATGTGATGTGATGTCCATTGCCTAATAAGATAATCATTCTGCACTTGGAATGTTAGCTCTTTTCCACTTGGAAAGAGTAGGGTGGCCATCTTGGGCAACAAGGCCTGTCTTGACCCAACCCAGTCTATCTTTGTTGGGTGGATGGTCTTACATCCATTAAAAGAATTAGTACAGAAAAGGCAGAAAATTAACTAAGTCCATGAAGCTTGGATGAGAATGTCCATATGATCGTTCCTCTACACCTTCTTTTGGTCTCACAAAAGCATCCAAGTGAGCGTTGGGGACTGTACAGACAAAAGAGAGAGCGCGGTGAATTCCAAGTAAAGAAATAATCTAAGTCTCACGTTCTCACCTAAAAAACTAAGAGCTCTCTCTAGCATCTGGTGTTGCTTTCTTTCAGATGAAGGCTTGGGTCATTTTTATAGTTTCCTAGAGGGACATACTAGTAATAGCACTGGGTTGAGTTTTGAGTTGACGAATGACATCACTCCATTTCAATCACCTAGATCACCAATTTTTATAAAATGATGGGCGTTCCCCCCAGATGGTCTGGGTATGACGCTCCCTATTTTGTTTTGCTAAGTTAAATGATTCAATATCCCCATGATGAAAATAATTAAACTATAATATATCCCCTATGATGAAAATAAATAAAATCAATGTCATGTCAGCATCACCTTGAATTTACTTTCGTTTGAGGTTTTGCAGCTCTCGATTTATCTCAGTGGCATGGTTCTTTCATTATTTTTTTATTTGGTGTGTGTGTGTGTGTGTGTGTGTGTGTTATGAAATATATAGCTATAGATCAATATTTGTACAAGAGTAGATGTCTGGACTGGCTATATTGTTATATCTTAGCTGGAAAAATGGAAAAATCAAGCATTTGATTTGGTTTTGTTAATAATGAGTTTAGCTTGATAAATTCCAAGTATCTGAGGATGTGGAGTTAAATCAATGGTGCCATTATGTATTCTTGAGCCTTGTTACTTTCCTAGTATTCATTTCATTTTCACACCGCCCGGATCTTTGATGGGGAAGTAGATGTTAAGGCTTGCTCCCACCTATTTTTCATCTCTATTTGCCAGTGTGTTTTCAGTTTGCCAACTACATTTGAAGAGCTCGGCAAAGGCTGGAGCTTGATCCTTAGTGGTGCTATTGTTGGATTCGTAGGAATTTAGGCTTTTGATCAACAGATTTCAGATTCAAACTTTCCATTGTAAGATTTTCTCTTTCCTTACCCTCATTTCTTTCTCTATGAGTTGTAGAATTCTTTAGTCAGGAGCTTGACCATTAGGGTTTTTATTTTGAGATATGCATGTATGTTGGTTGGTCAGTTATTTGGTTGTGTTTGGTTTGTCAAATATTGTAGAATTACTGAGTTGTGGGCTGATTTTTGGGGACTCCCTGTTGACATAGATTAGTTGTTGCTTCTTATTATGGGTGACTATTTTCTTTTCTATCTTGGGATCTATGGGTATGGTTGGTTGATTTTTGACCTTTACTTGGCTTGTTGGCTGCTCGTTGGATCATTCTTGACTAGTCGTGGAGACGTTTTGGGGGTTTTAAGCTGGATGGCTATTGAGCTGTGTGTGTGTGTAATTACTTTTATTGGGCCAACTATTATTGCTCCTCCTTCCAGTTCTAGTTCATTTGCTTCATTTAAATTGGTCGACTGTTGCTAATTCCCCTTTTATTTTG
Organism: Platanthera guangdongensis; assembly: GCA_039583875.1. Lineage (NCBI taxonomy): Eukaryota > Viridiplantae > Streptophyta > Magnoliopsida > Asparagales > Orchidaceae > Platanthera > Platanthera guangdongensis. The sequence continues at coordinate 81,946,709 of CM077147.1, read as the reverse complement.
GGTGTTGTTACATGAGTCTGAGTATGGGAGTTCATTACTTTGCATAGTTGTGATATAAAATGAAATACTAAAAGATTGAACTTATCTATGCATACTTTGATTTTGTTTCATTGTGGATTTATTGGTTTGCTGCTATTTGACCAGGTGGGGAAACAAGTGATCATGTGGGTTCTTACTGCATGCTCAGTGCACATAGTTTTCTTTTGATTTTACCTATAGTCTAATACTTCAAAATTTCTTCCTTAGAAAACCACTAAAAAGTAGAGTCAACACTAAGTGTCAACATCGTAGCTATAACATGGTGCAACCTCGATATTAAAGACCCCTAATGATATGATTCCTAAATAGATATTACGAAGGATGACATCATAAAATAGACATGGCGATGACGTGGAGCCTGGAAATGGGAAGGAAAAAGTATTAATCTCTTTAATTTATGCTTACTTTATGTATTTTTATTACCTACTGGCATTAGTACTTTAATGAATACAAATTAGATATGTTGCCCGTGAAATCATGGATTTTTGAAATCACTGATACATAAATCGATATAGTTATATCTAGCCTTGTATGAAGGCAAACAAGCAATTAAAATTTTGAGGGAAGTAATAAATTTTCAACCCTATGTGTCTTGGTGCTTTGAATATGATTAACATAAACATATATGTATCAATGCATGCCAATGTTATGGGTATAATAGACATTGAATTTGCATAAATGATATGAATGGTTTGCCAAATCAGTCGGCTGAAAGACATAGACGCGTGTTGCACATACTGATTTGGACACTGAAGACCCGAAATGGTCTGGCCCAAATATCAAAATACTTATCATAATGCTATTACAGCTACCCTTGACATTTCCTTTCAAATAAGAACAAAAAGTTAAATGGTTGTCTTACACTTAAAATTCCTCTTACTATTATATTATATACTGTTCGACATTGTTATACACATTTCTATAGAGTGTTCTTTATAAGCTTACAATGTTAAAATTTTATGTAACATTGCTTCCTAATTTTATTTTCATGCACTGTTAAGTGATTATTCTATGCTGCATATTGTTCTGTATAACATTTCTTGTTTACTTGTACATCAACATAAAGCGGTAAGTTCTCTCTTAGTCTTTATAAAAGACTAGCGGTTTAAATTTCTAACATTTTTAGGCACAATGAAATCGTAAGCAGCGCACGTGATCTAATTGGAGTATATGATGACTGTGGAGACATATACTTGTCCCTTTTTTATGTGATAACTAGATGTATGGTTGTTTATGTTGTATATAGTGTGTATGGTGATGTTAAACGTGTTAGAGATTTGCAATATATACTATTATTACGAGACATATATATTTTAATCACCTTTTGGAGGTAGTGGTATGTATATACTCATTGTGCTTAGTGAATTTTATCTTATAATCTGCAAACTGCATCATGGAAAATGCTTATGATTATTGTTAATTATGGCGGCTTAGTTACGGGCCGTTACAATTTAGTGATATCAGAGCTAGGTTTCCAAAACCTGGCCACAATGTGTATGTACATTCATAGAAGGGCCAATCGTATAGTGAACATATCGTGATTGTGTACTATATTCAGTGTAACACCCCCATCCGTCGCATGGCATATAACAGAAGGTCCAGCTGGAACCCGACGCCATATACCACAGACAGTCGGAAGGGTTACTAAATGAATAAATCAAACCATCTAATTAAGACTACTCGTCCTAATCACAGAGCATTCTAGCGGAAGATTTTAAAGTTGAAAGAACCCAAAATTAATTCCATCAATATGAATGTCCACAGCTACAACAACAGGAATGAAACCCCAAATACACTGAAACAGGTACATGGCCTTATGGCCTTACAAATGTTCATAAATATAACATGTCTTACATACATCGGCTCGCAGGCCGGCCACACATGAGAAATGTAAAAACAACTATTCTAAGGCCTTCTAGGGCCAGCACAGCAACATGGGCTCCAGCCCGCTATTTGGCGCTCGGCTCCGCAGCACCTGCAAGCACATACCACCGCACGGTGGCAAATAAAGCAACGGTCAGCTAAAAGCCGACCAAATTATAACGACCCCGCCCCTTACTCGGGACGGCGGTGCTCTTTCCCTGCAAAACTTTAGCCAACAATATATATATAGCGCAATTATAATTCGCCACAGGTGTAGGCTCGCACGGCCAAACACCCCGTGCACTCAGGGCACATTCATGGTGGACCCTGACCCATCAGTGCATCCACCACCACCCCTAGGATGGCAACAACATGTGAGCATTTAGCCTTTCTGACCACCGTCTAAGGCTCCAACTATGCCAACGGCCAGTCCCCGTCTTCGGGTCTCTCGCACCGAACCACATAGCCTAGGTCCAATTCCACTTGCCCGTTGCTCACGCCGCATGTCCAATTTAAGGAACTTTGCGCGGGCCAAGCTTCTCTCGGATCCCAAATTTTCCAAAACAGTCTCATAACCCAGTTATGATCAAGGCCGGTTCCCAGACCGCCAAGTTAGCAGAACACGTTTCCGCTCAATTTTCCGGGTGCGCCTTGAAGCTAACCTTCAAGGATCCCTGCTGCAATCTACCGCGTAGAAACCCGAAAAATCCAAAGCACGGAGTCTTCTCCGGCAAAACCATATCAAATGCAACATCACCGATCCAGACAACACACGTCCGGGTAGGCTTCACACACAATGCCTATGCCCGTACTTACGATTCCGGGCTCTACATGCAACACAAGGGGGACTATTCCCGTCAACCCCAAGGAACGCCACGCACTCACCGCATACTCGCGGGAGCGGGATTCCTTATGCAGAAAGAAAGAGATTCAAGCGCTCGAGTTGAGAATCGTTACCCTTGTAGTCCGTTTTGGCGCCATGGAAAAACTACGCGGTTAGAACTCTTCGCAATGACCTTCCCTCCACGGATCCGCTCTCCGATTTCGAAACGGTGCTCCGATGCTCCGCCGGCGGCCGGAAACCTCCTTCTTCTTCCTCTCCTCTCTCACTTTGGAAGGGGAGAACTTTGGAGAGAAAAATGAGGGAATAACTCCCTATTCCCGGCCTTAACAGAGCAGGATCTCATCTGGGCCATTGGATCCTAATTAAAGAAAATGAACGGCACGGATCTGCACAAAATTCCCCAGACCTGGGCCGCACACGGCTTGGCACACGGCCGTGTCCAAGGCCGTGTGCCTCGATCCAGGCACGATCGTCGAACGGGGAAACGCACACGGGCCAAGACACGCCCGTGTCTGACCTGACACGCCCGTGTCGGGTTCCTCGACACGCCCGTGTTCGAGGGCGTGTCACGCATAACCGCCACGGCAACAGACACGACCCCTCAGGACACGGGTCTGGACACGGGTTGGCACACGCCCGTGTCGGATGACACGCCCGTGTCATCCGGCCGTGTTCCCGGCCGTGTCCTTCTCGGGTTGGAAACGGCCAAAAATCACCAGCCAGACACGGCCTTGGACACGCCCGTGTCCTAGGCCGTGTACCCCTACAGGCACCAAAAACTCTTTTTCCGCGACCGACTCACACACAAAATTCGGGGCGTTACAAATCTCCCCCACTTAAGGAATTTCGTCCCGAAATTAAGCAAAGGTACACGAAAGCTAAATGATACCTGAGTGGAATAACTCGGGGTATTCCTCCAACATAGCTTGCTCTCGCTCCCAAGAAAGCTCCTCACGTCCGCAATTATCCCAACGGACTTTAACCATTCTGACCTCCTTGTTGCGGAGTCGTTTGACTGCAACATCTTCAATTCGTACCGGTCTGACCCTTGTTGTTAACTCATAATCAACCGGTACCTGATCGTCTGCAATGATCTGCGAAGCCTCCTGAACTGCCTTACGCAACACTGATACGTGGACTACGTCATGCAGCCCACTCAACTCCGTCGACAGCTTCAACCTATACGCCGCCTCGCTAACACGCTCCAGGATTTCAAATGGTCCAAGGTATCTCGGACTCAGCTTCTTCAAGCGTCGAACCCGCGATACACCCTTGAACGGCTTGATTTTTAAATATACCATGTCGCCAACGTTGAACTCCACATTTCTATGTTTGGCATTGTAGTACTTTGACTATCTATCCTGAGCTATCTTCAGCCTTTCCTGGATTGTCCATATCATTGAAGTGGCATCTTCCACCGCTTGACGTTTATACAACTTTGATTCGCCTGCCTCCAACCAAGACAACGACGTACGACACTTCCTCCCGTACAAAGCTTTGAAAGGCGTCATTCCAATGCTTGCCTGAAAACTATTGTTGTAAGCATACTCCACCATGTACAAGTGATCCTCCCAATTCTTCCCGAAATCTAGGACGCACATGCGAAGCATGTCCTCCATAGTCCTGTTGACTCTCTCGGTTTGGCCATCTGTCTGCGGGTGAAAGGCTGTGCTGAACTTTAGCTTAGTACCCAACAGACCATGCACCAACCTCCAGTCATTTGACATGAAGCGTCCATCACGATCACTAACAATACTGCGAGGCACACCATGCAGTCGTACAATATTATCCATGTAGAGTTTGGCTAACCTTTCTACTGGATCTTCTTTTCTCATTGGGATAAAGTGCGACACCTTTGTCAATCTATCTACGACCACCCAAAGGCATCATTTCCTTTCTGCGACTTCGGCAAACAGTGCACAGAATCCATAGATATATCGTCAAACTTCCATTCTGGGATAGGAAGTGATTTCAAGAAACCTCCGGGCTTCTGACATTCCGCCTTCACTAATGCACAAGTACGGCACTTGGCCACATAAAGCGCCACATCCTTCTTCAAACCCGGCCACCAGAATAATTTCTTCATGTCTCTATACATCTTCGTGCTTCCCGGGTGGATTGAGTATTTGGTATGATGAGCCTCATACATCAACTCCTCCCGAATATTATCCGCACTAGGAACGCATAGACGACCGTCCTTCCTTAGCAACCCATCTTCAACCACAAACTGGGAATATGACCCATCCAAAGATCCATCTAGGATTTGCTTCATGCTGCTATCCTGAACCAAAGCCCGCCGAACTCTATCCGCTAGGTCACACTGCACCTCTGTCCAAAACAGTTTCGCCTCGGCACTAGATTGCTTGTCAACACAAGATATCTCCAATGCCTCCAACTCTTGGACCAATCTCTCATCATGCACTGATAACCAGTTGGCTCGTGCGGGAATCTTACGACTCAACGCATCCGCCACTACATTTCCCTTCCCAGGCACATAGTGTATCTTGAAGGTGTAGTCCCCTAAGAACTCCATCCACCTCCTCTGCCTCATGTTCAGATCCTTTTGATCCAATAGGTACTTCAAACTCTTATGATCGGTGTAAATATCTACCTTCACACCGTACAGATAGTGCCTCCAAAGCTTTAGAGCAAAAATCACGGCCGCTAACTCTAAGTCGTGGACCGGATAATTCCTCTCGTGAACCTTCAATTGTCGTGAACCATAAGCTATCACTCTCCCATGCTGTAGCAGAACACAGCCCAAACCACTGCCTGAAGCATCACTATAAATCTCGAACCCTTCGGTACCACTTGGCGAACATAAAATAGGCGCCGTAGTTAACCGCCTCTTCAACTCTACAAAAGCCTGTTCGCACTCCGAAGACCACACAAACTTCTGATCCTTCCTTGTCAACGTCGTGAGTGGTAGTGCTATCCGCGAGAAGTTCTCTGCGAAGCGCCTGTAGTAGCCAGCAAGCCCCAGAAAACTCCGGACCTCTGCCACTGTAGTCAAAGTAGGCCACTCCCGTATCGCCACTATCTCCGCCGGATCCACAGCTATTCCTTCTCCACTGACAACATGACCAAGGAACGCTATCGAGGATAACCAGAACTCACACTTGGAGAACTTTGCATACAACTGACTTTTCCTCAATGTCTCCAACACCATGTGTAAATGCTTGTAATGATCCTCCTCGCACCGCGAATACACCAGGATATCATCGATGAATACTATCACAAACTGATCCAAGTATTCTCTGAACGTCCTATTCATCAGATCCATAAACACGGATGGAGCATTCGTCAACCCAAACGACATAACCGTGAACTCGTAATGCCCAAACCGCGTACTGAATGCTGTCTTTGGAATGTCGCTCTCCCTTATCCTCAACTGATAGTAACCAGACTTCAAATCTAACTTCGAATATACAGTTGACCCAACCAACTGATCAAATAGATCGTCAATCCTCGGGATTGGATATTTGTTCTTCTCCGTAAGTTTGTTCAATTCCCGATAATCGATACAAAGCCGCAAGCTCCCATCTTTCTTCTTAACAAAGAGAACTGGTGCGCTCCAAGGCGACAAACTTGGACGCACATAACCTTGCTCTAGCAACTCCTACGGTTGCACCTTCAACTCTGCCATTTCTCTTGGGGCTATCCGATAGGGGGAGCATGACACCGGTTTGGCACCCGGTACCAGCTCTATAGTAAAGTCTATCTCCCACTGAGGAGGGGCTCCTGGGAGATCATCTGGAAACACATCAGGATATTCGGACACAACTGGGATGTTGCCCAAACTAGGTTTAGGCGTCGAAGTCTACACTAGAGTGACATACAGTTCTGCCCCAGACCAAACTGCCGGGAACACCTGAAGGGCTGACATCAAAATCTTACCCGACCCCTTCATGCCCGCGAAAGTCACCTCATGACTAGCTCTCAACTGACCCACTAGCAACTTCGATCAACGTATGTCTGCTGCTCTGAGAGCCTGACCATGCTAAAGATCACGTTGAACTCTCCTAGCGGTAGAAACAACGCCTGCAAATCAAACTTTTGACTCACAATTCATACCTAAACGCAACAGATTCTATCTGCGCGCATCGAGCACTACTAGTCGACAACACATCCATTAAGACTTTTGCCATCGGAAGGTATATTCCGACACGTAATACAGTTCCTTTGGGCAAACGGAGACACAAAGCCCCCTTTAACGAACGGTGCTCGCGCCGGATAAACGAAATTCAGAACAACGCTTAGCACAAGCGGTTCTAGGTTAACATGCACAAAGACTACAAGTGTCTAAAGCTAAATGCTAGAATTTTAAACCTTACCTGTCACCACGTCTGCTTGCTTTCTGTCCTCTTGCTGACCAAGCTTGTACTCTTCAGACTTCCTTTCGGACTTTGCACGTCCACTCCAACACTCACGTGCAAAATGTCCCACTTTTTCGCAGATATAGCAAGCTCTTGGGACTCGACTTGTAGTTGCTCCCGACGCACCAGAAGAAGGGGCTGAGTTCGAAGTCTTCAGCTTCTTATTCCAACTGCGGACATCGGACTTTGAACTTGGCCCTTTGAACTGTGGTTTCTTAGTACCAGAGTCCTTACCTGCTCCTGACATAGCTTCCTTAATCTTCTGAGCACCATCCCAACATTCTCGGGCAAAGTGTCCTTTCTTTCCACAAGTATGACAGTTGTAAGCAACCTTGCTAGTCGATGATCTAACCTTCTTCTTCAGCATTTTGCAAGATGCACCCCTCATAGGAATTGCAGAGTTCGATACCCTACTCACTGGTATCTGGTGAATTTTTTCCATTTCCACTTCCAAAGATCTGGCCGACTCTACCAAGGCTCGGAATCCCATTAGTTTTGGTCCTAGAAGTGGAATTCGTAGTTCGTCACGTAGACCACTATAGAATCTATCGACTATAGACCTCTCGTTCTCCAACTCAAAGCATGGGTAGCGGCTTATCAAAAGGAATGCCTGCAAATACTCATCAACTGAGTGCGTACCCTGCACCAAGCACATATTCAATGGCTGACCTGATGGCCTCCTAAATGTCATTTGATTCAACACACCACCCGACATTGAAGTCATCTCGGGGACAAGAGGTTGCACATTGCTTCCTTGCTGTGCACTAGTCACAGCGAGCACCACTTCAACGATCCTTCTTATGGTTTCTAACGAAAGAGGGGTATCAAGCGCGCCACTGGGTGCAATATAATCCTCAGAAACCAGATGTTCTGTCGGCTCTACGCCACTCCCGGTCACCTATAGTCATACAAAACACCAATAAGTGACCAAACAAAATTGCAAAAAGCAATTATAGGAACGCGTAGGTTCCTCAACCACGAGTATTTTTCATTCCTAAGTGGACATTCATGGGTTCTTTTTAATGTTATAACGATGACGCACACATGTGCTCACCACCCCTTAAAAGAATTCGCCCACGAATTCATTTAAGCATGACCGTAACCAGAAGTCTGATACCAAATTGTAACACCCCCATCCGTCGCATGGCATATAACAGAAGGTCCAGCTGGAACCCGACGCCATATACCACAGACAGTCGGAAGGGTTACTAAATGAATAAATCAAACCATCTAATTAAGACTACTCGTCCTAATCACAGAGCATTCTAGCGGAAGATTTTAAAGTTGAAAGAACCCAAAATTAATTCCATCAATATGAATGTCCACAGCTACAACAACAGGAATGAAACCCCAAATACACTGAAACAGGTACATGGCCTTATGGCCTTACAAATGTTCATAAATATAACATGTCTTACATACATCGGCTCGCAGGCCGGCCACACATGAGAAATGTAAAAACAACTATTCTAAGGCCTTCTAGGGCCAGCACAGCAACATGGGCTCCAGCCCGCTATTTGGCGCTCGGCTCCGCAGCACCTGCAAGCACATACCACCGCACGGTGGCAAATAAAGCAACGGTCAGCTAAAAGCCGACCAAATTATAACGACCCCGCCCCTTACTCGGGACGGCGGTGCTCTTTCCCTGCAAAACTTTAGCCAACAATATATATATAGCGCAATTATAATTCGCCACAGGTGTAGGCTCGCACGGCCAAACACCCCGTGCACTCAGGGCACATTCATGGTGGACCCTGACCCATCAGTGCATCCACCACCACCCCTAGGATGGCAACAACATGTGAGCATTTAGCCTTTCTGACCACCGTCTAAGGCTCCAACTATGCCAACGGCCAGTCCCCGTCTTCGGGTCTCTCGCACCGAACCACATAGCCTAGGTCCAATTCCACTTGCCCGTTGCTCACGCCGCATGTCCAATTTAAGGAACTTTGCGCGGGCCAAGCTTCTCTCGGATCCCAAATTTTCCAAAACAGTCTCATAACCCAGTTATGATCAAGGCCGGTTCCCAGACCGCCAAGTTAGCAGAACACGTTTCCGCTCAATTTTCCGGGTGCGCCTTGAAGCTAACCTTCAAGGATCCCTGCTGCAATCTACCGCGTAGAAACCCGAAAAATCCAAAGCACGGAGTCTTCTCCGGCAAAACCATATCAAATGCAACATCACCGATCCAGACAACACACGTCCGGGTAGGCTTCACACACAATGCCTATGCCCGTACTTACGATTCCGGGCTCTACATGCAACACAAGGGGGACTATTCCCGTCAACCCCAAGGAACGCCACGCACTCACCGCATACTCGCGGGAGCGGGATTCCTTATGCAGAAAGAAAGAGATTCAAGCGCTCGAGTTGAGAATCGTTACCCTTGTAGTCCGTTTTGGCGCCATGGAAAAACTACGCGGTTAGAACTCTTCGCAATGACCTTCCCTCCACGGATCCGCTCTCCGATTTCGAAACGGTGCTCCGATGCTCCGCCGGCGGCCGGAAACCTCCTTCTTCTTCCTCTCCTCTCTCACTTTGGAAGGGGAGAACTTTGGAGAGAAAAATGAGGGAATAACTCCCTATTCCCGGCCTTAACAGAGCAGGATCTCATCTGGGCCATTGGATCCTAATTAAAGAAAATGAACGGCACGGATCTGCACAAAATTCCCCAGACCTGGGCCGCACACGGCTTGGCACACGGCCGTGTCCAAGGCCGTGTGCCTCGATCCAGGCACGATCGTCGAACGGGGAAACGCACACGGGCCAAGACACGCCCGTGTCTGACCTGACACGCCCGTGTCGGGTTCCTCGACACGCCCGTGTTCGAGGGCGTGTCACGCATAACCGCCACGGCAACGGACACGACCCCTCAGGACACGGGTCTGGACACGGGTTGGCACACGCCCGTGTCGGATGACACGCCCGTGTCATCCGGCCGTGTTCCCGGCCGTGTCCTTCTCGGGTTGGAAACGGCCAAAAATCACCAGCCAGACACGGCCTTGGACACGCCCGTGTCCTAGGCCGTGTACCCCTACAGGCACCAAAAACTCTTTTTCCGCGACCGACTCACACACAAAATTCGGGGCGTTACATTCAGATTCCTCATATGAAAACAAATCATACAATGTTTTGTTTTCAAGGATCCTTTACAGATAATCCGAGAGACTATGTTAGAAGGTAGTGATACTGCACATGTTCAATAAGAGCATCCACAACTGGTGCATCTGCTAGTGGAGTGAAAACTATAATTTTATCTTTATTTCTATATACTTTTTATTTAATAATTAATTAATTAATAGTTATATTTTATTAATGCAGTTTCTAATTTATTTCTTTTAATATTTCAGCTTAATCTGGGCTGCAAATAATATTTTGAAGCGGGCAGCATTGATTAGAAGAAGATTTTGAGAAAATTTGGAAAACTTCCAAGTAGACGCCCCTGGGTCACGGGCGTGACCTATGGGCATGACAATTGTTACGGCCGTGCCTGCCTCCAGATTTTCCAAATCGTATTTCCACATCATTTAAAAGTACACACCCCCAAGTCACAAGCGTGACATAGGGCATGACACCGGACACAGACGTTACTCACCAAAGGATTCCCAAATCTCATTGACACGTTGATTTAAAGTTACACGCCCATCAGTCACGGGCGTGACCATTTGGTAACAGGCGTGACCCATACGCATGACAACCATCTAGGGGGCATAACTCAGCCATCAAGAAGTCAGTTTCCGTCGCAAGCAGTTCCAAGCTTACACACCCTAGGTCACGGGCATGATCTAGGGGCATGACCTCTTCTGCAACCACCAGATTAACTCTCATCGTTTCATATTCCCGCCGTTTTCTGAAATAGTCAAGACACGCCCTGGGTCATAGATGTGACCTAGGGCGTGACACGCCTTTTACTCAATTTTGGCAGTGTTTCCCCAACGTTCTCGGGCTTTCAAGACGTCGGTTCTGCACCTTACAAACCCTAGGTCACGGGCGTGACCTAGGGGCGTGACTCTCCAGCAAGATTCACTAAAAATTCCAGGAAATGCCAGAAGTGGGAGAAGGGATCTAGGGAGATTAGAAGGAGATCTAATTAGTTTTTAGAGAGTTTTCTCTGTTTATTTTCAGTATTTTTGTATTTCTTTTCTACATTTTGCTTTCCAAATTGTAATCTTTATCTTTTGTACAGGTACTATTTTCTTTAGAAATCATGTCCCTCTTTTTATGTAATTCTTTTATCATGTTTAGTAGCTAAACTTCATTTAGCACTTGATCATGATGAACTTTGGAATGAAATAAACTTTTTGTACTTTTTTCTCAAAATTATCAAGATCTCTACTTCTCTCACTTTGATTTATCTTTGAACTTAGTTGCGTCGAATTCATATGACTTAAATATGTTCTCGATCCTAGATCTGTATCCTAGATTTTACCGAGAGGTTGTGGATACGAGGAGATCACTCAAAGTTAAAAGGAGTTGCATGCACTACTCGAGATAGGATGACATAAATCTTCGGGATTGGAGTCAAATCCAATAGTGGGGTTCACTGCCTAAAGCAAGCTTAGGGGTTTTATCTAGCCGAGAGGTCTTAATCGATCAACCTAAGGTTAGTTGTGAGCATATTCTCAAGAGAGGCACTTTCGTAGTTCCGGAACCTCCACGGTCGAAGTAAGTAATTAGAAGCTTGCATTTTATTTTTTTCAAGAAAGTTTATTTTAATCCAAAGGGATTTTAGGTCCTGTGTTAATCTTCTCTCAATTAGTTTAATTGCATTTTTTCTTGCTTTTACAAACCACTTTTTTTATTCGATAAAATACTATTAATTTGCGTGACTAGAAGTAATCAAGAGAGCCAGAAAAGTACGACACTTGATATTTTGTTTCAAAATATCCTATACTGTGGATGATAGGTGCTCTTGCATATAGTTTGTAGAATTTGGAGATATTATTAATCTTAAATTTGAACCATCAAGTTTTTGGCACCGTTGGTATGGAGTTATTATTGTTGATATTTTGAAAACACGAATTTTATTAATTTTATCATTCTATTTTTCTCTATCCTTTTTTTTTCTTTTTTACTTTTTTCAAATTCGATTCTATTAGGTGAAGATTGTTTTAATTTTCTTTCTTAAAAAATATTATCTCATTTGGCCGCCAAGGTTGCCGAGCTTCAAAACAAACTAATTCTTTTGGAAGCCGCACGAAAGTGCCAAATTTTTTGTTATTATTGTGGTGCTTCTCATCAAAGTGAGAATTGCAATCTTAATTATTATTATCAAAAAATTTCTTATGAAAATAATTTTTATAATAATTATGAAAATAAGTATTCCTACTTTAATGATAATTCATTTTCAAATTTTCTTGAAAATAATTTTTCGTGATTTAACGAGAATAATATTTCTGATTTAAATAATTTTTATTCCACCTCGGATGTTGATTTTTCATGTTTGCAAGATCTCCTAGAAAGATTCTCTAGTAATGAGAATAATTCTTTAGATCCGAATTTTTGTTCTTCTTTTTTTGCACCGCAAGCTACATCTTCTAATTTTAGGGAATTTTCGCAAATTCAATTTCTTTCTCCTCCCCAAAATTTAGAAACTATTAGTACTTATTCTAATAATTTTTCTCGGACTTTAAATATTTCTCCTACAGAGGAACATGAATCTTCATATACTCCCTTAGTTTTTGTATACCGAAGATGAAGAAAAATTATTATTTCAAAAATATATTCAATGTATGGACACACATGGTGAAATATAAGAAGAACATGTTTCTGTTAAATTTTCTCAAAGTGGTCAGCAAGATAGCCCAAAACAAAATTAATATCTTCGACACTACCAAGTTCACACTTTGATCTAGCGGAAACCCAGGGAGCAAGCTCAACACACCAAGCACATGGAAGAACAAGCAGATCTTATATTCATTAATCTTCTTTACAAGGCGAGGTATACGTAGCGAGACATGATTTCACTAGTACAATCAGCTATAATAGAAAGCACAAAAACCAAGCCGGGCGGACAGCACTGGAAACCACCGAGATCGCCAAGTCGCCAAGTCCGCCGAACCCGCCCGAGCTGAAGCTGCGAACCGCCGAATAGACACGGAGTCTGCCGAAGCCGCGAGGCCGCGCGGACACACCGTTATTCTCCTACTGCTGATGAACTGATGAACAGACCGGCTACCCGCCTGCGTCTGGCGGACAGGTTATTGGAACTTGCAAACGTTGAAGCAGAGAACTGACATGCCACAGAGAGACCTGCTGAGACCGCAGAGTCCGCACACTTCCAAGCACTGACTGAAGTCAAAGCCACTCCTGGCTCCTTGAAGCAAACCGCACAACCTGCACACAGCAAACCGTCAGCTCTACTCAACCCGAGCGGACAGAAAATGCAGACCGCAGCAATTTGCCCAAGCCCCACTTACTATTCACTCAGTTACTGCAGACGTGCCGGGGGGGTCCTATTTATAGGCGAGGTGAGGAGTGTCATCACCGTCCTAGTGGATAGAGACACCAACCCAGCCCGCATACTAGCAAAACTCCGTCCGCTGAGTCCGCAAGGACTTAGCCGGATTCCAAGGATCAACCCGCCAGGAGCAAGGCACCTTTGGACGAACCCTCATCAGTCCGCCCAGGCTATACGAACAAGGCAACAGCCTGCAAAGCCTCCAAACACTGCATGACAACATCCCCCTTTAGTGACTGTCCGCACAATAAGAGGCAGTCCGCATATCACTAGAGCAATGCCTCCATCCGCCACAAGCCCACGACCAAAGGCAGTCTGCCCGGTCAACAACGGACTTGGCGGATACTGCGGACACACTGGTCTTGTCACAGAATGTGACCAAGTACAGAACCACCAAAGGGCCTAACGCGAGTTTGGCGGACATGGCTCCGTCCGCCAATCAACCAAACAATACAGACCGCATTCCGCAAGCTACTCGCCTGCCTGCCCAATGCAACGGCCATCTGCTGGACTCAAAACACCAGTCCTCCATAGCAACATCAGGGCTGTACTACCAGAGCTCGGCAAGCCCACAACCAAACTCTAAGGCCAGTCCGCAACTGCGAACACCACGGACACGCCAGTCCGCAAGCCTCCCGCGGACAGCACCCAATCCGCCGGTAAGCACAAGCTTGCAACACGGCCACTAAGCAACTTACACCAATCCGCGAACCTTTATCCGCTCAGGCCGCTCCCTACTCGACAAAGCCAGCAAGACTGCCAAACGCCCTATCCGCAGATAACAGTCCGCCAGGCCGCGGACTTAAACCACACAAGCCGCTCAGAAGAACAGTCAGCTTCCACTAGACCTAACACCAGGCCGCATAACAGCAGTCCGCCCAGTCCGCCGGCTATGTCCGCTCAGGCCGCCCGGCTTGACCATCAACCACTTCAACTTCACAAATTTCAACAGTTTCTTCTCCTACTTCTCTCGATTTTCTCTTCTTCTTCATGAATTTTCAAGCACAATCTATAAATATTTAGGAATTCAAATTCACGAAAATATTGTCCAATAATTGTACTTTAAATGAATTTTTTGATAATAATTTTATTTTAGAAAATAAACAATCGAAGCTTATTCATATAATTTCGCAAGAGTCTCTTCCTTACGAAAATTTTTTCAGACAGGTTTATTTTTGATTTTACTTATACTAACAATTTTCATATAGACGATGAGCCATTGCAATCAAACTTCATCAACTTTCCATACGTCGCTCATCTAAAAAAATTCAAATAACCTTAGGTATATATAGGTGATTTTAATTTACATTTTCAAGTCAACCACCGAAAGAAGAATCAAGAAATAAGCTGAGGAATAGTCAAGCAAGCGACTTTGGCATATTCACTTAAGCATGAATTAAGGGAGTTGCACGTGCACCTTAATTTTTATTTTCTTTTTCCTAAAAATAATCGTCCAGCTTAAAGATGGGAAAAAGAAAAGCGTTCTTGGGAGACACCCCTTGTTTATCTTTTAATTTCTTGCATTTCTTTTTCTAAGAATTTTTTCTATTATTTGTTTTTCTTTTCCCCCTCCTACTTATCTTATAAACATTGGGTATAATGTTTACTTTTTAAGTATGGGGGTGGGTTCTCCTATTGTTATTTTTATTTAAAAATTCAAAAAATTTGAAAAAATATTTCAAAAATACAAAAATATTTATAAAATTGAAACTTAATTTCTTAGAAAGGGACGTTTGGGATATCACCCCATCTCACTTCCTAGTACCGATGAGAGCCCTTCACAGGGAATACCTCAGGATGTCTAAGAAATAACAAAAAAATAGGTTTAATTTTTAATTAGAGAAATCATTATGTATTTATTTACTCGCATGCAAAATTCCTAGTAATTTTATTATTATATAGTATTTAGAGGATTTTCATATTTCAATTGAATTTTGAATTTTTGAGTAGAACTCTTGGACATGCTGTGTTACTAGTCAAGTGCACATATTAGTAGAATTTTTTGTAAAACTAAATATTCAGCATACAATTAGACTTCTATTTTTCTAAATGCATGGAAATAGTTTACTCTACTTTCATTTTGAAACCGGTAAAATCCAAAAATAATTTAGGAAATTACGTAGAAGTTTACTAGAGAAATATTTTACGATTCAAGAGTAAAGGTATTCTTTATTGATGTCTAGAACTTGTCCTCTAGTGATTCTTAAGACTTTGCATAAGTTGAACTCATTAGCATGTATAGGATATAAACAACTTCTTTTGGCCAGTTTGAGCCTTTGCACCCATACCTAACATTTTATCTTTGCTAAAACTAATTTGAGGATATTACCCTACCTTTTATTTCAGCTCCACCTAATACTTCACCAAAGCCTAAAAAGCATCCTAATCGCACACCTAAGTCCGAGCTCTATAATGGATATATATTTATATAAAAAAAACATTATGAGTGATTTGGAGGCATCTTATTTTGGTGGTTATTTCTATTGAAAAAAAGAGCTGATTTGTTTCTTCTTCATTTTGAAAATATTAAAAAAATGAAAAAGGGGAAAGAAGAAAAATAATAAAAATTAAAAAAATGTGTTGGAACACCCTATTACTAATTTGGGTCAGGATCACTATGTCTCTAGGAATCCTTTGTTTGACCTCCTATATAGCTCAAAAGGTCAATTAGAATTGAGTCTAAGGGTTAGGAGTCTAGGTTTGGAAGCTGCCCTCAAGACCAGGATTTTCTGTTTGGAGACTAAGTCATATCGTCGAGCTCAGCACGACGATTCATCGAACTCCGATCGACGATCGTCTAGCTCAACTTCGACAGATCGTCGAACTCCATTCGACGATCGCTGAGCTCAACTTCATCATATCGTCGAACTCCATTCGACGATCGGTGAGCTCAGGTCGACGATCTTGACTCAGCTCTGGATCTCTATCTCTGAGCTCAGTTCGACGATCTTTGAGCTCAGATCGATGATGTTCTGCTGTTGTATTTATCCATATCTCTGAGCTCAGTCCGACGATAGCAGAGCTCAGTTCGACGTTTTCAGATAACTTCAAGGATGTTTCTAGATTCAAATTCAAATCAGTTAAGGAGTTATTCTGCAATTAATTCTGAAGATTTCCTAGCCGTTTTCATTCATTTCTGGACCAAGTTTCAAGGGATTTTCAAGGAATATTTCTATGGACTTTCCTCCAGAAGAGATTTTGCAATTAAGGATGCAATTAATGCAGACCAACGGCTATTCTTCTCAGAGAATATCTTTCCATTCAGTACCAGAGAATAAAAGAGAAGAATTTTTGAATCTCTGAGAGACACACAGATTACAGAGATACACAGATAGACATCAGTATTCTTCAGAACAAGAACAAAATATACTGTCTCAAAGAATTCACAAGAACACACATCCAAGGAGATCAACTTTTTCTGAAATCTTCAGATCTCTCTAGTTTTCAAGTGTTCAAGACCAACATATTTCAAGACTCCAGACATTCAACATTTCAGTTGTTGCTGAAATCATCTTTTGCTGGAGTTCAACTTTTGAAGGCCTATCACCCTACAGCAAAGCTTCTTTTCCTGAAGATCTCAAGGGCTCAGGGGGAGCTTTGACACCATCAATCCACATAGTCTTCTCAGCTGATCTGAGAAAGAGAAGACTGCCATCACTCTCTCACCCCCTCTCTAAAAAGGGTTTCTCAAACTCCCTTCAAAAGTTTGAACTTGGTTTTTGAGCACCTTGTAAAAAGCTCATTGGTGGCAAGACACCTGATCAAAAAATCTGATTTGGTTTTTGAGCACCTTATCAAAAGCTCATTGGTGCCCAGGACACCTGATCAACTCATCCTGCAGTGGATTCCTACCTAGGGTGGTAGAAGAGTGGATGCACCCAAGTTTAGGGGAACCACTATATTTCCTTGTGTCTTCTGGTTTTGCTTGTCTTTATTTTTGTTTCTGGCCTTGATTATTCTGTGATTAGTTTTTGATTAGTTTAGTTCTGTAATTAGATTTTTAATTGCTTCCCTGCTCACTCATATTACAACAATTGTTGTAAAAAGTTTTAAAGCACCATATACTCTATTCACCCCTCCTCTAGAGTATATCAGATCTAGCTACACTTTCAATTGGTATCAGAGCGAGGTTGGTTAAACATACCACACCTTGGTGGTTGCACGGGCTAACACCTGAACCCAAAGATCCCTAGTTAGATCTGTTTTCTGTTGTATTTTATTATTAGATTTTGTTTTCACAAATCATGGCACAAAACAAAGATTATGCTAGCACCAGACCTCCAGTGTGCAATCTATCCAAGTTTGCACTTTGGAAAGCAAGGATCAGACTGTACATGAATTCTATTGACGAAGATATTTTTAACTCTGTGTTGACAGTATGTCCAAGACCTCCAGAGAACTCCAGTACAAATGCTGTTCCACCTCCATCAGGAACAGATGCTGACATCAAGAGATGGAAGGTAGCTGATGCCAAGGCTATGAACATCTTAGCCCAGACAATGTCTGATGATATATTTCAAAAGGTAGCTGAATGTAATTCAGCAAAGGAAATTTGGGACAAACTTTCTGAAATAGGCTCAGGCTCAGCTGATGAGAGAAAAGATAGGAGATCCCACTTCATATCTCAATATGAGAATTTCAAGAAGGGAGAAACTGAGTCAGTGGGAGATATGTACAACAGGCTCAGTCTAATTTTCAGTGAACTCAAGACATTGGACAAATAGATCTCACTAACTGAACTTAATGACAAAATTCTAATGTGCTTTCCCAGCACTTGGGATTCAAGAATCTGGCCAATTAAGGATGCTAGAAGTCTGAATGAGATCACTACTGAAGCTCTATTGGGTAATCTCAAATCTTATAAGCTACTCATCAAGAATAGAGAAGAAGAACAGAAGGCTGCCTCACCAGCCACAAGAAAAGAGAAGACCATAGCCTTCAAGGCAACTGAAGATCAGCCTGAAGACAAAGTCACAGGCAATGATGAACTGCTTAGTCTGCTGGCCAAAAGATTTTACAAGATGGCCAGAAAGGACTTCAGAAGGAGATCATACAAGAAACATGATAAGCCAAGGTATGACAAGTCCATTAATAATAATAAAGACATTATTTGCTTTGGTTGCAGGAAAGCAGGGCACATAGTTCCTGACTGTCCAGAAAACAAAAACAAGGACAGAAGGGACAAGAAAGAAAGAAGAAAGGAGAAAGACTCCAAGAGGAATGGCGATGGCAAACCCTCATCAAGCAAAAACAAGCATACAAGAAAGGGGTTTGTTGCTGAATCCTGGAGTGAGACTGAAGAGGAGTCAGAAGCCTCATCCAGCTCCAGTGATGATGAGGATGATGCAGAAGAAAAAAGAGTTCTGCATGATGGCAATCAATGCCTCACAACACAATCCAGAAGAAGAGGAGTCAGAGTCAGACTCAGAGACTCAACCTGAAGAAGATCAGGTAATTGGTTCTTTTGATTTTAATTCAGAGGACTTTAAATCTGAATTTAAAGCATTGTGTTTAGACCTGCTAAAATCTGAGAAAGAAATTATCTCTCTTAGAAATCATTTATCTGAACATAATACTTTAAAATCAGAAAACCTCAAACTCTCTCAGGAGTTGGAGTGTTGTAGGGAGCAGATAGCTTCACTGAAAAGTGAGCTGTCTGAGGCCAAGAAGCTTGAAGAATCCCTTAATGGGAGAAGCATCAAGCTGATGAACATCACAAGCACAATGAACTCCAGATTTAACAGTACACTGGGCTTGGGTGCTTCATCCAGCCAACTCATAGTTCTAACAACTCCAATCAAATTCATTTCTGATAAAGGAAAGGGAGTTGTAGAGGTTGCTAGGAAAAATTCTGATCTGCCCAAGAAAACTAAGTCCCAGCAGAAATCGTCGAACGAAGATCGACGATCGCCAAACGGATATCGACGATCGCCGAACGCAGATCGATGATCTCAGGCAAAATCGTCGAACGCAGGTCGACGATCTCAAGTACCTGAACTCAGCCATAGTCGACCGTCGAACGGAGCTCGACGATCTGACCCAAGATCGTCGAACGCAGCTCCAAGATCGTCGAACAGAGGTCAGAGCTCTGGAAATTTTTTCAAGGGCAAATCAAAATTCAATCCTAAGGGTCCTTCATCCCAAATCTTTAACCCTTATACTGAATGGATTACACCTCCAAGGAGATATCATCCTGAAGGATATAAGAGTCAACCTGGGATGTCTTTTATTTCAGAATTTAAAGGTTATCAACCTAGGCCCAAGGTAAACTGGGTCAAAAACAAATGAATTGTCTTATGTGCAGGTGAAGACCTATCCAACATCTAACCAGCAATGGTACTTGGATAGTGGGTGCTCTAAGCACATGAAAGGGAACATGGACAACCTCACTTCCTTTAGAGCCAAGCTTGGACCCAAAGTTATCTTTAAAGATTCAAACTTTGGACAGACTAAAGGATATGGTGCAGTCCAGATTGGATCAGTAACATTCAAGAAGGTAGCTTATGTGGAAGGACTGAAGCACAGCTTAATAAGCATCAGTCAGCTGTGTGATGAAGGCTACCAGGTGACCTTCAGCAAAGCATTATGCAAAATCAAGTCAGAGGACAACACAATTGTGCTGACAGGTAAAAGGAAAGGTAACATCTATCTAGTAGATTTTCTTTCAACTGATGTAGATATTTGTCTGTTTAATTCTGTCTGTAGACCAAATATCTTATGGCATAAGAGACTAGGACACCTAAACCTTAGAACTATTGCTAGGCTATCCAAGGACAACCTTATTAGAGGACTACCTTCTGGCCCCTACAAGAAAGAAGGACTCTGCAGGGCTTGTCAATTAGGCAAGCAAACTAAAAACAGCTTTAAGTCACTTAATAAGAGTGATTCACCTAGGATATTGTATCTGTTATACATGGATCTTTTTGGACCCATCACAGTACAAAGCCTAAGAGGGAAATCTTACACTTTAGTAGTTATAGATGACTTCTCTAGATTCACTTGAGTGTTCTTTCTAAGGAAGAAGTTTGATAACTTTAAGTGTTTGACAGAGTTTCTCAAATGTATACAGATTGAGTTCAATACTCACATTTCCCTGATCAGAAGTGATCATGGGACAGAGTTTGATTCTCTTCTTATGTAAGAGTTCTGTCAGAGTGAAGGGATCAGGCATACTTTCTCAGCTCCTAGAACTCCTCAACAAAATGGGGTAGCTGAAAGGAAAAATAGAACCCTTATTGAATCTGCCACTACATTATTGTCAGATGCT
Source organism: Platanthera guangdongensis (assembly GCA_039583875.1). Classification (NCBI taxonomy): domain Eukaryota; kingdom Viridiplantae; phylum Streptophyta; class Magnoliopsida; order Asparagales; family Orchidaceae; genus Platanthera; species Platanthera guangdongensis. The sequence continues at coordinate 81,925,860 of CM077147.1, read as the reverse complement.
CATCTACCTCTATCCTTTTGGGCAGAGGCAGTGAACACCTCCAACTATGTGCTGAATAGAAGTTTGATACATAAACTAAAGGGAAAGACTCCCTATGAATTACTCAAAGGGAAGAAACCTAAAGTTGATTATTTTAGAGTCTTTGGTTGTATTTGCTACATACATAATAATGACAAGAAATACTTAGCAAAATTTCAAGCCAAAGCTGATGAAGGAGTGTTTCTGGGATACTCCATGATCAGCAAGGCTTATAGGGTTTATAATAAATCATCTCTAAAAATTGAGGAATATGTTCATATATCATTTAATGAATCTAACATGTCTTTCAAGGAGAAGATCCCTTCTACCATAGAACCTTTGCAGGAACATTCTCTAGTTGAAGACTTGAACAAGTTACAGGTTACCCAAATGGATGAAAGCAGTGAAGATGAAGAAAATGCTCAACATATTGAAGAATAACTTGAAGAGCCAGTTGTTGTACCACAAGAGGAAACAACAACACAGGTTGGTGAACAATCAACACCCCCTGTTGATTTAGTAACATCAAGAGACCATCCAATTTCCCAAATAATTGGAAACATCTCAGCTGGTGTGCAAACCAGAAATCAGGTCAACCAAAACCTGTTGCACAGCTGCTTCCTATCTCAAATTGAACCTCAGTCCATTCAAGATGCAGAGCAAGATCCACACTGGATCATTGTAATGCAAGAAGAGTTGCATCAATTTGAGAGGAACAAATTATGGGAACTAGTGCCAAAGCCTAAGGATCACTCCATTGTTGGAACAAAGTGGGTATTCAGAAACAAATTGGATGATCAAGGAGTAATTGTAAGAAACAAGGCAAGGCTAGTTGCTCAGGGATACTCTCAAGAAGAAGGAATAGACTACGACCAGACTTTTGCACCAGTTGCAAGATTGGAAGCCATCAGAATATTCTTAGATTATGCAGCACATAAAGCCTTCAAGGTATATCAGATGGATGTCAAAAGTGCATTTCTAAATGGAGATATCAAAGAGGAAGTATATGTCAGACAACCTCCAGGTTTTATCTCTCCAACTTATCCTGATTATGTTTTTAGATTGAATAAAGCATTATATGGTCTCAAGCAAGCTCCTAGAGCATGGTATGAGACCCTAGCATGCTTTCTCTTGGAAAATGGTTTTATAAGGGGTAGAGTAGACCAAACTCTTTTCATTAGAACCCATAAGTCTCATACCCTACTGGTACAGATTTATGTAGACGATATTATTTTTGGTTCTACTGACTCCAAATTGTGCAGAAGGTTTTCCAACCTAATGCATTCTAAATTTGAGATGAGTAGCATGGGTGAGCTATCCTTCTTCCTAGGATTGCAAGTCAAGCAACATGCTGAAGGCATCTTTATTTCTCAAACCAAATATGCAAATGAATTGGTTAAGAAATTTGGTATGTCTGAAGCATCTTGTATGAAAACACCCATGCCTACTAATGCTGTATTGGATGCTGATGAACATGGGAAACCTGTTAATCAGACAACATATAGAGCAATGATTGGCTCTTTACTGTATCTTACAGCTAGTAGACCAGATATAATGTTTGCTATATGTATATGTGCTAGGTTCCAAGTAAGCCCTAGAGAGTCACACCTAACACTAGTAAAGAGGATTCTCAGGTATGTTAAAAGTTATCCAAATCTAGGTCTCTGGTATCCAAAAGATTCAACATTTGATTTAACTGGATTTTCTGATGCTGATTATGCTGGATGCAGAATTGACAGGAAAAGCACCAGTGGAACTTGTCAGTTCCTTGGTGACAGACTTGTCTCTTGGTTTTGTAAGAAACAAACTTCTGTGTCAACTTCAACTGCTGAAGCTGAATATATGGCTGCAGGCAGTTGTTGTTCACAAATCTTGTGGATTCAAAACCAACTCCTAGACTATGGCTACAACTTAGAGAAGTCTAAAATCTTTTGTGATAACACCAATGCTATTTCTATAGCTCAAAATCCAGTCCTCCATAGTAGGACAAAACACATAGAGATTAGGCATCATTTCTTAAGGGATAATGTTGAAAAGAACAAAATTGAACTACAATATATCCCAACTGATTTATAAAGGGGAGATATTTTCACCAAGCCCTTGGATGAAAAGAAACACACCTTCTTCCTAAATCAGTTAGAAATGTTAGATGGAGGAAGTCTTAAATAATATCCAAGATTTTGAAAGCTTAAAAATTGACCAAGACTAGACAAACATCCTGATTTTTCTTAGTGTCTAGAGTTTTTCTGATCTTTGAACTACGCTCGACAATTTTCCCCCAGATCGTCGAACGAAGATCGACGATTTTCGAAATCATCGACCTGAGTTCAGCATTTCTCAGATAGTATGAACTATCTCTTCCGGTCAATGATCGTCGAACGAAGCTCGACGATTTCGTTCTCTAAACGATCGTCGAACAGAGCTCGACGCTCTCCAATATCGTCGAACGGAGATCGACGATGTTGAAAACTCTTCATATTCCTTTAGAAGCCTCGATCGTCGAACTGAGTTCAACGATCTTTCCAATTCTGCGTCGAACCCTAATATAAAATTTATTTTTCGCCGTCGTTCTCCTTTACGCTTTCAATTTCTCTGCAAGAACCTTCTTTCCCTCCAAACTGTTCTGCACTTGGTCGTTTTGTTTGTTGAATTTTTGCAGGTACCCATGGCTGTGTCTGTTGCTGTTCTCGCCGCCATGAAGTTTAATGCTGGCTTCAACATCGACATGGAATCCTTCAGCACAACTGACCAGGCTTTTCAGGATATCTTGGGGTTATTCAAAGAGCAGAACCTTACGGCAATCATGACTACAAGGATCAAGCTTGCATCTGATGAGATTAAGGAATGGGTCTACACTACCCACAATCAAGACAACTCCACCATTGTTGGGTCAATATCTGTCACACAGGTACCTCTAACCCCAGTAATTTTATCAGAGGTTTTTGAGTTGAGAAATGGTGAAGATACTGCTGACTTGTCTGGAGAAGAGTATACTGACCTACTTGCCAGAATGGATCATTCTGAGGCCAACCCTAGCAAGCTCTTGAAAAAGAACCTTTCTATGGAATACAGATTCCTGGCAGATGTAGTTGGGAAAGTGCTACTTGCTAAGCACTCTGCTCATGATACAATCTCAAGGTATCAGCTCTGCCTCATGGGAGCCCTTGTAGACAGGAAGAATTTGAATTGGGGAGAAGTCTTCTTTGACCTTATCAAGAAAAAGATAAACAAAAGTTTTGTAAACTTTGGAAGAATCTTAGGGGTGTTTCTGCAGCATAGGTGCCCTGCTCTGCTGGTCTCTTCTGTAATCCATATCAATGCATCCAAGAGACTGTCTTGTGCCCTATTTGGTAAATGGGACAAACAAATCATCAAGCCTAGCAGGCCCTCCTCCAGCACTTCTTCAGGCACAAGGACTCTCAGAGTCACTTCCCCACGGGTCTCTGCCCCTGCAGATGACCTGCCTGCTGATGTTGCTCCTCCTCCTCCAATTCCATCTCTTCTCAAACCATCTACCATTCAAACTCCATCCACCATCATCATCTCCAGCCCCTCTCCAACATCTACACCATCTCCAATACCTACTCTTCCACTCACAGAAGAACAATTCCATCCATTATTCTCCTACCCTCAACCAGATGCTACTTCATCACCCTCCCATCCTTCCTTCAACCTTATTGATGATTCCTTTATGGATGACTCTCCATCCTCTCCTCCTGAGCTACCCTCATCCTCAACTTCCTATCAAGATCTTCTACAAGAAATCATTGACCAACCCACCTTCACCCCATCTATCTCCATCCCATTGTCCTCCATATCCACCTCACCCACACCTCAGCCATCTCTTCCCCCATTCACTAGCTCTCCACTACCATCACCAACAGCTGCTCCTCCATCTTCTACCTCTGCTTCACTCACCCTTGAGCAAGTAGACATTCCAGCCCTTGCTGACAGGTTGTATGAACTGCTAGCCCCCAGGCTATCTCTTCTTTTGGAGACCTCCTTGGCTCCATTACACCTGTCAGTGTCAGCTCTCTCTACCAGGCTCTCATCTCTATTCCCTCGGGCAGCCCCTACAGCAGTGTGCCTTGATCTAGCCTTGTCTGAATCTAGGCAGGGGGAGATGCCCTATGAAGTGAGTCTTCCTGCTGCTGCTGTTGCTGCTGTTTCTGTGATCCTGTCTGCTGCTGCTGCTAATGCTGTTTCTTCAGCTCCTGTTCTTGCTTCTGCTGCTGCTATATCTCAAGAACAAATTCCTCCTGCTGCAGTCTTTGCAATAGACCTGAGGTCTTTGCTTTCAAACTTTGATTCTATATATTTCAGATGTCTGCCAGAGCCAGTTGCTGTCCAGCCCCCAGAGGATCTATCCAAGGCACTTGTGCCATTCTCTTGCTGTGACCCAAGCATCATCACCTCTTTTGTCAACTCAGTATATGCTGCTGCTTCTTCTGATGAAAGCATTGATGTTGATGTTGTTGCCTCTACTGCTGCTGAAAATTGTGATACTGCTGCTGATATTTCTGTTACTGCTGATGAACCAATGACAGAGGCACCTGAGTTTGAGCCTTCTGCATTTTCTGATGATATTTCTACTGTTGATGTTACTGCGAGTGAATCTGTTGCTGCTGCTGTTGTTACTGAACCTGCAATATCTGCTGCTGTTGTTACTGCTTCTACTTCAATTGCAACACCTTCTATATCTGCTGCTGTCACTGCTGTTACTGCTTCAACCTCTGCTGCTACACCCTCTGTTGCCTCATATGCTTCTGTACAGCTCAAGAAGGATTTGATGAAGAGAATTGATGCCCTATATGATGACCAGAGTTCTGAAAGTGATGAGTACAAAACAGACTCTGATGATTCTTCTGCTACCATTGCCAGGAAAAGAAAGGCAAGGAGCAAAGCCATGAAGAGAGTACCTCCTGCCAAGGTCAAAGATAACAATGATATTCCATACTACATTCTTCATGATTGCCCTATCACTGAGCACTGGATGCAGTACTCTAAGAACCAACTGAAAGCAAAGAAAAAGAAGAGGAAATATGAAAAGGGTTCTTCACAATTCCAACACTCTCATCCTCCTCCACCACCTCCTCCTGATGCAGGTGCAGGTGGAAGTTCTGCAGCTCAACCCCCTACTAGAAGTCAGGCCCCCTATCAGCCTCATGCTAGATCTTACCATAGGGGAAGCCAATCTAGGGATTCTCAATCTAGGAGAGGAGGATATAGAGGCAACCAAAGAGATTTCCAGGTCTACTCCAAAGGATACTCAAGGCAACACCCATACTCCAGGGGAGGACAAATTTCAACTGATACCACATCTGGTCCTTTTCCCTATAAATTAAGGGAAACTGTGTCTTCCAGGCCTCCTCAGGATAATCCTTCTAACAGATATGAGCCACTAGTACCTTTTGAGGACCCTGAGAACAATCCAGCTGCTTGGACTGCAAGGATGAAAGAACTTGCTGTACTGGATCAGATCAAAAATGCTAAAGAGCAAGGAAGAGATCCCTTTAATATCTCAACAATGTCTGAACAGAGAAAGAAAGAGCTAGAAAGATATGCATCAAGCAAATTTTTTGATTCTGACAAGTACATGGAACTGCATCCTGAAGCTGTAGTTCCCAGGACTAAATAGCAAACATTTTTAGGTGCAGCAGATGACACTAGATCAAAGAAGGAAGCCCTCAATCCCAACAGAGGAATCAAACTTGTTAAGGGCAAGGAAAAGAAATGATAATGTAAGGTGACAATCTCTGTGATTTCTGATTATTATCTGGGATGATATATATATATATATCTGTGGTTCTGCTGTCCAGTTTTTCTTATTGCTTTTCTGATTTGCTGCTTGTATGTTATTTAAATTTTTCCAAAGTCTGTAAATAGTAATCCTAACCCAAATAGGGGGAGATTGTTGGAACACCCTATTACTAATTTGGGTCAGGATCACTATGTCTCTAGGAATCCTTTGTTTGACCTCTTGTATAGCTCAAAAGGTCAATTAGAATTGAGTCTAAGGGTTAGGAGTCTAGGTTTGGAAGCTGCCCTCAAGACCAGGATTTTTTGTTTGGAGACTAAGTCATATCGTCGAGCTCAGCACGACGATTCGTCGAACTCCGATCGACGATCGTCTAGCTCAACTTCGATAGATCGTCGAACTCCATTCGACGATCGCTGAGCTCAACTTCATCATATCGTCGAACTCCATTCGACGATCGGTGAGCTCAGGTCGACGATCTTGACTCAGCTCTGGATCTCTATCTCTGAGCTCAGTTCGACGATCTTTGAGCTCAGATCGACGATGTTCTGCTGCTGTATTTATCCATATCTCTGAGCTCAGTCCGACGATAGTAGAGCTCAGTTCGACGTTTTTAGATAACTTCAAGGATGTTTCTAGATTCAAATTCAAATCAGTTAAGGAGTTATTCTGCAATTAATTCTGAAGATTTCCTAGCCGTTTTCATTCATTTCTGTACCAAGTTTCAAGGGATTTTCAAGGAATATTTCTATGGACTTTACTCTAGAAGAGATTTTGCAATTAAGGATGCAATTAATGTAGACCAACGACTATTCTTCTCAGAGAATGTCTTTCCATTCAGTACCAGAGAATAAAAGAGAAGAATTTTTGAATCTCTGAGAGACACACAGATTACAGAGAAACACAGACAGACATCAGTATTCTTCAGAACAAGAACAAAATATACTGTCTCAAAGAATTCTCAAGAACACACATCCAAGGAGATCAACTTTTTCTGAAATCTTCAGATCTCTCTAGTTTTCAAGTGTTCAAGGCCAACATATTTCAAGACTCCAGACATTCAACATTTCAGCTGTTGCTGAAATTATCTTTTGCTGGAGTTCAACTTTTGAAGGCCTATCACCCTACAGCAAAGCTTCTTTTCCTGAAGATCTCAAGGACTCAGGGGGAGCTTTGACACCATCAATCCACATAGTCTTCTCAGATGATCTGAGAAAGAGAAGACTGCCATCACTCTCTCACCCCCTCTCTGTAAAGGGTTTCTCAAACTCCCTTCAAAAGTTTGAACTTGGTTTTTGAGCACCTTGTCAAAAGCTCATTGGTGGCAAGACACCTGATCAAAAAATCTGATTTGGTTTTTGAGCACCTTATCAAAAGCTCATTGGTGCCCAGGACACCTGATCAACTCATCCTGCAGTTGATTCCTACCTAGGGTGGTAGAAGATTGGATGTACCCAAGTTTAAGGGAACCACTATATTTCCTTGTGTCTTCTGGTTTTGCTTGTCTTTATTTTTATTTCTGGCCTTGATTATTCTGTGATTAGTTTTTAATTAGTTTAGTTCTGTAATTAGATTTTTAATTGCTTCCCTGCTCACTCATATTACAACAATTGTTGTAAAAAGTTTTAAAGCACCATATACTCTATTCACCCCCCCTCTAGAGTATATCAGATCTAGCTGCACTTTCAAAATGATGATGAAAAAATTGAATGATAAAAGAAAAAAAGGTTTGGGAAGTTGGCTCTGTTCTTAAAGCCATGACTATTTATTTTGTGCAAGCTCTCTTTAGGCTTGGGTGTGACTAGCCACAATTTTTATCTTTGATTATCCACACCAAAACCTTAAGCCTACGTTTCAACCTAGTTAAGTCATATTGATTTGCACTTATGAGTTTGACTAGTGTTGTGGCGAGAGTGTGAAAGGGCAAGCCTATGACCATCGACATTGATGTATTTCTTTGGAGGCAATCTCGATCTTCAATTTATGTAATGTCGATCTTAGTACACATGCTACCTTCTCCCAAAGTATAATTTTATAATTTACTAGATTTTCAATTTCAAAGTAGAAATAATAAGTGGAAATGCATTCTCGAAAAATATAAGCTAATTTATATGCTGAGTAGGTTTTTTGCCAAAATAGTTATGTGCATAGGCATAAGCCTTCCCATTTTACTCCTTAGGCTCAATTTTCTTTTCCACATTGAAATTTTTCTGCACTCTATGGAAAGTTGTTAGCTCCAGACTAGCAAATGAGTAAGTGTGGAGGTATTTGATAACTCTAATTTTATCTTTATTTTTATATAGTTTTTATTTAATAATTAATTAATTTATAGTTATATTTTATTAATTTAGTTTCTAATTTTTTTCATTTTATATTTCATGTTAATCTGGGCAGCAAATAATATTTTGAAGCTGGCAGAATTGTTCAGAAGAAGATTTTCAGAAAATCTAGAAAAATTCCATGAGCACGCCCCGGGTCACAGCCGTGACCTATGGGCATGACAATTGTCACGGTCGTTCTTGCCTCCAGATGTTCCAGTTCGAATTTCCACGCCATTTAAAAGTATACGCCCCAAGTTACGGGCATGACATGGGGTGTGACATCGAACACGAGCATGACTCACCAAAGTATTTCAAGATCTTATTGAAACTTCGATTTAAAGTTAAATGCCCATCAGTCCCGTGCATGACCATTTAGTCACGGGCATGACCCATAGGCATGACAACCATCCAGGGGAGTGACTCAGCCATCAAGAAGCCAGTTTCTGTCGCAAGCTGTTCCATGATTACACGCCCTAGTTCACCGGCATGACCTAGGGGCATGACCTCTTCTGCAACCGCCAGATTAACTCCTGCCATTTCATGTTCTCGTCATTTTCTAAAACAATTAAGACACGCCCTAGGTCACAGGAGTGACCTAGGGGTGTGACCCACCTTTTACTAAATTTTGGCGGTTTTTCCATAACATTCCCGGACTTTTAAGATGTCTATTCTGCACCTTACACGCCCTAGGTCACGGGCGCGACTCTCCAACAAAGTTTACTATAAATTTTAGGCAATGCCAGAAGCTGGAGAAGGGATCTAGGGAGATTAGAAGGAGATCTAGTTAGTTTTTAGATAGTTTTCTTCGTTTATTTTCAGTATTTTTTATATTTATTTTCTGCATTTTGCTTTTCATAGTGTAATCTTTATCTTTTGTATTTTTAATCCAAGTACTATTTTTTTAGAAATCATGTCCCTCTTTTTATGTAATTCCTTTATCATGTTTAGTAGCTAAACTTCATTTAGAACTTGAACATGATGAACTTTGGAATGAAATAAATTTTCTAAATTTTTTTCTCAAAATTATTAAGCTCTCTACATTGCTCACTTAGATATATCTTTGAATTTAGTTGCGTGAAATTCATATGACATGAATATGTTCTTTATCCTAGATCTGTATCCTAGATTTTACCGAGAGTTTGTGGATATGAGGAGATCACACAAAAATAAAAGGAGTTGCATGCAATACTCATCGAGAAAGGACGACATAAATCTTTCGGATTGGAGTCAAATATAATAGTGGGGTCACCGCCTAAAGCAAGCTTAGAGGTTTCGACTGGCCGAGAGGTCTTAATTGATCAACCTAAAGTTAGTCGTGAGCGTATTCTCGGGAGGGACACTTTCATAGTTTGGGAACCTCCATGGTCGAAGTAAGTAATTAGAAGCTTGCATTTTATTATTTCATGAAAGTTTATTTTAATCCAAAGGGATTCTAGGTCAAGTGCTAATCTTCTCTCAATTAGTTTAATTGCATTTTTCCTGTTTTTACAAACCACTTTTTTTATATTCGATAAAATAATATTAATTTTCTTAAGCAGAGGTAATCAATAGTCCCGGAAAAATACGACACTTGATATTTTATTTTAAAATATCATTTACTGTGGACGATGGGTGTTTTTGCCTATAGTTCGTAAAATTTGGAGATATTATTAATCCTAAATTTTAACCATCAAAATTTTGGCGTTGTTGCTAGAGAGTTATTATTGTTGATATTTTGAAAGCGTGAATTTTATTAATTTTATCATTCTATTTTTCTCTTCCCGCCTTTTTTATTTATAACTTTTTTTCAAATTCAATTCTATTAGGTGAAGGTTGTTTTAATTTTCTTTCTTAAAAAATGTTATCTCATTTGGCCGCCAAGGTTACCAAGCTTCAAAACAAATTAAATCTTTTGAAACCTGCACAAAAGAGCCAAATGTTTTGTTATTATTATGGTGCCCCTCATCGAACTGAGAATTGATATCTTTATTATTATTACCAAAAAATTTCTTATGAAAATAATTTTGATAATAATTATTCCTAATTTAATGATAATTTATTTTCAATTTTTTACGAAAATAATTTTTCGAGCTTCAACGAGAATAATATTTCTGATTTAAATAATTTTTATTCTAACTCGAATGTTGATTTTTCTTGTTGGCAAGATCACCCGTAAAGATTCTTGAGTAATGAGAATAATTCTTTAGATTCGAATTTTTGTCCTTTTTATGCACTGCAAGCCGTGTCTTCTAATTTTTGGGAATTTTCGCAAATTTAATTTCTTTTTCCTCCCTAAAATTTAGAAACTTTTAATACTTGTTCTAATGATTTTTCTCCGTCTTCAAATATTTCTCCTATGGAGGAACATGAATCTTCATGTACTCCCTTAGTTTTGTATACCGAAGAAAAATAAAAATTATTATTTCCAAATTTTATTCATTGTATAGACACACCGAGTGAAATAGAAGAAGAACATGTTTCTTCTCCTACTTCTCCCAATTTTTCTCCTCTTCTTCATGAATTTTCAAGCACATCCTATAAATATTTAGGAATTCAAATTCATGAAAAGATTGTGTCCAATAATTTTACTTTAAAATATTATTCTGATAATAATTTTTATTTTAGACAATAAACAACTGGAGCTTATTCATATAGTTTCTTAAGAGCCTCCTCCTTGCGAAAATTTTTCTGACACGTTTATTATTTATTTTTCTTATACTAACAAATTTCATATAAATGATGAGCCGTTGTTTTCAAACTTCGTCAACATTCCATTTGTCACTCATGTACAAAAATTGAAATCACCTCAGGTTTGTATAGGTGATTTGAATTTATATTTTCAAGTCAACCATCGAAAGAAGAAGCAAGAAATAAGCAGAGGAGTAGTCAGGCGAGTTACTTCGGCACATTCACCTAAGCGTGAATTAAGGGAGTTGCTCATGCACCTTAATTTTTATTTTCCTTTTTCCTAACAATAACCGTCTAGCTTAAAAATGAAAAAAAAGCACTATTGGGACACACCCATTGTTTATCTTTTAATTTCTTGCATTTCTTTTTCTAAACACTTTATCTTATATTTATTTTCCCCCTCCTACTAGCTTATAAACATTGGGGACAATGTTTATTTTTAAGTATGGGGGTGGGTTATTCTATTGTTATTTTTATTTAAAAATTCAAAAATAATGAAAAAAATTCAAAAATACAAAAACATTTTATAAAATCGAAAATTAATTTCTTAGAAAGGGACATTTGGGATATCACCCCATATTACCTCCTAATACCGGTGAGAGCCCTTGATATGGATTACCTCAGGAAGTCTAAGAAATAACAAAAAATTAGGTTTAATTTTTAATTGGAGAAATCATTATTTATTTATTTACTCGCATGCAAAATTCCTAGTTATTTAACTTTTACATAGTGTTTAGAAGATTTTCATACTTTAATTGAATTTTGAATTTTGGAGTAGAACGGTTGGACATGCTATGTTACTAGTCAAGTGCACACATTAGTATAATTTTTTGTAGAACTAAATATTTAACATACAATTAGACTTTTATCTTCTCTAAATGCATGAAAATAGTTTACTCTACTTTCATTTTGAAATCGATAAAATCCAAAAATAATTTAGGAGAGTACGTAAAAGTTTACTAGAAAAATATTTCCCAAATCAAGAGTAAAGGTATTCTTTCTCGATGTCTAGAACTTGCCCTCTAGCATTTCTAAAGACTTTGCATAAGTTAAAATCATTAGCATGAATAGGAAATAAGCACCTTCTTTTGGCATTTTGAGCCTTTACACCCATACCTAACATTTTATCTTTGTTAAAACCACTTTGAGCCTATTACCCTACCTTTTGTTTCAACTCCACCAAATACTTCACCAAGTCCTAAAAATCATCCTAATCGCACACCTAAGTCCAAGCTCGATAATGGATATATATATAAAAAAAACTTTGTGAGTGATTTCGAGCCAGCTAATTTTGGTGGCTATTTTTCTTGAAAAAAGAGCTGATTTGTTTTTCCTTTCTTTTGAAAATATTGGAAAAATTTTAAAAGGGGAAAGAAGAAAAATAATTAAAATTTAAAAAAATGATGATGGAAAAACAAAGAAGTTTGGGAAGTTGGTTATGTTCTTAAAGCCATGACTATTTATTTTGTACAAGCTCTCTTTAAGTTTGGGTGTTACTAGCCGCCCTTTTTATCTTTGATTATCCACACCAAAAATTTAATCCTATGTTTCAACGTAGTTAATCCTATTGATTTGCGCTTATGAGTTAGACTAGTGTTGTGGAGAGAGTGTGAAAGGGCAAGCCTATGGCCATCGACATTGATGGATTTCTTTGGAGGGTTTTTCGATTTGCATAATGTCAATCTTAGTACACATGCTACCTTATCCATAAATATAATTTAAAGGTCTACTGGATTTTCAATTTTAAAGTAGAAATAATAAGTTGAAATGCATTCTCGAAAAATATAAGCTAATTTGTATGCTGAATAGGTTTTTCTGCGTTGAAACTTCGCATTTTACTCCTTAGGATCAATTTTCTTTTCTAGCATTGAAAATTTTCTTCTCCCTATGAAAAGTTGTTTGCTCGGGAATAACAAACGAGTAAGTATAGGGGTATTTGATAACTTTAATTTTATCTTTATTTTTATATAGTTTTTATTTTATAATTAATTAATTTATAGTTATATTTTGTTAATTAAGTTTATAATTTATTTCATTTTATATTTCAGGTTAATCTAGTGTGCAAATAATATTTTGAAGCAAGCATCATTGATTAGAAGAAGATTTTCATAAAATCTGGAAAAATTCCAAGTACACGCCCTAGGGTCACGAGCGTGACCTATGGGCGTGATAATTTTCACGGTCGCGCCTGCCTCCGGATGTTCTAGATCGTATTTCCAAATCATTTAAAAGTACATGCCCGCAAGGCATGGGCGTGATATGGGGTGTGACACCGGACACAGACATGACTCACAGAAGGATTTCCAGATCCCATTGACACGTCGATTTAAAGTTACACACCCATTAGTCACGGACATGACCATTTGGTCAAGGGCGTGACCCATAAGCATGACAACCAACTAGGGGGCATGACTCAGCCATCAAGAAGTCTATTTCTGCCACAAGGCGTTCCAAGCTTAAACGCCCTAGGTCACGGGCATGACCTAGGTGCGTGACCTCTTATACAACCGCCAGATTAAGTCCTGCCGTTTCATGTTCTCGTCGTTTTATAAAATAGTTAAGACACGCCATAGGTCACGGGCATGACCTAGGGGCGTGACCGGCCCTTTTACTCAATTTTATCAGTTTTTCCCCAACATTCCTGTGCTTTGAAGATGTCAGTTCCGCACCTTATGTTGGGTATCTTATCCAAAATAACCCAGATTTGATGAAGTCACCCTTGAACTAAGATGAATTAAGTTGTATTTGATGTGTTGTTTGAGTTATGTGTTTGCAGGACTTAATTGCCAAGTGTAGACCAATATCTGTCTACAATGGGTCACCAAACATAGGACCATACAATGTAATCCCTCATTGTGTGATCCATGGTGTTGACTCATGTATAGCCTCTCTATTGAGATACACTTCAAGTTTCAAGCACTAGGATTGATTGGAGAAAGAAGTGCTACTGATTTTATTGAAGAAAGGAAATTTCTCAAGAAGGAAAACTTTTCTAAGTCTTTCCCTCGAGTAGAAGTTTAAGTACTCGAGTTGAATACTTAGTAATTACTCGAGTAAGTCTGTATGTACGCGAGTAAGGGAAATGGCTCTCAAGTAGTCTGAATATAGCTCTCGAGTAGTCTAAGTCCATTACTCGAGAAGACTTCTTCTTATTCTCAAGTTAACAATTTTTCCTCTCAGAAATTATTCCAAGTCTTTTACTCGAGTAGTCATGATAACCACTTGAGTAGATAAGTCTTTTGTCTCGAGTTACAGAAGAAATATTCTCGTGTTGTTTTACCCCACTCGAGTAGTTCAGTTCATATACTTGAGTTGTCTTTCTACTACTCGAGTAGTCTAGCTTTAATACTCGAGTGACCCGTTTTTTATCTCTCAGAATCTTTCTAAGTCCTATACTCGAGTAGTTGTTCATTTACTCAAGTAGTTAATCTACTTCTCGAGTAGTCCAGTTTTAGTACTCGAGTTACTAGAATTCCTCTCCCAGAAAATTGGCTAAATCATTGACTCGAGTAATCCTTCTACCTCTCGAGTAATATTTCCAGTACTCGAGTAGTTCATCTCCACGTCTCATGTTATACTTCTAGCACTCGAGTGTTTCTTATCTTACTTGAGTGATTACGAATTTTGTTCTGGATTTCTTCAAGTACTTTTCTCGAGTAGTTTGTCTCTATCCTCTCGAGTAATCATATTAGTACTCAAGTAGTTTATATTTCACTCGAGTATTTCAGAAATCTTTTCCAGAATTTTCCTAAGTCCATAACCGACGGGATTTTCAAATGTTGTGACATGATTGGTCCACGTGTACGTCATTAATGCTAATTATGATAGTTAGGGAGACCTTATATAAGGTCTTGTCAAATCGACCAACCCTAATGAAAGATATTGTACCTAAACACCTAGAGGGGGGGGGGGGTGAATAGGTGACTTGAATCTTTTTAACTTTTTATGGCAGCAATCAGTTTCTAACACAGATTTATATCTACTTTTACACAGCAATCACAGCAAACCACAACACACAGTAGACACACAGTTTTATAGTGGTTCCCCAAGGTTTGGGTACATCCACTTTCCCCCTTCGCCTATCTAGCAGTGTACTATATTCGGCCAAACTCCTCCACTATCTCAGAACCCAAAACAGGCTCCTATACCTCAGGCCCAAGGCCCTACAACTCAGCTTCTTCACAAAGCCTACACTCAGCCACCAAGGCCTACACTCAGCCACCAAGGCCTACACTCAGAGATTTCAATCTCCTACACTCAGGCACTCAAGCCCTACACTCAGCCTTTATAATTACAGGCTTACAAGACTCAGATCCAAAGGATCCTACAAGATAAAATGAATACAATAATGTTAACTCAGCAACCCAGAGACAAGAGAGGGGAGTTGTGAGTTTCTTGATGAGTTCTTGGAAGAACTCAGCTGAAATCAATCTGACTTGGCTTTCTTCAAAGCTTCTTGAATGTAGAACTCAATAAGATTGACTCCTTCTGCAGTTGATCCTTGATCTCTGCTACTTAGGATTCAGAGTGAATCTGAACCCTTCTTCTCAGCCTGGTTCCAACAGTTGATTTCTTGGATGGAGCTCTCTCTCTCCAACTTCTTAGATCTGCACTTGATTCTTCAAGGAATAGCTAGATCTTCTTTGTTAAATACTTGATCAATAATCTGAACAACCACTTTCTGTAGACAGCATAAGCCTATTTATAGGCCTTCTTCATGGTAACCGGCTGGTCCGGTCCATAACTGAATTCTGATAACTCTGACAGGTGCTGTAGACCGGCTGGAATGGCAGCTGTCAAGTCATCCAGTCAGTTCTTGAAAATTCTATAACTATCTAGAAGTGTCGAGACTATCTGTCTTTAAGTGTCGACACTTATAGACCAAGTGTCGACACATGTTGTCTAAGTGTCGACACTAGCCTACAAGGTGTCGACACAACTCCTTGTGTTATAGATTTTATGTCTCGACACTACTTCTTCTTCATGTGTCGACACTGAAATTGAGTGTCGACACAAGTACTTGTACTTCAGTATTTTGCTGAATTCTTCTAGTGTCGACATAACACCTTTGTGTCGACACATCTTCATGTGTTGAATCTCTTAAGTGTCGACACTTCTTCTAGGTGTCGACACATGTCTTCAGTGTTGATACTTGCTGAGTGTTGACACATTGCTCTGGGTGTCGACACATTCTTCTTCTGTCGAGACTCTGGCTGAGTGTCGACACATTCCCTTAGTGTCGACACTTGTACTTAGAATATTTTTGTTGAACTTTGCTGATCTTTACTAAGTGTCGACACAGCTCTTTGTGTCGACACTTTCTTCAAGTGTTGAGTCTTCAGCTAAGTGTCGACACATTGTTCTGGGTGTCGACACTTACTTCAAGTGTTGACTCTTCTGCTGTGTGTTGACACATTGCTCTGGGTATCGACACTTATACTTAGTCTCTGCTGACTTTTGCTGAGTGTCGACACACCCTCCAAGTGTCGACACTTTCTGATGTAGACACAGTTCTTCTAGGTGTCAACACTGCTGTTAAGTGTCGACACAGCTTCACTGCACTTTACTTCATTGAGTGTCGACACAGCTCCTTGTGTCGACACTTTCTGTCTGGTGTCGACTCAGCATCCCTGGTGTCGACACAATGACTCCAAGTGTCGACACTGCTTGCCTGGGTGTCGACACAAGTCTTCTTAAGTGTCGACACTTTCCCTCTGGGTGTCGATACATGGACTTAGAAACTTTTTCTTCTTTCCTGCAAATACTTAACCTGCACAAGTAAACTCAAAACACATCAAATATATTTTGATGTATATCATTGAGTTGGGTGAGGCTTCTTCAAATCAGGTACATTTAAACCAATGTGCCCAACAATCTCCCCCTATTTGGAGAAGTCATAACCCTTAGTCAATGATATACACCATTCATAATAAAATTACAAAATGATGTAAAGCAGGATTATATATAGCAGGGCAATCATAAACATGTATCAATCAAACATGTATACATAGACATCATCACAGAACAAATATGAAATAGATTTAACATATAACACATTGTTTTAATATCTGTCATATTCATTTTCAAAAGTTTACAGAATGTTTTACATCAAACAGATTACATAGTAAACTTTTAAGAAAATTCTAATTCTATTCTTGATCAGCATCTTTGATCACTATCCCTTTTCCAGATTTTATCCTTGCTTGCACAGGGGCTTCAGCATCTTCAGTTTCAGCAGGCTTCTTACCTTTCAGATCTTTCTTCTTAAGTTCCTCAGCCTTAATTTTTTGCCTCTCAAAATAATGATAAGGCTTGGGAAAGTACTTACTAGGCTCCTGGACAGTAGGAGGTAGCTTTCCCATCTTGGCCTTTCTTCTGTATTGGACTCTAGCCTCCTGCCTTGTCTCATGTTTTCTCCATTCAGCCTCAGAAAACCACTTGTTCCTGTCATGCACATTATCCTTTGCAGCTTTCCAGGCAGTCAAAATGATATTTCTTGAAGTAGGGCTCCACTGCTCAAAATCTGGTCTCTATTCAGCTTGCTCCCTAAACCTCTTTTTAGACAATCTTGTCTCTTCCTCTTTCTGCATAGCTTCTTGCATAGCTTCAGAGACTGGCTGAACAAATTTTTCTATAATGACATTGTCCTTGCCCCCAGGTGGGCTATACATGGACTGTATGTCAGCATGAACCATATCAAAATCTGGAGGAGGGTAGATGACTTGAGCCACTTCAGGTTGCTCCCCTCCTAGATATGTAGGATGAATTCCAGATTCAGCAACATTATCATCATCACAAAGAGGAGGATATCCAAGAGTTGCTCTGATAGAATTAGATATCCACTTAGCATGATCAGAGCTGGCCTTGACTAACACTCTCTCCCCCTTTATGACTTCTCTTTCTATGTGATCTCTCACATCATCTTTTTGAAATCTCACTTGATTATACAAATAATTGACTCCATATTTAAAGAAAGGTTTTAACCTTTGGAGTTTGTCAGTTATGATCTTCTGTGAGTCTTGGATGGCAGTCTTAACAGCAGTTATTTCTTCTTGGAATGCTTTGTCAAATTCTGCTTTAACAGTAGCTGGAGTCTGCCCTGCAGCTAGATTCTTCAACTCTGTGACTATGGCATTGTGAGATTGTGTCAAATGGTCATTCATTCTGATTTGGTTCTCTAGAACATACCCCTGCTTCAGTGCTATGTCATCTACTTGAGCCTTTATTTTTTCTTGATGAGTTGCAAGATAGACTACTGCATTCCCACCCTTGTGGAAGCAGTCAGTCATCTCTTTCTTATTGAGATTCATCTCAAATCTTATGGATTTAATATCCTGGGCCAAATCAAATTAGAGAGATGTGTGCCCCTCATCCACATATGTCTTTATAGCTTTCCTATGCTCATCAAGCTTAACTTGCATTGCAACCATTAAAGCACTATAATCAACAGTTGGAGCTGGCTGTGATATAGGCTGTGGAGCAACAGTTTGGAGAGCCTTTTTATAACTTTGGCTCCTTCTTCTAAATACTTGAAATTTTCTTTTCTTAGCCCTTGTAGCTTCTTCATCTTCAGAAGTAGATGTGCTGGCTATCTCTACCCTCTCCTTAGGTAGCTCTTCAACAGCTTGGGGCTTTTCAGGTTCTTCCCTTACAGGCTCTTCAAGAATTGGCACTTGCTCCCCCTCAACTGGAGCATTCTCCTCCTCAGCAGCAGTAGTTTCCTTGTCAAAGTCTTGTTGATCCAGATTAAGAAATAGATCTTCCATAGTGTATTCTTGTTGAGAATGAGCTGGAGAAACTCTGGGCTCATCAACCACTGGATCTGATACATCTTGAACTGTAACAGATGTGTCCTCCATGACAACATCTGGGACTTGACCATGAATCTGAGTTTGCTGATTGTCATAATTTAGGGAATCAGACAATACATTATCCATTATAGGAAAATATAAAGCATTAAGCTCAGTGATTACCTCTAGGATGATGTTGGTAGCTTGCTCACTCTCAAGAGGAGTGGGTTCTTCCACAACTATTGGCTCCCCCTGGATGTGATCCTTGTGTATGGGGTTAGCTTGAGGTAGCTCCCCCTGGATTTCAGCAACATCTTGAGGAGCTGGAGACTTTACAGCAGTTCCTTCCTCATTCTCATCAGGTGTGAAGACCACTTGCTCTTCACTACCAGAGCTGCTAGAGGAAACCTGTGCCACTGGAGCAGTTTTCCTCTTCTTCTTTGGAGGTGATACTTTCTCAGGAATTATCTTCTCAGGGGTTGGCATCTCCTTAGAAAACACCCTATCCCATCTGGAGAAGATCCTCATGTCCATTCTTCTCATGTGGTTGATTTTACTACCAGTAGCTTGACTCATTACCTCTGGGATACTTCCAGCAAGGTAGAGACTTAAGATCCTGCCCAAATTGGGCTTCTTCAGGCTTTCCTTGATCTTTTCAAAAACTACTATAGACCAGTCAGTTTTCAGATTGAAGATTATCCTTGTCATAATACTAAACATATGGGCAGATACCCTATCATGCCCTCCAGGTTTGCTTAAAATCACTTTTCCTACAATTTCTGACAGGAATTTCCCCTGAATGTTCATTCCTTTTCTATTGAAAACTGAGCCAATTGTCATCTTAGAATCTAGTCCACACCAGGTTAGAGCTTCTCTGGTCTTTGAAGCAGTAACATCATCTTCTTCTTTAGTTCTTGACAACTGAAGTACCTTTCTCAGACTTTTTGGTGAAACCTTAACCTTTGCACCATGAACTCTGGATTTGATCTTGTATCCAGATTCGTCCACTTCAGCTCCATTGAGGAATTCCAGTACCTCTTTCTTCTATATTTTAGTAGATTCAGAAACAAGGAATTCTAACCCCGAGTCTGCAACTAGGGTTATCAATGTCTTGATTTCTTGGTCGGCATCACCAAATGCGTCGCGCACCAGTTCATACCCTTCGTTGACGTTCTCCTCAAGCTTTGGTGCCATTAGGGTTTGAAGAATTTGACTAGAGAGAAGAGAGGTGTCGACACACAAGTTTTGGTCTCGAAACTTTTGAAAGCATGTCGACAGACTAAGGCAAAATCCTATTTATACCTTTCTATGTTTGAAGATGAAAAGGCGGGCAGCTAACTTAAAGTGTGTCGACACTGTCGATAAGTGTCGACACTGACTTATAATGTCTCGACACAAAAGTGTCGACACAAGTTTAGTCAACAGATTATATGTGTCGACACTTGTTTAAGTGTCGACACCACTTAACTCGACACATAGTCGAGACTTTACTTAGATAATTCTGAGTAAAACCTAAGTGTCGACACCACCTTGGATGTGTCGACACCTACTAGTCATGTGTCGACACTGATGATTTTTCTTGCTAATAAGTAATAACTCAATGTGATTTCATTCTACATTCTAATACAATTATGTAGATGGACTTAACTAGATTGAATTAGCATTCAGGCAAGCGCACCTATCAATCGTAATATATGAGAAATCTACATCTCGTGTCGTATTCCACAGGGTCGTTTCAACTATTCGTACTCACCCTCCCTTTATTATCATACCTCTAAACAAAAGTGATATTTAAACTACATTAACCTAACTATGACCAATTGGATGATTCAGTATTGGAGAATTAAAAACGATAAAAACATGAAGCTTTTAAATAATTATATGAATAATTTCATTTATTAGTTCAATTCTAAGCGATCATGACATGAAAAGACTGTTAAATTTGTGCAATGTAAAGGTTAATTTTTCATCAAAATTCTCTCTCGAGCAATTCCAAATCTAAACCTAAGATAGTAAATTTTCTCTCGAACAATTCACAACACTCAAGTTCGCATTAAGCAAAATACCTTTATTACTACATAAATTCATGAATTTTATTTCTAAATTAACATGAATCCTTTTATTCGTGTTCTAATTTTCCAAACAAAATATCTCTCGATCATAAAGTTTGAATTACAAAGGGAATTATCATCACAATATGAACATACCAAAATCATTGCAAATAACCAATTTCTCAATCTAGCCAATTGCAAATTGTGTAAAACAAATAAGTAATTCATAAGGAGGATTAAACTTTTTGTTTGATTGCATAAACACAAATAAAATACTACAAATGTAACATAAACAAGGTGATACATGATTACTAGAATGTTCAAAGAGAAGTTCATGCAAATTAAAATATAAATTGAAGATGGATCATCAAGAGAAAGAAAGAATATAAAGGGGTTAATGATTAAATGAAAATACATAGAAATACCCTTCAATCCTCCTTGTCTTGGATGCTCCCCTTCGGCCTCCAGCAGTTCTCCAATCCAGAAATGATCCAAAAGTTCTAAACAAATTTTTCTATAGGAAATTTATAGTTCCCTTGCAAACAGGTCGGACACGGGGTCGCACACGGCCGTGTGGCAGGCCGTGTGGACGGTTCCTAGGCGGTTCCTGGACGGTTCCCCACGAGCAGGCGTGTCTGGTAGTGGGTCGTGTCAGATGACATGGGTATGGACACGGCCGTGTGTGCGGCCGTGTTCTTCAGACACGGGTTGGTTGTCAGTCGTGTGCAAAGCTGACACGGGTAGGCACACGGGCGTGTGCCATACTCGTGTGAGGTTCCATCGTCTGCGCCCAAACTCTTCAGCTCCAGGTGCATAGGACACGGGTAGGCACACGGCCGTGTGTCTGGCCGTGTGCACCAAATTTTCGTCCTGTCATCAGCCATGTAGACTCCGTGAACTCCTCTGTTTGCTCCGAGACTTTTAGGCCCATTGGTTGGCATTACCTGCAATAGAAAAATGATAGACTCAGTAAATAGTTTTATTACAAAAACTGACAAGGACTTCTAAATACGCTCTTCTATCTATGATACGACAATTTCTTTACTATTATCATGAAATCAACACAAAAAAGGGCAGGAAATGGTAGACATGATTACAATTATGATAGTAAAAAGCCTATCATAATCGTACTCATCAAATACCCCCAGACTTAGATGTTTGCTTGTCCCTAAGCAAACTAATTCAAACACCTGGGTTACCATTAAATAATTTTGCCTCTGCACACTGGTTGCTATGAATTTAAGAGAACTTTGATGATGTAATCGCATAGGAAATAATTTAGCAGACTTTTCTAAATATAGATTTATCTTAAAATTCCTCTAATATATCATTTTAACTATCTCTCACTCGCTTTTAGAAATAAAAGTATAGTCATCTTTAACAAATATGAGGAGAAAATAACAATCTCTATAAGATACGTATTAGTGTTTCAAAACTTATAAGTACTCTTACTGATAATCATGAGCTTACCCTTTTTACACCCTCATCACATCACTATTTA
The DNA here is from genome assembly GCA_039583875.1 of Platanthera guangdongensis. NCBI lineage: Eukaryota > Viridiplantae > Streptophyta > Magnoliopsida > Asparagales > Orchidaceae > Platanthera > Platanthera guangdongensis. The sequence goes on along the minus strand of CM077147.1, from coordinate 81,903,754 downwards.
GAATTAGTAAGGTTGGATCCTTAGGACTTGAATTTTGGTGTAGCCTTTTTGGCTTAGGATAGAAGATTAATGGTGAGGTAATCAAGGATAATTTCGATGAATTTTTCACACCTAAATCTTGATTGAGCCTTATGTTGGAAGATACCTTAACATATTTCAATTTTCAGCAAACACCCCCAGACTTTGCAATTTGTATATTTCCCACATTTTGAAGGGCACTCTATTTTTTTTTTATATACATATATTTTTTTTTAACCAAGGGACCATAGTAGGGATCATTCCAAGTGGGTGCAAGTATACACGCACTCAGGCCACATATCACTATGTCTTTTTTTTGGGTTCAAAGTAGGGATCATTCCAAGTGGGTGCAAGGATACACGCACTCAGGCCACATATCACAATGAACAAATCATTCCAAGCAGGCATCAATGATAGGTGTGCTAATAGGTAAGGATTTGGCCTTGGTGAATTTTAATAGTAGAGCATCAAAAGGATGGGGAGTAGGTTCAAATTGGGTGTGCAAAGGTATCATGTTAAAGGTGTTGGGATAACAAGGCTCAAGCTATCCAATAGGAGGCCTAAGTCATTTCCGCCCTTACTAATTAACTTATGTAATGTTTTGAGGAATACTAGAGGGTGAGTCCTAGACATCAATATGGAGTAATTTTTAATTTTAAAGCCCTAATACCAAATTATAAAAATGTTACACTCATCACTCACTTTATTATAGATAAATATATTTTCTAAAATAGAGTGTTGGATAGTTACAAATATAGAAGAGTAATCTTAAAATTAAATTATATAGAGAAAATTAAGCTAAAAAAATTTCTATGCTTAATTACGAAATCAACAAAGTTGAATACTCTATGAGTCTACATCAATTCATTTTAATCAGTGTGTGAAGTTAAATTAAATATTTATAATCCCAAATGAAAGAAAAATGAGAGCTTAAAAGATCAAACAAAAATTTGTAAGGGGGGTATAACAACTTGAGTATTATGATAAGCAGATTAGAATCAATTGTAACCACATGAATAACCATTCTACCCCCAGACTTAAGATTTGCAATGTCCTCAGTGCAATGTAAAAAGCGGACATAGAGTGATTTCATGATGATATAAGAAAAAAAACTGCTATCATAATAAGTAGAAGAGCACAGTAAAGAAACAGGAGCTGTAATGGAATGCACTGATATATAATAGCTGATAGAACTGAATACACTGATATATAAAAAAAAGTACAAGATACGATACATAAAGATAACACTACATCCATACATATCAGAAGTAATCATGGTGGCCTATCGAATCGTCCGGGAAGGAAGGCGGGGCTGGAGCTGGCGGCTGGCGAGGGGCGAGCCCGAGGTGGTCTCTGATCTGTACGAGGAGATCCTCGGTCCGCTGCTGTGCCTCCTTAATGTCCTGTAAGCGCGGCGAGAGCTCGGTCTCGAAAAACTATCAGAACTCGCGCGAGTACCGTGAACAAGGTGGAGGAGGTGCAGTAGACGACTCGCCATGAGCGTAGGTGGAATGGGGTGGAGGCACCAATGGCACGTCGAGGTCAGGATCTATCTCATCATCACTATCATCCTGTATATGCGGTCCACGTCGAGCAATAGAATATATGACCCCTCCCCGGCCCTGACGGGCGGTGACGAGGCGGAGGGCGCGAAGACGAGCCATCGTGATAGGCACGGTCTTTGCGACCACTGTCATCTGGGGGAGGGCTAAAAAGATGCCCATATTCTTCACGAGGCGAGTAATGTAGGGTGCTACACAAATAGACCCTATACGAGGGGTGTTAGCCTGATGAAGAATGAACTGGGCTAGAAGATAACTGAGATGTAGAGGATATCGTGAAGTCATACTGTAGAGGTATAACAGATCCTGCCTACTGACAACTCCGGAGCTTTCGCCCCGACCGCTCAACGTGTGGCTGAGGAGATGGTGGATGTAATGGAGGGCGGGAGAAATCAATTAAGATGCCTTTGATCTCTTGGCCTCGTAGGCGCCAGTGTCAAAAGAAATCTGGCGCTAGATACCACCGGCCATATCGCGGTTGGGGAGTTCGAAGTGGAGTTCGGGGTAGGCCGCACTAAAAAGGAACGACTCCTCATACACCCCTAAATATTGGGTAAACTGGAGCATGGTGAGTGTATAAAATGTGCCATCCACTCGAAATGAAACTATCCCCTCGGGCGTGTGCGGTGCATTGATGAAATTAGGCCTAAAGCTGGAATAAAACGAAGATAGGAACTCTAAGGTGAGTTCCCTAAAGCCTAACTCCTCTATGGCAAAAAATTGATCCCACCCCGTTACAGAAATTAGCCCCCTGACATCTCCAGCTAAGTTTATCTCTTCAAGTACGCTCCAATCAATCATACGTGTATCTTGAAATTTTTTTGATTGCAAGCGGTTGAAGCGGGCGGTGTGCGATGCATCGGTGAAAATTAGCGGAGCAGCGACATACCGCCTCTCCGTTGAGACTTGTAATTCCGGTCGGCGACGGCGACCTCCACTTCTTCCGGAAGACATGATGTAGAAGGGAAGGTACGAGTAAAGGGGGAAAAGGATTGGAGAAAATGGCGCTTCTGAGGTCAGGCCAAGGGAGGGATTTGTGCTGGGAGAGGGTTTGAAATGAGCAGGGAAGATCAAAGACACGGCCCCTATTTATACATGTTGAACACGGGTTCGCACACGGGCGTGTGCGAACCCATATTAGGGAATCTGCAGCCTCGTGGAACACGTGGTGCGTCGGTCCGTGTAAAAAATGGGAACACGGGTGCGCACACGGCCGTGTGTGCACCCGTGTTAGGGGATCCGAGGCCTCATGGAACACGGGGCTGCCTCGGTCCGTGTGGTCAAACTAGCTGGGGTCAGCGCGTCAGGTGGACACGGGCGACAACACAGTCGTGTGTTGCCCCGTGTCACAGCTGGCACGGTACACAAACACGGTAGGTAGGCGACACGGCCGTGTGTTATCAGACACGCCCGTGTTCGGTGTCTCGACACATCGGTCTCGACGATCGTCGAGCGATAGACACGGCTATGAACACGGGTTGGTGCGGACCCGTGTTGTGCTCGGGATGAAAATGACCTTTTGCGGAATTAATTCCACACAGCTGGGCCTGAGCCTGTGTCACGTACACGGCTACCCACACGGCCGTGTGGTGAGCCGTGTGCCTCTCCATTTTGAAAATATTTTTACAGAATTTTTTTTTTCATTAAAATTTGATGGAAATTTTTTTTCATTAAAATTTTTTTTCTTTAATTTTTCATTGCAACTAATTATATTTATACTAAAACAAGAATACTTAGAAACACCTACTATACTTAATATTAAATTAATCTAGACGGAGGCAAGTCTCTAGAGGAGCGAAGTCCATAGGGATTTCACCTTAATAAGGTTTAAGTCGGTGACCATTAACCTTAAAATCTCCCTTCTCAGGGTGAGTTAACTCGACGGTACCGTAGGGAAAGACTTCTTTGACCTTAAAGGGTCCGGACCACTTAGACCTTAACTTCCCTGGGAATAAACGTAATCTGGAGTTATAAAGGAGGACTTGGTCACCTTTTTGGAATAACTTAGGTTTACGAAGGTGACGGTCATGAAATAGTTTGGTTTTCTCCTTATAAATCCGGGAGTTCTCATAGGCCGTAGTTCTCCACTCATCTAATTCGTTAAGTTGAAGTTTACGCTTCTCTCCTATAGAACTAGCGTCAAAATTTAAGGAGCATATTGCCCAATATGATTTGTGTTCTAATTCTATAGGTAGGTGGCAAGATTTACCGTAGACTAATCTAAAGGGGGTGGTCCCTATATGTGTTTTTTAGGCGGTCCTATAAGCCCATAAACAGTCGTTAAGTTTCCTAGACCACTGCTTCCTATTCCCTTCTATAGATTTTTCTAAGATTCTCTTAAGCTCTCTATTGGAAACTTCAACTTGCCCACTAGTTTGAGGATGATACGGAGTGGCTATCCTATATGTAACTCCATATTTTTCTAATACTTTGTCTAGTTGTAGATTACAAAAGTGTGAACCCCTATCGCTAATAAGTGCACGTGGTGTGCCAAATCGTGCGAATAAGGATTTCAAAAATCTAATTACAACCCTACTATCATTAGTAGGCAAAGCTTGCGCTTCAACCCACCTTGATACATAATCTACAGCTACCAAAATATATTTATTCCCAAAAGAAACTGGGAATGGTCCCATAAAATCTATACCCCACACATCGAATACTTCACATTCAAGGATAAATTTTTGAGGCATTTCATGTAATTTAGAAATATTACCTGCTTTTTGGCAAGAATCACATGAAAGCACATACCTTTGGGCATCCCTGAATAGAAGGGGCCAATAAAAACCGGAATCAAGAACCTTTTTAGCGGAGCGATTCGCTCCATAGTGACCACCAGCAGGACCTGAATGACACTGCTCTAAAATCTTCCAACCTTCCTCCGCTGATACACACCTTATTATAACAGAATCTGCACATATCCGAAAAAGAAAAGGGTTCTCCCAAAAGTAATATTTCAAGTCAGAGAAAAATTTCTTTTTCTGCTGATATGAAAAGTCTTTTGGAAGGACCTTAGCCACAAGATAGTTTGCATAATCTGCAAACCATGGATAATCTAGATGTATATTGGTAGATATGGCAAATAATGATTGCTCAGGAAATGTATCAGAAATTTCAGATTCATCTAACATTGATCGTAGTGGGTTTTCTAAACGTGAAAGATGATCTGCCGCTAAGTTTTCCGCTCCTCGTTTATCCCTAATTTCTAGATCAAATTCTTGTAGAAGAAGAACCCATCGGATTAAACGAGGCTTTGCTTCCGCTTTGGCTAGCAAATATCTTAGTGCAGAGTGATCCGTATAAACTACCACTTTGGACAATGTTAAATATGGTCTAAATTTATCAAAGGCGAATACCACTGATAGGAGTTCTTTTTCAGTAGTTGTATAATTCTCCTGTGAATTATTAAGTGTTTTACTAGCATAATATATTGGGTGAAAATGTTTGTTTCGGCGTTGTCCTAAAACAGCCCCTACCGCAAAACTACTAGCATCACACATGATCTCAAATGGTTGACTAAAATCAGGTGCGATCATAATAGGAGAATTAATTAATTTTTCTTTTAAGAACTCAAAGGCATGTAGACACTCTTGTTCAAAAATAAAAGGTGTGTCTTTTTCTAAAAGCCTTGTAAGTGGTTTAGCTATTTTAGAGAAGTCTTTAATAAAACGGCAGTAAAATCCCGTGTGTCCTAAGAAACTTCTCACTGCCTTTACGTAGGTTGGTGGTGGTAATTTTACTATGGTCTCTATTTTTGATCTATCTACTTGAATTCCTTGGCTTGAAATTTTATGGCCAAGTACTAACCCTTCTTGTACCATGAAATGACACTTCTCCCAACTAAGCGCTAGATTCGTCTCCTCACACCACCTAAGAACTTTCTCTAAATTATTCAAACACAACTCAAAGGAGTCGCCAAAAACCGAAAAATCATCCATGAACACTTCCATAATATCTTCAACATACTCGTTAAAGATGGCTAGCATGCACCTTTGAAATGTGGCGGGCGCATTACAAAACCGGAAGGCATACGTCTATAGGCAAAGGTACCAAATGGGCAAGTAAATGTTGTTTTCTCTTGGTCTTCTGGTGCTATAGGAATTTGAAAGTATCCAGAAAGTCCATCTAGAAAACAATAATAAGAATGTCCTGATAAGCGTTCTAATATCTGGTCAATGAAAGGAAGAGGGAAATGGTCTTTCCTAGTGGCATCGTTTAATTTCCTATAGTCTATATAGACACGCCAACCTGTTACCATTCGCGATGGAATTAATTCATTTTTATCATTTGCTACTACAGTCAGGCCACCCTTCTTAGGAACTACTTGGACAGGACTAACCCATGAACTATCCGAAATAGGATATATAATACCAGAATCTAATAACTTTACAATCTCAGCCTTAACTACCTCTTTCATATTAGGATTTAGCCTACGTTGCGGTTGAATAGACGACTTATAGTTTTCTTCCAAAAGAATTTTATGAGTGCAAAAACTAGGATTAATACCCTTTATATCAGATATTTGCCACGCTATTGCACCTTTACATTTCTTCAATACAGTTATCAATTTTTCTTTTTCAATATTGGAAAGATTTGAAGATATGATAACTGGGTATGAAGAATTTGTTCCTAAGAATGCATACTCAAGATGATCTGGTAATTTTTTTAATTCTACTATCGGTGGATCCTTAGTATTATTCTTAAGAATTTCATGATCTCCTTCAGTAATTAAACTATATTCCGTTGTTCTATTCATAGCAACACAATTTTCTAGAAAAAATAAATGTTCAATAATGTCATCATTTTTATCATCTTCTAGATAGTTGTTAGTTATGCAAATTTCTAAAGGATCTTTATAATAAAAATTTGAATTTATAGAAGACATAAAGTCATCAATACCATGAGAAAAATAGCAATAATCATCATTATCTAAGGATTGTTTCATAGTATTGCCAATTTGAAAAGTGACTTCATCTTCTCCTACTCGCAATACTAATTTACCATCAAAAACATCAATAAGTGCTCTAGATGTAGCTAGAAATGGACGACCTAGTATGAGTGGTACTTCGATATTTTCATCCATATCTAAAATAACAAAATCAGCAGGAAATATAAATTTATCTACCTTAACTAATACATCTTCTACTATTCCTTTAGGATACTTAACCGATCGATCTGCTAATTGAATACTCATTCTTGTTGGGCTAAGTTCTCCTAGGCCTAGTTTCAGATATAGTTTATAAGGCATTAAATTTATACTTGCTCCTAGATCTGCTAAAGCCTTATTTACTTGTAAATCACCGATTAAGCATGGAATTGAAAATGAACCGGGATCCTTAAGTTTTTGTGGCAATTTATTTTGCAAAATAGCAGAACATTCTTCACTTAATGTTACTAATGATAATTCTTCTATTTTCTTTTTATTAGAAATCAAATCCTTAAGAAATTTTGCATATTTAGGCATTTGAATAATTTCAGAAAAAGGTAAATTAACATGTAATTGCTTAAACATAGATAAAAATTTACCATACTGCGCATCCATGCGCTCCTTGTTAAGCTTTGCTGGGTATGGTAATGCTGGTTGGTACTCCATCGGTTGTACGTTCATCTCGCTTGGTCCTTCGCCGCTAGACTCCAATTGGGGTGCTTCTTTTGCAGGCCTTGGGTCTTGTAACTCCTTTCCGCTCCTCAATTGAACGGCTTTTGCATGCTCCCTTGGATTTATCTCTGTATTCCCTGGAAGTGTTCCTTGCTGCCTTTCATAAACCATCCTTGCAAGCTGACCAATCTGATTTTCCAAGTTCCGAATTGAACCCTCTTGATGCCGGAAGGCTACATCGGTAGTTTGCATGAATTTGGTAAGCACATCTTCCAATGTAGGCTTCCTTGGTTCCAACTGTGGTTGTTGTCCAAACATGAGCTGCTTCCCTTGATTTCCTTGTCCTCCCCAAGAGAAATTGGGGTGGTTTCGCCATCCAGGATTATATGTAGAGCTATATGGGTTGTTGGCTTGATTGAAAGGTGGCCTAATATTGTTACCCATATAGTCAACATGCTCTTGAACTTGCGGTTCACATCAGGCATTCCAGTGCATGAAGGGTCCCATTGTTGAGGTGCCATGGAAGGTGATGCTAAGGCAAGGTTGTCCATCTTTTGGTGAAGTTTCTCCACTTGAATTGCTAAGGCGGTGACAGCATCTACTTCATAAATTCCTGCGGGCTTGCTAGGCTTTTGTCTTACTGTAGTCCATTGGTAATTGTTCATTGCCATGTCCTCTATCAACTGCTGAGCCGCTTCAGGTGTCTTGTTGTTCAAAGTTCCTCCACTAGCCGCATCAATCATTTGTTTGGTGGCTGGATTTAGACCATTATAGAAGGTCTGAATCTGAAGCCATGAAGGTAGATGAAAGATATGGTACCTAAACACCTAGAGGGGGGGGGGGTGAATAGGTGACCTAATCCTTTTCTAACTTTGTTGGCAGCCAAACAGTTATATCACAGATTCCTAAGTAGTCTATTACAGCAATCAGCAATAATCAAACATACACAGCACATTCACAGCACAACACACAGTGATTTATAGTGGTTCCCCAATCTTTGGGTACATCCACTTTCCCCCTTCGCCTATCTAGCAGTGTACTAGATTCGGCCAAACTTCTCCACTGTCTCAGAACCCAAATAGGTTCCTACACCTCAGGCCCAAAGCCTTACACCTCAGCTTTCTCCAAAGCCTACACTCAGCCACAAAGGCCTACACTCAGCCACCCAGGCCTACACTCAGCCAATCAAGGCCTACACTCAGAGTTCTTTAACTCCTACACTCAGGCTATCAAGCCCTACCCTCAGCCTTTATAAATTTAGGCTTACAATGCACTCAGATCCAAAGATCTTACAAGTTAAAATAGTATTACAACAAATAACTCAACAACTCAGAAAATAAGAGAGGAGTTGAGAGTTTCTTGCTGAGTTCTTGGAAGAACTCAGATAGATCCAAACTGACTTAGCTTCCTTCAAAGCTTCTTGAGTAGAACTGAATAAGTCTGAATCCTCTGCAGTTGTTCCTTGACCTCTGCTTCTTAAGATCCAGATGCTTCTGAATCCTTCTTCTCAGCCTAGTTCCAAAGACTGAATTCTTGATTGGAGCTCTCTCTCTCCAACTTCTTAGATCTGCCGTTGGACAGCACGATCTTCTTGATTTGTATCACTTGGATAACTTGATCAACAACCACTTGAACAAATCTCTTAGATTAATCTGAACTCAATCAGAACTTAATCTTCTTCTGTTAACTCTTAACAACAACATTAACATTGGTTTCTGTAAACAGTCTGTGCCTATTTATAGGCCTTCTTCATGGTAACCGGCTGGTCCGGTTCATAACTGACTTCTGACATCTCTGACAAGTGCTGTAGACCGGCTGAAACGGCAGCTGTCATGTCATCCAGTCAATTCTTGAAATTCTCTAACTGTCAGATAGTGTCGAGACTTTCTGTTCTTAAGTGTCGACACTTATAGACCAAGTGTCGACACATGCTGTGTAAGTGTCGACACAAGTCTACAAGGTGTCGACACAACTCCTTGTATGTCTCGACACAGATTCTTATTCAGGTGTCGACACTTGGAATTGAGTGTCGACACAAGTACTTGATCTTCTGTAACTTGTTAAATTCTTCTAAGTGTCGACACATCTCCTTTGTGTCGACACATCTTCATGTGTTGAAACTGTCAAGTGTCGACACTGCTTCTTGGTGTCGACACAAGTCTTCAATATAGATTCTTCAGCTGAGTGTCGACACATTCCCTTAGTGTCGACACTTGTACTTAGAATATTTTTGTAGATATTTCTGTTCTTTGCTAAGTGTCGACACAGCTCCTTGTGTCGACACTTTCTTTGAGTCTTCAACTGAGTGTCGACACATTGTGCTGGGTGTCGACACTTTCTTCAAGTGTTGACTCTTCTGGTTGTGTGTCGACACATTGTGTTGAGTGTCGACACATACTTCAAGTGTTGACTCTTTTGGTTGTGTGTGTCGACACATTGTGCTGAGTGTCGACACATACTTAATATGTTGACTCTTCTAGTTAAGTGTCGACACATTGTGCTAGGTGTCGACACTTGCACTTAGTCTCTGCAGAATTTTGCTGAGTGTCGACACAACTCCAAGTGTCGACACTTTCTGGTGTAGACACAGCTCTTCTAGGTTTCGACACTTCTGCTAAGTGTCGACACTGCTTCTCTGCATTCTTCTTCACTGAGTGTCGACACAGCTCCTTATGTCGACACTTTCTGTCTGGTGTCGACTCTGCATCCCAGGTGTCGACACAATTACTCCAAGTGTCGACACTGCTTGTCTGGGTGTCGACACAAGCTTTCTCAAGTGTCGACACTTTCCCTCTGGGTGTCGACACATGGACTTAGAAACTTTTTGCTTCAGTCCAGTGATTTCTTAACCTGCACAAATAACTCAAACATACATCAAATACATTATGATGTATATCATTGAGTTGGGTGAGGCTTCTTTAAATCAGGTACATTTGACCAATGTACCCAACAATCTCCCCCTATTTGGAGAAGTCATAACCCTTAGTCAATGATATACACCATTCATAATTTAAAAATTACAAAATGATATAAAGCAGATTATAATCAGCAGGGTTAACATGAATATGTAAAACTTCACATATATACACATTTGCAGAACAAATAAGAAACAGACACATTTCAGAACAATCATACTATATTTATCATATATTGTTCCAATATTGTTCCTTATACATTTTCAATGATGTACAACAATGTTTTTCACTTAAAAGATTACAATAAGCATCAATTTTAATTCCTAATCTATTTCTGATCAGGTTCTTTAATAACAATTCCTTTGCCAGATTTGACTTTAGCCTTGACAGCAGCAGCAGTAGGCTCAGCATCAGCAGGCTTCTTGCCTTTTGAGTCCTTCTTCTTTTGTTCTTCAGCCTTGATTTTCTGCCTCTCAAAATAATGATAGGGCTTAGGAAAGTACTTGCTAGGCTCCACTGCAGTAGGAGGTAGCTTTCCTAACTTAGCCTTTCTTCTGTGCTGAACAATGGCTTCTTGCCTGATTTCATGCTTCCTCTATTCTGCTTCAGAGAACCACTTGTTTCTATCAGTAGTGTTGTCTTTAGCATCTTTCCAGGCAGTTAGAATGATATTTCTAGAGGTAGGGCTCCATTGTTCAAAATCTGGCTTTAGTTCAGCTTGTTCCCTAAACCTCTTCTTTGACAACCTTGCCTCTTCTTCTTTGTCCAAAGCCTCTTGCATAGCTGCAGTAATAGGTTGAACAACCTTTTCCAGAACAACATTAGACTTGCCCTCAGTTAGGCTGTACATTGTCTGCACTTTTGCATGAATCATTTCAAAATCTGGAGGTGGATAAATGACTTGAGCTACTTCTTGTGGCTCACCTCCAAAATATGCAGGGTTCAGTCCAGATTCAGCAACTTCATTGTCATCACACAGGAGAGGATATCCAAGTGTAGCCCTGATTGAATTTGATATCCATTTTGCATGCTCAGAACTTGCCTTGACTAACACTCTCTCCCCCTTTATGACTTCTTGAGCAACATGATCTCTTACATCATCCTTCTGGAATCGGATTTGACCATCCAAGTACCTGATTCCATCTTTAAAGTAAGGTCTAAGCTTTGTAAGTTGTTCAGAGATTGCTTTCTGGGAATCTTGTATAGCAGTTTTGACAGCAGTAATCTCAGCTTGAAAGATTTTATCAAAATCAGCCTTTGCAGCATCAGCAAATGTAGATGGTTCAGCAGACTTATTCTTTAATTCAGTGACTATAGCATTGTGGGAGGCAGTTAAATTATCATTCATTCTTAACTGATTTTCCAGAACATACCCTTGCTTTAATGCTACATCATCTACTTGAGTCTTGATCTTCTCCTGGTGAGTTGCCAAATAGACTACTGCATTCCCACCCTTGTGGAAGCAGTCAGTCATCTCCTTCTTGTTCAGGTTCATCTCAAACCTGATAGACTTTATATCTTGTGCAAGGTCAAACTGTAGGGACTTGTGCCCTTCATCCACATAAGCCTCTATTGCCTTCCTTTGCTCATCCAACTTGATCTGCATGGCAATCATCAAAGCACTATAATCAACTGTTGGAGCTTGTTGAACTATAGGCTGTGGGGCAATGGATTGTAGGGCTTTCTTGTAGCTCTGACTTCTTCTCTTGAATACAAAGAGTTTCTTCTTTTTAGCCCTAGCACTCTCCTCATCTTCAGAGGCAGAGGTGCTTGCAATATCAACTCTATTCTTAGGGCTCTCTGGTTTTTCAGCTTGCACATCAAGTGCCTTCTCAGTTTCTGGCCTTAAAGGCTCATCCTGAACTGACATGTGCTCCCCCTCAGCAGCAGCACTCTTATCTTCAGCAGCAACCTTGTCCATGTCAAACTCCTCTTGATCTAAATTCAGAAAGAGGTCTTCCATTGTGTATTCAGGAGGTGACTGTGCAGGAGAAGTACTTGGTTCTTCAACTACTTGAGTAGTATCTGGAACATTTTGCACAACAGCAGATGTGTCTTCAAGAACAACATCTGGAGCTTGGCTAGGTAGCTGAGTTTGCTGAGAAACATCAGACAAATTAGCAGCTTCTATAATATAGTCTAAAGTTTTTAAGTCAGTGAGTACCTCTTGAATAATGATGGTTGCTTGCTCACTGTCCAGAGTAGATGGTTCTTCTACTACTGGAAGCTCCCCCTGGCTGTGATCCCTATGGATGGGGCTAGCTTGAGGCAGCTCCCCCTGGATCTCAGCTACATCTTGAGGAGCAGGAGACTTGACTACTGTCTCTTCCTCCTGATCATCAGGTGTGAACACCACCTGTTCTTCACTTTCAGAACTGCTTGAGGACTCTTGTGCCACAACAACAGTTTTTCTCTTCTTCCTGGGAGGTGTGATTTTCTCAGTAACTTGCTTCTCAGGGGTAGGCATATCCTTTGACAGCACCCTTTCCCACCTAGATAAGATCCTCATATCCATTTTTCTCATATGATTGATCTTGCTACCTGCAGCAGTGCTCATTACCTCTGGTATTGTAACAGCCAGGTAGAGACTTATAATTCTGCCCAGATTGGGCTTCTTCAGACTTTCCTTGATCTTTTCATAGATGACCATTGACCAATCTGTTTTTAGGGTGAAGATGATTCTTGTCATGATATTGAACATTGAGGCTGACACCCTGTTATGCCCTCCAGGTTTACTGAGAATGACCTTTCCCACAATTTCAGACAGAAATTTTCCTTGACTGTTCATGCCTTTTTTGTTAAAGACAGAACCTATCTTCATCTTAGAATCAAGACCACACCAAACCAAAGCTTCCCTGGTCTTGGATGTAGAAACTTCTTCTTCTTCTTGAGTCTTAGGTAGCTGAAGTACCTTTCTCAGACTTTTGGGTGATACCTTGACCTTGGTTCCATGCACGCTGGATTTGATTCTGTATCCAGAGTCATCCACAGCTGCTCCAGTAAGGAATTCAAGCACTTCCTTCTTCCATATCTTGGTTGGTTCTGAAACCAAGTATTCTAGTCCTGAATCGCTGACTAGGGTAACCACTGACTTGATATCTTGATCGCCATCGTCGAATGCGCCGCGCACAAGTTCGTAGCCTTCGTTGACGTTTTCCTCGAGCTTGGGAGCCATTAGGGTTTGGAGAATTAGGCTGGAGAAAAGAGAAATGTCGACACAGCAGTTTTGGTCGCGAAACTCTGAAAGCGTGTCGACAAACAAAGACAAAACCCTATTTATACCTTTCTGATTTGAAGACGAACAGGCGGGATGGATTACTAAAAATGTGTCGACACTGTCAATAAGTGTCGACACTGACTTATAATGTCTCGACACACATGTGTCGACACAAGTTTAGTCAACAGATATTATGTGTCGACACATGTTTATGTGTCGACACCACTCTACTCGACGAATAGTCGAGACTTTACTTAGAAAATTCTGAGTAAAACTTAAGTGTCGACACCACATTGGATGTGTCGACACCTACTCGACATGTGTCGACACTAACATTCTGAAGTGTCGACACCAACATCCTAGATGTGTCGACACCTTTTTCCTGAAGTGTCGACACTTTTATTCTGTGTCGACATAGACTTGTCTATGTGTCGACACCTTTTTACTTAGCCAATTTTCTATTCTGTAAACTTAGTCTAAGTTTATCATACCTAGTTCAATTTTGAATCTATTGAACTTAGCTTCTTCTAAGGGCTTAATAAACATGTCAGCTATCTGATTATCAGTTTTAACATATTCAAGTGCAATATCATTTCTTTCTACATGCTCCCTAAGAAAGTGATATTTAATCTCAATATGTTTTGTTCTACTATGAGATACATGGTTGTTAGCTATTGAAATAGCACTTGTAGAATCACAGTAAAGTGGAGTTCTACTTACCTGAAATCCATAGTCCTCTAGCTGATGTTGAATCCATAGAAATTGAGCACATCAACTTCCTGCAGCTACATATTCTGACTCAGCTGTGGAGATAGCCACACTAGTCTGCTTTTTGCTGCTCCATGAAATTATTCTTCCACCTAGGAATTGACAGGTTCCAGTTGTGCTCTTTCTATCCTCTTTGCATCCTGCAAAGTCTGCATCTGTATAACCTGTTAGATCAAAATCTCCATTCCTAGGGTACCAGAGGCCTAGATAGGGAGTGCCCTTTAGATATCTCAAAATTCTCTTGACTGCAGTCAAGTGAGACTCTTTAGGGCAGGCTTGATACCTGGCACAAACACATGTAGCATACATAATGTCAGGCTTACTTGCAGTCAAGTATAGTAAGGAGCCAACTATCCCTCTATACAAGGTTTCATCTACAGGTTTCCCTGCATCATCCTTGCTAAGAGACATACTTGGCCCCATAGGAGTCTTCATGGTACTGGATGAATCCATACCATATTTCCTTATGAGTTCTAGGGTGAACTTGGACTGACATATGGACAAGCCACTTTCAGTCTGTTTAACTTGGAGACCCAAGAAAAACTTTAGCTCTCCCATACTACTCATCTCAAATTGACTTTGCATAAGCTTTGCAAACTTTTTGCAAAGGCTACTTTCAGTAGACCCAAATATAATGTCATCTACATATATTTGGACAAGTATGACTTTGCCTCTAGATTCCCTAAGGAATAGAGTCTTATCTATTTTCCCCCTTGTGAACTTGTTCTTAATGAGGAAACTAGATAGGGTTTCATACCATGCTCTAGGAGCTTGTTTTAACCCATACAATGCTTTCCTAAGTCTATAGACATAATAAGGTTGAGTTGGATCAACAAAACCTGATGGCTGCTCCACATAGACTTCTTCTTTCAAATTACCATTTAGGAATGCTGACTTGACATCCATTTGGTATACCTTGAATCCTTGATAGGTTGCATAGGCCAAGAACATTCTTATGGCTTCCAGACTGGCTACTGGAGCAAAGGTTTGATCAAAGTCAATACCTTCTTCTTGCCTATATCCTTTAGCAACCAGTCTAGCTTTATTCTTAATGATGACCCCTTGTTCATCTAACTTATTCCTGTAGATCCACTTAGTTCCTATAACATTGTGGTCTTTAGGTTTAGGAACCAGTTCCCAAACCTTGCACCTTTTGAACTGATTAAGTTCTTCTTGCATAGCTTCAGTCCACTGTGTATCTTGTATAGCTTCTTCAAATTTCTTAGGTTCTACTTGAGACAGAAAACTAGAATATACTGCAGCATTCTGATTTCTGCTCCTTGTCTGAACTCCTTGTCTTGGATCTCCAATAATCAGCTCTACTGGATGATCTCTTAGATGCCTGTTGGCTGGTGGCATCCTAACTTCAGGTTGAACTTCTTCAGCATCTGCATCATGCTGTACTTCTTGTATTTCTTCAGCTATTGGTACATGTAGTTCTCCCCCTGGACAACTACTATTGCCTTCTACTTGCTGTCTTGCAGCAGGCATCTCTTCTATAGTAAGCTTGTCCAATCTCTTTGTCAAACCTGTGGGGCTGCATACATTGCTAGACAACTCATTGTTAATAAGTTTAGTCTCATCAAAAACTACATGCACAGTCTCCTCTACAACTTGTGTAGTCAAGTTGTATACTCTATAAGCCTTACTATTGTTGCTGTACCCAACAAAAATTCCCTCTTGGGACTTGGCAGCAAACTTTGTTAAGTAAGACTTCCCATTGTTAAGTATGAAGCATTTACAACCAAAGATCCTAAAATAGGATAGGTTTGGTTTCCTGCCTTTCACAACTTCATAGGGGGTCTTGTTTAGCCTTTTAGTGATGGTAGCCCTATTTATAACATGACATGCAGTGTTAACTGCTTCAGCCCAGAAATACTCTGGCAGTGAAGTATCCACTAAGTAGGGTTCTACCAGCCTCTATCAAGGTTCTATTCTTCCTCTCAGCAATGCCATTTTGCTGAGGTGTTCTAGGTGAAGAGAATTCTTGAAATATCCCAAAGTTTTCACATAGTTTTGTCATGCTTTCAGATTGAAACTCAGTACCATGGTCACTTCTAATTTTGACCACAGTACTATTTAGTTCATTCTGAATTTGCTTGACAAAGCTGTAGAAGACACTAGGTGTTTCAGATTTCTGCCTTAAGAAGAACACCCAGGAAAACCTTGAGTAGTCATCAACAACTACAAAGGTATAGACCTTCCTACCTAAGCTGTGAACTGGCATTGGACCAAAGAGATCCATATGCAAGAGGTATAAACATCTCACAGCATCTTTGTTATCTATGCTTCTAAAGGTGGATTTAGTCTGCTTGCCCTTTTGACAAGCTGAGCAAATGCCATCTTTAACACACTTAACTTGAGGACCATTCCTCACTAACTCTTTGCTAAAGAGTTTGCTAATAGTCTTGTAGTTAAGATGAGCTAGCCTCTTGTGCCACTTGACACAATGAGAGACTGTCTCATCAGCTACAAGACAAACAGGAGAACCATTGTTCTCAATCATAATGTCTAGACAGTAGACATTCCTCTTTCTATATCCTGTCAAAATGATCTCTTGATCACTTGACCTCTTGATATGACAACCATTTTTAACAAATGAGATGTCATACCCTACATCACTTAACTGACTTATACTTATAAGGTTGTGTTTCAACCCTTTAACATAAGCCACTTGAGTAATGGTAACAAGGTTTGAAGAAATGTTACCAAACCCTTTGATGATTCCTTTTTCAGAACCACCAAAGGTCACTTTAGGACCATTTTTGATTGGAATGTAGTCCTTCAGTAGTCCCCTTGTTCCAGTCATATGTCTGGAACATCCACTATCCAAGTACCATGTTGGGGTATGGCCACTTGGACTTACCTGCAAAACAAATTAATGAACCTTAGAACCCAATGGTTTCTTGGGTCCTTGGTGACTGTTAGTTTGCAACTTAACAAGACTACCTACTGGCTTTCCACCAGGTAGCTTGCTACACCCTTTGGCACTTGCATTGTGCCAACAATCCAAGGCAAAGTGGCCAACCTTGCCACAACACCAACATTCAAACTTATTGTACCTTTGCTTAGGTACAGACTTTGCTGTCTTAACTGCAGCTGACTTATTGAATGTTGGGGCCTTGCCCTTGGGCTTGGACTGATCCTGAACAGTCCTGGCAGGTTTAACAAAACCCAGTCCAGCCTTACCTTTGTGATGAGTAAAATCATCAATCAAAGGTAGAACTGATTTAGGCTTTGAAAACTTTGCAACCAGTTCTCTCTCTTTCTGAAGATTTGTCTCCAGTTTCTTAATTTGATCATTCTTAAATGTGATAGTACCCATCTGAATCACTGTAATGTGTTTCAGCCTAGCTACCTCATTCAGTTTTTGATCAAATTGCTTCTCAAATTCTGTTGCAGCAGCCTTGAGATCAGCAATCTCCTTTGCCTGACTTTTGGCAAGGGACTTGCTTTTCTTATAAGCCTGTAATAGCACCTTATATTCATCTATGAGCTGATGAATATCATCCTCAGACTCAGAACCACTTCCATCATTTGATGAAGATGATTCTGATTCTGAACTAGAACAAGAAACTGAACTTAGAGTTGGACTTTGTACCTGACTAGCTCCTGGCTGCTCCAGGATTTTGGTACTCTCAGTCAATGCCATCAGTCCTTGGCACTGACAGTCTTCTTGTTCATAAATTGACTCCAAGATCTGCATAAATTCTTCTTCTTCTTCAGCAAATAGCCCTATGTAGGCTTCAGCATCAGTATCAGTGTCTGAAGAAGAAATATCTGAAAGAGTCTTCTCATTCTTGGCAACAAAAGACTTCTCTTTCTTCCCTTTGAGGTGAGTCTTTTTCCTGTCACTGGATTCTTTTCTTTTCTCAGGACAATCAGCAATGACATGACCCTGTCTATTGCAGCAGTAGCACACAATCTTTGATCCAGTTGCCTTGCTTGTCTTTGTCTTTTTCCTGTCCTTCTTTGAAGGCTTTTTCTCCTGATACAAGACTTCTTTTCCCTTGTAAGTAGATGGTCTGGACCTCCACTGTTTCTTTTTCAGGAATTTCTGAAAGTGTCTAGTGAAGGCAGCAAAGTCTTCATCACTTTCACTGCTTGTAGACTTTGTACTGACAGACCCTTCTGACTCAGATTCAACTACCTCTGGAGGTGGATTTGATGACTTAGTTCTGCATTTTCTGGGAACTTCTGTCTTGAAGGCAACAGTCCTTTCCTTGTGCTCAGTCCTTGTTGATTTCTCCTCCTCTTTCCTCACTGTCAGTTGCATCTCATATGACAACAACTTGCCAAATAGTGTAGGAGGAGGAATTTCTCCCAACTTTGCCATTTCTCTTATGGCACAGATCTTGGTGTCCCAATATTTGGTTAGGGACCTTAGGAATTTGTCATTTAGTTCATAGTTGCTGAACTCTCTTCCATAAGACATGAGTTCATTAACTATTCTATAGAACTTCTTGTAGCATTCAGTGATGCTATCTCCCTTGCCTTGCCTAAAGCACTCATACTCTTGATTAAGCAAGGACTTCCTATCTTGCCTTACTTCTTCAGAACCTTCCATATAGACAATGAGGGTATCCCACATTTCTTTTGCTGTTTTACAGTGAATTAAGTTCTGAAAAGTTGCATCATCAATGGCACTCACTATTATGTTTTGTGCCCTCTTGTCCATGGTGGCTAGGACAATTTCATCCTTGGTCATCTCAGAGAAATCCTTTGGAGTCCTCTGATTTGCATCCAATACTGAGATCTTCATTGGCACATAAGGCCCTTCCTTTACTGTGATGTATATTCTAGGGTCTGAGGCCTCCATGAATAGCCTTACCCTCTCTTTCCAGATCCCAAAAATTTCCTTTCTGCAAATAGGTAATTTCATGGAACTCAATTCTTTATGATTTTCAAAGGAACCCATGGTTCTTGATTTTCTTGAAGCTGTTTTCTGACTTAGACTGTTTCTGCCAAACAGGATCTCCTTAGACTGTTAGTCCTTGTTTTGAGGAACCTCCCTCTGATACCACTTGAAAGATATGGTACCTAAACACCTAGAGGGGGGGGGTGAATAGGTGACCTAATCCTTTTCTAACTTTGTTGGCAGCCAAACAGTTATATCACAGATTCCTAAGTAGTCTATTACAGCAATCAGCAATAATCAAACATACACAGCACATTCACAGCACAGCACACAGTGATTTATAGTGGTTCCCCAATCTTTGGGTACATCCACTTTCCCCCTTCGCCTATCTAGCAGTGTACTAGATTCGGCCAAACTTCTCCACTGTCTCAGAACCCAAATAGGTTCCTACACCTCAGGCCCAAAGCCTTACACCTCAGCTTTCTCCAAAGCCTACACTCAGCCACAAAGGCCTACACTCAGCCACCCAGGCCTACACTCAGCCAATCATGGCCTACACTCAGAGTTCTTTAACTCCTACACTCAGGCTATCAAGCCCTACCCTCAGCCTTTATAAATTTAGGCTTACAATGCACTCAGATCCAAAGATCTTACAAGTTAAAATAGTATTACAACAAATAACTCAACAACTCAGAAAATAAGAGAGGAGTTGAGAGTTTCTTGCTGAGTTCTTGGAAGAACTCAGATAGATCCAAACTGACTTAGCTTCCTTCAAAGCTTCTTGAGTAGAACTGAATAAGTCTAAATCCTCTGCAGTTGTTCCTTGACCTCTGCTTCTTAAGATCCAGATGCTTCTGAATCCTTCTTCTCAGCCTAGTTCCAAAGACTGAATTCTTGATTGGAGCTCTTTCTCTCCAACTTCTTAGATCTGTCGTTGGACAGCACGATCTTCTTGAGTTGTATCACTTGGATAACTTGATCAGCAACCACTTGAACAAATCTCTTAGATTAATCTGAACTCAATCAGAACTTAATCTTCTTCTGTTAACTCTTAACAACAACATTAACATTGGTTTCTGTAAACAGTCTGTGCCTATTTATAGGCCTTCTTCATGGTAACTGGCTGGTCCGGTTCATAACTGACTTCTGACATCTCTGACAAGTGCTGTAGACCGGCTGAAACGGCAGCTGTCATGTCATCCAGTCAATTCTTGAAATTCTCTAACTGTCAGATAGTGTCGAGACTTTCTGTTCTTAAGTGTCGACACTTATAGACCAAGTGTCGACACATGCTGTGTAAGTGTCGACACAAGTCTACAAGGTGTAGACACAACTCCTTGTATGTCTCGACACAGATTCTTATTCAGGTGTCGACACTTGGAATTGAGTGTCGACACAAGTACTTGATCTTCTGTAACTTGTTAAATTCTTCTAAGTGTCGACACATCTCCTTTGTGTCGACACATCTTCATGTGTTGAAACTGTCAAGTGTCGACACTGCTTCTTGGTGTCGACACAAGTCTTCAATATAGATTCTTCAGCTGAGTGTCGACACATTCCCTTAGTGTCGACACTTGTACTTAGAATATTTTTGTAGATATTTCTGTTCTTTGCTAAGTGTCGACACAGCTCCTTGTGTCGACACTTTCTTTGAGTCTTCAACTGAGTGTCGACACTTTCTTCAAGTGTTGACTCTTCTGGTTGTGTGTCGACACATTGTGTTGAGTGTCGACACATACTTCAAGTGTTGACTCTTTTGGTTGTGTGTGTCGACACATTGTGCTGAGTGTCGACACATACTTAATATGTTGATTCTTCTGGTTAAGTGTCGACACATTGTGCTAGGTGTCGACACTTGCACTTAGTCTCTGCAGAATTTTGCTGAGTGTCGACACAACTCCAAGTGTCGACACTTTCCGGTGTAGACACAGCTCTTCTAGGTGTCGACACTTCTGCTAAGTGTCGACACTGCTTCTCTGCATTCTTCTTCACTGAGTGTCGACACAGCTCCTTGTGTCGACACTTTCTGTCTGGTGTCGACTCTGCATCCCAGGTGTCGACACAATGACTCCAAGTGTCGACACTGCTTGTCTGGGTGTCGACACAAGCTTTCTCAAGTGTCGACACTTTCCCTCTGGGTGTCGACACATGGACTTAGAAACTTTTTGCTTCAGTCCAGTGATTTCTTAACCTGCACAAATAACTCAAACATACATCAAATACATTATGATGTATATCATTGAGTTGGGTGAGGCTTCTTCAAATCAGGTACATTTGACCAATGTACCCAACAGTAGAGCATGGTGGGGACATCTCCTTAACAACTCCTTGAATCGTTCCCATGTGTCGTACAACGATTCAGACTCCAATTGAATGTACGTAAAGATGTCATTCCTTAACTTCGCAGTCTTCGCAGGTGGAAAATACTTCATCAGAAACTTCTCAACCATCATGTCCCAAGTAGTGATCGACCCTCTAAGTAAGGAATTCAACCACTGCTTCGCCTTATTCCTTAAAGAGAATGGAAACAATCTCAATCGAATGGCGTCGTTGGAAACACCATTGATTTTAAATGTGTCACATATCTCTAAGAATTCGGCCAAGTGGGTGTTAGGATCCTCATCTTACAAGCCATCATACTGAACATATTGTTGAACCATTAGTATCACACTAGGCTTCAATTCAAAATTATTGGTAGCTATCGGTGGTCTAACGATGCTCGACCCGGTTCCTTGGAGATTAGGTCTAGCAAAGTCAGACATAGTTTGCTCATTTTGGTTGGCCATGGTATCTAAGTTTTCAAGATGATTCTCTCCTTGGTTTACTGTCTCCTCTTCTGATAGTCCGTTTGAAATATCTGTGGTATTAATTCCCACGTCCCTTAAGTTAGTGTTATGGAGAATTCGTTCTGGGTCAGGATGAAATGGTGCTAGCCCAGAATTTCTGCCCCTGGTCATAGACTAACAGACTACAAAAAAAATATTACGCAATATAATTATTCAAATACTAATTTACAACTATATAAATGAAAATTGGTAGATCAATAAAGATTAGGATTTCAAAATATTGAAAACGATCCCCGGCAACGACGCCAAAAACTTGATGATTTTTCTTGCTAACAAGTAATAACTCAATGTGATTTCATTCTACATTCTAATACAATTATGTAGATGGACTTAACTAGATTGAATTAGCATTCAGGAAAGCGCACCTATCAATCGTAATATATGAGAAATCTACATCTCGTGTCGTATTCCACAGGGTCGTTTCAACTATTCGTACTCACCCTCCCTTTATTATCATACCTCTAAACAAAAGTGATATTTAAACTACATTAACCTAACTATGACCAATTGGATGATTCAGTATTGGAGAATTAAAAACGATAAAAACATGAAGCTTTTAAATAATTACATGAATAATTTCATTTATTAGTTCAATTCTAAGCGATCATGACATGAGAAGACTGTTAAATTTGTGCAATGTAAAGGTTAATTTTTCATCAAAATTCTCTCTCGAGCAATTCCAAATCTAAACCTAAGATAGTAAATTTTCTCTCGAACAATTCACAACACTCAAGTTCGCATTAAGCAAAATACCTTTATTACTACATAAATTCATGAATTTTATTTCTAAATTAACATGAATCCTTTTATTCGTGTTCTAATTTTCCAAACAAAATATCTCTCGATCATAAAGTTTGAATTACAAAGGGAATTATCATCACAATATGAACATACCAAAATCATTGCAAATAACCAATTTTTCAATCTAGCCAATTGCAAATTGTGTAAAACAAATAAGTAATTCATAAGGAGGACTAAACTCTTTGTTTGATTGCATAAACACAAATAAAATACTACAAATGTAACATAAACAAGGTGATACATGATTACTAGAATGTTCAAAGAGAAGTTCATGCAAATTAAAATATAAATTGAAGATGGATCATCAAGAGAAAGAAAGGATTCAAAGGGGTTAATGATTAAATGAAAATACATAGGAATACCCTTCAATCCTGCTTGTCTTGGATGCTCCCCTTCGGCCTCCAGCAGTTCTCCAATCCAGAAATGATCCAAAATTTCTAAACAATTTTTTTCTACAGGAAATTTATAGTTCCCTTGCAAACAGGTCAGACACGGGGTCGCACACGGCCGTGTGGCAGGCCGTGTGGCAGGCCGTGTGGACGGTTCCTAGGCGGTTCCTGGACGGTTCCCCACGAGCAGGCGTGTGTGGTAGTGGGCCGTGTCAGATGACACGGGTATGGACACGGCCGTGTTTGCGGCCGTGTTCTTTAGACACGGGTTGGTTGTCAGTCGTGTGCAAAGCTGACACGGGTAGGCACACGGGCGTGTGCCATACTCGTGTGAGGTTCCATCGTCTGCGCCCAAACTCTTCAGCTCCAGGTGCATAGGACACGGGTAGGCACACGGCCGTGTGTCTGGCCGTGTACACCAAATTTTCGTCCTGTCATCAGCCATGTAGACTCCGTGAACTCCTCTGTTTGCTCCGAGACATTTAGGCCCATTGGTTGGCATTACCTGCAATAGAAAAATGATAGACTCAGTAAATAGTTTTATTACAAAAACTGACAAGGACTTCTAAATACGCTCTTCTATCTATGATACAACAATTTCTTTACTATTATCATGAAATCAACACAAAAAGGGGCAGGAAATGGTAGACATGATTACAATTATGATAGTAAAAAGCCTATCATAATCGTACTCATCAGACACTCATTTTCTGAAGTGTTGACACCAATTTCCTAGATGTGTCGACACCTTTTCACTGAAGTGTCGACACCACTTTTCTGTGTCGACACAGAGATCTCTGTGTGTCGACACCTTTTTACTTAGCCATTTCCAATTCTATAAACTTATTCTAAGTTTATCATTCCTAGTTCAATTTTAAACCTATTGAACTTAGTTTCTTCTAGGGGCTTAGTATACATATCAGCTAGTTGATTATCAGTTTTAACATATTCTAGTAAAATATCTTCTTTCTCTATATGCTCCCTAAGAAAATGATATTTTATCTCAATATGTTTAGTTCTACTATGAGAAACATGATTATGTGTAATTGATATAACACTAGTAGAATCACAGAAGAGTGGAGTTCTACTTACCTGAAATCCATAGTCCTCAAGCTGATGTTGTATCCACAGAAGTTGAGCACAGCAACTTCCAGCAGCCACATATTCTGATTCTGCAGTGGAGATAGCCGCACTTGTTTGCTTCTTGCTACTCCATGAAATCAGTCTTCCACCTAGGAATTGACAGGTTCCAGTTGTGCTTTTTCTGTCTTCTTTGCATCCTGCAAAGTCTGCATCTGAATAACCTGTTAGTTCAAAATCCCCATTCCTAGGGTACCAGAGGCCTAGATAAGGAGTGCCCTTTAGATATCTCAATATTCTTTTGACTGCTGTCAAATGAGACTCTTTAGGGCAGGCTTGATACCTTGCACAGACACATGTAGCATACATGATATCTGGTCTACTTGCAGTCAAGTATAATAGGGAGCCAACTATCCCTCTATACAAGATTTCATCTACAGGTTTCCCTGCATCATCCTTACTAAGAGACATACTTGACCCCATAGGAGCCTTTATGGTACTGGATGAATCCATACCATACTTCCTTATGAGTTCTAGGGTGAACTTGGACTGGCAAATGGATAAACCATTCTCAGTCTGTCTTACTTGGAGACCCAAGAAGAACTTTAGCTCTCTCATACTACTCATCTCAAATTGACCTTGCATCAGTTTTGCAAACTTTTTGCAAAGGCTACTTTCAGTAGACCCAAATATAATGTCATCTACATATATTTGGACTAGTATTACTTTGCCTCTAGATTCCCTAAGGAATAGAGTCTTGTCTATTTTCCCCCTTGTGAACTTATTCTCAATGAGGAAACTAGACAGGGTTTCATACCAAGCCCTAGGGGCTTGCTTTAACCCATATAAAGCTTTCCTAAGTCTATAGACATGATTAGGTAGAGTTGAATCAACAAAACCTGAGGGCTGTTCCACATAGACTTCCTCTTTAAGATTACCATTTAGTAATGCTGACTTGACATCCATTTGATAAACTTTGAATCCTTAAAAGGTTGCATAGGCCAGGAACATCCTTATGGCTTCCAGTCTGACTACTGGAGCAAAGGTTTGATCAAAATCAATACCCTCTTCTTGTTTATATCCTTTAGCAACTAATCTTGCTTTGTTCTTAATGATGACTCCATGCTCATCCATCTTGTTCCTATAGATCCACTTGGTCCCAATTATGTTGTGGTCTTTAGGTCTAGGAACAAGCTCCCAGACCTTGCACCTCTTGAACTGATTCAGCTCTTCTTGTATTGCCTCAATCCAATGAGGGTCTAGGATGGCTTCTTCAAACTTCTTTGGTTCAACTTGGGATAGGAAACTGGAGTAGATTGCTGCATTCAGATTTCTGCTTCTTGTTTGTACCCCTTATCTTGGATCACCAATGATTTGTTCAACTGGATGTTCTCTAAGATGCCTATTGGCTGGAGGCACCCTGACTTCAGGTTGAACTTCTTCAACTTCTTCATCTTGTTGTACTTCTTCTGCATTTGGTACATGTAGTACTCCCCCTGGACAGCAGCTACTATCTTCTACTTGCTGCCTTGCAGTAGATTTTTCTTCTAAAGTGAGCTTGTCCATCTTCTTTGTTATACCTGTGGGGCTGCACACACTACTAGACAACTCATTGTTAATAAATCTAGTTTCATCAAATACTACATGTACAGATTCTTCTACAACTTGTGTAGACAAGTTGTAGACTCTATTAGCCTTACTGTTGTTGCTGTACCCAACAAAAATTCCCTCTTGGGACTTGGCAGCAAACTTAGTCAAGTAAGACTTTCCATTGTTAAGTATAAAGCACTTACAATCAAAGATCCTGAAGTAGGATAGGTTTGGTTTCCTGCCTTTCACAACCTCATAGGGGGTCTTGTTGAGACTTTTAGTTATGGTAGCCCTATTAATAACATGACATATAGTATTAACTGCTTCAGCCCAGAAATATTCTGGTAGTGATGTATCACTTAATAGGGTTCTACCAGCCTCAATCAAGGTTCTATTCTTCCTCTCAGCAATGCCATTTTGCTGAGGTGTTCTTGGTGAAGAAAACTCTTGAAATATCTCAAATTCTTCACATAGTTTTGTCATGCTATCAGACTGAAACTCAGTACCATGGTCACTTCTTATTTTGACCACTGTACTATTTAGTTCATTCTGAATCTGTTTGACAAAGCTATAGAAGACATTGGGTGTTTCAGATTTCTGTCTAAGAAAGAACACCCAGGAAAACCTTGAGTAGTCATCTACAACTACAAAGGTATAGAACTTCCTACCTAGACTGTGAACTGGCATTGGACCAAAGAGATCCATATGCAAGAGGTATAAACACCTCACAGCATCTTTGTTTTCAATGCTTCTAAAGGTGGATCTAGTCTGCTAGCCCTTTTGACAAGCTGAGCAAATACCATCTTTAATACACTTAACTTGATGACCATTCCTCACTAACTCTTTGCTAAAGAGTTTGCCAATTGTCTTGTAGTTTAGATGGGCTAGCCTCTTGTGCCATTTGACACAACGGGAGACTGTCTCATCAGCTACAAGACATACTTGAGAACCATTGGTCTCACACATAATGCCTAGGCAGTAGACATTCCTCTTTCTATAGCCAGTCAAAATGATCTCTTGATCATTTGACCTCCTGATATGACAACCATTCTTAACAAATGAGATATCATATCCTACATCACTTAATTGACTTATACTAATTATGTTGTGTTTCAAACCTTTAACATAAGCCACTTGAGTAATGGTAACTAAGTTACTAGAAATGTTACCAAACCCTTTGATGATTCCTTTTTCAGAACCACCAAAGGTGACTTTAGGACCATCTTTGATTGAAGTGTAGTCCTTTAGCAATTCCCTTGTTCCAGTCATATGTCTGGAACATCCACTGTCCAAGTACCATATAGGGGCATGTCCACTTGGACTCACCTACAAAACAGATTAGTGAACCTTAGAACCCAAAGAATTCTTGGGTCCTTGGTACTGGTTAGTTTGCATCCTAACAAAGCTACCTGCAGGCTTTCCAACAGGAAGTTTTCTACTCACTTTGGCACTAACATTGTGCCAACAGTCCATTGCAAAGTTGCCTACCTTGCCACAGCACCAACACTCAAACTTATTGTACCTTTGCTTAGGTACTGTCTTTGCTGTTTTATCTACAGCAGACTTGTTGAGAGTTGGGGCTTTGCCCTTGGACTTAGACTTGGACTGAACAGTCCTTGCAGGTCTTGTAAATCCCAGTCCAGCTTTACCTTTGTGATGAACAAATTCATCAATTATGGGTAAAACAGACTTTGGTTTAGAAAACCTAGCAACTAAGTCTTTCTCCTTCTGAAGATTAATCTCCAGACTCTTGATTTGATCATTCTTAAATGATATAGTCCCCATCTGAATCACAGTTATGTGCTTCAGTCTGGCTATCTCATTAAGCTTTTGATCAAATGACTTCTCAAAATCAGTTGCAGCAGCTTTGAGATTAACAATTTCCTTTGCCTGACTTTTGGCTTGGGACTTGCACTTCTTATAAGCTTGCAACAGAACTTGATATTCATCTATCAACTGATGAATATTTTCTTCAAACTCAGATGCACTCTCATCACTTGATGATGATGAATCTGATTCTGTACTGGCACAAGAAATTGAACTTAAAGTTGAACTTTGTACCTTACTAGGTCCTGGTTGCTCCAGGATTTTGTCACTTCCTGTCAATGCCATTAGTCCTTGGCACTGACTGTTCTCTTGTTCATAAATAGAGTTCATAATCTGCATGAACTCTTCTTCTTCTTCCTCAGCAAACAGTCCTATATATGCCTCAGCATCTGACTCAGTTTCTGATGAAGAAATATCTGACAGGCTCTTGTCCTTTTTAGCAACAAAAGACTTCTCCTTCTTGCCCTTGTATTGAGTCCTTTTCTTGTCACTAGACTCCTTCCTCTTCTCTGGACAGTCTGCAATGACATGTCCATGTCTATTATAACAATAGCACATAATTTTTGATAGTGTAGCTTTGCTAGACTTGGACTTTTTCCTGTCTTTCTTTGAAGACTTTTTATCCTGATAATAGTCTTCTTTTCTCTGTGAAGTAGATGGCCTTGTCCTCCACTGTTTCTTCTTTAAGAACTTCTGGAAATGTCTTGTAAAGGCAGCAAAGTCCTCATCACTTTCACTGCTTTCAGACTTTCTACTTTCTGAATCTTCTGACTCAGATTCAGCTACTTTTGGAGGTGGAGTTGGTGATTTACTCCTGTACTTTCTGGGGGCTTCTGTTTTGAAGTCCACTGTTCTTTCTTTATGTTCATTTCTTGTTGATTTCTCCTCTTCTTTCCTCACCATTAACTGCATTTCATAGGACAGCAGTTTGCCAAATAGTGTTGGTGGAGGAATTTCTCCCAACTTTCCCATTTCCCTGATGGCACAGATCTTGGTGTCCCAATCTTTAGTTAGGGACCTTAGAAAATTATCATTGAGTTCATAATTACTGAACTCTCTGTCATAGGACATGAGCTCATTCATAATCCTATAGAACTTTTTATAGCATTCAGTTATGCTATCAGCTTTTCCTTGTCTAAAACTTTCATATTCTTGATTGAGCAAGGATTTTCTGTCTTGCCTGACTTCTTCAGAACCCTCCATATACACAATAAGAGTATCCCACATTTCTTTAGCTGTCTTACAGTGTATTAGATTCTGAAAAGTTGCATCATCTATAACACTTACAATGATGTTCTGAGCCCTTTTGTCCATGGTGGCTAGAACAATTTCATCCATAGTCATTTCAGAGAAATCCTTTGGTGTTCTCTGAGTTGCATCTAAGACTGACACCTTCATGGGCACATATGGCCCTTCCTTTACTGTGATATAAATCCTAGGGTCTGAGGCTTCCATAAACAGCCTCACCCTTTCCTTCCATATGCCAAAGATTTCCTTCCTACATATGGGTAGCTTCATGGATCCCAATTCCTTGTGATTCTCAGTGGAACCCATGGTTCTTGATTTTCTTGATTCTGTACTTGACTTAGACTGAATCTGCCAATAGGATCTACTCAGACAGTTATGTCCCTTTTTGAGTAACCTCCCTCTGATACCACTTGAAAGATATTGTACCTAAACACCTAGAGGGGGGGGGGTGAATAGGTGACTTGAATCTTTTTAACTTTTTATGACAGCAATCAGTTTCTAACACAGATTTATATCTACTTTTGCACAGCAATCACAGCAAACCACAACACACAGTAGACACACAATTTTATAGTGGTTCCCCAAGGTTTGGGTACATCCACTTTCCCCCTTCGCCTATCTAGCAGTGTACTAGATTCGGCCAAACTCCTCCACTATCTCAGAACCCAAAATAGGCTCCTACAACTCAGCTTCTTCACAAAGCCTACACTCAGCCACCAAGGCCTACACTCAGCCACCAAGGCCTACACTCAGCCACCAAGGCCTACACTCAGAGATTTCAATCTCCTACACTCAGGCACTCAAGCCCTACACTCAACCTTTATAATTACAGGCTTACAAGACTCAGATCCAAAGGATCCTACAAGATAAAATGAATACAATAATGTTAACTCAGCAACCCAGAGACAAGAGAGGGGAGTTGCGAGTTTCTTGATGAGTTCTTGGAAGAACTCATCTGAAATCAATCTGACTTGGCTTTTTTCAAAGCTTCTTGAATGTAGAACTCAATAAGGTTGACTCCTTCTGCAGTTGATCCTTGATATCTGCTACTTAGGATTCAGAGTGAATCTGAACCCTTCTTCTCAGCCTGGTTCCAACAGCTGATTTCTTGGATGGAGCTCTCTCTCTCCAACTTCTTAGATCTGCACTTGATTCTTCAAGGAATAGATAGATCTTCTTTGTTAAATACTTGATCAATAATCTGAACAACCACTTTCTGTAGACAACATAAGCCTATTTATAGGCCTTCTTCATGGTAACCGGCTGGTCCGGTCCATAACTGAATTCTGACAACTCTGACAGGTGCTGTAGACCGGCTGGAATGGCAGCTGTCAAGTCATCCAGTCAGTTCTTGAAAATTCTGTAACTGTCTAGAAGTGTCAAGACTATCTGTCTTTAAGTGTCGACACTTATAGACCAAGTGTCGACACATGTTGTCTAAGAGTCGACACTAGCCTACAAGGTGTCGACACAACTCCTTGTGTTATAGATTTTATGTCTCGACACTACTTCTTCTTCATGTGTTGACACTGAAATTGAGTGTCGACACAAGTACTTGTACTTCAGTATTTTGCTGAATTCTTCTAAGTGTCGACACAACACCTTTGTGTCGACACATCTTCATGTGTTGAATCTGTTAAGTGTCGACACTTCTTCTAGGTGTCGACACATGTCTTCAGTGTTGATACTTGCTGAGTGTCGACACATTGCTCTGGGTGTCGACACATTCTTCTTCTGTCGAGACTCTGGCTGAGTGTCGACACATTCCCTTAGTGTCGACACTTGTACTTAGAATATTTTTGTTGAACTTTGTTGATCTTTACTAAGTGTCGACACAGCACCTTGTGTCGACACTTTCTTCAAGTGTTGAGTCTTCAGCTAAGTGTCGACACATTGTTCTGGGTGTCGACACTTACTTCAAGTGTTGACTCTTCTGCTGTGTGTTGACACATTACTCTGGGTGTCGACACTTATACTTAGTCTCTGCTGACTTTTGCTGAGTGTCGACACACCCTCCAAGTGTCGACACTTTCTGATGTAGATACAGTTCTTCTAGGTGTCGACACTGCTGTTAAGTGTCGACACAGCTTCACTGCACTTTACTTCATTGAGTGTCGACACAGCTCCTTGTGTCGACACTTTCTGTCTGGTGTCGACTCAGTATCCCTGGTGTCGACACAATGACTCCAAGTGTCGACACTGCTTGCCTGGGTGTCGACACAAGTCTTCTTAAGTGTCGACACTTTCCCTCTGGGTGTCGACACATGGACTTAGAAACTTTTTCTTCTTTCCTGCAAATACTTAACCTGCACAAGTAAACTCAAAACATATCAAATACATTTTGATGTATATCATTGAGTTGGGTGAGGCTTCTTCAAATCAGGTACATTTAAACCAATGTACCCAACACCTAACAAGCTGTTAAAGATTATTCTAAGTTTTCTGAATCATATTTTCTCTTTCCAAAAATGAAAGCCGCCGCCCTATTCATCATGCAAATCGGCTAGTGTTTTCGATTCAAGAAGATTCAGATCAAGTTGACTTACAGATCGAGATTGTTCCTCAACTCATCATCTCTTGGATCGTGTGAGTCAAGGAAATTCCAGATCCAGATCTTGCCGAGCCTCTTCTTTAACGTTTTCTGATAAAGCCGCAAAGATCAAAGAAGAAGACCTTGGCCGACAGTTTCCAGATCTGAGAAAAATATTCTGTTTGTATTTTATTTTCTCAATTTATTTTTGTAGGAGATTCCTCTCCGAGTGTAGGAGCTTTTGTCTCTGAGTTGTAGGAAGTTTTATCTTCCGAGTGTAGATCCGTGTTGTGGATCGAAATTGTAGAAACTTTGTTCCGAGGCGTAGGATTGGTTTTCAATCCGAGATAGTGGAGCAGCCGAGTCTAGTGCTTTGCTAGATCGGTGAGTGGAAAGTGGATGTACCCATGGTTGGGAAACCACTATAAATATCTTGTCGTCTGTAATTTCTTGGTAGATTTTTGTGTGAATAGATCTCTAAATTTTTATTCTGTAAAAAGACGCACAACTCACCTATTCACTCCCCTCTAGGTGATTTAGGTAGACAACTGAATAACTTTCAATTGGTATCAGAGGGAGGTTGATCACTAAAAGGTTAACACCTTGATCAGATCCGTCCCTAGTTGTCTTTTGAGATCATCCAAGCATGGACAAGGCTAAAGATTTTGCCAAGCTTCCCTTGTGCACAAAGAATAACTTTCCCATGTGGAAAGAGAGAATTAGATTCTTCATGGAAGCTGTGGATCCAAGGATCTTCATGATTGTTGAAGAAGGACCTTACATTATGATGACCATCTCCACTATAGATCCAACAAAGAAGGTTCCTAAGAAGTTGATGGATCTCGACAAAGATGAGATTGCTCTTGTCTCTCTAGACAAGAAGGTCAAGAATATAATATCAAGTGCAGTTGATGACTCCATGTTGCAGAACCTGATCCACTGCCAGTCTGCTAAGTAGATGTGGCAGTCTCTTGTCACCTTGATGGAAGGAACAGAAAAGATTAGGGATGATAGAAGATCCATTCTTAATCAGAATTATGAAGCCTTCTGACAAGGACCCAAGGATACCATTGCTGACACGTTTGAAAACTTCTTCAAAATAGTCAACGGCCTAAGAGTCAACGACCTAGTCTTCACAAACAGAGAATTAAATGATAAGTTCTTGAGATCCTTAACCAAGGGATGGGATAATAAGGTTTATGCAATCCGAGAATTTGGAAAGCTAGCTGAGACAGACCCGCAGAATCTCTTTGGGAAGCTTATGTCAAATGAGCTGCAACTCAATACGAGAAAAACTGAAGAAGAGAAGAGTTGGTCCTCATCCAAGGAGAAGTCTATTGCTCTCAAGGCAGACACCTCAAGGAAGTCCAAGGTTGCCTCTCCTGCCCCAAAACAAGAAGTTTGTGAAGAAGAAACCTTGGAGCCAAGTACTTCAGACTCAGAGCTATCTGAAGGAGAGTTCTCTCTACTCTCACGACAGTTCAAGAAATTCTTGAACAAAAAGAAGTAATGGAAAGGAAAGGATGCCTCCTATAGAAGATCACGACATGATGGTGATCGACATAGAAAAGGCTCAAGCAGCCATGATAGGTATACTTCTAAACCGAATAAAGATATTTCTACTGATATCATTTGTTATTGCTCTAATAAGCCAGGTCATGTCATCGCTGACTGCCCCCACAAAAAGAAGGAGGGTGGAAAGAGAGAGGAAAAGAAGTCCTCATACAATAAGAAGAGGATAGAAAAGAGCCTAATAGCCAAGAAGGGAAAACTCTAAGCATCTCTGACTCATCTGAGTTGAGTGAATAAGAAGAATCCTTCTTCGGGCTCATGGATCAGACTGATGACGAACAAGAGCCCCAGTTCCCTGGGAAGGTAAACTCTCACACTCCGCTCTCTGAATCTGATGTCTCTAAACATGATCATGAGGATAGTTCTTCTGACGATGAGTCTGAACTCATGGCCCCGTACAAGGAGTTAATCAAGGCTTACGACAAATGTCAATGATTCGTGAAAACTCAGGCTAAAGAAATAAAGTCTCTAAAAGCTGAAGAGAGCACCTTGAGAGAGGTAGTCACTAAGATCGACTCACTCAGAGAAAACTTCAATGCTGTCATTGAAGAATATAAGAAGTCTCTCGAGTACCTTGACTTAAAAGAGAAGATCATCAAAGAACTGGAAGCATAACTTGCGGCTGAAAAGAAACTTGTTGAAAGTTTCTCGAAGCCCAAGATCGTCCTTCCTTTCGTTGCTGAATTCTCAGCTAAGGCCAAAGGTGCTGGGGTAGGCCATGTTGTAGCTCCTAGTAAATCTTTTAGGAGGAACAAAGCTTAATGAAAGAATAAGGCGGCCAAGAAGGCTTTGGTCAAAGAGAAGGGGAAAGTCCCTCAAGATCAGACTTCTTTCGAGAAAGTCATATTTCCAACAAATGAGTTTGATCTTGACTCATCCTACGGTCACTTCGCTAGTCCTACTTATATAAAGCCCAAGTCTCGTTACCAAGGATGGACTCGCCCCAAAAACTTTGGTGAGAGTGTCTTTAAGACATCTTATGAAGAAATCACTCTTCAGAGCTATGGCCCTTATAATCATGGTCATAACATCAAGAAAGCAGTTGGGAACTCGCTTCCCACAGATGGCGCCAAATTTTTGCGGACTAACTCGACGTCCCGGTCGGGCCGGAATTCTTGGACCGTCTTAGCTCTCGGGACGGTCGAGCGTACACACATCCAAACGAGTAAGTTGATTGTACACAAGCAATTTTAACGTGAAAACCCCTCAACTAGGTAAAAAATCACGTGACCGGATCTGTGCCGGTCAAAATCCACTATTTCCTAGGGGTTACAGCTGGTTTGTGAAGTCGAGGTGACATGCCACCTCTCGTTATAATTATTGGGTCAGAGAGCACTTTGCACGCAGCAGACGATAGGCCGTTGCGCAGGGAGTTGTTATAGATTACGCTTTGCGTCAGTGGTCTTCGGGTAGCGACTTGCTCATTCTGGATGGGAGGCGGCACACTTGGTCTTGCAATTGCTAGACAGCTTGGAACTTGGACAATTCGGCTTCGTCGGGTGGTTGCGACTTGACCCGCTTGTTGCTCAGGTGTGGCTCGAGGGTGGCTCGGTGATGGCTCGTAGGAGGAAATTGGCAGAGCTTCGATCAGAGTTAGAAGAAGACTCTGAAGAAAAAGATCAGAAAAAGATAAGAAATGAGAAGGCCGAGGGCTCCTTTTATAGGCTCTAGGTGGTGGTTACGGTGGTTACGCGGCTATCCGCACACCGTAACCACCTTCGTAAATATTTTTACTATAGTTTTTGATACACATATCCCGCTATTTGGAGACCGCCATGAATAAATAATAAAATATTAATTAAACTCCCCCACTAAACTGGTGGTTAGTGGGTGGTTATGCGTAGATCGAACGACCGAGTATGCTCCCCTTTTATCGGACGGCGGGAGCGGGCCTCCACGGCTAGCCGGCGAACTTACGGTCAAGTTCGCCGGCGAGGGAGGGCCTCCTACGACGGCCGGGGAGAGGTGTCTGCTCCCTTAGGTCGCGCACCGGCGGCCGAGGGAGGGGGCGGACGGCCGCCCCTCTGTCCACCGGCGGCCCATGCGAGGGGGCGGTCGGGGCGGCTGCCCCTTTGGCCAATGTCTGCCACGACCCGCATTTTCTCCGTATTCAAAAAAAAATACGTCAGAGTAGAGAAAATATGCATTGTGATGCCACACCGTACAGGGGACAACTGTAGACGCTCAGGCTACTCATCCTCACATTTACTTCATGTAAAAGATTTATGAAATAAAGTTAAAAACAATACATACAAGTTATTAGAGTTACTGACCGTGTCCCTCGGTCGGGTGGATCACAAGTCCATAGGTGAGAAAATAGATAAGTTTTACGTGGCGAAAAATACTCAATTGATTCATTTGTTATCCTATATGAGATTGAAGGTCTAGCATATTATAATGATGATATGGTTTCTATATTTAATATATATAAAAAGACTTTTATAGCGCTTAAGTAGTAGATTTTGCAGTTAAAAGTCGTGTCATGTCAATACTCCAGAATGCAGTTTTGTGTACTTTAAAATAACTAAATGTATCCTAACATAAAACCTTCTCAGATAACAAGTATAAACAAGTAAAAAGTAACAGCAGTAAAAGCACCAAGTAGTCTATCCCAGAAACAGTCAAAGACTATGGGCATCAACAACTCACACAAACCCATAGTAAAATCTGACAAGTCTAAACAAAGTCAACTATCTCAAAGCTCTAAGGTGGAAGCAAACGGCCGCAGCAACCCACAGTACCAGAAGCACAATACTTTCAGCTAAACCTGCTACTACTCTGAACCTGAGGCATTCAAAAGAAGAACACCTCAAAAGCAAGTTACAAATGATGCAAAGACTAAAGGTAGAACAAACAAACCTCAAAGTGAAGGAAATCTATAAAACAACTGCAACAAAAGGTCAGCAGCAGAGTAAAAGAAAGCAAACAGTAAATCTAGCCGAGCAAGAATGACTGATCACATCAACTGGACAAAACAGAGTACCAACATCAGAAGTTCAAACTTTCATCTTTCATTAATATTCATGTTATTCATCAAAAAAATGAGACTGATTAGCTCAACAATAAAGAGTACTGTGCCGGGGAAAATGGTCCACAACACACACAAACCCAGCCAACAAGCACCATGTCGAGGGAGAAACCCTAACGCCCACAGACCAAGCTAAGGTAATGTGCCGGGAATGGAAGTCCACAACGCGCACAGACTCAACCATAAGGCACTATGCCGAGGGAAAAATCCCAATGCGCACAGTCCATCTGTGCTTCTTTAGTTACTTAATTATACAAGCAGAGTTCCTTTTATTCATCACAGACTCTACGCTAACCTACAAAGTGGATTGCATAAGAACATTTCAAGGGTCAAACAAAGTGTAGTATAAACAAAACAATGAGACGCACAAGGCATCGCAACGATCTACATGACTCGATAAATAAAGTGGCAGGGCAACCAAATTTGATTACCAAATCTACAGAACGACAAGTCACAATCCAAAGAAAAATACTTAGAATTTGTCAAACAAGTTTCAATGAAATTTAGAGATAGGTTTCAAAGAAATATAAACATGACAACTCAATGAAATCCGGCAAAATAAAGAAGAAGGGAGCAAGAGAGAGGGAAAGAACACCACTTGCCTCGTTTTCTACTACAATCGGTCTCTCAAATTACTCCACGTCACGGATCTAGCCAAAAGAAGACGCGAGGAAGCAGAATCACGAGCGTGAAGATCTCGGCGAGAGCTTTTCAGATCTATGCTCAGTTTGCGATTCCGAGCACCGTAGCTCCGACGGCGACGATCCGAAGCTTCACGAACTGATGTTCTATTTCTCCCTCTCGCTTCTCTGGTTCGGTCAAAACTTCAGGAAGAAGATGAAGTTTCTTTCTATTTATCTTAAGTATCAAAATATATATATAAGTATTTATAAAAAGTTTTGTCTAAATAGGAAAAAAACGGGTTATTTATGAGCGGGTGCACAGAAAATGAAAATAGAGATTTATGATTACTTCAAATCGAAACGTGCTCAACATGAAAGTTGTAGATATCATCGAGACGAACAAATTTTATGTTAACCATTTTTTCATACGAGAGCGTTTTGACTTCAAAATGGCGCCTGAACACAGAATAGAACAGAATTCTCGAGAAGGGCTGCAGACTACTCGAGAACAGGTTTAGGAGTACTCGAGAAGAGGAAAACATGCACTCGAGAAAAAAAAAAATTTACTCGAGAAGAGAAGGATCAGTTCTCGAGTACAGATATAATTTCCCGAGAAGAAATGTATCAGTTCTCGCGTACAGATATGGTTACCCAAGAAAAAAAGTCTGAGTGCTTTTTTTACATGAACAGTGTTTTTTACAAATATGTCCAAAAAATTAAACTATAGAGATGAACAGTAAAAAACATTTGAATAGTGCTTTAATATTAAAATAATCATATTTATTTATTTTTGAATAAGGAAACACGAGATCAAAACGGAGGCTCAAACGCGCGCCGAATTAAACGAAATTCGTACCGTAAGCAAATGTCAGCGCTACGAATCTAACGGCGAAGACAAAACTAAAATGCGACGAGCCGTTCTCGAGATATTAATTTTTCAAGTGTACGGCGAACATAAATTTTATCAAAACTTCGGAAATTCACCGAGGCTCGAATATCGCTCGGATCGCACCGAAACTTGACGAGCATGTCAAAAAATAATTAATTCAATTTCTCAACAAGAAATTTTCCGTTTTCGACAAGGATTCACGAATTTGGCCGACTCGACCGAATAGACGCGAAAACGCATTAATGGCGATGCACCGTCAACTCCACGTTAACGTAACGCCACTTACGTCATTATGATGTCAACAAGAGGATTAAATAATTGCCAGAAAAGCAGGGGCGTTACACCGTCGTCCAAGGCGGGGTGCGGCCCGATTTTCCGCCCCTCTCGGGCGCACGGGTGGCTGCCCCTTGGCCGCCGACAATCAAGGCGGGGGGCGGCCTGGTTGGCCGCCCCTCTCGATCGCACGGGCGGCCGGGCGAGGGGGCGTCTAGGGTAGCTGGGGCGGCCGCCCCTTTGGCCACCGGCGGACAAGGAGGGGGTGGGACGGTCGGCTGTCCCCCTTGGCCGCACCGGTGGCCGAGCAAAGGGGGTAGCCCGGAAGGCCGCCCCCTTGGCCATTCGGGGGGCCGAGGAGGGGGCGTCTAGGCGACCTCCCCCCTTGGCCGCATGAACAGGGGCGGGCGGGCGGCGTCCGGGGAGGAGGCCGGTCGGTCGCCGCCGGCGAGGCGTGGCGATTTCCCCATCATGTGTAGTGGGATAGACGTGTGGAGCATCGGGCGTGGTGATCGCGCCCGCAGTCAAATCCATGATCCCACTAATTTTAGTGGAGATCATGAGAGGGTGGCTATGTGCACACCCTTTACTTATAAAATGGGGTTCATCCCCAACAACTATAGTTCTTTAATTTTTCTATCAATTTTTTTAATTTGAAATCATTATTTCGCAAAGACAATATATTTTTTGAACGGAATGTTACGAATTAACTTTGCATCACAATATATTTGGGATATTATTTAATTATTGTTCTTTTCATTGTCGTGTACAAAAGGATCTGGCCCAGTGGGCCGGCCCGGCAAAAGCCCAGCAAGGCCCGACCCCGCGAAAGCCCGTCCCGGGCTGAGCCCGGGCCCAGGGCCCATATTTATGGCAAATACCCGGGCCGAGACCCGTCCTGGGCCAGGTCGGGCAAAGCACGATTGTCGGCCCGGCCCGGGCCCGGGGAGGCTAGGGCTTGAACCGTTTTAAACAACTCTTATTAGAGCCATTTAATTAACGACTCTAATAAGAGCTGCTGCTAACGGCTCTTATTAGAGCAGTTATCTGCTAACGACTCTAATAAGAGTCGTTATCAGCTTAGGGCCAGTAGCCTAGCTGGCTGCTGGCCCCACAGTACAGCAGCTGTTTTACAGCAGCTACTGTACTGCTGAAGCCCAAGCCCTAGGATCAATTAAAGTTTTTTTTATATAACCCCCCCCCCCCCACTCACTTTCTCTCTCACTCTCATCTCTGTCTCTCTCCCGAACCCGCCCGGCCGACCCCCTCCCACTCTCTCTCTCCTAATCACTCTCTCTCATTCTCTCACTACCATTTCCCCTAACCCCAACCCGAGCACTATTTCCCGCTCTCTCCAATTCTCTCTCTCTCACTCACTCACTATCTAACTCTCTCCCACTCACTCTCTCTCTCATTTTCCCTCCAAGGCTCCCACTCTCTCAATGATAGCATGGCATCGTCCTCCTCAACGCTAGGGTCGTCTACTCAAAGTACACATGTAGTGGTGGAGCACAATTGTAAGGCGATAGTTTGTGAGTACTTTGATAAGGTTCAAGTTGGCGCCGAATTTAAGACGCGATGCAAATTATGCTCGAAGTTGCTGACCCTTATCGGCAACTCAATACTATCAAGACATCTTAAGTCTTGTGTGTCAAAATAAGCTCATGAGTCTAGTTAGGCCCAAATTTTAGGAGCAGGACAAATTTGGGGATACGATCAACTTTGTCAATTGGACCTGTAGATGAAACATGTCATTAAACATGAGTTGTCATTCAGCCATTATGACAATGAGGATGCAAAGGAATACATACATGCATGCCTTCAGCCCAAATATCAACAGGTAAGTAGAGCTTCTCTTAGACGCGACGTCATTAAAGCTTATTTAGAATCAAAATATTTGTCAATAAATTTTTTTGAAAATTTTCAGTGTCGTGTAAGTTTAACGAGTGACGTTTGGAGCAGTAGCATAAAAGTAGGATTATCGTACAAATGTATCATGTGTCATTGGATCGATCTCGTTTCATGCGAGTTAAATGAGCGAATAATTTATTTTGAAGGTTTCGAATATCTGCACACTGGTAAATCTATATATAATGTAATCTTGAAATGTGTGCGCAAATTTAAATTAAAAGATAAAATAATGAGTATTTTTTTTATAACGACTCTAACAATAACGTAGTTATCGATTGGCTAAAATGCGATTTAAAAGCAATGCTAAACGGTGTGTTTTTCACACTCGTTGTTTTTGTCACGTTTTAAATTTAGTAGTACAAGATAACTTAGCCGCTATGGAACCATATATTGAAAAAATTCATCTTATGCTTAGAGTCATTTATAGTTCTAGGCAACGATCTCAGGATTTTAAAAAATTTGTAAACGCACGGGGTAAAAAATATTTGAAACCACAATTTGATATGTCTATTAGATGGAATTCAACATATAAAATGTTAAAAAGGGCGTCTCAACAAAAATCACTTCTTATGAAATATTAAAATATGGTAAATAGTCATGATGTGACCGAAGCCGATTGGGACGTATTAGGACATTACATGGATTTATTAAAATATTTTTATAGGACGACGGTTTTTTTATCTGGCGTGTACTATCCGAATAGCTCACTAGTAATTGAAAATTTTATAAACATCGCACAAAAATTTAACTATTATAAACAATATGATGGATGGCTTCCAATAATTGAAATAATGGAAGAAACGTTTTAAAAATATTATGGAGAAATGTCTGTAATGTTTTCGTGCGCCGTCGCTTTAAATCCATTATGCACGTAGACGGCGTAGAAAATTTGATAGAAGAAATAAATACAAACTTAAATTTAAATTTAAATTTCGATGATTGTGACGATGCTGGTATTATAATATTTAATTCTCTTTTTACCGAGTGTTACAATTTTTATGATAACTTATACGGCTCCCGGCCTAGGGAAGAAATATCGCAACTAAAAACAAATGATACTTTTAAAAATAAAAATTTATAATTAGCAACTAGGAAAAAGGCATGCACATCTAGTAGTTTAAATGAATTAGGATTGTACACTAAAACACAATTCCGTGATTTTATGAGGACGAAGGAGATTGAAAACTTTGATCTCTTAAAATGTTGTAAAGGTAAAGTTAATACGTATCCTAGTTTGGCTTATACATCCCATGATTTACTAACAATCCAAGCTAGCGCGGTAGTTTCAGAGACCGCTTTTCCTCTTAGGGGCAGGGTTTTGAACGAGCGGAGGAGTCGACTCAACGAAGAATCTCTGGAAATGTGCATCTTCTACAAGTACTACTTGGATGCTATGAAGAGGAAGCAGCACATTACACCAATAGAGGATAGCTTAAAGAAGATAGAAGACGAGATGGACACGTTGAATTTACAAGATGATTGAAGACAAAGCGCATGTACAACCCTGTATTCGCAGAGTGGGGGTCCTCCCGGCAAGCGCAGTACCAGCTATGAGTTTTTAAGCTTTTGGAGAAGTTTTGCACTCTTGGTGGCCAATTTAGGCCTAGCCCTTGTAATATACTAGTAGGGGAGGAAAAATCTGCCTCCCCCCAATGGCTCCTTTTTGGGGGGCGGGTGCGACAGTTGGCTGACACCCGCACCAGCCTGATAGGTGCAAGGTGGGAACAACAGGACCGGTTGGAGGCCAGAACCCCGCCCCCTGCACTCTCGTCCTGGGCGGTCAGCTCACGGGGGCGAGTGCGGCCTGCGGTCAGGCTCTCGCCCTAGGCGGTCAGCTCATGGGGGCGTGAGCGGCCTGCAGCCAGGCTCTCACCACGAGCGGCTAGCTCCCGGGGGCGAGAGCGGCCTGCGGCCAGGCTCTCGCTCTGGGCGGTCTGCTCGCAGGGGCGAGAGCGGCCTGCGGCCAGTGTTGGATCCCTAGTTGGATTTGGGCTAGGTTCACTAAACTAGGATTATTGACCCAACATGTATAGTCAGGGTCATGTCTGTGTCTTAGAGTTTAGGCCACGTCCTTATAGTCAACATTACTTGGACCAGCCAACAACAGACTGCAGAAGACTCCAGACTTAGAGAAATTTCAAAGATTCAGGAAAGTGAGTTCGACGTTCGTCGAACTCAGCTCGACGAAAGTCGTGCTCAACTCGATGAACTCAGATAAAATTCTCTGAGTTGAACTCGATGAACTTGGTTCTTAGCTCGATGATTTCTGGATGTTCTACTTCTACATTCTAAGTCTAGAAACATATCTCTGAACTCCAGTCGACGAAGTTAGATTATCAGCTCGACGATCTTAGTGCATAGAATTGGCAAGTGTTTATCAGAAAGCAGTTAGCTGTTCTCAGGTCAATGATCTTGGATCTCAGGTCGACGAACAACAATTATCTGGTCGACAAACACGATTTCTCAGCTCAACGAACTCTGAACTCTGGTCGACGAAATCTGTTCTTTGCTCGACGATTTCTATGCTGATCTAGACTTGGATTTTTCCTTCCTTCTATCCTTATTTTACTGCAGTAATTCCTGAGTAATCAATGCTTAATATTCTCTGAATATTTCCGTTAGAAGCAGCATTGATTATGACATTCATCAGGATTATTATTTACCGCTTTTCAATAGGATAGTTAGGGAAATCAATTAGTGCAGACATTCTATCCAGTCGTATTACATTCTCTAGGTCATCAGCAATCAATGTTGGAAGGAATTCAGAAATTCAAAGGAAAAATTCAATTGTGAATATAAAAGTAATTTTCTTCCTTCTTCTCTAAAGAGATACACAAGAGCAAGATACAGCACACAGTGATAGAGAACAACACAGCAGCAAGAAACAAGATAGCCAAGACCAGAGAAGACACAAAGCAACAACATTCAAACTCTTCTCTGTGCAGAAAAATAATCTGGTCTTCACTTTGGCATTGTTGAAGAAGAAGAAGAACATTTATCCCAAATCAAGAGACTTCTTCATTCTTCATTCAAGGATTCTTCAAGGACAACAAATCTTCATCAATCAAGAAGTTCCTGGATCTCTTCTGGTCAAGGCTAAAGATAGAAGACCTACTCGCCCTGAAGCAAAGCTCCAATCTTCCTAAACAACTCAAAAACGCAGGGGGAGCTTTGATAACATCAAAGATCCACTAGTCTTCTCAGTTGTATTTGAGAAAGAGAAGACACCATAACTCTCTCACCCCCTCACTGTACAAAGGGTTTTTTAACTCCCTTCAAAAGTTATTCGTTGGTTGCAAGTCACCTTATCAAAAGATTTGGGTTGGTTTTTGAGCACCTGATCAAAAGCTCATTGGAGGCAGTCACCTGATCAAAACCTGTGAGTGGATTCCTACCAGGGTGATAGAAGAGTGGATGTACCCAGGTTGGGGAACCACTATAAAAATTCTTGTGTTGTTTAGTTGCCCTCTTTCCTTTTTGTTTTTGTTGTGCTTGTGTTAGTTTAATTTTGCTGTGTCTGTGGCAGATTAGTTAATCTTAGGTTACTCTTTTACTTACAGCAAATTTTGGTATCAAATAGCTGCCCTACTCTGTAGATTCTATTAACAACAAAAAGATTTAAAAAGATACTCTATTCACCCCCCCCCCCTCTAGAGTATATCAGGTCTAACCCTCTCTTTCAATTGGTATTAGAGCAGTGTTTCTTTGGTTTTACAAGTTAACCCTTGAACCAAAAGATCCTGTGTTAGATCTGATCTTTTATTTCTCTTAGGATTATATTCACAGCATGGCACAGAACAAGGATTATGCAAGCACCAGACCTCCAGTGTGCAACTTAAATAAGTTTGACATCTGGAAGGCAAGAATAAAACTTTATATGAATTCCATTGACGAGGACATCTACAATTCTATTTTGACAAGTCCTACTCAACCATCTACATCTACTTCAACATCAAGCACATATGTTGTTCCACCACCTGAGTGGACAGATGCACAGAAGAAAGCTAAGATTGCTAATGCAAAGGCCATGAATATTCTGGCACAGACTATGTCTAATGAAATTTTCCAGAAGGTGGCTGAATGCACATCAGCCAAGGCTATTTGTGGCTCTCTCAATGAAATGGTGGCTGGCTCTACTGATGAGAGGAAAGACAGAAGATCAAATCTCATATCCCTATATGAGAACTTCAAGAAGGATGAGTCAGAATCTGTTGTTGACATGTACAACAGACTGTGCTCAATAATCAATGAACTGAAGACTTTGAATAAGGACATCACCCTTACTGAAGTAAATGATAAAATCCTCATGTGCTTCCCAAGCTCA
Source organism: Platanthera guangdongensis (assembly GCA_039583875.1). Taxonomy (NCBI): domain Eukaryota; kingdom Viridiplantae; phylum Streptophyta; class Magnoliopsida; order Asparagales; family Orchidaceae; genus Platanthera; species Platanthera guangdongensis. Next base: position 81,859,886 of record CM077147.1, on the reverse strand, counting down.
TGGGATTCCAGGATCTGGACAATCAAGAACGCCAGGAGCTTAAATGAGATTTCAACAGAATCTCTATTGGGAAAGCTCAAGTCTTATGAGCAACTAATAAAGTCCAGAGAAGCAGCTAAACAAAGGACTCCTCTACCAGCAAGAAAGGAGCACAACATAACATTCAAGGCTGCTGAAGAAACTGAAGCTTCAACATCAAATGAAGAACTAATTAGTCTCTTTGCCAAGAGATTTTACAAAATGGCAAGAAAAGATTTCAGGAGAAAATCATGCAGGCAGGATGATAAGCCAAGGTATGATAAAACTTCTAATAAAGAAGTAGTATGTTTTGGCTGCAGGAAACCTGGACACTTTATCTCAGAGTGTCTAGAGAATCAGAAGAAATAAAGAAGAAGAGAGATGAACTCCAGAAGACAACAAAGTAGCAGGCCTTCCTCCCGCAAATACAAAAAGAAGGAGAAGGGCTTTGTAGCTGATACCTGGAGTGACACTGAAGATGAATCCACATCTTCATGTTCTAGTGAAGAGGAAGAAGGGGCAAAGGCCAAGGAAGTCTGCCTCATGGCCATCAATGCCTCCAACAGTCAATCAGATGATGAAGAATCTGATAATGAAAGAGCTTCAGAATCATAAGCTGATCAGGTACTTTCATCTTTTGATTATAATTCTGATAGTTTCAAAACTGAATTTAAAACCATGTGTATTGACCTAATCAACTCTGAAAAGGACATTAAAATACTTAGGGAAAGACTAACTAATCAAGAAAATTTGATTTCTGAAAATACTAAGTTAAAAGATGAACTAACTCTAGCTAATGAACAAATCATTTCTTTAAAAACAAAGCTATGTGAGGCTAAACAACTTGAGGAATCTCTCAATGGGAGAAGCCTTAAGCTGATGGACATCACAAGCATAGTCAATGCCAGACTGAATGACAAACTGTGCTTGGGTGCATCATCAAGTTTACCCCCATACTTAAGAAGAACATATTATCAACCCCCATTAGATTTGTTTATGCTAAGGGTAAAGAGGTAATGAACAACAAACAAACCACAAAAGAATTACGTAACTCTAAAAATCAAAATAACAAAAACCAGAAAACTTTAAGTAAAAACAAAGTTCAACAGATTTCGTCGAACTCAGGTCGACAAAATGTGGCAAGTTCATCGAACACCGATTGACGATTTATTAACGCCAATATTAGCCATAATAATTCGTCTTACTGTGATCGACGAACTGTGTATGGTTCATCAAGCAGAGATCGACGAACTTGGGGCACATAAAATGAATATGTTCATTCTCTGAGCAGAGATCGACGATCTCATCCAACTTCATCGAACTCTAGTCGACGAACTTACAACTTTTCATTGAACCCAGTCAGACTTAATAAAAATCATAATTTTGACAGAAACCCTAATCATCCTAGAAAACCTTTTAATCCACTTGCTGATTGTATAATTCCTCCCAGAAGATATCACCCCTTAGGATACAAAAGTCAACCTGAATGTTCATATATCTCTAGCTTTTCTTATGAAAAGAAATAAGGACTCAAGGTAACCTGGGTCAAGAATATCTAACTTATTTCCTTGGAGGTGAAGAACTATCCTATCACTCAAAATAAGTGGTATCTGGATAGTGGGTGCTCCAAGCACATGACTGGAAGCAAGGATAGCCTAATCAACTTCAAGGCAAAGCTGGGTCCAAGGGTGATCTTTGGAGATTCCATCTTTGGACAAACTGAAGGCTATGGAGACTTCAACAGTGGAGCTGTCACCTTCAGAAAAGTGGCATATGTCAATGGTCTCAAACATAACCTAATATACATAAGTCAATTATGTGATACAGGTTATCAGGTTTGCTTTACCAATTCTAAATACATTATCTCTTCAAATAATCAAACTGTTTTAACAGGGTGTAGACAAGGAAATATATACTTAGTAAATTTTAATTCTGCTAACTCAGAAATATGATTATTCAATCAAGTAAGTAATAACAATATCCTTTGGCATAAGAGACTAGGTCATGTCAACCTTAAGAACATATATAAGCTATCTAGGGACAACCTTGTCAGAGGACTGCCTTCTGGCCCCTACAAGAAGGAAAGCCTATGCAAGGCTTGTCAAAAAGGCAAGAAAACTAAAAATAGCTTTAAGTCAATAAATAAAAGTGATTCACCTAAAATTTTGTACTTGCTACATGTGGACCTTTTTGGACTCATTGCTATACAAAGCTTAGGAGGGAAGTCTTACACCTTGGTTATTGTAGATGAATTCTCCAGATTCTCTTGGGTTTTTTTCTTGAAAAACAAGTCAGATAACTTTAAAGTCCTTACAGATTTTCTTAAGGGCATAAGGATTGATTATTCTACTCCAGTTGCATTGATCATAAGTGATCATGGTCCTATGTTTGAATCTCCTCCCATGCAAAGATTCTATGAGGAGGAAGGTATCAGGTATTATTTCTCTACTCCTAGAACTCCTCAACAAAATGAGGTAGCAGAAAGGAAAAACAGAACACTCATTGAATCTGCAGGAACATTGCTTGCAGATGCACACATGCCCCTATCCTTTTCGGCAGAGGCTGTGAGCACATCAAATTATGTGCTGAATAGAAGTTTGATATACAAACTAAAAGGCAAGACCCCTTATGAAATACTCAAAGGGAAGCAACCTAAAATTGATTATTTTAGAATTTTTGGGTACAGGTGTTTCATTCATAACAATAACAAGTAACACATTAGAAAATTTGAAGCTAAAGCTACAGAGGGAATGTTTATGGGATATTACCAAGTTAGCAAAGCTTATATGGTATTCAATAAATCATCCTTAAAAATAGAAGAATCTGTACATATTTCTTTTGATGAAGCTAACATGTACTATAAGGAGGACTCTTCTACCTCAGATATTTTGCAGGTACCTCACTTGTGTGAGAAATTGGGTGAGTTGAACCTTCCACAAGAGGTTATATCACCTCCTCCACAAGCTGATGAAGACAGTGAAGAATAACTTTTGGAAGAGGTTAAACTTCCTTCAACAACAGACATTATTCCACAAGAGGAATTAAACACAAATGTTGTTACTGAACCAACTCCACCCACTTATCTTGTCACACTAAGGGATCACCCTAGATCTCAAGTGATTGGGGGCATGTTAGTAGGTGTACAGACAAGGAATCAACTCAACCAAGATGTGATGCATGCCTGTTTCCTCTCTCAAGTTGAGCCTCAATCCATAAAGATGCTGAGCAAGATCCCCACTGGATCATTGCAATGCAAGAGGAACTCAATCAATTTGATAGATGCAGAGTTTTGGATTTAGTTCCAAGACCCAAAGACTACCCAGTTATTGGAACTAAATGTGTATATAGAAACAAGCTAGATGCCCAAGGTGTAATTGTGAGAAATAAGGCTAGGTTTGTTGCTCAAGGTTATAGGCAAGAAGAAGGAATAGACTATGACCAAACTTTTGCACCAGTTGCAAGGTTAGAAGCAATCAGGATCTTCCTTGCTTATGCTTCCTACAAGAAGTTTAAAGTCTTTCAAATGGATGTCAAGAGTGCCTTTCTGAATGGAGTACTTAAAGAAGAGGTTTATGTTGAACAACCTCTAGGTTTTATCTCTCCAACTTATCCTTCATATGTCTTTAGATTGCATAAAGCTCTTTATGGTTTAAAGGAAGCCCCAAGGGCTTGGTATGAGACCTTATCTAGCTTCCTGGTAGAGCATAAATTCACTAGAGACATTGTAGATAAAACATTATTCACTAGGAACCATAAGGATCAAACTTTGTTAGTACAAATTTATGTAGATGACATTATATTTGGGTCTACATATACCAAACTATGCAAGAGGTTTTCTGACCTCATGCATTCAATGTTTGAAATGAGTAGCATGGGTGAGCTCTCCTACTTCCTTGGTCTCCAAGTGAAGCAGCTACCTGATGGTATTTTCATATCCCAGGCTAAGTAAGCTAAAGATCTTATTAAGAAGTTTGGGATGGCTGATGCCTCAGCAAATAAAACACCCATGGCTACTAATGCTGTAATAGATTCTGATGAACATGGGAAACCTATTGATCAAAAATTATATAGGGGCATTGTTGGGTCCCTACTATATCTTACAGCTAGTAGACCTGACATAATGTTTGCTACATGCCTTTATGCTAGGTTCCAAGTGAACACCAAAGAATGCCACCTAGTTTTCCTAAAATAATTTTGAGATATATTAAGAGTTGTCCTAGTCTAGGACTCTGGTATCCTACTGAGACAGAATTTGAGTTGACTGGAGACTCAGATGCTGACTTTGCTAGATGTAGGGTAGACAGAAAAAGTACCTCAGGGACATGCCAGTTCCTTGGTATGAGATTAGTGTCTTGGTTTTGCAAGAAACAGTCATCTGTGTCTACATTAACTGCTGAAGCAGAATATATTGTAGATGGCAGTTGCTGTTCCCAGATGTTGTGGATTCAAAATCAACTCCTGGACTATGAGTTCAACTTAAATAATTCAACTCACTTATGTGATAACACAAGTGCTATATCCATAGCACAAAATCTAGTCCATCATAGTAGGACTAAGCATATAGACATTAGACATCATTTCATTAGAGAGTGTATAGACAAAAATAAAATTAAACTTGTCTATATCTACACTGATTTACAAAGAGCAGATATTTTCATCAAACCCCTGGATGAAAGAAATCACTTGTTATTTATAAACCAGCTTGGAATGATAAATTGATAAGCTTTAATTTAATTTCTGTCTGTGGTCGACGATTTGTTGACAGTTCGTCGAACGGAGATTGACGATATGTGAACCCATCGTGAAGAGTTCGTCGAATGGAGTTCGATGATCACTTCTTAGTGAAACAATTTTCGTCGAACGGAGATCGACGATCCCAGCTTCAGTGAATTTTTCGTCGAACGGAGATCGACGATTTATTCATCTTATTCAAACTGAGATCGACGAACTCATTTTCTAATAAAATAATTCGTCGACCTCAGATCGAAGATCTTTTTATTATTCGTCGAACGGAGTCTGTCGATTCATATTCTGAAAAACCGTATATCTAGGTTTTTCTTCGACCTCCGTCCCACGCTTTCAATTCCATTGCGCTTGATCTCTTTTGTTTGTTGCAGGCGAACCCATGGCTATTCCCGCAGGCAGTCTTGGAGCAATGAAGTTTGATACAGGATTTGATATAGATTTTGAGTCGTTTCAACACTCAGATCCTATTTTCCTGGAAATTCTGCAACTGCTCGAAGATCAACAGTTGAAGAATCTGATGACCACCAGAATAAAGATAGTTGGTGCATAGATCCGAGAATGGGTTTACACCTCCTTCTCCCCAGATGAGAACACCATGACAGGCACAATATCGGGTAATGAAATATCTCTTACCCCCGCCGTCCTGACCGATATTTTTGGATTAGCAAAAGGCGAAGAAGAACTGGAGATTGATAGTGATGAATTTGATGAAATGCTGAATAAAATGGGTTATTCTGGAGCAACACCCAACAAACGGCTAAAGAAACACTTATCTGCTGAATATAAGTTTCTAGTAGTTGTTGTGGGCAAGGTACTGCTGGGAAAGCACACAGCCCATGACTATATCACTAGGCATCAATTCCTAGTGATGTGTGTTGTGGTGAATAAGAAGCCTGTGAATTGGGCTAAGATTATGTTTGAGATGATCAGGAAAAAGAACACCGAGAAAGAGGTGTGTTTTGGCAGGATTCTGGGAATCTTCCTTCAGGAAAAGGCTGCTGAATCCTTGGTCACACCGACCATATTAATTAATGCCTCTAAGAGGCTAATTTGTGCCCTCTTTGGAAGGTGGGAGAGGAACATCACCAAGCCATCCAAGGCTTCTTCCTCTTCCTCTGGGCCTTCTGAGAGTACAAGGGCTGCTCTAGCCACTCCCCACTCTGCTGAAGATGCTCCATCTTCTCTTCCACCACCTTCAGCCATCCAGAGTCATCCCTATATGGTACACCAACTCACCTCACCAGTTCATACCCCAGTCCATACTCCAACATCAGATGGTACACCAACTCCACCACCTCCGTCATCTCCAGAACCTCCATCACAAACTCATATTCACACTCATACATCCCCTTCACAAACTCATATTCCCTCTCATACACCAACTCAATCCCCAGATGGTACACCAACTCCTCCTCTATCTCCTCTTCCATCCCACCTTCTAGACATCACAAATGCAACATTTTTGTCATCCCCTACATTCAATCTGCTCACCTCCTTACCATACACACAAACAACTACAGTCCATGACATTCCCAGTCACTCACCATCACCTCCTCCACCATCATCTTCCATTCACCCTTCTGTCTCCACTGAGACACCTCCTGCATTCCTGCAACTGGACCCCTCCATCATTCCACCTCTTCTAGCACTTCTCACTCCCCTCCTCAAAACCCTCATAGTAGAGGCTATTTCACCTCTTGCTTCTTCCATCTCTTCTCTTGCTGCTCAAATCTCTACTCTCTCCATCCCTCCTTCTTCAGTCAGGGGCCTGGCTCTAGTACCCACTGAAACCAGGAAGGGGGAGATACTCTGTGAAGAAGTAGCAGCAGCAGCAGGAGCAGCAGAAGAAGTAGTAGCAGCAAAAGCAGAAGAAGAAGAAACAACAGCTGCAATAGAAGTAGAAGCAGAAGCAGCTGATGATTTGTTTGATTTAATTAATTTTATTGAATCTGATATGGATCTGGATGAGACAGTCACAGAGGAAATAAAAACTGTTGGTGTTTATATTATAAATCACACAGTTGATCTTTTGAATTTGTTGACTATTTTTGATACAGTTCATTTGAACTCTCTTCCAAAATACAGCATAAAGCCATCCATGGCTATAGTTCCCTATACCTCCCCAATAAGCCCCAAGGTTGTCATGCAACTCATGGCTAGTTTTGCAAATACAGAGGCTCATGTCATTCCATCTCCACATAGAGCTGATTCCTTCATTATTTCATCCCATCCCAGAGTCATTTTTGCTCCAACATTCATTATGGATGATAGCCTTATACCTGATCTTGATGAGTTTATCATGACTGATATTGAAGAAGAGAATAAATCAGTTGCTGAAAGCACTGATGTGAATAATTCTCCAGCTCCATCTCCAGCTCTTCCTCCAGCCCCTCCCCGGTCAGAAAAACTGTTGATATCTGCAGAAGCATTGAAAGAAATTAATGCTTTATATGATAATCGACAAGACTCTTCAGATGATGATGATGAAGAGGATTCAAATGAAATTCCCTCTGCTAAGAAAAAGAAAGTCAATAAGAAAAGGAAAGACCCTCCAGCTCCTGCTCCAAAACCAAACCCAACACATGATACTCCTTATTATATTCTTCAGAATATTACTCCATACAAGGGCATGCCAGCTTGGTTGTGGCTGTCCAAAAATCAGTAGAAAGAAAGGAAGAAAAGCAGGAAGTATTCACCTCCTCCACAGAGATACAGGAAAGACCCTCCTCCTCCTCCTCCATCTGCTGCTGGTGCTTCAGGCTCTTCATCTCAGAGGACTACAAAATATCAAATCTATCAGAGACAGCAGGGTAGATCTTCTTTTTCTGGAAGCAGCCATCATAGGTACTACTCTTCAAGCAGGCAACAACAACAACATCAACTGCAACATCTACAACAAACTACTGAACATCAAAAGGCTGAAAGTCCAAAGAGACCTGCATCCCCTCCTGTTCCATTTGAGGACCCAGAAATAGCTACTACTGCAAGGATGGCCAGGTTCTAAGAATTTGTTTGCCTATCTATAATCAACAAAGCCAAAGCTGAAGGAAAGGATGCCTCTCAATACTCAATAATGTTCAAATACAGGAAGGAGGAACTAAACAGGTTTGCAAAAGGTAACAAATTCTTTAATGTAGATGACTATATGAAATTACATCTAGAAGCTGTGGTGCCAACGGCTACTTCCCTAAACATTATTGGAGCTGCTGATATGACCATGACAAAGACTCAAGCAACCAATCCAAACAGGGAAATCAAGTTTACTCAGCCTGGTGATAAATTTGAAAGAGGTTAAGCAAAAGGAGCCAAAGCAGAAGAAATGAATTTTAACTATTTAGTCTTTCTGTTGTTTTAAAACTATTTATTTATTTCCTGATATAAAGCTCATTGTATATATATATATGTGCTGCATATTTTAAAGTTTTCTGCCAGATATATCTTTCTCTTGCTTTGTAAATATTTTGTGTCTGTAATTAGTGACCTCACCCAAATAGGGGGAGATTGTTGGATCCCTAGTTGGATTTGGGATAGGTTCACTAAACTAGGATTATTGACCCAACATATATAGTCAGGGTCATGTATGTGTCCTAGAGTTTAGGCCATGTTCTTAGAGTCAAAATTGCTTGGACCAGCCAACAACAGACTGCAGAAGACTTCAGACTTCGAGAAATTTCAAAGATTCAGGAAAGTGAGTTCGACGTTCGTCGAACTCAGCTCGATGAAAGTCGTGCTTAGCTCGATGAAATCGGAGAAAATTCTCTGAGTTGAGCTCGACGAACTTGGTTCTTAGCTCGACGATTTCTGGATGTTCTACTTCAACATTCTAAGTCCAGAAACATATCTCTGAACTCCAGTCGATAAAGTTAGATTATCAGCTCGACGATCTTAGTGCATAGAATTGGAAAGTGTTTATCAGAAAGCAGTTAGCTGTTCTCAGGTCAACGATCTTGGATCTCAGGTCGACGAACAATAATTATCTAGTCGACGAACACGATTTCTCAGCTCGACGAACTCTGGAATCAGGTCGACGAAATCTATTCTTTGCTCGACGATTTCTGTGCAGATCTAGACTTGGATTTTTCCTTCCTTCTGTCCTTATTTTACTGCAGTAATTCCTGAGTAATCAATGCTTAATATTCTCTGAATATTACCATTAGAAGCAACATTGATTATGACATTCATCAAGATTATTACTTGTCGCTTTTTAATAGGACAGTTGGGGAAATAAATTAATGCAAACATTCTATCCAGTTATATTACATTCTCCAGGTCGTCAGCAATCAATGTTTGAAGGAATTTAAAAATTCAAAGGAGAAATTCCATTGTGAATATAAAAGTGATTTTGTTCCTTCTTCTCTAAAGAGATACACAAGAGCAAGATACATCACACAGTGATAGAGAACAACACAACAGTAAGAAATAAGATAGCCAAGACCAGATAAGACACAAAGCAACAACATTCAAACTCTTCTCTTTGCAGAAAAATAATCTAGTCTTCACCTTGACATTACTGAAGAAGAAGAAGAACATTCATCCCAAATCAAGAGTCTTTGAAAGATAATAGTTATCAACCTAAATCACCTAGAGGGGGGGGGGTGAATAGGTGAGTTGTGCGTCTTTTGCGGAATAAAAAAATCTCAGAACAGTGCACAGATCTATCTACCAAATTATCACAGACGAGACAAGATTTATAGTGGTTCCCCGATCTTGGGTACATCCACTTTCCCTCACCGATCTAGCAATATACTAGACTCGGCTACTCTACTATCTCTGATTGAAAATCAATCCTACCCTCGAAACAAAGTTCCTACAATCTCAATCCAACCAACTGGATCTACAACTCGGAAGGCAAAACTTCCTATAAACTCGGAGTTGAAAACTCCTACACTCGGAGAAAACTTCTCCTACAAGAATGAAAAATTGTTTTAGAAAATACAAACAATGATTTCTCTGTCAGATCTGCAAGCAGGCAAACAGGATCTTCTTCTTGTAAGCTTTGCGGAACTTTCAGAAAGATGAAGAAAATCTCGGCAACAGATATGAATCTTCTTTGTTTTACACGATCGGAAAGATGATGAGCAGTTGAGAAACGATCTCGATCTGTAAAACTTCTTCAGTCTTATTCCTCTGAAAATCGAAACCCTTGCCGGATAAAAACAGCGTCGGCGGCGGCTTTCTTTCTGTGAAGAGAGAGAGAGAGGAAACAACGACTTGGAAAGAGAAACGTCTGCAGATATTTCTCAAAAAATTTATCTTTAAAGCTTGTCCGTATCTTATTAGGGTTTGTCGATTAGGCAGGACCTTATATAAGATTTTGAATACCGGTCATAATTAGTCTTAATGATATACACGTGGACCAATCATGTCACGAAATTTGAAAATTTGTCAATTATGGACTTAGAAGAATTTCGGAGAAAAGGAGGTGATATACACGAGTAGGAATATAACTACTCGAGTTGGTAAAGGACTACTCGAGTAAGTAGTGGAATGTTACTCGGGTATATAACTCATGATTACTCGAGTTGGTTGAAGACAACTACTCGAGTACATATAATCAACTACTCGAGTACTTAGAAGATCTACTCGAGTATACAGAAAAGTTTCACGGGAAAAGGAAAACTACTCGGGTGGTTTGAAGAACTACTCGAGTGAAAAGACTTATAAAAAAATTCTGAACACTGAAAAATGAGCTACTCGAGTAGTCAGACTGAACTACTCGAGAGGATATAGTCTACTCGAGTATATAAAAAGACTTACTCGAGTAATTGACTATTTTTAGGAGAAAAAAAAATTTAGTTTACTCGAGTCAGAATCTATAAACACACGAGTATATATATACTTACTCGAGTGTTTTACTTAGAAAAACTTGGAGAGGGAAATCTGTGCAACTCGAGTAAGAAGAATGATCTACTCGAGTAGTTAAGTAAGCTACTCGAGTATGTGACAGTCTACTAGAGTATATGGACTTAACTTCACGAGAGGGAGATTTACTTACTCGAGTATAAGAATTTTGACTCAAGTAAAAAGCAAGTAATTCACTCGAGTAGTTAATGACCTACACGAGTAGAATACTTAGAAAAATTTTCAAGGTGGAAATTTTATCTTCTTTTGGTGAAATCAGCATCCAACTCTATTCACATAGTCCAAGTGCTTGAATATGAAGTGTATCCCAATAGAGAGGCTACACATGAGTCAACACCTTGGGTCATACAATGAGGGATTACATTGTATAGTCCTGTGTTTGGTGACCCATTGTAGACTGACATTGGTCTACACTTCCCATTGGAATCCTGCAACCACATAACTCAAACAAAGCATCAAATACAAACTAATTCGTCTTAGTTTCAGGCTGACTTCATCAAATCTGGGTTAATGTGGACATAGTTCCCAACAATCTCCCCCTATTTGTTGAAGTCAGAACTCTTTACACTAAGGTGAATTATAGACATGAAAAGTGCTAAGTAGGAAAATGTGTTCAAGTAAGCAGGAAACTATGAAAATGATAATGAGAGCAAAAACATAGAATTATATAAATAAGAATATCCAAATTTATCAATTCTATAGTCATTCATTTGACACTCTCAAAAGTCGTAGAAATTCAGCATTGATGCTGTTGTTTGTCCAATTTCTCTTGTTGTCTCCTTTGGTAGCTGAATGGCTTGGGATAATATCTGGGAGGCCTAGGAGGAGCAGCAGGATTATTCCTTCCATATTCTTTGTCTTAAATTCTTCTCTTAGTCATGGATTTCTCATATAATTCCCATTCCTAGGAGCTATATTGCAGGTTCCAGTTATCATCATAGTCCATTACCAATTTTAGAGTATCCAGAATCAAGGATTTAGAAGTGGGAGACCAGACTTTAGCATATGCAGCAACATATCTTTTGTCAGCAGCAGGAACAGACTTGCTAGCAGAAGGACCTTCACCATATTTCCTTTTCTTCTTGGAGGTTTTGATCTCTGGAGGAGCATGAAGGAAAATATCAGCAGGATCTTCTTCCCAGCCTTGAGCATATGACTCTGGAGGAGCAAATGAATCTCCAGGCCTTGGAGAGAAACTAGGTTGCAGAGGAGCAGCTGGGGTAGAGACATCTGTAGCTAAAGGATTCAAGTGATGGGGAATGATATTTGGGACTGCAGGAAATTCAGGTAGGATTTGATTATGCATCCAGACAGCAGTGTCATAAGTATGGAACTTGACACTCTGTATCTGGGCTAACACATCAGCCTTAATTTTCTGCACATGAGTTTCCCATAGTTCCTGTTGGAGAGCAGCAGATTTTTCTAGATATTCTTTGACTAATCCCTCCCCCTTTCTGACTTCGACGGATAGCTTCTCTATGGCAGTTTCTTTGAATAGACTAACTTCTTCACAGATTTTCATTTTATTGGCTTCATTTCTCTTGTATAGTTCTATTTGATTATTTGCAAGGGTGACACCCTGTTCCATAACTTCTCTAACACTAGTGATAGTGTGGTCTAGGGCTTTTCCACCAAGTTGAAACATGTATTTGAGCTTGTCAGTGTTATGCTGGATTTCAACAAATCCTCTGCTCATCTCAGTCTCGAGAGCAGTTACCTTGTCAGTTACAGTTTTTAGACAAGTATCAAAATAAGTCCTCTAGTCTTGAAGAAGAAGTGCAATCTGTTGCATCAAATCTGAGGAGGAAGAGTCTGTGGCAGCAACCGTTGAAGGAGCAGCAGATATAGGAAGAGCAGAAGGAAGAGGAGGAGCAACCCATGGAGCTATTTCTCCAATAATCACAGAGCATGCAGCCATTGTTGCATGAATGATAGCATCCCTTTCTTCTGTATCATAAGGGATAGAGAAATCTAAGTTTCTGAGAGGAGCCTCAGCTGGCTCTAGAGAGGGCTCATCAGAGATAAGAATACTCTCTGCCTGATCTGGAGGAGTAACAGGAGATTTTGGAGGAGGTGGTACTGGAGAGTGTGCTGGTGGATGAAATGGAAGTGCTTCTGAGGTCAGCTCAGCTATCATGACATTAATTTCAGCTTCAGAGGAGAGCAAATGTTCTTGAGGTTGCTGATCTGATGGTGGTGTAGGTGGAGTTTTAGGTAGGGGAGAGTTAGCTGGAGCAGGAGAAGAAGGGAATTCTTATGGAGATGAAGGTAATCTGTGTGAAAGAGATGGAGCAGGCTCCCCCTCACTTGGTGTACCAGAGGAGCTGGCCACATGATGAGGAGAGGGAGATGGAGTCCTGTCCTTGAAGGCTGGAACTTCTGAAATCTTAGCAGCTTGTGTAGTATTCTTCAGTTTTAATTCCCATCTCTGAATCGACTGAATGGAGACCTTCTTCATGTGGTGAAGAGGGGTCCCTTTGGATAAGCTAAACAGCTGAGTGTTTAACTCACGGAGGAGGAGGGAGATGATCCTGACAAAATTGGGGGCTTTAGCACTGTCCTTGATTTTGTCAAGAATCATCAACCCAAATTGGAACTGCAGGCGGAAAACTATAGCTTGCATAATGTCAAAGAAGTATAGGGGAATATCTCTTATAGAATTAGTCTTGCAAAGCAAGATTTTCCCGATGACATCAACAAGAAATTTTCCTCTGCATTCATATCTGAGCGTTTGATATACTGAGCGTCAGCTGAAATACCACAGAATAGGGATGTTCTGTCAGAATCCTCATCATCTAGGTCGTCTTCTTCGTCTACTATCGGTAATCTGAGAAGTTGATAGACGATAGTCTTGGTGAGTTTGATTTTCATACCTTTTACTTTGGATTTTAGCACTTGTCCATTTCGTTTGACCTTGAGGTTCTTGAAGAATTCTGCTACTTCAGGGAAAAGGATTCGGCATGGTTCTTGCAGGATGAAGGATAGCCCTACGGTGTCTAGTAGATTCAACAAGTTGTGGAAATCATCAGAAAGTTCTGCAATCCCTGCGATAACTAGTTCCGAGCCCACGCCAATCTTAGAGGAGGCGGCCATGGTCCTTGCTTGACGGGAGGAGAGGAAGATGAAGCGGCTCTGCAACTTTTTGAAGGAAGACGAAGCCGCAGTCGGGTACACGAGAGAGTGAAATGATTTCGTGTAGAGAGATTTTCAGAAATTCATATCTATAAACCCTAGGTTTAAGTCTAATCAAACGAGAAGGGAATAACTTAAACCATAGAAGAGGTAGCACATGAAAATTTGAAAGCCAAGAGGCATATACACGAGAGATAAAATATGTACTCGAGTAGATCAGGAGTTACTCGAGTAGGTCTATAAGAGTTACTCGAGTAGGTCTATAGAAGTTACTCGAGTAGGTCCTTTGATTACTCGAGTCAGAAAGATCAAAAATTTTGAAATGCCAAATTTTGACTAACCCTTTAATTATCTTTGCTTTCTTGAAATCCAAACTTCTCTAATCTTCTCTGTTGAGCATCTCAAGTTCCATTTTGAAGAATGAGAACTTGGTCTCGTCCAGCGGCTTCGTGAAAATATCTGCAACTTGCCTGTCTGTGGAGACATATTGGAGATCTATGTCCCCATACTCTACATGCTCCCGGATGAAATGATACCTTAGCTCGATATGCTTTGTCCGGCTGTGCGAGACTGGATTGTTGACTATTGCAATTGCCCTGAAAGAGTCGCAAAACAATGGGACATTCTTGAACTTCAAGTGGTAATCCTCAAATTGATTCTTTATCCAGAGTAACTGTGCACAACAACTGCTTGCAGAGATGTACTTTGACTCGGCCGTTGAGATTGTGACACAGTTCTGCTTCTTACTACTCCAGGAGATTAGCCTTCTTCCAAAGAATTGGCACGTCCCGGAGGTGCTTTTCCTGTTATCTTTGCTTCCTACAAAATCTGCATCTGAAAAACCAATTAGTTCGCTGTCATTACTTCTTGGGTACCATAAGCCAAGATTTGGTGTACCTTTAAGGTATCTCAAAATCCGCTTTGCAGCAGCGTAGTGAGATTCCTTAGAGTTCACCTAAAATCTAGTATAGACACATGTTGAAAACATTATGTCGGGTCTACTGGCAGTAAGGTAGAGCAAGGATCCAATTATGCTTCTGTACTTGGTTTCATCAAAAAGTTTCCCTTTCTCATCCTTGTCCAGATACGTAGTTGAGCCCATTGGAGTCCTCATGGAGGTTGCGTTCTCCATTCCAAATTTCTTAATCAGCTCTTTGGTGAACTTGGTCTGCGAGATGAAAATTCCATCTTCAGATTGTTTCGCCTGAAGCCCTAAGAAATACTTCAGCTCGCCCATACTGCTCATTTCGAACTTCCCTTGCATAAGTTTTGAGAACCTTTTACAGAGGTTGTCGTCTGTAGAGCCAAAAATAATGTCATCGACATAGATTTGCACTAGAAAAATCTTATCTTTTATTTCCCTAAGAAATAATGTCTTGTCTATCTTTCCCCTTGTGAACTTGTTCTCAAGTAGAAAGCTAAACAACGTCTCATACCAAGCTCAAGGAGCTTGTTTCAGACCATATAGGGCCTTGTGCAGGAAATAGACATAATCAGGAAAGTTAGGATCAACGAAACCTGGAGGTTGTTCCACATACACTTCCTCGTTTATGTTACCATTTAGGAAGGCAGACTTCACGTCCATCTGATAGACGGTGAAGGCTTTGAATGCAGCATATGCTAGGAACAACCTTATTGCCTCCAGCCTTGCCACTGGAGCATATGTCTGGTCGAAGTCGATTCCTTCTTCTTGACGATAGCCTTTAGCGACAAGTCTGGCCTTGTTCTTCATGATCGTCCCGTCTTCGTCCATCTTGTTCCTGTAGACCCATTTTGTTCCAATGACATTCTTTCCTTTGGGTCTTGGAACAAGCTTCCATACATTGTAGCGCTTGAACTGATTTAGCTCTTCTTCCATTGCTAATATCCACGATGCATATGAGTTTGCTTCCTCAAACTTCTTTGGTTCAACCTTCGAGAGAAAACTTAAATAAAGATTCTCATTAGTTGTACCTCTACGAGTTCTGACACCATCTCGGGGATGCCATATGATCTGGTCCATGGGATGATCCTTCAAATGTCTGAGCTCTAGAGTTCTTGCATCTGGATTGTCTTCTATCACCGGAGTGATTTCTTCATCTAGGATGACTTCTTCATCTTGATCATCAGCCTCTCCAATAGGGGTTGGAGTGGTGATCTTGATGAACTTTTCGTCTTTATCTTCGGACGGTTCATCCAAGCTAATTTCTTTCAGTTTTGCACCTGCATCTTCAATAAGCACACTAGACGGATTGCTTTGCAGCAAGCTCATCTCATCAAATACAACATGTATCGATTCTTCTACCAGCAGGGTTTTCTATTAAATATTCTATATGCCTTACTATGACTACTATAACCTTCAAAAATACCTTCAAAACTCTTTTCGCTGAACTTGGTGGTATGATACTTGTCATTGTTAAGTACGAAGCATTTACATCCAAAGATTCTAAAGTATGAGATGGTTGGCTTCCTGCCCTTTAGAAGTTCGTAAAGTGTCTTATCGTGGTTTTTGTTTATGAGTGCTCGATTTTGCACGTGGCATGCAGTGTTGACGACTTCCGCCCAGAAGTACTCCGGAAGTGAAGCATCACTCAACATTATCCTGCAGGCCTCTATGAGTGTTCTGTTCCTTCTTTCAGCCACTCTGTTCTTTTGTGGAGTACGAGGAGAGGAAAACTCATGAAAGATACTTAAGCTTTCACAGAATTCTGTCATGGCCCCATATTTGAACTCTGTTCCGTTGTCACTTCTGATTTTGACTATGGAGTAGTTGTGTTCATTTTAGATTTGCCTGACAAAATTAGTAAAAATCTTGAAGGTATCTGACTTGTGTTTCAGAAAGAACACCCATGCAAAGCGCGAGTAGTCATCAACAATTACTAGCATATAATCCTTACCTCCCAAACTTCTAATTTGCAGTGGACCAAACAAGTCCATATGCAATAGATGGAGACATCTATTAGAGTCTTTGCCAATAATGCTTTTAAAGGTAGCCCTTATTTGCTTGCCTTTTACGCACGCATGACAAGGTCTATCTTTGACGCACTTGACATTTGGGGCATCACGTACTAAGTTCATTGAAAATAATCTATTAATAGTTTTGAAATTAATATGTGCTAGTCTCTTGTACCATTGGTCACCAAGAGACGCACTATCTTTTGCTAAAAGGTACACTGGTGTAGAGGAATCTATACAAATGAAATTTAAATAGAAAATATTCCTGCTTCGAGCGCCGGATAGAATCGTTTCCATATTGTCAACGGATTTTATCAAGAACTTATCAACATGGAATTCAACTATGTATCCTTTATCGCAGAGTTGTCTTATGCTTATGAGATTGTATTCCAATCCTTCGACATACGCCACATCCGAGAAGGATACATTGCCGTTAGTAATCATACCATAGCCTCTTGTAATCCAACGGTCTGAACCTCCAAAGATGACCTTTGGTTCGTTCACAACTGGAGTAAAGTTCTGAATAAGACTTCTAGTCCCGGTCATATGCCGAGAGCATCCGCTGTCCAAATACCAGATAGGCGTTTTGTTGGCCTTTGGACATACCTGCAATCATAATCAATTTGCCTTAGGAACCCAAACACGTTTGGGTCCTTGGTCTCGGGTTAGAGTACTCCCCCTACGAGTGTTAGCATTATGAGAGGTCTTTCTCATATTGCTGACATGAAGAGTTGCAGCATTTCTGGGATTGAACCAGCCATCAATGGCGAAGTGACCAACCTTCCCACAGCACCAGCAATCAAATCTGTTGTACCTTTGCCTTATGATCTCCTGCTTGACCTTTGGAGGTTTGGTCCAGTAGGGTCAGCATTCTTGGAGGAAGAAGCTTCGTGATAATGACAATCACATGTCTTCTTCTCCTTAGGGGGCCTTTCCACAACGGGCTTTGGCTTTGGTGCCTTCTTAAAGTTATGCCCATGATTGAAAGGGTCATAGCTCTGGAGAATAACTTCTTCATAAGGTGCCTTAAAGACACTTTCATCGAAGTTCCTGGGGCGAGTCCACCCTTGGTAGCGAGACTTTGGCTCTACATAAGTAGGCCCAGCAAAGTGCCCGTAGGATGAGTCAAGATCAAACTCATTTGATGGAAAGATGACTTTCTTGAATGTAGTCTGATCTTTGGGGGCTTTCCCCTTCTCTTTGGCTAAGGTCTTTTTGTCGGCCTTATTCTTCCGTTGAGACTTATTTCTCCTAGAGTATTTACTAGGAGCTTCGTCATGGCCTAATCCGGCACCCTTGGCCTTGGCTGAGAATTCAGCAACAAATGGAAGAACCGTCTTGGGCTTCGAGAAACTTTCAACCAGTTTCTTTTCAGCTACAAGTTGGGCTTCCAATTCCTTGATGATTTTCTCTTTGAGGTCAAGGTGCTCAAGAGCCTTGTTATATTCTTCAATAGCATTATTGAAGTTTTCTTCGAGGGAGTCAGTCTTTGTGACTTTCTCTCTCAAGATGCTCTCTTCGGCTTTTAGAGATTTGATCTCTTTAGCCTGAGTCTTCACGACTCGACGACATTTGTCGTAAGCCATGATTAACTCCTTGTACTGGGCCATTAGTTCTAACTCATCGTTAGAGGAGCTATCCTCACAATCATGTTTAGAGACTTCAGAATCTAAAAGAGGGGTATGAGAGTTTACATTCCCAGTGAACTGGGGCTCTTGATCATCATCTATTTGAGCCATAAGCCCAAAATAGGCTTCTTCTTCTTCACTCGACTCAGATGAGTCGGAGTCACTGAGAGTCTTGCACTTTTTGGCTATCAGGCTCTTCTCTTTCCTCTTTTTGTTGTACGAGGATTTCTTTTCTTATCTTCTACCACCCTCCTTCTTATGAGAGCAGTCGGCGATGACGTGTCCTGGCTTATTACAGCAATAACAAATAATGTCAGTCGAAACATATTTGTTCTGTTTAGAGGAATACCTGTCATGGCCACTTGAGCCATTTCTTTGCCGATCACCATTGTGTCATGATCTTCTATAGGAGGCATCCTTGCCTTTCCATTGCTTCTTCTTGTTCAAGAATTTCTTGAACTGACGTGAGAGCAGTGAGAACTCTCCTTCTGATAGCTCAGAGCCTGAGGTACTAGGCTCAGAAGTTTCTTCTTCTTCACTAATTTTTGGATCTGGAGCATGGGAGGCAGCCTTTGTCTTTCTAGAGGTGTCTGCGTTTAGAGCAACAGACTTTTCTTTGAGAGAAGACCTGCAATTCTCTTCTTCAGCTTTCATGGTGTTGAGTTGAAGCTCATATGACATAAGCTTCCCAAAGAGATTTTGTGGGTCTGTCTCAGCCAGCTTCCCAAACTCTCTGATGGCACAGACCTTGTTGTCCCATTCTTTGGTCAGAGATCTCAGGAACTTGTAATTCAGTTCTTCGTTAGTGAATACTCTGCCATAGACTCTTAGGCCATTCACTATCTTGAAAAAGTTCTCAAAGGTATCAACAATGGTTTCCTTGCTTCCCTATCAGAAGGCTTCATACTTCTGATTGAGGAGGGATCTCCGATCATCCCTCACTTCTTTTGTACCTTCCATCAAGGTAACCAAGGACTGCCACATCTCCTTTGCAGATTGGTCGTGGATTAAGTTCTGCAGCATTGAGTCATCAACTGCACTTACTATAATGTTCTTAGCTTTCTTGTCTAGTGAGACAAGTGCAATCTCGTCCTTGTCTAAATCCATCAGTTTCTTTGGAACCATCTTGGTAGGATCTATAGTGGAGAAAGTCAAAGGAATATAAGGACCTTCTTCAACTATCATGAAGATCCTCGGATCCACAACTTCCATAAAGAATTTGATCCTTTCTTTCCATATGGGAAAGTTGTTCTTGTTGCATAGGGGAAGTTTGGCAAAATCCTTTGCCTTGTCCATGATAGGTAGATCTCAAATGACAACTATTGCAGGAACTGATCATGGTGTTAACCTTTTAACGATCAACCTCCCTCTGATACCAATTGAAAGATAATAGTTGTCAACCTAAATCACCTAGAGGGGGGTGAATAGGTGAGTTGTGCGTCTTTTGCGGAATAAAAAAAATCTCAGAACAGAGCACAGATTTATCTACCAAATTATCACAGACGAGACAAGATTTATAGTAGTTCCCCGATCTTGGGTACATCCACTTTCCCTCACCGATCTAGCAATATACTAGACTCGGCTACTCCACTATCTCGGATTGAAAATCAATCCTACCCTCAGAACAAAGTTCCTACAATCTCAATCCAACCAACTGGATCTACAACTCGGAAGGCAAAACTTCCTACAAACTCGGAGTTGAAAACTCCTACACTCGGAGAAAACTTCTCCTACAAGAATGAAAAATTGTTTTAGAAAATACAAACAATGATTTCTCTGTCAGATCTGCAAGCAGACAATCAGGATCTTCTTCTTGTAAGCTTTGCGGCACTTTCAGAAAGATGAAGAAAATCTCGGCAACAGATCTGAATCTTCTTTGTTTTACACGATCGAAAAGATGATGAGCAGTTGAGAAACGATCTCGATCTGTAAAACTTCTTCAGTCTTATTCCTCTAAAAATCAAAACCCTTGCCGGAGAAAAATAGCGGCGGCGACGGCTTTCTTTCCGTGAAGAGAGAGAGAGAGAGGAAACAGCAACTTGGAGAGAGAAACTGCTACAGAAATTTCTCAAAAATTTTATCTTTAAAGCTTGTCAGTATCTTATTAGGGTTTGTCGATTAGATAGGACCTTATATAAGATTTTGAATAATGGGCATAATTAGTCTTAATGATATACACGTGGACCAATCATGTCACGGAATTTGAAAATCTATCAATTATGGACTTAAAAGAATTTCGGAGAAAAGGAGGCGATATACACGAGTAGGAATATAACTACTCGAGTAGGTAAAGGACTACTCGAGTAAGTAGAGGAATGTTACTCGGGTATATAACTCATGACTACTCGAGTAGGTTGAAGACAACTACTCGAGTACTTAAAATATCTACTCGAGTATACAGAAAAGTTTCACGGGAAGCGGAAAACTACTCGAGTGATTTGAAGAACTACTCGAGTGAAAAGACTTAGAAAAAAATTCTGAACACTGAAAAATGAGCTACTCGAGTAGTCAGACTGAACTACTCGAGAGGATATAGTTTACTCGAGTATATAAAAAGACTTACTCGAGTAATTGACTATTTTTAGGAGAAAAGAAATTTAGTTTACTCGAGTCAGAATCTATAACCACTCGAGTATATATATACTTACTCGAGTGTTTTACTTAGAAAAACTTGGAGAGGGAAATCTGTGCAACTCGGGTAAGAAGAATGATCTACTCGAGTAGTTAAGTAAGCTACTCGAGTATGTGACAGTCTACTCGAGTATATGGACTTAACTTCACGAGAGGAAGATTTACTTACTCGAGTATAAGATTTTGACTCGAGTAAAAAGCAAGTAATTCACTCGAGTAGTTAATGACCTACACGAGTAGAATACTTAGAAAAATTTTCAAGGTGGAAATTCTATCTTCTTTTGGTGAAATCAGCATCCAACTCTATTCACATAGTCCAAGTGCTTGAATATGAAGTGTATCCCAATAGAGATGCTACACATGAGTCAACACCATGGGTCATACAATGAGGGATTACATTGTATGGTCCTATGTTTGGTGACCTATTGTAGACTGACATTGCTCTACACTTCCCATTGGAATCCTGAAACCACATAACTCAAACAAAACATCAAATACAAACTAATTCATCTTAGTTCCAGGGTGACTTCATCAAATTTGGGTTAATGTGGACATAGTTCCCAACAGTCTTCTTCATTCTTAATTACAAGATTCTTCAAGAACAACAAATCTTCATCAGTCAAGAAGTTCCTGGATCTCTTCTGGTCAAGGCTAAAGATAGAAGACCTACTCACCCTGAAGCAAAGCTCCAATCTTCCTGAATAACTGAATAACTCAGGGGGAGCTTTGATAACATTAAAGATCCACTAGTCTTCTCAGTTGTATTTAAGAAAAAGAAGACACCATAACTCTCTCACCCCCTCACTATACAAAGGGCTCTTTAACTCACTTCAAAAGTTATTCCTTGGTTGCAAGTCACCTGATCAAAAAATTTGGGTTGATTTTTGAGCACCTGATCAAAAGCTCATTGGTGGCAGTCACCTAATCAAAACCTGTGAGTGGATTCCTTCCAGGGTGGTAGAAGAGTGGATGTACCCAGGTTGGGGAACCACTATAAAATTTTTTGTGTTACCAGGCTGCAGTCTTTTCTTTTTATTTTTGTTGTGCCTGTGTTACTTAGTTTAATTTTGTTGTGCCTATGGTAGATTAGTTAATCTTAGGTTACTCTATTACTTACAGCAAATTTTGGTATCAAATAGCTTCCCTACTCTGTAGATTTTATTAACAGCAAAAAGTTTTAAAAAGATACTCTATTCACCCCTCCCCCCCCCCCTCTAGAGTATATAAGGTTTAATCCTCTCTTTCAGCCAAGCTCTCGCCCCGGGTGGCTAGCTCGCAGAGGCGAGAGCGGCCTGCGGCCACGCTCTCCCCCCGGGCGGCTAGCTCGTGGGGGCGAGATCGGCCTACGACCAGGCTCTCGCCCCGGGCGGCTAGCTCGTGGGGGCAAGAGAGGCCTGCGGCCAAGCTCTCGCCCCGGGCGGGTAGCTCTTTGAGGGGGGTCACCTGCTTGTCTCGGGTGCCCGGGGAGATGGGGGGTATGGATCCTCCCGCCCTTGGACCTCTTTTGGCCATGATTTTAACGGTATACCCTCGGGGTGGAATTACCTCTTTACCCCCCGGTGTGGATGTTTTCTATTGGCCCAAGGCCTTTTTGTCCTTGGGATATTTTTGACATTTTGGTCCCTAGACTTGGAAAAACTATAAATAGACCCCCCTTGGGTACCTTTGGAGGGAGAGTTTTTTGTGCTTCCTCCTCCTTATGCTTCTGCTTGGTTGAGTGAGAGAGCTCTCCAAGGTACCAAGCTCAGTCATTGGTGAGGGAGGGGAAGTGCTCTTGTGACATTTCGGGTGTGTGGTAGGACCTCCACGCTAGAGCCGAGGGTATGTTCCTAGTTTCCCAATGTTGGGTACATTGGAAAATGTGTACCAGATTTGAAGAAGCCTCACCTTACTCAATGATATGCATCAAGGTGTATTTGATGTTGTTTTGAGTTTATATGTGCAGGTTAAGAAAATGCAGGAATGCAGGAAAAGTTTCTTAAGTCCATGAGTCGACACCAGAAGAAGCTGTGTCGACACTTATGAAGGCTTGTGTCGACACTGGAGAAAAGCTGTGTCGACACATGTAGTTAATTGTGTCGACACTTGGAAAGGCTGTGTCGACACCAGAAGAAACTGTGTCGACACACAGAGGCAGTGTCGGCATAGAAAAGACTTTGTCGACATCAACTATGTCGACACACAGAGGCAGTGTTGACACACGGAAGACTTTGTCGACATCAACTGTGTCGACACACAGGACTTGTGTCGACACATAGCAGAGTTTCAACAAAGTTGATTTTTTTGTGAAGGGAAGAAGTGACTATGTCGACACACAGAACTAGTGTCGACACATTCTACAGAAGCTGTGTCGAGAAGCAGTGTCAACACCAAGGGAGATGTGTCGACACCACCAAGGCTTGTGTCGGCACTTAGTCTACTTGTGTCGATACATGATGAAGTTCAGTCTAGACACTTTGCTAACAGAGACAGAGTTTCAAGAAGTGACTGAATACTTGACAGCTGTGATATTCAACAAAGTCTACTGAAGCTGTCATAAGTTCGTTAGAAACCGGATCAGCCGGTTACCATAGAGTAAGTCTATATAAAGACATTCTCTATCAACAGAAGAAGAATATATATAGATGAGATAAAAAAATAAACATAAAAAATAGAAGAAGATTTTCAACAGAAGATCTAAGAAGACATTCTTAAGTGGTGATCTGCTCAGAGTTTGTTAAGAGAATTCAAAAAAGAATTCAGAAGAATCTTCAAAAGAATTTGGAGAGAGAGATCTCCATCTATTCAAGTGAAGAAAGGGACTTACATCAACAAGTCTCTTAAGTGCAGATTCTGAACCAGTCTACCAAGAAGAATTCAAATTGATTTCTGAATTTCAAGAAAGTTGTTGATTGAAGATCAACTTCAAAGGAGATCAACCCTACTGTGTTCAGATTCAAGAAGCTTTGAAGAAATCTAAGACAGGTTGATCTCTAACATCAGATTCTTTCAAGAACTGATCAAGAAAACTTTCATCCTTTCTCTCTCAACCATGGTGGTGGTAAATTTCAAATTTACATCTATTTTCAGTAGGATCTTTTTAAGATCTGAGTTGTAAGCCTGATTTATAAAGGCTGAGTTGTAGGAGATTAAGTTCTCTGAGTGGTAGGCCTTTTTGAAGGCTGAGGTAGGGCTGAGAGCCTGAGTTGTAGGAGATTTTCATCTCTGAGTTATAGGCCTTGTTGAAGGCTGAGGTTGGGCAGATTGCCTGAGCTGTAGGAGTGTGGACTCAATCTAAGTTGTAGGAGCCTTTTTGGGTTCTGAGTTATAAGATCTGCGGATCTGAGGAGAAGGAAAGAAGTTAGGCCGAATCTAGCATACTGCTAGATAGGTGAAGGGGGAAGTGGATGTACCAAGACCTTGAGGAACCAATATAAATCAGTGTGTCATCTGTGATTGTGTGTCGTATTATTATTTCTGTGCTGTGATAGCTGTAGAACTATATGTTTATATTAATTAACTGAATTAATATTCTGCCTTAGAAGGAAAAAGAATTTAACCTATTCACCCCCCCCCCCTCTAGGTGTTTAGGAACCAATTCTTTCATGTGGTATCAGAGGGCGGTTCCTCAAAGAAAGAATTAATAGTCTGAGTAAGATCTGTAAGGCAAAAGTAAGTTAAAGAAGATGGGTTCATGAGAAAATCATAAAGAACTTGGTTCAATGAAGTTGCCTATCTGCAGGAAGGAAATCTTTGGAATATGGAAGGAAAGGATCAGACTATTTATGGAGGCATCTGATCCTAGAATTTATATAATAGTTAAGGAAGGACCATATATTCCTATGAAGGTTTTTGTTCTTGATGCTAATCAAAGGATTCCTAAGGATTTTTCAGAAATGACTAAGGATGAGATCATCTTGGCTATAATGGATAAAAGAGCACAGAATATTATAGTGAGTGCCATAGATGACTCAACATTCCAGAATCTGATTCACTACAAAACCTCCAAGGAGATGTGGGACACATTGGTTGTCTACATGGAGGGTTCTGAAGAGGTTAGGCAAGATAGAAAGTCTATGCTTAATCAAGAATATGAGAGTTTCAAACAAGCCAAGTCTGATAGCATAACTGAATGTTATAAGAAGTTCTATAGAATTGTAAATGAGCTAATGTACTATGGAAGAATCTTTAGTACATATGAGCTGAATGACAAATTCCTTAGGTCTTTGACTAAGGACTGGGACACAAAGATCTGTGTCATAAGAGAAGTGGCCAGACTGGCAGAAATTTCACCTCCAACACTGTTTGGTAAATTGCTGTCTTATGAGATGCAACTATTGGCCAGAAAGGAGGAAGAGAAAAATACAAAGGTTGACTATAGAGAAAAGTCAGTGACCTTCAAGGTAGAAGCCACAAGGAAGAATAGGAGGATGTCTTCATCTTCTCCTAAGAAAGCTGCAAGAGTGATCTCAGAAAATTCTGATAATCACAGTTCAGACAGCAGTAATTCTGATGAAGACTTTGTTGCTTTCACAAGGCAGTTTCAGAGATTCTTAAATACAAAGCAGTGAAAATCTAAGCCATCCTCATCTCAGTGCAAGGATGACTATTATCAGAAGAGGAAATCATCCAGGAAGGACAGGAGTGGGACAAAGCCTAGCAAGTCAACTACATCAAAGATTATTTGCTATTGCTGCAACAGACCTGGACATGTTGTGGCTGACTGTCTAGACAAAAGGAAGGAGTCTGCTGATAAAAAGAAGTCTCAGCACAAGAGTAAGAAGGAGAAATCCTTGGTAGCTAAGAAAGAAAAAAGTTGGACAGATCAATCAACTTCAGAGTCTGAATCTGAGGCTAAGGCCTATATAGGTTTGTTTGCAACAGAAGAAGAGGATGAGTTCTTGAAACTACTGGACTATATCAATGAGCAAGAAGACCATCAGTGCAAAGGACTGATGGATGTATCTGAAAAATACCAGTGCCAGGATCAACCTGGTCCCAGTAAGGTAAAAAGTTTATCTGTAGATTCTGATTACTACATTGGGTCAGAATCAGATGCATCTGCATCAAGAGATGTGGATGGGTCTGAATCTGAAGGAGATATTCATCAGCTTATAGATGAATATGGGGATTTGTTGCAAGCACTCAAGAGAAGCAAAAACCTGTCCAAAAATCAGGCTAAGGAAATTGCAGCTCATAAGTTGGCTGCATCTGATTCAGAAAAGCTGATGGATCAGAAGATGAATGAGATTGCCAAGCTGAAAAACATAATTGTTATTCAGTTGGGTACAATCACATTAAAAAATGATCAGATCAAAAGTCTGTAAGACAGACTTCAGAAAGAGAAGGAAATAGTGGCTAGTTTCTCTAAGCCAAAATATTTCCTACCCTTAATTGATGACTTTGTGTCTCAAAATGGTAAGGCAGGATTAGGCTTTAAGGGAACTGCATGGGCTACCCAGTCCAATAATAAAGGCAAACCCCAGCACAAAACAAAAGATCTGCTGCCAACAATACAACTATGATTGTACCTAAAAAGAGGTATAATAAGTATGAGTGCTGATGCTGTGGCAAGATAGGCCATTATGCCTTAGAATGTTGGCACAACACCAGTATCAGGAAGAATAGTAGTCTACCTGTTAGAAGAGCTGCAGGCAGATTTGTCAAGTTTCAGGCTAACTTGAACCAAGTACCCAAAAGTTATTTGATTTTTAAGGTTAAGTAATTTTTGTTACAGGTGAGTCCAAGTTACCATGCCCCTATATGGTACTTGGACAGTGGATGTTCCAGGAACATGACTGGAACAAGAGGATTGCTGAAGGACTACACACCAATATTGAATGAGCCTAAAGTAATCTTTGGTGGTTCTGAAAAAGGAGTCATCGAAGGGTTTGGTAACATTTCTAACAACTTAATCATTATCACTCAAGTGACTTATGTGAAGGGTTTGAAACACAACCTAATAAGCATAAGCCAGCTGAGTGATCTTGGATATGACATTTTACTTATCAAGAATGAGTGTCATATCAAGAGGTCAAGTGATCAAAAAGTCATATTGACTGGCTATAGAAAAAGAAATGTGTATTGCCTAAACTTTGAGAGTGAGAATAAAAATTCTCCTATCTGTCTTGTGGCTGATGAGAAAGCCTCTCATTGTGTCAAATGACACAAGAGGCTAGCTCATCTTATCTACAAGACTATTGACCAACTCTTTAGTAAAGAGTTAGTGAGGAATCGTCCTCAAGTTAAGTGCTTTAAGGATGGAATATGCTCAGCTTGTCAAAAAGGCAAGCAGACCAGATCCTCCTTTCATAACCTAGAAACCAAAGATTCAGTGAGGTGCTTATACCTCTTGCATATGGATTTATTTGGTTCTATGCCAGTTCATAGTCTAGGTAGGAAGGTCTACACTTTTGTGGTTGTAAATGACTATTCTAGATTTTCATGGGTATTCTTTCTGAGGCAGAAATCTAAAACCCTAAATGTCTTCTGCAATTTTGTCAAACAAATTCAGAATGAATTAGATAGTTCAGTGGTCAAAATCAGAAGTCACCATAGAACTGAATTCTAATATGAAAGTATGACAAGGTTGTGTGAAGAATTTGGGATTCATCAGGAATTCTCCTCATGTAGAACAGATCAGCAAAATGGCATTGCTGAAAGAAAGAATAGGACATTGATTGAGGCTGGAAGAACAATATTGAGTGACACTACTCTCCCAGAATATTTCTGGGCTGAGGTAGTAAACACTGCATGCCATGTGCTCAATAGGGCTTCCATCACCAAAAGCCACAAAAAGACACCCTATGAGGTTATGAAAGCCAGAAAACCAAACTTATCCTATTTTAGGATCTTTGGTTGCAAGTGCTATATGCTTAACAATGGCAAGTATCACCTAACTAAGTTTGCTGCCAAATCCCAAGATGGGATATTTGTTGGGTACAACAACAATAGTAAGGCTTATAGGGTCTACAATTTGGCTACTTACGTTGTAGAAGAGTTTGTTCATGTCATATTTGATGAATCTAGACTTATTAACAGTGAGTTGCCTAGTACTTCTTATAGCTCTACATGTATACAATAGAAGATGGACCAGCTTACTATCAGAGAAGATCCAACTGCAAAGCAGGATGAGGAAAATGGTAGTTGCTGTCCAGGGGGAGTACAAGACACTCAAGAGGCTAATAAAGACCATGAGGTGCAGCATAATGAAGAGATTGAAGAAGGTTAAACTGTTGATAGATTACCTCCAGCAGTTAGACATTTAAAGGATCATCCTGCACACCAGATCATTGGTGATCCAAGACATGGAGTACAAACAAGAAGCAGGAACTTAAACACAGTTCTTTGCTCAAGCTTCTTATCTTAACTGGAACCCAAGAGATTTGAAGAAGCTATTCAAGACACACACTGGATTGATGTTATGTAGGAGGAGTTAAATCAATTCAGAAGGTGCAAGGTCTGTGAGTTGGTTCCAAAACCAAAGGGCCACAATGTCATAGGGACAAAATAGATTTATAGAAACAAGCTTGATGAGAGTGGGATCATAGCGAAGAACAAGGCAAGACTAGTTGCCAAAGGATACAGGCAGGAAGAGGGCATAGACTTTGATCAGACTTTTGCTCCAGTGGCAAGGTTGGAATCAATAAGGCTATTCCTTGCCTATGCAGCATATCAAGGCTTCAAAGTGTTCCAAATGGATATTAAGTCAGTATTCTTAAATGGAGACTTAAAAGAGGAGGTCAATGTAGAACAGCCCTCAGGTTTTGTTGATCCACTCAATCCTAATTATGTTTATAAACTTAGGAAAGCTTTATATGGGTTGAAATAAGCCCCAAGGGCTTAGTATGAAACCCTGTCTACTTTCCTCAATGAGAACAAATTCTCAAGGGGGAAAATAGACAAGACTCTATTCTTTAGAGAATCCAAAGGAAAGATCATCCTAGTCCAAATATATATTGATGACATAATATTTGGTTCTACTGAAAACAACCTTTGTAGAAAGTTTGCAAAACTTATGCAAGGGAAGTTTGAGATGAGCAGTATGGGAGAACTTAAGTTCTTCTTGGGACTCCAAGTAAGACAGACTGATGATGGTTTGTCCATATCCCAGTCTAAGTTCACCCAGGAGTTAATTAAGAAGTATGGTATGGAGTCATCCACTACCATGAGAACTCTAATGGGGACAAGTATGTCTCTAAGCAAAGATGATGCCGGGAAACATGTAGATGAGTCTTTGTATAGAGGAATAGTTGGCTCCCTCCTATATCTGACTACTAGTAGACCAGATATCATGTATGCTAGGTGCCAATCTTTCCCTAAAGAATCTCATTATACTTCTGTCAAAAGGATTTTGAGATATCTTAAGGGCACACCTAATCTAGGTCTTTGGTATCCTAGGAATAGAGATTTTCTACTAATAGGCTATTCAGATGCAGACTTTGCAGGATGCAAAGTAGATAGGAAAAGCACAACAGGCACCTGTCAATTTCTAGGAGGAAGATTGGTGTCATGGAGCTGTAAGAAGCAGATTAGTGTGGCAATTTCCACAGCTGAGTCTGAGTATGTTGCTGCAGGAAGTTGTTGTGCACAGTTGTTGTGGATACAACATCAGTTAGAAGATTATGGTATTCAAGTAAGTAGAACTCCATTATTATGTGATTCTACTAGTGCTATTTCTATTGCTCATAATCCTGTTTCTCATAGTAGAACAAAGCATATAGAAATAAGATACCATTTTCTTAGAGATCATGTAGAAAAAGAAGATATTTCTTTAGAATTTGTTAATACAGATTTACAAATTGCTGACATGTTGACTAAGCCATTAGATGAAACTAAATTCAATAATTTCAAAATTGAATTAGGAATGTTGAACATAAATTAGTTTAACAAATTTGGCTAAGTAAAATTGTGTCGACACAAAAAGTTGTCTGTGTCGACACATAGTAGTTGGTGTCGACACTGCAGGAAAGTGGTGTCGACACATCTAGAAAATTGGTGTCGACACTTCAGAGCAGTTGTGTCGACACATCCAGAAGTTGTGTCGACACTTAGAATTAGAGTCGACACAGAATTTCTGTTGAACTAATAAGAATGTCTGTGTTGACACATCATCAATTGGTGTCGACACATAAAAGTCAACACTTCTATCGAGATATTAGAAGCCTATGTCGACACATTTCAACTGTGTCGACACATTAAGAGAATTTTGATGTGCCTTTTGACCTTCATGATTTAGAAGGGTATAAATAGGTCAACAACATACTCTGTCGACACACTCTCCATATTTTCGAGAACAAAACCTTGTGTCGACAAATTCTCTCTTCTCAATCCAAGATTTCTCTCAACCCCAATGGCGCTAAAGCTTGAAGATAACTTCAACGAAGGCTATGAGCTGGTTCGCAACGCTTTTGATAATGCGGAACCCGAGATTAAAACAGTAATTACCCTAATTACCCTGAATGGTTTGGAATTTCTGGTATCCGAACCTACTAAGATATGGAAGAAGTAAATCCTTGAGTTCTATGGAGCTGCAACTCAGGATTCTACTGGATTAAAGATTAAGTCTTCAATCCAGGGTAATATAATCAAACTCACCATGAAGTGTATACGAAAAACTCTTCATCTGCCCAAAACTCAAGAAGATGAAGAAGTTACCTCTACTAAGACCAGGGAAGCACTCCAGTGGTGTGGATTGGATCCCACCATGAAGATTGGATCTGCAATGAACAGAAAGGGATGAATCTGCAAGGAAAATTCCTTTCTGAAGTGGTTGGAAAGGTCATTCTCTGCAAGCCAGGGAACATGATAGAGTTTCAGCCTATATGTTCAGCCTGATGACCAGGATTATCTTCAGACCGAACACAGATTGGTCTGCAGTAATCTTTGAAAAGATTAAGGAAGGTATCAAGAAGCCAAATCTGGGAAGAATCATGAGTCTATACTTGGCTGGAACAATTCCAGAAGTAATGGAACAGACTACTTGTTCTAAGATCAACCACATGAGAAGAATGGATATAAGGATAATCTCCAGATGGAATAGAGTCCTAACAAAGGACATGCCTGATGAAGAGAGGCCAGATATTGCTGAAAAATCTCCTGCACAAGACATTACAGATGGTGCTTAGGTGCAGGGGGAGCCTCATCTTAAGGAAGAGCCAACACACTTAGAAAATGAAATGGCTACTCAAACTATTCTTGAGGTAATCCAAGAAGTTAATCAATCAATTTTCAATAATGAGGATGAAACACTAACTGTGCCCTTGGCTGATGTTGACCAGACCACTCAACTCAACAATCAAGCACAAAATGTTATCATGGAGGATACATCTACAACTGCTGAAGCTCCTGAGTTGGTGGTGCCTCCAGTCCAACCTCAACAAGAGTTTACCCTTGAAGAGTTGTTCCCTGATATAGAACAAGTAAGAACTGAGGGAGAGCAAGTCAGAACTGAGGGGGAGCAAGCAAGAACTGAGGGGGAGGAAGCTGGAATTGAGGGGGAGCAACCTAGGAATGAAAAGGAACTGTCTCCTAGTCCTCAGAAAAGAGATGATATAGCAAGTACATCAGCTTCTGAAGATGAAGCAGAAATTCAAGCAAAGAAGTGAAAGCTGATGGTTTTCAAAAGAAGAAGCCAAAGCTATAAAAGGGCATTGCAAACTGCTCCACAACCAGTTCCTGCACAAGATTATAGCTCTTTGTTGGTATCTTTGCAAGTAAAGTTAGATGAACAAAGGATAGCCATGGAGAAATATATGGATGAAACTAATAAAGATTTGCAATTCTCCTTGGCTCAAGATATAAAATCAATTAGATTTGAAGTAAATCAGAACAAGAAGGAAATGACAGATTGCTTCCGCAAAGGTGGCAATGTCGTAGTCTATCTTGCAAAGCAACAACAAACAATAAAGACTCAAGTTGATGATATTGTTGTTAAACAAGGTTATGTCGTAGAAAATCAACTAAGGATGAACGACAATCTGACAGAATCTCACAATATAATTGTCACAGTAGTTCACAAACAAGCTCCCATTGGGACTGAACATTTTGTTCAATTGAAGTTAGATTTTGATAAACAATTACAGGAAGAACTAGCTGCTGTACAAACAGCTATTAAGAATTCTCAAAAGATCATTTCTGATCAGCTACTGAAACTAAGGTCATTTTATAAAGATGGTGTTAATTATCTAGATGACCAAGTAAGATTTCAGAAAGATGACCTCAGAGCTCATATTGAGAGAGAAGTCATAAAGGCGGAGAGAGTGTTAGTCAAAGCATGCTCAGATCATGCTAAATGGATATCTAATAGCATCAGAGCCACCCTTGCATATCCACCCCTATGTGATGATGATAATGTAGCTGAGTCAGGTGTGCAAGCTGCTTATTTTGAACGTGATCAACCTGAAGTTGCTCAGGTCATTTACCCTCTAGCAGATTTTGATATGATTCAGCAAGAAGTACAGTCAATGTACATCCCTTCAGAGGGTACTAAAAATGTTATCATTGAGAAAGTAGAAATGTCAGAGGCAGCTTTGAATAAAGAGCAAGAATCTCAACTTTCAAACAAAAGATTTAGAGAACAGACAGAGTTGAAGCCTGATTTTGTACAATGGAGTCCTACTTCCAGGAATATTATATTGACTGCCTGGAAGGCTGTGAAGGACAAGACCCATGAAAGGGGTAAATGGTATGCTGAGCAAGAATGGAACAACCATGAAGCTAGGCAGGAAGCCATTCTACAATATAGAAGAAAGGCAAAAGCTGTGAAGCTACCTCCTAATGCTCAGGAGCCTAGCAAGTACTTCCCAAAGCCTTTTCACTATTTTGAAAGGCAAAGGATAAAGGCTGAAGAACAGAAGCAGAAAGTTTTGAAAGGAAAAAAAAACCTGTTGATGATGCTGAACCTACTGTGCAGGCTCAGATCAAATCAGGAAAAGGCATAGTCCTCAAGGAGCCTTAGCAGCCTTAGAATAGATTAACTAGATTTTACAACATTGTAATTTTTAGTTTTAAAAATCTATGTAAACTATTGTTAAGAAACTTTTGAAAGTTTAAACAAAACAATGATTAATGCTCATTATGTTTGCATCATTATTCTGTGATGACATTTTATACATGTTTTGTTTATAAGTTACCCTGTCATGTAATATTTTTATACATCATAATGTGTGTTTATTATGAATGGTGTATATCATTGTCTAAGGGCTATGACTTCTCCAAATAGAGGGAGATTGTTGGGTACATTGTAAAATGTGTACCAGATTTGAAGAAGCCTCACCTTATCAATGATATGCATTAGGGTGTATTTGATGTTGTTTTGAGTTTATATGTGCAGGTTAAGAAAATGCAGGAATGCAGGAAAAGTTTCTAAGTCCATGAGTCGACACCATAAGAAGCTGTGTCGACACTTATGAAGGCTTGTGTCGACACTGGAGAAAAGCTGTGTCGACACCTGGAGTCAATTGTTTCGACACTTGGAAAGGCTGTGTCGACACCAGAAGAAACTGTGTCGACACACAGAGGCAGTGTCCACACATAGAAAAGACTTTGTCGACATCAACTGTGTCGACACACAGAGGCAGTGTCCACACATAGAAAAGACTTTGTCGACATCAACTGTGTCGACACAAAGAGGCAGTGTCAACACACAGAAGACTTTGTCGACATCAACTGTGTCGACACACGGGACTTGTATCGACACATAGCAGAGTTTCAACAAAGTTGATTTTTTTGTGAAGAGAAGAAGTGATTGTGTCGACACACAGAACTAGTGTCGACACATTCCACAGAAGCTGTGTCGAGAAGCAGTGTCAACACCAAGGGAGCTGTGTCGACACCACCAAGACTTGTGTCAACACTTAGTCTACTTGTGTTGACACATTATGAAGTTCAGTCTAGACACTTTGCTGACAGAGACAGAGTTTCAAGAAGTGACTGAAGACTTGATAACTGTGATATTCAACAAAGTCTACTGAAGCTGTCAATGCTGTCAGAAGTTCATTAGAAATCGGATCAGCCGGTTACCATGGAGGAAGTCTATATAAAGACATTCTCTATCAACAGAAGAAGAATATATAGAGATGAGATAAAAAAAAATAAACACGAAAAATAGAAGAAGATTTTCAACAAAAGATCTAAGAAGATATTCTTAAGTGGTGATCTACTCAGAGTTTGTCAAGAGAATTCAAAGAAGAATTTAGAAGAATCTTCAGAAGAATTTGGAGAGAGAGAGCTCCATCAATTCAAGTGAAGAAAGGGACTTACATCAACAAGTCTCTTAAGTGCAGATTCTGAACCAGTCTGTCAAGAAGAATTCAGATTGATTTCTGAATTTCAAGAAAGAAGCTGATTGAAGATCAACTTCAAAGGAGATCAACCCTACTGTGTTCAGATTCAAGAAGCTTTGAAGAAAGCTAAGACAGGTTGATCTCTAACATCAGATTCTTTCAAGAACTGATCAAGAAACCTTCCATCCTTTCTCTCTCAACCAGGGTGATGGTAAATTTCAAATTTACATCTATTTTCTGTAGGATCTTTTTAAGATCTGAGTTGTAAGCCTGATTTATAAAGGCTGAGTTGTAGGAGATTAAGTTCTTTGAGTGGTAGGCCTTGTTGAAGGCTGAGGTAGGGCTGAGAGCCTGAGTTGTAGGAGATTTTCATCTCTGAGTTGCAGACCTTATTGAAGGCTGAGGTAGGGCATATTTCCTGAGCTGTAGGAGTGTAGACTCACTCTGAGTTGTAGGAGCCTTTTTGGGTTCTGAGCTGTAAGATCTGTGGATCTGAGGAGAAGGAAAGAAGTTAGGCTGAATCTAGCACACTGCTAGATAGGCGAAGGGGGAAAGTGGATGTACCCAGACCTTGGGGAACCACTATAAATCAGTGTTCCATCTGTGATTGTGTGTGCTATTATTATTTTTGTGCTGTGATAGCTCTAGAACTATATGTTTCTATTAATTAACTGAATTAATATTCTGCCTTAGAAGGAAAAAAGAATTGAACCTATTAACCCCCCCCCTCTAGGTGTTTAGGAACCAATTCTTTCACACAAGTCTTTGGTCCGTGACGTTCCCCCGAGTGTAGTAGGTGTGAGGTCACCCCTTTTTTGGGACCCCGAACTCCACAGAGGTCAATTTTGGCTTCAACACTTTTGGTGTTGTGAGCGTGGAGAGTGAGCAGCACAGAAGATCTCGGGAGAGTGTCATGGCTGGAGGTCAGGGAGGTAATGATGATCTCGGCAAGCTCCCCATCGTAGGACCCTTTGTGGGGAGGCAAGAGTTCATTGCCTCCATCTAGGGCATCATGGAGATGCTGCGAAGCATTGCTCCTCACGGTGGCAGCTCTACCCCGACCCCCCAGGAGCTAGCTCCCCCCTCTTGACGAGATGACCCCAGCAGGGGGAGAAGGAAGTGCACCAGGAAGAAGGCCCGAGAAGGAGAGAATGGGACATGGGGTCGAGCGAGACCTCACCAGCCAGGAGTTGTTCTCCAGCCCGGCAAGTGCCAGCCTCCCAGGCGAGCAGGTCGCGCGAATAGAGGCTGCTAGACCGCCCCTCAGGGGGTCACCCTTCAGCGAGCTGATCATCTCAGCTCCCGTTCCCGAGGGGTTCAGAGAGCCCTATATGGCTTACTATACCGGGAAGGATGACCCCGTCCAGCACCTGCAATGGTTCGAGGATACCGTCTCCATCAGGCTAATGACGGATGCCTTCAAGTTTCGCCTCTTTGCGATCACGTTGAAGGAGAAGACAAGGGACTGGTTCCACCAACTCCCTCCAAGATCGATCTATGGGTTCGAGGACTTGAGCCGGAGCTTTCAGCTTCGCTTCTCCACCTCCAAGAAGAGGAAGAAGAGTCCTGAGTCCATCTTCCTGATAAGGCAGGGGGCCGAGGAGTCGCTGGCCCGTTACGTTGATAGGTTCCAAGAAGAGATCCTGGATGTCCAGGAGATGCCAGGATATGCCCTCCAGATGACATTCACGGTGGGGTTGCGCGAGGGGTTCTTTTAGATGAGCCTGACTCAAAAGGCCCCCCTTTCTTTCGAGGAGTTGACGGAAAGGGCTGCTGAGGAGATAGCCATGGAGGCGGCCAACCCGGCATTTGTCAAGAAGTTGGCGAAGCTAACATAGATGGAGTCGATGGAGAAAGGTGGCTCGAGACATCAAGAGGGAAGGCGGAGAGAGGAGCGGAGAGATCAGGAGGGTCCAGAACGAGGTTGGAGGCTGCAGGGAGGACCTACCCAGGGTCCAGGAAGAGCTCTCATCCAGGGAGGAGGGAACTTTCATGGGGGCCAAGGGAGGTTCAACTTACAGAGGCAAGCCCTAAGACAGCTCTTACCCCCGCCGCAGCAAGGCTTGGCGATAGGAGGGAGAATAGGTAACAGGAGAGAACGCCCAGCCCGCTGAAGGAGGGGAGGAGCGCTACCGTACTGTGACTTCCACCAAGTGGAGGGGCACATCACAGCTACTTGCCCCGAGTTCCTGGAAGTGAGGGTGCGAGAGGCCCAGCCGCAGCCTCCGGTGCAGGTTGAGGAGGTTCCACCCAGAATGGGGGGGATGACATATGGGAGGACCAGATCGATGTCGGACCCCGAGGTGGTATAGCAGTGATCCATGGTGGAGTAGGGATCAAAGCCACTCGAAAGGCAAGCCTCCACGTGATGTACTGATGGAGCGTTGCATCAACATCCCAGACCCCGCCCCAGGAGGAGAAGATCACCTTCTCGACGAATGACATGCCGGATCATGAGGATCCGTTTTGCTATGCGCTTGTCATCCAGACAGCCATCGAAGGCTACACCGTCACCCGGATCTTGGTTGACAACGGAAGCTTCGTCAACATCGTTTTCAAGTAGGCGTTTGACGAGATGAAGGTAGAGCCAAGGAGGGTGTTGGCCTCGGACAGGCCCCTATTCGGATTTTCGGGGGAGAGGAAGGAGGTAGAGGGGGGAGTTGGACTCCAAGTAAACTTGGGGGGGGGGGACTTCAAGGAACTGCCGGTTTGTCATTGTTGACATTCCAAGCAGCTACAATGCCATCTTTGGAAGGCCCCCTCATCAGCGCCTTCCGTTGCGTGCCGTCATCGTTCCACCAGTGCCTCAAGTTCAGCTCAGGAGGGATCCGGGTCAGAGTCAAGGGAGACTCTAGGATGGCAAGGAAGTGTTATGTCACGGCCGTCAACACCATCTCTTGGTTGGCCAGGGCGTAGGAGATGGAGAAGGTCATGGAGAGCCTGAGCAGGATGGAAGTGTCTGACGAGAAGGAAGCGGATGACGGTCGTCATGCCTAGGCCCCTTGAAGAAGCCTCACCTTAGTGTAGTCTTTCATCTTTCTTATCTTGTAACAAGCTCTACCCCCCGACCGGCTGGGTCAGGGGATCATGTAACCCAAATTTTTCCCCGTTTGAGGATGTTGGATTTGGCAGAGTTCAAGTGACACACCTAGTTTCCCACCCCCGAGAGGATCTCCTCATCCAGGCTCTCACTAGCTGGTTGGGTCGAATGTCCCTTGGGGAGAGCATGTCCAACCCCCGAGAGGATCTCTCATCCAGGATCTTACTAGCTGCTTGGGTCGAATGTGCCTCAGGGAGAGCAAGTCCCACCCCCGAGAGGATCTCCTCATCCAGGCTCTCACTAGCTGGTTGGGTCGAATGTGCCTAGGGGAGAGCAAGTCCCACCCCCGAGAGGATCTCCTCATCCAGGCTCTCACTAGCTGGTTGGGTCGAATGTGCCTCGGGGAGAGCAAGTCCCACCCCGAGAGGATCTCCTCATCCAGGCTCTCACTAGCTGGTTGGGTCGAATGTGCCTCAGGGAGAGTAAGTTCTTTTTTGCTCCGAGACGGTCCCGCTGTCAGGCTCTAACTAGCTGGCAGGGTCGGTGGCACCTCTTGTGGATGCCCCTGTTCTCTTTGCTCCGAGACGGTCCCGCTGCCAGGCTCTCACTAGCTGGCAGGGCTGGTGGTACCTCTCGAGGACCCTAAGTCTTCCCTACCCCGAGATCGTCTCGTCACCCAGGCTCCCATTAGCTGGCATGACAGGACCCCTCGGGGTAGTCGAGTCTTCCCTACCACGAGGCCGTCTCGTCACCCAGGCTCCCATTAACTGACATGACAGGTTGACCCCTTGGGGTGGTCGAGTGTTTCTTACCCCGAGGCCGTCTCGTCACCCAGGCTCCCATTAGCTGGCATGACAGGAACCCTCGGGGTAGTCGAGTCTTCCCTACCCCGAGGCCATCTCGTCATGCATGCTCCCATTAGCTGGCATGACAGGTTGATCCCACGGGGTGGTCGAGTGTTTCTTACCCGAGTTCGTCTCGTCACCCAAGCTCCCATTAGCTGGCATGACAGGACCCCTCGGGGTAGTCGAGTCTTCCATATCCCGAGGTTGTCTCGTCACCCAAGCTCCCATTAGCTGGCATGACAGGTTGACCTCTCGGGGTGGTCGAGTGTTTCATATCCCGAGGCCGTCTCGTGTCTCATACTCTCATTAGCTGGCTTGCTAGGTTGACCCCTCTAGGTTGGATGTTTTCTACTCAGAGTTGGTAAGTATCTTTGTAACCGCGCAAGAAAATTAAACTCAGCGAATACGTTGAGTTGGATGTTTTCTTTCCGAGTTTGTGCCAACCTCGAAAAGAGCGGAGATTATGTACAACCTCGTATTCGCAGAGTGGGGTTCCTATCGGCAGACGCAGGACCAGCTATGAGTTTTTAAGCTTTTGGAGAAGTTTTGCACTCTTGGTGACCAATTTAGGCCTAGCCCTTGTAATATAATAGTAGGGGGAGGAAAAATCTGCCTCCCCCCAGTAGCCCTTTTTGGGGGGCGGGTGCGACAAGTTGACTGACACCCGCCCAGGCCCGATAGGTGCAAGGTGGGAACAGCAGGATCGGCTGGAGGCCAGAACACCGCCCCCTGCACTCTCGCACCGGGCTTTCAGCTCGTGGGGGCGAGAGCGGCCTGCGGCCAGGCTATCGCCCGAGCGGTCAGCTCGCGGGGGCGTGAGCGGCCTGCGACCAGGCTCTCGCCCCCGGGCGGTCAGCTCGCGGGGGCGAGAGCGGCCTGCGGACAGGCTCTCACCCCGGGCGGCTAGCTCGCGGGGACGAGAGCGGCCTGCGGCCAGGCTCTCGCCCCGGGCAGCTAGCTCGCGGGGGCGAGTGCGGCCTGCGGCCAGGCTCTCGCCCCAGGCGGCTAGCTCGCGGGGGTGAGAGCGGCCTGTGCCTAGGCTCTCGCCCCGGGCGGCTCGCTCGTAGGGGCGAGAGCGGCCTGCGGCCAGGCTCCCGCCCCGGGCGGCTAGCTCTTCGACGGGGGTCACCTGCTCGTCTCGGGTGCCCGGGGAGATGGGGGGTATGGCTCCTCCCACCCTTGGACCTCTTTTGGCCATGCTTTTACCGTTATACCCTCGGGGTGGAATTACCTCTTTACCCCCGGCGTGGACATTTTTTATTGCCCCAAGACCTTTTTGTCCTAGGGGTATTTGTGACATTTTGGTCCCTAGACTTGGAAAAACTATAAATAGACCCCCTTGGATACCTTTAGAGGGAGAGTTTTTTGGGCTTCCTCCTCCTTAGGCTTTTGCTTGGCTGAGTGAGGGAGCTCTCCAAGGTACCCAGCTTAGCCATTGGTGAGGGAGGAGAAGTGCTCTTGTGACCTTCTGGGTTGTGGTGTGACCTCCACGCTATAGCCGAGGGTCTGTTCCTAGTTTCCCAAGTTTTTGATCCGTGACGTTCCCCCGAGTGTAGTAGGTGTGAGGTCACCCCTCTTTTGGGACCCCGAACTCCACAGAGGTCAATTTTCACTTCAACAGCGCACATATAGTATGTGCCTTCAAAGTTAAAACTATATTTTTCTGTTTTGTTAAATTAATAAATATTGTCGTTTTTATGTAAAATTAAAAATGATAATAAATTTCATTTTTTTCAATTAATATAAATTGTAAATTGTAAATGTTATTTAAAATTAACAAAAATGAATTTTTCTTGTCCATGTGGGCGAATGTTTTTATTATTATAATAAAATAATAATTAAAAATTTTTAGTGTATTAATTTTTTTTAAAAAATTTAATATATGAAAATTTTTAAAATAAAAAATTTAAATTAAAAAAGCCCGACCCGAGACCGGCCTGGCTCGGCCCGAAGGGCCGGATCAGGCCCCTTCCCGGGGCAGGGGCCCGAGCCCGGTTTACGAAAATCTCAAGCTCGGCCCGGTTGAGAGAAGCCCGGGCCCGTTGGGCCCGGTACCGGGCCGGCCCGAACGGGCTTTATGCCCATGACTACTCTTAAATGATTATTTTATGTTTTTTTTTTAAATTTTAAATTCTGAGGTATAAATAATTTGTCCAAATCAAAATATAATTTTAAAATGTAAGAATACACCTACCGCAAATGCGTAGA
This sequence comes from Platanthera guangdongensis, assembly GCA_039583875.1. Lineage (NCBI taxonomy): Eukaryota > Viridiplantae > Streptophyta > Magnoliopsida > Asparagales > Orchidaceae > Platanthera > Platanthera guangdongensis. The sequence continues at coordinate 81,819,577 of CM077147.1, read as the reverse complement.
GCGGTCACGGTTCCGGTTCTACTAAAATCATGAACCGAACAACTAAGATAACAGTTCTTCAAATTAGAACCAAAATCTTATTTGGTTTGACCGGTTCTGGTTCTGGTTCCGATTCCAGTTTAATTTTTAGAACCGTCGTGTCAACGGTTCCAGTTACGGTTCAACAAGAACCAAAACCAAACCGGTCACTAACGGATCGGTCCGGTTTCATGCGGTTCGGTTCGGTTTCAATCGGTTCCAACTAAAACCAAAATCAAATTTGGCGGAATGAAATAAAAGCGGGCTGCAAATAGTAAACTCAAAACAACATCGAAATAGAAATAATTATGTTATTCATTTCTCGACAGTTTTTTCCATGATCGGTGGGATAGTATACATCGTCTTCCTACGCATGTAGAATTGCCACGACTTCTAGTTGGTTTGCACACGTCTCGTCGTCATGCTCAATCGTAACAATCGAATACAATTAGTTGTCTTTCATGATTACTAATAAATAGTAGTTGTATATCTTGTATATTTTTTAAATGAAATATTTCAAAATAATATGGAAGTAAAATTGAAAATATATTATATAACTTTATAAAAATCAAAAGTGCACAGAAAAAATTGACTCGAAACTGTACTAATGTCAAATCATACCACACGATTTTTATGCGGTGAAGTTTTGTTCAGTACAAAATCGACCCCATTTAGTGTGATTGCGATTTGGGTTCAAACTACACCACCTTCACTCGTGATAGTAAGTATAAATATTATACATAAATTATAAAATAATAACAATATAATAATAATAATAAACGGGTTGCGATTCGGTTTTACTTCGTTCCGGTTCGGATCGAGTCTAAAAATTTTGAAACCGCTTGAGACTTGTATGTTGCGGTTCTGGTTCTGGTTCCGGTCCGGATAAGAAAATGTAAGAACCACACCCGGACCAATATTGTTCACGGTTCCAAAATTCAAACCGGAACACGAATAATTTGCGAACGATTCAGCTTGATTCTTTGCAGTTCCTCCGGTTCGATTATGATTCGATTTGCAATTTTCAGTTTTAAGTCAAACCTCTAAAAATGCTATCGATTTCTACCTGAGCTCTTTCAAATGTGGATCATCTGCGCGTACCGCTATTTTAATAAATAAATAAAATATAAATCAACTAGCACAATTTAGTTCTCACCTTTCGCCACGTGGTATTTAATGCCACATGGTGGACAGTGCGTAGTGGCAATCAGTTGAACTGCAAAGGAAACTGCAGTGCCACCACTGGCGCGCGCGACAAAATACCTGACATACCAGATGCCCACCCCTCCCCTGTCTTTATTTTGCTTCTACCCCACTCTCCGGCATTGGCCGATCGAGAATCCTTTTGGGCCGGCGATGGCTTCCACGACGTACGATGCGGTGGAAGCGAGCTACGTCGTTCTCCTCAAGGAGGGAGGAGGGAGAGGGCTTAGCAAAGAAGTGGGGCTCTTACAGGGGCGAAAACCCCACATGACCTCTTCTATGTCACTCCGCACGAAATCAGCTCTCTCGCTGTCGTCTAGGGTTAGTTCAAGCTTCCTTCGAAACGTTTTCATCAATTTGCAGGAGGTCTTCGGGACGAAGCTTGCGTTGCTCTTCCCCGCCGTCCCCCTTGCCGTTGCTGCCCAATTCTATGGATTTGGACACGTGCGCTCCTTCCTTCCTTCCCGTTTTTCATTTTCCACTGAAGATAATGCAAGTTGTCATTGATTTTATTCAAATTGCAGGCGTGGGTTTTTACATTGAGTTTACTTGGCCTCATTCCCCTTGCAGAGCGTTTGAGCTTTCTAACGGAGTACGTTTTATTTTTTGTTTAATGCTGGCATTTTCTTAAAAAAAATAGTTTTAAAGAGGAAATATCTAGTTGAATGACATAAAGTAATTCATTCATTTCAAAAATAGGTATATCAGGGGAAGATTGCATATTGGTTTGTGGTGAGCAGTGACGGATGTAGGAGCTATACTCTGTGAGGGCGAAGCACAAAATCAATCAAAAAAATCAATCGAAAAATATAATAAAAATAAGTTTATTACAATAATATGCTGGTGAGGTGGTTCTTTGTTTTTTGAAGTTGTTAGGCCCACATGCACATGGGAGAGGGAGAGAGGGAGGAGAGAAATGACATGTGAAGAAAGGGCCTGTCTCCATGTCTTGCTATGCTTGCATTTTTAGTGGAGGTAAAATGAGAATTTGTAAAATGTGAGATCACAGTAACGTCTTAGCTTTTATATAGCATAAGTTATAGTATGTCTAAATTCAGGTAAGTGTGAAATTGAAGAAATATGATTTGTTGTGTAAGATTGCTACTGTTATAGAGGTCAGGTGGGATTAGGGATTGGTTAGACATGGAGAATTTGAGGACATGATTTGCATCTTGTTAAGTTGAGTTGAAGTTAGATAAAATAATTTCATTAGTAATAAGGTCTCAAAGTATCTAGTTGTTTATCTAAATCACGTAAAGGGGGGTGAATATGTGAGTTATGCGTATTTTAGCGGATTAAAAATTATCATAAACAAGCACACAACAAACACAGCACAACACAAAAATTTATAGTGGTTTCCCGATTTGGGTACATCCACTGTCCCGCCTCGCCTATCTACTACAAAGGGCTAGATTTGACTATTTCACCTTTCTCAGATTTAAACAAATCTTACAACTCGGAGTCAACACTCCTACTTCTCGGAGAACAACCTTTACGACACTCGGAGAACAAACTCTCCTACAAATCAATTCTTGCACTAAGATCTACACCTCGGAATTAAAAACTTCTTACAAAAGTACAAAAGAGTTTTATACAAATATTTAGATTGAAAATCAATCTACTTCTTCAGATCTAAATAATATTCAATCTTCTTATTCCTTAGAATGAAAAAAACTTGAGACTCTTGTAGAAGGAGAAAACGTGATGTTGGGTACATTGTAAACAATGTATTATATTTGAAGAAGCTCTTTCAACTCAATGATATACACAAATATGTATTTGAAATATGTTTCAGTTCATGCATTCAGTTTAGTCTATGTCATATTGATTGGACAGGTGGTCCAAGTGACATTGACACATGAAATCAAAAAAGCTGACTAGAAAGGCATGAAATTGCCTTAAGTTCACAAGCGTTGAGTGAAGCAAACTCACTCAATGCCAAATATCAAGGCAGTTGCTGAAGAAAATTGACTAAGTCCACATGCGATGAGTGAAGTCAGTTCACTCAACGCTATACAACTAAAAGTGCTGAGTGAAGTCGGGACGATCAAAGCCCAGCAAGTTACAGCGCAGAAGAAATGACTAGGTATAAAAGTGTCGACACACTTCACAACTATGTCGACACCTTTGTAGGAGAAGTGTCGAGACCTTGAAGATCAAATCAGTTGTGTCGAGACAAACCAGTTATCTGGACATCTTGAAGATCAAGTCAACTGTGTCGAGACAAATCAGTTATCTTGCCACCTTGAAGATCAAGTCAACAGTGTCGAGACAAGTCAGATATCTTGACACCTTAAAGCTCGGGACAGTAGTGTCAAGACAATACAACTGTCTCGATGTTGAAGCCAAAAACTGGCCTCAACAAACGTTCGAACCTTGGGGAGTAGCCAGCACCTACTTCTTCCAGATCTCAACCCAAGACCAACAATATAGAACTAGGAACTGACCCGAAACCCCAACTGGGAGGTCCCGCCACTATCCCGGAAGCTCTCTTAACACTTCCCCTCCAAGGCCAATTGTTGAGCTATGAGTACCTCAGAAAACTTTAAAGGGCTAAAATGAGAATATGAGGAAAAAACTGCCTTCTGAGATATCTTCTGGGTCTATTTATAGTTTTCCAACTACTGGTCTACAACAAGTGTATTCCTGTTACTCTAGAATTACTAAAATGCCCCTAAGCTGGCTTGCCAATAGCCAAACTCCGCTATTCTGAGGAGTTAAATGCAGACCAGGGGTATTTAGGTAATTTCAGGTCTGGGTCCCACCAGGTGAGAGCTCTTCCTGCTGAGCTCTACGAGAACCTTACTTCCTCTAGGTGTGAGCCTTCCCGCCTCCCCTGGGCGGAACCAGAAGCATCACTTAACACCAAAGGCTGGCGGGGGCATTGAGTGGAGAAGCATCACTCAACGCCAAAGGTCTGGAGGGAGCGTCGAGTGGAGAAGCCTCACTCAGCGCCAAGGGGCTGGCGTGAGTGTCGAGTGGAGAAGCCTCATTCAGCACAAAGGGGTTTCCGCCGGTCCGAGGTGCGAGCCCTTTCTCCTGCCCAAGTTCAGTCATGGCCTAAGCCTACAATCTGCGCTCGACAAATTGTGCCCTCAGTTCGACAAAACGAGCTCGGCGAAATGTGCTTCTTAACCCCACGAGCGAGAGCCTTCCCACCAACTCGTGGCGAGAGCTCTCCCGCCTGTTTTCTTACTTGACCCAATTGTATGCCTGAAACTAGCCTAATCCGGGTCCTTGAGGGGACCTTGGTCATACCCAACGAATATGGGGTTGCAAACAATCTCTGCTCTTTGCGAGCTAGCCTTGTGCTCGGAAACACACGTCCAACCCCAAATATTCGTTAGGTATATGCTGACCTGGCAGAGAATCTTTTAGTAGACCCCACCTTTGCTCTATAAATATGCTGCTGAGTTGTTCCCTCTGGCCATCTCTATTGTCCTTACTCCCTGCGTGAGCCTCCGCCAATCTGTGAAGATGCGTGCCAAACTCGCCGAAAAGCCGCTCTCAAAAGAGCTTTAGGCTCGTCTCGCGGCTGCCCAGGCGTGAGCTCGCGCCAATTGTAAGAGGGTTGCCCCCTGGTTGATGGGCAAGAGGCCTGCCTGCGAGAGTGCGCTGGGCGAGAAACCAATTGGTGTTGGGTATTGTATCCAAACTAACGCTGATTTGATGAAGTCATCCTTGAACTAAGATGAATTAAGTTGTATTTGATGCTTGGTTTAAGTTATATGATTGCAGGAATCCTATGGGAAGTGTAGACCAATGTCAGTCTACAATGGGTCACCAAACACAGGACTATACAATGTAATCCCTCATTGTGTGTTCCAAAGTGTTGACTCATGTGTAGCCTCTCTATTGGGATACACTTCATATTCAAGCTCTAGGACTAAGTGAAAAGACTTGATGCTGGTTTCACCTTAGAAGAAGAGAAAATTCTGTCAAGAAAATTTCCTAAGTAAAGTACTCGAGTAGTTCTATACTTACTCGAGTAAGTTACTGAGTTCATACTCAAGTAATAAAACTCTTACTCGAGTAGTTAAGATGTATCCCGAGTAGTCCAATTATGGCTCTCGAGTAGTTAAAACAACTACTCGAGTAGTTTCCTTTCACCTCTCAGGTTTACAAAAATTTTCTTCTCAAAAGTTTTCTAAGTTAAATACTCGAGTAGTATTGTATAGTACTCGAGTAGTTTTACCTTCTTACTCGAGTAGTCTCAGTCATGTACTCGAGTAGTTTATCTACTACTCGATTAGTCCAGTGTTTATACTCGTATAGTCCAGAATTTCATTCCAGAAAATTTCTCTAAGTGAATTACTCGAGTAGTCATCTCTATATACTCGAGTAGTTCTATTTGTCTCGAGTAGATCAACTTCTATACTCGAGTAGTCCTGTATTCCAGTTTTAGAAATTTTCTAAGTCTTTGTCTCGAGTAGTTTCTTAATTACTCGAGTAGTTCATTCAGATATACTCGAGTAGTATTTCTTATACTCGAGTAATCTTCTCCACCTCTCGTGTAAGTACTCTAGTACTCGAGTATGTTATGTTTGTTACTCGAGTAGCTGATTCCTTTTCTTCTTATTTACTCGAGTAGTTGACTCCATGTACTCGAGTAATTATCGCATTTCCTCTCGAGTAGCTCTCCTCATACACTCGAGTAGTCATCTTCTACCTACTCGAGTAGTGCTGCATGTACTCGAGTAGTCTTTTATATCTCGAGTATTTTACTTCGACTTTTCCGAAAATTCATTAAGTCCAGAATAACGGTTTTCTTAATGAACTTTGACGTGATTGGTACACGTGTCTCTCATAATGACTCAATTATGTCTAATCTTTTCTAATCCTATAAATAGTCTTGTCTAAACCGACAAACCCTAATTTTTCTAAGAAGATTATTTTTAAGAAGTTTTGCAGTCGTACTCTCAAGCTTTCTGTCTCCTCTTTCTCTCTCCAAGAAACAAAAACTGTCATCGTCGCCGTCGTTGATTCCCGACCGTCTAGGGTTTCATTTTTTGTGGATTCAGATCCAGAAGGGTTTCCAGATCGAGATTTGCTCAACTCCTCAATCTTCTGATTCGATCGATCGTGTGAAGCCAAGAGTTTCAGATCCAATCTTGCCGAGATTTCTCTTCATCATTCTGATAAAGCCGCTAAGCCTAGAAGAAAAAATTTCTGGTCGACTTTTGCAGATCTAAAAAAGAGATCACTGTTTGTATTTCTATACAAAATTTATTTCATTCTTGTAGGAGAAATTTCTCCGAGTGCAGGAGCTTTTGTCTCCGAGTTTGTAGGAATCTTTATCTTCCGAGTGTAGATCCGTTTTGTGGATCAAGATTGTAGGAACATTGTTTCGAGGGTAGGATTGATTTTCAATCCGAGATAGTGGAGTAGCCGAGTCTAGTGTATTGCTAGATCGGTGAGGGAAAGTGGATGTACCCAAGGTTGGGGAACAACTATAAATCTTGCCTCATTTGTGTTTGATTGGTAGATAGATCTGTACATTGGTTTATAATTTTTATTCCGCAAAAAGACGCACAATTCACCTATTCACCCCCCTCTAGGCTATTTAGGTAGGCAACTATAAACTTTCAATTGGTAGCAAAGCCAGGTTGATCGTTAAAAGGTTAACACCTTGATCAGATCCTTCAATAGTTGTCCTTTGAGATCTACCAAAGATGGACAAGATTAAAGATTTTGCCAAGCTTCCTTTATGTACCAAAAATAATTTTCTCATGTGAAAAGATAGAATCAAGTTCTTTATGGAAGCTATGGATCTAAGGATCTTCATGATAGTTGAAGAAGGTCCTTACATTCCCATGACCGTCTCCACTATAGATCCAACTAAGAAAGTCCCAAAGAAACTTATGGATCGAGATAAGGATGAGATTGCACTTGTTTCATTAGACAAAAAGGCAAAAAATATTATAGCAAGTGCAGTCGATGATTCAATGCTGCAAAACCTAATTCACTGCCAGTCTGCAAAAGAGATGTGACAGTCACTAGTTACCTTAATGGAAGGTACCAAAGAAGTGAGGGATGATAGAAGATCCCTTCTTAATCAGAAGTATGAAGCTTTCCAACAAGGAAATAAAGATACCATTGCTGACACCTTTGAGAACTTCTTTAAGATAGTGAATGGGCTAAGGGTCTTTGGCAGAGTCTTCACTAATGGGGAATTAAATGATAAATTCTTAAGATCCCTGACTAAGGAATGGGATAACAAGGTCTGTACTATAAGGGAGTTTGGAAAACTGGCTGAGATAGACCCTCAGAATCTCTTCGGGAAGCTTATGTCATATGAACTTCAACTCAACATAAGAAAGGCTGAAGAAGAGAAGAGCAGGTCTGCATTCAAAGAGAAGTATGTTGCTTTAAAGGCAGACACCTCTAAGAAGACAAAAGTTGCTCCTCCTACTCCAGCACAAGAAGCTAGTGAAGAAGAAACCTCAGAGCCAAGCACCTCATGCTCTGAACTATCAGAAGGAGAGCTCTCACTACTCTCTCGACAGTTCAAGAAATTCTTGAGCAAGAAGAAGCAATGGAAAGGCAAGGATGCCTCCTATAGAAGATCACGACACGATGGTGATCGTCAATGAAAAGGCTCAAGCAACCATGACAGGTATAATTCTAAACAGAACAAACATATTTCTACTGACATTATTTGTTATTGTTGTAATAAACCAGAATACGTCATCGTTGACTGCCCTCACAAGAAGAATGAGGGTAGTAGAAGAGAGGAAAAGAAGTCCTCGTGCAACAAGAAGAGGACAAAGAAGAGCTTGATGGCCAAAAAGGGCAAGACTCTTAGTGACTCTGACTCATCTGAGTCGAGTGAAGAATAAGAAGCCTATTTTGGGCTCATAGCTCAAACTGATGATGAATAAGAGCCCCAGTTCACTAGGAAGGTAAACTCTCACACTCCTCTTTCTGATTCTGAAGTTTCTGAACATGATTGTGAGGAGAGGGGGCACACGGCCCAGGACATGGGCATGTCCCAGGCCGTGTCGTCGAGTGTCGAGATGTCGAGATCGTCGAGTGTCGAGATGTGGTCGTCGAGTGTCGAGAAGTTGAACACGGCCTGTGACACGGGCGTGTCACAGGGCGTGTCCAATCGGGCCGTGTCTGAGTGCCGTGTATGGGCACACGGCCTGGGATACGGGCGTGTCACAGGCCGTGTGAAGTCTCGGGTTGTTTGAGATTATTTTTCGCCCAGGCACACGGCCACAGACACGGGCGTGTCTGAAGGCATGTTGGGTGACAAGGCCCATGACACGGGCGTGTCCCATGGGCGTGTCACTGGTTTGGATCAGTCGGTTGACCACCGCTTGAGGCACACGGCCTTGGACACGGGCGTGTCACAGGCCGTGTCAGGTCAAATTCAGCTTTTCTGGCATTTTTGTGGCCGTCCATTCCTTCAGCTGGGATCCAAGGGCTGGAGCTTCTTTCCTCTTTTCCTAAAGGCCGAAAACTGAGAACTTATTCTCATTTTCTTTAGCCTTCATCTTAAGTGAGAAAGGGAGAGGAAGAAGGAGAAAGAAGAGGAAGGGCTGCTGCTGGTGGTGCTGTAGTTTACCGACGGGCGATCCGAAGCCGGCGTTGCGGTGGAAAAGCTCTTGTGATTCGTGCAAGCTAGCTTTGCGGTCATGGCACCGAAGCGGTCGTCAAGGGTAACGAATTTTCTTTCTAGCCATGTGAAGGCTTCCTTTTGGCATATATTTGTGATTCCCCCACCAAGAGGTGGCTGATTTTGGGAGTCTTTTGGGTGATTCATGAAATCCCCTTTGTTGGCATATAAATCTGGAATTGGAGTACGGAATAGGCATGCTGTGTGAAGCCCATCTGGACAGGTTGGTCTGGATTGGTGATGTTGCATATGACCCGGAGAAGACTCCATGATAAACGTGTAGGTTAAGGAGTCAATGGGTTATGCCTGCGAAAAGGAGTAGCAGGAAGTATTGGAGTGGTAACCCAGGAAAATATCCGTGTATGTTTTTGGGTCCGACCTGTGAATAAGGCACAGGAAGTACTGGTGTGACCAGGAAAGACCCCTGACATTTGTAATTTTGCGGTGTCCACCTGTGAAGCGAGTAACAGGAAGTACTGGTGTGCCCAGGAAAGACCCGCTGTTGTTGTGAGAGAATGGGTGTAAGAATTATGCCCAGGCTGGAATGCCAGAACAGGATCGGTGAGACCTACCCGCGCCTTTATATAGCCGCGAGTACGCCGTGCTCGGTGATGGCAAGGCGATTTGAGCAACGGGGGGTGGAGGATCCGACCTGCATTATGTCCGTCCGACGTGAGACCAGAAAGTGCGGTCTGTTGGAGCGCATAGCAAGAGTCTTAGGCCTGCGCTCCGTGATACAACGGGGGGGCTACGGGCCATCCCAGTTCACTAAGACTATAAAACTCCGGCTGCACGCCATGGAGTAAATGCTCAAGAGAGTTACCGTTGGGTGAGGACCCTGATACGGTGGTGGGCAAGAGCTTTGCCAGAATACCAAGAAGGTGCCCTGAGTGCACGGACCGTTGGGCCGGGTGGCGAACGGTTGTGATGGCTTGTGTGCGTGAAAGCACATTTTGATGAGATATATTGCCAGACTATGATCTGACATGCCTGCAGGGAAGAATACCGCTGCCCCGAGAAAAGGGGTAGGGTCGTTATAATTTGGTCAGCTGAACGCTGACCGTTGCTTTTGTTTGCCACCGCTGGGTGGACTGTCCCTGTACAGGTGTTGGAGAGCCGAGAGGGATGCATAAAGGTTGATGTTCCTGCTATTGCTGCTACTGCTGCTAGCCCTCGAAGGCTATTTGGAAATGTTGTGTGTTTTCGTTTATTGTGGCCGGCCTGCACGCCAATCTGTTTAGGCCACTGTTTGACAGCCATGTAAGGTCTTAAGACCAACTCTTTTTACTTATTGTAAGATATTCCTATATCGTATAAAATGTGGAGTGTTATATTTGGGCATTCATGAGGAGTTCAAGTTGTAGTCTAGGCTTCCGTTAGAACGCTTTGTGATAGGTGCGATGCGCTACTCTGATATCATCTTGTACCTTCACCGCCTGTTTTGTGATATATACTATGGGGCCCCGACCGGACCTTCTAGAATATATCATATGAACGGATGGGGTTGTTACAGATAGCTCTTCTGAAGATGAGTCAATACTCATGGCCCAATATAAGGAGTTAATCATGGCTTACGACAAATGTCGCCGAGTCGTGAAAACTCAGGCTAAAGAGATAAAGTCTCTCAAAGCTGAAGAGAGCATCTTGAGAGAGAAAGTCGCAAAGACGGGCTCGCTTGAAGAGAACTTCAATAATACTATTGAAGAATATAACAAAGCTCTTGAGCACCTCGACCTTAAAGAGAAAATCATCAAAGAGCTGGAAGCCCAACTTGCTATTGAAAAGAAACTAGTTGAAAGTTTCTCGAAGCCCAAGGCAGTTCTTCCATTCATTGCTAAATTCTCAGCCAAGGCCAAGGGTGCTGGACTAGGCCATGAAGAAGCTCCTAGCAAATTTTCTAGGAGGAATAAGGCCCAACAAAAGAATAAGGCCGCCAAAAAGGCCTTAGCCAAAGAGAAAGGGAAAGTCCCTCAAGATCAGACCTCTTTCAAAAAGGTCATATTTCCCTCAAATGAGTTTGATCTTGACTCATCCTACGGACACTTTGCTAGGCCTACCTATGTAGAGCCAAAGTCCCGTTATCAAGGATGGACTCGCCCCAGAAACTTTTGCGAAAGTGTCTTCAAGGCACCTTATGAAGAAGTGATTCTTCAGAGCTATGGCCCTTTCAATCATGACCATAACTTCAAGAAGGCACCAAAGGCAAAGCCTTTTGTAGAAAAGCCAGTGAAGGAGAAGAAAACATGTGATTGTAATCATCATGAAGCTTCTTCCTCCAAGAATGCTGCCCCTGCTAGACCACAATTCCAAAAGGTCAAGCAGGAGAACATAAGGCAAAGATACAACAGATTTGACTGTTAGTGTTGTGGCAGAATTGGTCACTTTGCCATTGATTGCTGGTTTAATCCCAAAAATGCTGCAACCCCACATGTTGGCAATATGAGGAAGACCACTGCTAATGCTAATATTCGTAGGGGGAGTGTTCTAACCTGAGACCAAGGACCCAAACATATTTGGGTTCCTAAGGCAAACTGATTGTGATTGCAGGTATATCCAAAGGCCACCAAAACGCCAATCTGGTATTTGGACAGTGGATGCTCTCGACATATGACCGGGATAAGAAGCCTAATCCAAAACTTTACTCCAGTCGTGAACGGACCGAAGGTCATCTTTGGAGGTTTAGACAGTGGAATCACTAAAGGCTACGGTTGAACCAAAGAGGTTTGAGGAAGCAAACTCAGACACATCGTGGATAATGGCGATGGAAGAAGAACTAAACCAGTTCAAGCGCTGCAAAGTATGGAAGCTTGTTCCAAGACCCAAAGGTAAGAATGTCATTGGAACAAAATGGGTCTACAGGAACAAAATGGATGAGGATGGAACAATAGTAAAGAACAAGGCTAGACATGTCGCAAAAGGCTATCGTCAAGAAGAAGGAATCGACTTTGACCATACGTATGCTCCAGTGGCAAGGCTGGAGGCAATAAGGTTATTCCTAACATATGCTGCACTCAAAGGCTTCACTGTCTACCAGATGGACGTGAAGTCTGCCTTCCTTAATGGTGACATAAAGAAAGAGGTGTATGTAGAACAATCTCCAGGTTTCGTTGATTCTAACTTTCCCGATTACGTTTATTTACTGCATAAAGCGTTATATGGCCTGAAACAAGCTCCTCGAGCTTGGTATGAGACGCTGTCTAGCTTTCTACTTGAGAATAAGTTCACAAGGGGATAGATAGATAAGGAATTTAATTTCTTAGGGAAATTAAAGACAAGATTTTGCAAGTGCAAATCTATGTCGACGACATTATTTTTGGCTCTACTGATGACAACCTCTGCACGATGTTTTCAAAACTTATGCAAGGAAAGTTTAAAATGAGCAGTATGGGCGAGCTGAAGTATTTCTTAGGGCTTCAAGTGAAACAGTCTGAAGATGGAATTTTCATCTCACAGACCAAGTTCACCAAAGAGCTGATTAATAAATTCGGAATGGAGAACGCAACCTCGATGAGGACTCCAATGGGTTCAACTATGTCTCTGGACAAGGATGAAAAAGGGAAACCTTTTGATGAAACAAAGTACAGAAGCATAATTGGATCCTTGCTCTACGTTACGGCAAGTAGACATGACATAATGTTCTCAACATATGTCTGTGCTAGATTTCAGGTGTACTCTAAGGAATCTCAGTACGCTGCTGCAAAGCCGATTTTGAGATACCTTAAAGGTACACCAAATCTTGGGTTATGGTAATCAAGAAGTAATGACAGCGAACTAATAGGTTTTTCAGATGCAGATTTTGCAGGGAGCAAAGACTACAGAAAAGCACTTACGGGACATGTCAATTCTTTGGAAGAAGTCTTATCTCCTGGAGTAGCAAGGAGCAAAACTGTGTGGCAATCTCAACGACTGAGTCAGAGTACATCTCTGCAGACAGTTGCTGTGCACAGTTACTTTGGATAAATAATCAGTTTGAAGACTACAACATGAAGTTTGACAAGATTCCATTGTTTTGCGACTCTTCCAGCGCAATAGCAATAGCCAACAACCCAGTCTCGCACAGCCGGACAAAGCATATAGAGCTAAGGTATCACTTCATCCAGGAGCATGTGGAGCATGGGGACATAGACCTTCAATAAGTCTCTACAGATAGGCAAATTGCAGACATTTTTACGAAACCGCTGGATGAGACCAAGTTCTCATTCTTCAAAACAGAACTTGGGATGCTCAACAAAGAAGACTAGAGAGGATGGATTTTCAAGAAGGCTCAAGATTCAAAGGTTAGTCAACAATTCGATTTTTACAAAATTTTAACTCCTTTACTCGAGTAAGATACAACCTACTCGAGTAAGAATATGACCTACTCGAGTAGTAGAATGACATACTCGAGTAGTCTACTTGACCTACTCGAGTAGTAGAATGACATACTCGAGTAGTCTACTTGACCTACTCCAGTAGTCAACTTCACATACTCGAGTACCTCACTGACCTACTCGAGTACTTCCATACATCTACTCGAGTACTTCTGTATCCCTACTCGAGTAATTCCAGACTTATCTACTCGAGAAATTTCCTCACTCGTGTACATGCCAAGTCGTTTGTTTTTCAAATTTTCTGATGCGCAAACCAAGGCTTATGCCACCTCTTATTTGGTTTATTTCATTCATTTTCATTTAATTAGACCAAAAATTAGGGTTATATAAATACAAAAGTCCGGAAATATCCTTCACGAAATCATTTTCGCTCTGTCAAGTACCCGACTGCCTCTTCTCCTTCCTCAGTTAGTTGCAGAGCCGCGCAATTTCCTTCACCCCGTCGAAGCTTTCTAGGGTTTCTGCATCTCCAAGATTTCTGAATCATGGCCGCCTCCTCTAAAATCGGTGTGGGTTCGAAATTAGTCGCTGCCAGGATTGCAGAACTCTCCGACGACTTCCATAATCTCATGATTTTTCTCGACACCGCCGGATTAACATTCGTTCTCCAAGAACAATGTCGAATCTTCTTCCCCGACGTTGCAGAATTTTTCAGGAATGTCAAGGTGAAGTGCCACGGGACAGTTCTAAAATCCAAAGTCAGAGGTATAAAGATCAAACTTACTTCAACTTCTGTTTCTCAACTTCTTCGGCTGCCAGTTTTAGATACAGATGATTTTCTGGGTGATGAAGAGTATGCCAGAACTTGCTTATTTTGTGAAATTTCTGCTGATGCAAAATACATTAGAAGGGCTGACATGAATGCAGAAGGTAAACTGCTTAGTTGATATTATTGGAAAAATTCTTCTGTGCAAGACAAACTCCATAAGAGATATCCCTCTGTATTTCTTTGAAATGATGCAAGCCATAGTCTGCAGAAAAGCTTTTCAGTTTGGCTTGCTTATCCTGAACAAAATAAAGGAGAGTATTAAATCCCCCAACTATGCAAGGATCATTTCACTACTCCTTCATGAGTTAAACCCAGAAGCCTTCACCCTCTCTAAAGGAAGTATCCTTCATCAAATGAAGAAGGTCTCCATCTCCTCTATTCAAAGATGGGAGCTCAAGTTACAGAATCCTTCTCAAGCTGCTAAGATTATTGAAGTTCTAGATACAGAGGACAGGACCCCATCTCCATCTCCATCTCAGGTCCCCAGCTCCCCTGGTGCACCAAATGAGGGGGAGCCTAGTCCTACTGTTTTAGCCAGGATGCTAACTCCTCCAGCTCCTACTCCTCCACCTATCACCCCAGAAGATATCCCCTCAGATCAACAACTTCAAGATACACTCCTCTACACAGAAGCTGCCATCAATGAGATGATAGCAGAATTGACAGTAGATTTTCCTCCTCCTCCTCCTCCTCCACTATCTCCAAAAGCTCCTACACTGAAATACCCAAAGACCCCACTCCAGTGCAATCTCCAACACAGACTCCAGAAAAATCTCCAGCCAAGTCTCCAGCTACATCTCCTGATGCTCACAAAGTGCAGACAGAAACCATCTTCATTTCAGATGAGGCATCACCTGAGTCAGTTGAAGCCCCTTTAAGGAACTTGAAATTCTCCATCCCCACAATCACTGATGCAGGGGATGCCATAATTCCCACTACCAGAGCAGAAAGCTCTGTCACCCTTACAGAACTAGCTCCTTGGACAGCTCCTCCTCCTCCAGTTGCCTCTTCCAGTGCTCCTCCAGTTGCTGCCCCTTCTACTGATTTGATGACTCAAGTTGTCCTTCTGCTCCAAGAACATAGGACATACTTTGATACTTCTCTCAAAGCTGTTACAGATAAAGTCACTGCTCTAGAAACTGAGATGAGCAATGGATTCGCTGAGATTCAATATAATACAGATCAGCTCAGGCACCTTTTCCAAATTGGTGGAAAGGATCTAGACCACACTATCACTAGTGTTGGTCAAGTCATGGAGCAAGGTCTGACTCTTGCTAATAATCAGATGGAATTGGACAAACAAGCTGAAGCTACAAAAATGAAAATATGTGAAGAGGTTGGCACTTTCCAAGATGATGTCATCTCTAAGCTATCTGTTGAAGTCAGAAAGGGGGAGAAATTGGTGAAAGAGTATTTAGAACAATCAGATGCTGTCATGCAAAAGCTTTGGAAAGCCAAAGTAAAAGAGATCCATGATGATGTCCTAGCTCAAATTCAGAGTGTCAAATTCTACACCTATGACACTACTGTACGGATGCACAACCAGATCCTTCCTGAATTTGCTACAGATCCTAATATCATTCCTCATCACCTGAACCATCTAGTTACTGCAGATGCTCCTGCTCCTCCTCTGCAACCCACAATTTCTCCAAGTCCTGGTGACTCTGTTGCTCCTCCTGATTCCTACACTCAGGGTTGGGAAGATGATCCTGCAGATATATTCCTTCATGCCCCTCCTGAGATCCAAACTTCCAAGAAGAAAAGAAAGTATGGTGAAGGTCCTTCTGCTAGCAAGTCCATTCCAGTCTCTGATCCTGAGAAAAGAAAAGCTCCAGAATTTGCTGAGATATGGTCTCCCACTTCTAAGTCCCTCATTTGGACACTCTCAAATTAGTTATGGACTACCATGAGAGCAGGAATATTCACTACAGTTCCCAGGAATGGGAGTTATATGAGAAATCAATGACCAAGAGAAGATTATATGACAGAGAATATGGAAGAAACAATCCTGCTGCTCCTCCAAGACCCCACAAGTATTATCCAAAGCCTTACAACTATCAAAGAAGACAACAGGAGAAACAGGACAGACAGCATCATCAGAACTAGCCAAAAGGACTTACGAGTTGTGGAAATGATTTTTGTTGATAATGACAATTTTTGGATATTCACACTTATATAATTCTAAGTTTTGATCTTACTTTCTTTTTCATAGTCCTTTGCTGCTTACTCTGCTTTATATACTTAGCAATCTTTTTATATCCACAATTCACCTTAGTATAAAGGGTTCTGACTTTTACAAATAGGGGGAGATTGTTGGGTATTGTATCCACACTAACACAGATTTGATGAAGTCATCCTGGAACTAAGATGAATTAAGTTGTATTTAATGCTTGCTTTAAGTTATGTGTTTGCAGGAATCCAATGGGAAGTGTAGACCAATATCAGTCTACAATGGGTCACCAAACACACGACCATATAATGTAATCCCTCATTGTGTGTTCCAAAGTGTTGACTCATGTGTAGCCTCTCTATTGGGATACACTTCATATTCAAGCTCTAGGACTAAGTGAAAAGACTTGATGTTGTTTTCACCTTAGAAGAAGAGAAAATTCTGTCATTAAAATTTCCTAAGTACTCGAGTAGTTCTATACTTACTCGAGTAAGTTACTGAGTTCATACTCGAGTAATAGAAACTCTTACTCGAGTAGTTAAGATGTATCCCGAGTAGTCCAATTATGGCTCTCGAGTAGTTAAAACAACTATTCGAGTAGTTTCCTTTCTCCTCTCGGGTTTACAGAATGTTTCTTCTCACAAGTTTTCTAAGTTAAATACTCGAGTAATACTGTGTAGTACTCGAGTAGTTTTACCTTCTTACTCAAGTAGTCTCAGTCATGTACTCGAGAAGTTCATCTACTACTCGAGTAGTCCAGTGTTTATACTCGTGTAGTCCAGAATTTCATTCCAGAAAATTTCTCTAAGTGAATTACTCGAGTAGTTCTATTTGTCTCGAGTAGATCAACTTCTATACTCGAGTAGTCCTGGTATTCCAATTCCAGAAATTTTCTAAGTCATTGTCTCGAGTAGTTTCTTAATTACTCGAGTAGTTCATTCAGATATACTCGAGTAGTATTTCTTATACTTGAGTAATCTTCTCCACCTCTTGTGTAAGTACTCTAGTACTCGACTATGTTATGTTTGTTACTCGAGTAGCTGATTCCTTTTCTTCTTATTTACTCGAGTAGTTGACTCCATGTACTCGAGTAATTATCTCATTCCCTCTCGAGTAGTTCTCCTCATATACTCGAGTAGTTCTCCTCATATACTCGAGTAGTCATCTTCTACCTACTCGAGTAGTGTTGCATGTACTCGAGTAGTCTTTTATATCTCGAGTATTTTACTTCGACTTTTCCGAAAATTCATTAAGTCCAGAATAACAGTTTTCTTAATGAAGTTTGATGTGATTGGTACACGTGTCTCTCATAATGACTCAATTATGTCTAATCTTTACCTGATCCTATAAATAGTCTTGTCTAAACCGACAAACCCTAATTTTTCTAAGAAGATTATTTTTAAGAAGTTTTGCAGTCGTACTCTCAAGCTTTCTGTCTCCTCTTTCTCTCTCTAAGAAACAAAAACCGCCGCTGTCGCCATCGCTGATTCCCGACCGGCTAGGGTTTCATCTTTTGAGGATTCAGATCCAGAAGGGTTTCTAGATCGAGATTTGCTCAACTCCTCAATCTGCTGATTTGATCGATCATATGAAGCCAAGAAGTTTCAGATCCAATCTTGCCGAGATTTCTCTTCATCATTCTGATAAAGCCTCTAAGCCTAGAAGAAGAAATTTCTGGTCGACTGTTGCAGATTTGAAAAAGGGATCACTGTTTGTATTTCTATACAAAATTTATTTCATTCTTGTAGGAGAAATTTCTCCGAGTGTACGAGCTTTTGTCTCCGAGTTTGTAGGAAGCTTTATCTTCCGAGTGTAGATCCGTTTTGTGGATCGAAGATTGTAGGAACATTGTTCCCAGGGTAGGATTGATTTTCAATCCGAGATAGTGGAGTAGCCGAGTCTAGTGTATTGCTAGATCGGTGAGGGAAAGTGGATGTACCCAAGGTTGGGGAACCACTATAAATCTTGTCCTCGTCTGTGTTTGATTGGTAGATAGATCTGTGCATTGGTTTGTAATTTTTATTCCGCAAAAAGACGCACAATTCACCTATTCACCCCCTCTAGGTGATTTAGGTAGGCAACTATAAACTTTTAATTGGTGAGAAGCCCGTCCGGAGAGAAGCCAACCGGCGAGAGGCCAGCCGCCGAGGAGCTAGCTGGCGAGAGTTCTCGCCCTAAAAAGAAGAAGAAGGCTAAATCAGTTGGGCGCGACCTGCTGAAAGAGAACCGAGCCCCTCCTACCCCAACTCCAAGTCGTGTCGATATCCTCACTTCCTCCGTCGGAGGTATTTTTCGAATCCTTTCATACTTCCCATTAGCGCGAACATTTCGAGAGTTTGATCATAGCTGTATGTTGAAAAACCACTCCATTCGCAGTGGTTGGTGCCTAGGGATGCCGTCTGCTTTCCGTCTGCAGACTCAGAAGCGGTCGGCCTCTGCAATGAGGATCTGCCTTCTGCTTCAGGAGCTGCTCCGCCCAATCCCCCAGCTGGTCAAACCAATCTGTTACCCGAACTCACCCTCCCTGTCGGAGGGGTTAACCCCGAGCTATCTGCTCCCCCGCCGAGGCCTCAACCTCTGGCAATAGAGGGAGCCCCTGTTCCCCCACTTGGCGAGACCAGCCCACCGGAGCGCAGGACCTTTCGCCCAGGGTCAGGGCAAGCCGCTCCATCTGCTTTTCAGAAAAGGCACAGAGGATCAGCCCAGCCCCTCTCGCTATCCGTCGGGGAAAGACATCCCTCACTACCCAGGCAAGCGAGAGCCTCCCCACTCTTCAATCACCCTCCCCTCTCCTCTTATTCTGACCGTTTCCCGTTTCTTCAGAGTTAAAAGACCAAGGGGCTGAAAGGGATGAAAATGAAGAGGAAGTAGAAGAAGAAGAAGAAGAAAGAAGGGAAGACTCGACCCTCCCTTCCACTGGTGAAATGGAAGACTTTCTCGAGGGCCCCATGAGCGGAAAGGCGCGAAGGCGGATGATCGTGATAGTCTTGTCGAAGCTCGCGCGACAACAAAGGGCCAACTCCTCAGCGGTGAAGAAGGATCCACGAAACGATGGAGTGGCAACTGGCGATTGTTGAGCGGGACTGCACAGACCTCCTTGGCGGGGCGAGATCCCATGATACGACTTCCTGTGAAACCTCACCTGGGAGGTACACATCGCGCGTATTCGAGATTAACTCCGCTTGGCCAAACAGGGGCTGACCACCCTGATGGCCTTCTTCGACCCTTGAGACCCTCCCAGGTCTGGCCGGCGAGAACTAGGTCGTTGGCGGTGGGTGTCATACTAATCTCTTAGGGTGATCCCCTTCTTTACCCATCTTCTTGGCCTACCTCTTCCCTTTGTACCCTTTTCGCTTTTTAGCGTCAGATAATTTCGTATAAGCATTGTGTGTTACTGTTGTTATTATTTTTTTTTTTAATATTGTTGTCTGGGATTCTCGCCCAACGAGAATCCTATCTATATATGTGTTTTTCCAGCTCCCTTTTGCATGTTGTCCTTAATACCTTGCGAAACGCCTGATTCATACATCTCGCTCACTGCTTCTCGCATACTGAGGTCATTTGCCTTTTTCCCAACCTCCCCTGGAGGCTATTGCTTCCCGCCAAACTAAGGAGAGCTGATGCGACAGGACGGAAATCGAGGAGTCAAAGCGTCTGGAGTCGTTGAATTTTCCTCCACCGTATTTCTTAAGAACTCATAATTACCTTGCTTTCTATAAATAGGTCAATCCACCTACCCCATTCACCGCATTTATTCCAAAACTCCATCTATCCGTCAATTGCTTTCGACCTTCCTTGCAGTGCAAAGGATCTCATCTTCGCGTCCCCCCTCTTTTCTCTCCTTCCTCCGAGATGCCAAGCAAGAGCAAGGGCCGCTCCAAGTGCGCACAGTCTTTTCTCGATCACGCCTTCCCACCTTGCCGGCTCACGCAAGTGGAATTCGTCACCATAACCAAGAACTTCATCCCACCCGGGTTCACCACGCGGAAACCTGGGCGCGAGGACAGGGTGAATCTCGTGCCAGAAGGGGAGCTCGCCATTCCCCTAGAGCATTTCGAAGTAGGCTTCCGGCTCCCCCTCTGGCCTGAGGTGTGTCAGGCCCTGCACTACTACGGGGTGGTGCCCGCCCAGCTCAATCCCAACTCCATCACCCTCCTTGTGGCTTTCGCCTGCTACATGCGGGCGGAAAAGGATCGAGTTCAATTTATCGATCTTCCGGAAGCTGTTCAATTTCCGAGCCAAGGGAGGGTCAGTCTTCCTTTCCGGCCAGTCGGTGAAACGGCGGGTCTTGCTAACAAGCACTACCACTTCGCGGAAAGGTTCGTTTTCCTCGCGGGACCATTCAGCAACATCCCTCTTGCCCCCATTCAGTACGACGATGCGACTTACAAGCCCCCACTCTCGGGGAGCGAGAGGGTGCTCTCGTCGAATTCTTCAGCTCGAAGGTTTTCGACGTTCCCTTCCTCCGGCGAGACCTGGGAGCCCTCCAACCGGTACCCCCCGGCGAAGGTAACTTTCTGAATTTAACTTGCAAAAGCTTATTTCGAGGGAAAGACTAAATACTATGGGCTTTTTAGGTGAGAGAGATCTTCCCATCCACCAACCCTTCGATGAGACCGGGGCGCTCGCCGACACCCTGGCTCTCGCCAAGGTGGCCGCCGTCGCCTGCCGGAAGGAGCCGGGAGCTTCCTCTGCACCAAGCGCTCCGAAGCGGAGACCAAGCTCCCTCCCAGCCCCCTTTCCAAAAAATCAAAACCGACCACCGCAGAAAAAGGCAAAACGGTGATATCAGCATCCGCCGAGACCCCCGCCGCGACCCCTTCCACTACCGCCAAGGCAGATGCAGGCCGGCCTGCCACAGAGACTCCAGCCGAGACCTCCTCTGTTACCGGCGAGGCAGATGATGGCTTCCTGCCGCCGAGATTACATTCGAGCCCTCTCGCGATCCGATGCCGAGAGGGCACCGGAACTTCGGCTTCGGTGACAAGTATAAGGACACATAGGGCTTTCCTTTGCTCTAGTGGGACCCTACCAATAACCGCATAACTGTTTCCACCCTTCTCCCCTCCGGGAGGGAGGGAGACGATGTCACCGGCCACGCCTTCGCGCTGGGCTATGGCCTCTACAGCCGAGAAGATGCCGACTCCTTCGACAGGACAACGACCAAGGCTCTTGTTTTCGACGCCGCCCAGGCCCAACGTCTCACGGTCCATCTTTCGCACATGGTCGGGCGCCGCACCCTCGCCATAGAGTGGGACTTCGTCGATCTGCTTAGGGCGAGGGATGCCTCGGTGGATGAAGCTGCCACCCTGAAGGCCGAGTTGGCTGCCGCCTAATAACTCCTCTCCACTCGCCCGACCCCCGAGGTAAGTAGGACCTTTCAACACTTCTCTCCCTTCCATATGTTTATGCCATTCGCCTGAATGGATCACCTCGCAGGATCTCGGAGAAACTGAGCTGTCTCGCGCGCAAGTGGCCTACGCCGAGGGTGAGAACCAGGTATTGCGGGCCGAGGTGAAACGTCTGGAGGATGCCCTAGCCCTAGCCAAGGATCGGCCGTCGCGGGAGGAAAGAGTAGAGCGCCACCATTACTCTGCCTATGAGATGGACGTGATCATCCAAGAGAATGCACAAGCGACCGCGAAGATGGTAATCGAGGTTTTGTGAGAGTCGGAGCTTTTGAACGAAGGAGGCGAGATCCTCACTGCGCGAGGGATCCTGCCTTTGTTGTTCGAGCCCATCACCCGACCTGCAGGAGAGGAAGGCTCTCCGGCCAATGAGGCGGCGGAGCTTGCATGAACTGGAGGCTGCTTCCCCGACGAGTCCTCCGTCTTCTCCCCTAATAGATCCTCTGGCGGGATCTCTAGCCGTAGCAACAGCAGTAGCTCCAGCGGAGCCTCCGACGAATTGGCTCAATAGCCTCTACGTCTGCTGACCTGCTTATTGTAACCTTGTTTTGAGTTCGTTATAATTAACTTTTATGAACTGAGTTACTGTAATCTTTGTACAGGGGGCGGAACCCCCTCAATGCTTCCTAACTCCTTTTTGAATGTGGAAAAGTTTGCTTTGTCGCTGGAATGCTTGTCATCTTTACACGAACCCTAAGCTCTTAGGTGACAACTGCCTTCCATTCAAAGAGTTGGCTAAGTGGGATCTGTTGGAAAGGGTATGCCGAGAGCCTTGCCTTAAAGGCTGCGCCCGTGATCCCTGTCGAGTCATGCTTGTCGTGGTCCCCGGCCAAATGATCGTGGCGAGAGCCTTGCCGAGGACCCGGTTGAAACCCCTGTCGGGAGATTTGTGCCGAGAGCCTTGTCGAGTAGGTTGTGTCGAAAGCCATGTCGGGAGGGGTCTGGGTCATTCCCTCCCTATTTAGGACTTGAAAGTGTTCAATTCAAAACCTATTAACAAAGGGCTTCGTGACTCCATCATGATTTCAAATGCCCCGTCTGCTTAACGTAAACCCAGCCATCGGGTCCTCCCGGGACCACTTAAACAAATAATCTCCTCTTTCCTTCTTCCGCCCGAGAGATCCTTCGGCCCTGTCAGCTAGTGGGAACCTAACAACGGGTCTACTCGGGGTCCTGATTATCCCTTCCAACCTTTCTTCCAACTCTCCTCCTTTCCCCCCAGGTGTGCCTACAACCCTGCCCAGCTAATGAGAGCCTGAGCAGCGAGTCTACCGGGTCGAGCAGCACTCGGGGCCCCTTACCACCACAGGCGAGCCTTCGGACATGCCATCTAGTGAGAGCCTGCGTAGCGGGTCTACTTGGGTCCGTGCCAAGCTCGGGGTAGTGCAAAAATCTCCAAGAACCAATGATTTCCCCCAGGTGTGCCTACAACCCTGCCCAGCTAATGAGAGCCTGAGCAGCAAGTCTACCAGGGGCCGAGTAGCACTAGGGGTCCCTTACCCCCACAGGCAATCCTTCGGACCTACCGACTAGTGAGAGCCTGCGCAGCGGGTCTACATAGGGCTGAGCCAGGCTCAGGGTAGTGCAAAAATCTCCAAGAACCAATCCTTTCCTACCAGGTATGCCTACAGACCTGCCCAGCTAATGACAGCCTGAGCAGCGAGTCTACCCGGGGTCGAGCAGCACTCGGGGTCCCTTACCCCCACGGGCGAGCTTTGGGACCTGCCAGCTAGTGGGAGCCTGCACAGCGGGTCTACCTGGGGCTGAGCTAGGCTCGGGGTAGCATAAAAATCTCCAAGAACCAATCCTTTCCCCTCAGGTGTGCCTACAGCCCTGCCCAACTAATGAGAGCCTGAGAAGCAAGTCTACCTGGGGCTGAGCAGCACTCGAGGTCCCTTACCCCCACAGGCGAGCCTCCAGACCTGCTAGCTAGTGAGAGCCTGCACAGAAGGTCTACCTGGGGCCGAGCTTTGCTCGGGGTAGTGCAAATATCTCCAAGAACCAATCCTTTCCCCTAGGTGTGCCTATAACCCTGCCCAGCTAATGAGAGCCTGAGCAGCGAGTCTACCCGGGGCTGAGCATTACTCGGGGTCCCTTACCCCCACAGGTGAGTCTTCAGATATGCCAGCTAGTGGGAGCCTGCGCAGCGGGTCTACCTGGGGCCGAGCCAGGCTCGGGGTAGTGCAAAAATCTCTAAGAACCAATCCTTTCCCCACAGTTGTGTCTACAACCCTGTCAAGCTAATGAGAGCCTGAGCAGCGAGTCTACCCGGGGCCGAGCAGCACTCTGGGTCCCTTACCCCCATAGGCAAGCCTTCAAACCTGCTAGCTAGTGAGAGCCTCCACAGCGGGTCTACCTAGGGACGAGCCAGACTCGGGGTAGTGCAAAAATCTCCAAGAACCAATCCTTTCCCCCCAGGTGTGCCTACAGCCCTGCCCAGCTAATGAGAGCCTGAGCAGCGAGTCTACCCGGGGCCGAGCAGCACTCGGGGTCGCTTACCCCCACAGGCGAGCCTTCGGACCTGCCAGCTAGTAGGAGCCTGTGCACCAGGTCTACCTGGGGCCGAGCCAGGCTCGAGATAGTGCAAAAATCTCCAAGAACCAATCCTTTACCCCAGGTGTGCCTACAACCCTGCCCAGCTAATGAGAGCTTGAGCAGTGAGTCTACCCGGGGTGGAGCAGCACTCGGGGTCCCTTACCCCCATAGGCGAGCCTTCGGACCTGCCAGCTAGTGAGAGCATACGCAGCAGGTATACCTGGGACCGAGCCAGGCTCAGGGTAGTGCAAAAATCTCCAAAAACCAATCTTTTCCCCCCCAGGTGTGCCTACATCCCTGCCCAGCTAATGAGAGCCTGAGTAGCGAGTCTACTCGGGGTCGAGAAGCACTCAGGGTCCCTTACCCCAACAGGGGAGCCTTTGGACCTACCAGCTAGTGAGAGCCTACGCAGCGGGTCTACCTGGGGCCGAGCCAGGCTCGGGGTAGTGCAAAAATCTCCAAGAATCAATCCTTTCCCCCTAGGTGTGCCTACAGCCCTGCCCAGCTAAAGAGAGTCTGAGCAGTGAGTCTACCAGGGGCCCAGCAGCACTTGGGGTCCCTTACCCCCACAGGCGAGCCTTCGGACCTGCCAGCTAGTGAGAGCCTGCACAGCGGGTCTACCTGTGGCCGAGCCAGGCTCGGGGTAGTGCAAAAATCTCCAAGAACCAATCCTTTCTCCCCTAGTGTGCCTACAGTTCTGCCCAACTAATGAGAGCATAAGCAGCGAGTCTACCTGGGGCCGAGCAGCACTCGAGGTCCCTTGCCCACACAGGCGAGCCTTCGGACCTGCCAGCTAGTGAGATCCTGCGCAGCGGGTCTACCTGGGGCCGAGCCAGGCTCGGGGTAGTGCAAAAATCTCCAAGAATCAGAAAGAAACCAATCATGAAAAAAACTCAAAGATTTTATTACAGGCAGGATTTACAACCTTGCCCCCCACTAAGGGTAGAAGCGCCTCAGGGCGTCTCCGCTCCATGCATGACTCACAGATATCCCTTCCACATTCTGGAGGTGGTATCCCCCTGACCCCAGGACTTTTTCTACGATATAGGGCCCCTCCCAATTGGGGTTCAGCTTACCAAATGCTGCCGACCTTCCTGCAGCATCGACCTTCTTTAGGACCAAGTCCCCTTCCTTGAACTGCTTTATCCTCACATGCTTATCGAAATACTTGGCCATCCTTCGCTTGATCTCCTCCTGCCTGACAGCGGCCACGTCGCGAAGTTCTTCCACCATGTCCAACGAGAGTTGTAGCTCCTCATTTCCTTCCCTCCATGTCTCGCCCCCTTGCCTACGGCCGCCACCCGTGTTGACTGGACCTCGAATTCCACTGGTAATACCGCCTCGCATCCATGCGAGTGTTTGAAAGGGGTCTCGCCAGTGGCTGTGTTTGGGGTTGTACGCAAAGCCCATAACACCGAGGGAAGATGCTCCACCCAACTCTCCCTCAAGTTTTCCACCTTCTTCTTGAGAAGGTTCACTATAATTTTGTTTGCCGCCTACACGTGACCGTTGCTACTGGGGTGGTGGACGGAGGCAAACCTGAGGTCGATGCCCAGCTGAGTGCAGAAACTTATAAACTCATCACTTGCAAACTGAGGACCATTGTCTGTGACAATGCCCTGAGGCAGCCCGTGCCTGCAGATAATCTCCCCCCCAAACGAAGTTCCTGATGACTTGGGAGGTTACTTTGGCCAATGCCTTAACCTCCAGCCATTTAGAGAAGTAGTCAATCATAACCAAGAGAAATCTTCTCTGCCCGCCCGTCGGTGGAAACGGCGCGACTAGATCCATCCCCCAAATGGAAAAAGGCCATGACATCATGATGCTTCGAAGCCATTGAGCGGGCAAGAGCTCGAGGGGCGCGTAGAGCTGACATTTTTGGCACCTCCTCGCAAACTCTACAACATCTTTCCTCAGGGTGGGCCAGAAGTACCCCTGCCTGACCACCGTTGCCTCCAACGTCCTACCTCCGGAATGGCTACCACATTCCCTAGAGTGTACCTCCTCCAGAATCCGTCGGGTCTCCTCTTCCGTCGCACATCGCGCC
This sequence comes from Platanthera guangdongensis, assembly GCA_039583875.1. Taxonomy (NCBI): domain Eukaryota; kingdom Viridiplantae; phylum Streptophyta; class Magnoliopsida; order Asparagales; family Orchidaceae; genus Platanthera; species Platanthera guangdongensis. The sequence goes on along the minus strand of CM077147.1, from coordinate 81,793,436 downwards.
AGAAGGCCCGAAAGCATCTTCTGATGTAAGCTTCCTTCATGCATGAGATAGTGGGCTGCCTTATGCCGAAAGCTCTTTGCCTCCTTGATCCCCTTAGGGAGGTTGCCCGTGATGAAGAAGGTCACGAAGGGATCCACCCATGAGGGTCGCCGATCTACTTCCATTAGCTCCCCTTCCTCGATCGCTGGATGAAACAGATCAGTCAAGGTCCCCCCCCTCGGGGTCCAAACTTGGCCAATCGGTCAGCCGCCTCATTCTCTTCCCTAGGGAGATGCTGCATTGAGAAGGTTTGGAACCCCCCTATGATCCCCCTCTCCTTGGCTAAGTACCTATGGAGGGTTGGTTCCCGAGCTTCATACTCTCCCCTGATTTGGGATGCCACCACTAGTGAATCTCTGAACACTTCCACGCAGTGAACCCCGAGGTCCTTAGCCAACCGCATAACTCGACAATGACAGCCTCATATTCTGCCTGGTTGTTGGTCAGTGGGAAGTGTAGCGCCACTGCCTGCTCTATGGCGACCCCCTAGGGGCTTACCAACACTACCCCTCCCCCCAGGGAATGCTTCCCTGAGTCCCCATCAACATACATCTTCCATGCTTCCTTAGGGTGCGCTTCCCCCTCTCCCAGCTCTGTGACGTAGTCAGCCAAGAAGTCAGCCACCGCATGTGCCTTGATGGAGAGCCTAAGTACAAAAGAGACGTCGAATTCGCTGAGCTCAATGGACAACTTGGTCAACCGCCCCAAGCGTTCTACCCCTTCAAAGATCTTGTGTAATGGGTGGTCGGTCACTACCTTGATTAAATGAGCTTGAAAGTACGGCCTGAGCTTCTGGGCCGAGACAATCAGGGAAAAAGCCAACTTTTCTAAGATGGGGTAGCGTAGTTCGGCCTTCTTTAGGACTCTACTAACATAATAGATGGGCAGCTGCCTTTTTCCTTCCTCTTACCAACACAGAGCTCACAGCCTCAGCCCCTACCCCAAGGTACAAGGCTAAGTCTTCTACCCTCCTTCGGACTTTATAGGAGTGGTGCTTGGGTCAGCTGAGTCTTCAACGCCTGAAAAGCTTCCTCACATTCCTTCGTCGACTCAAACTGTTTACTCCCCCGAAGCGCTTTGAAGAAAGGCGAGCACTTCTCTCCGGCCCGAGAGAGAAAACGACTCAGCCCAGCCAGCTTACCTGTCAAGCGCTGAACCTCCTTAGCGTTGTGAGGCGATTCCAACTCCATGATGGCCCTCACCTTATCCGGGTTAGGCTCGACCCCCTGCCGGGGTTAGAAGGTGCCCGAGGAACTTGCCTCAGAATGCCCCAAAGACGCATTTTTGGGGGTTCAACCTCATCTTGAATTTTTGCAGGGTTGCGTACGTCTCCTCCAGGTTGAGCAAGTGCGAACCCACATCCCTGCTCTTAACCATGAGGTCATTGACGTAGACCTCCAAGTTCCTTCCCCTTGATCTTTAAACACCTGATTCCATCATCCGTTGGTATGTAGCCCCCGCGTTCCTTAGCCCGAAGGGCATCATTTTATAGCTGAAGCACCCCTCCCTCGTGATGAAGGAGACGTCCTTGACGTCGGGGGATGCATGCGGATCTGGTGATAACCTGAAAAAGTATCCAAAAAACTCATAATAGAAAAACCGATGGCTGAATCAACCAGCGCGTCGATCCGAGGTAGGAGGTAGCAATCCTTAGGGCACGATTTATTTAATAAAGAAAAATCTACACACATTCTCCACCTCCCATCACCTTTCTTTACCATCACCACATTGGAGACCCATCCAGGGTACTGTATCTCTGAAATGAAACCTGCATCGAGAAGCTTCTTCACCTCCTCGCAGATGGGATCCTCTAGCTTTGTGGAGATGGTCCTCATCTTCTGGCGGATGGGGCGTGTCTTGGGGTCCAGGTTCAAGCGGTGGCAAGCCACATCAGCGTCAATGCCCAACATGTCTGCCGCGCTCCAGGCAAAGATGTGAACGTTCTTTTGCATGCAATCCCGCATCCTCGCCTGGTCTTCTTAGCCCAAGCCTCCGCTGACCCTCACCTTCTCCACCTTCCCTGCCCTGTTGACTACCTCCATCTCCACAATTTCCTCCGCGAGCTATAGCCGAGTCTGCTCCTCGCTGACCCTCTCCTCCCCTTCTCCCCACTCCTCACCGCCTAGCCTCTCCACCTACATCGCTTCCAACCAACCTTCCTCAGGAAGCTTCACCTCCACTCCCCTCCGGGCCTCCCCCTCCATCTCTCCCTCCATCCTCTGCTCCTCCGTTGCTCCCCCATCACCTCACTTAGGCTTTCTCCTTCCTTATCCACAACCTCCTCCTCAGTCTCTCTCCCAACCTCGCCTAGGCTCACTATTTCCTTCCTCGCAGCCCCCTCTTCGACCTTCTCCTCCACCTCATCTAGACTCATCTCTCCTTCCCCCTCAGCTTCCTCTGCCCTTGCCATCTCCTTTTCCAGCTCCTCTGCTTCCTCCATCAGGAATATAGTGTTGATGGCAGTCACGTAGCACTGCCTCGCCACTTTCGGATCTCCCCTGATCCTGACCTGCACCCCTCCACTATTGAGCTTTAGGCACTGATGGAACGAGGAGGGGACACAATGAAAGGTGATGATAAGAAGCCGCCCGAATATTGCGTTGTAGTTGCTCGGAGCATCAACGATGACGAACCGACAATTCCTCGATACCCCCCCCCCCCCCCCCCGATGTCACATGCAGCCCTACCCCTCCTTCCACTTCCTTCCGCTTCCAAACAACGGTCCATCCGAGGTTAGCACCCTCCGAGCTTCCACCTTCATCTCATCAAAGGCTTTTTGAAGATCACGTTCACGGAACTCCCGCTGTCCACCAGTATCCGGGAGACCATGAAATTCATTATCGCTGTTTGGATCACCAAGGCGTCGTAGAATGGATTCTCGCAATCCGGCATGTCTTTCACTGAGAAAGTGATCTTCTCCTCCAGTGGGGGGGGGGGGGTCCGGGAGGTCGAGGCAACGCTCCTTCGAAACATGGTTTGGAAACTCCCCTTGCGGGTAGCCTCGATCCCCACACCTCCGTGGATCACCCCGATCCCTCCTCGGGTCCCCACATCCACCCGGTCTTCATATCTATCATCTCCTCCTCCTGCTTACAGAACTTCCTCAATCCTTACGGGGGTTGCTGCTAAGCCTGCCCCCTTACTGCCCTTATCTCCAAAAATTCTGGGCAGGTGGCCGTCGCGTGGCCCGCCTCTTGGTGAAAGTCACAGAAGGGCAACGCCACCCTATCTTCTCTCCTCCTCGCTCCTCCCCGAGCTCATCTCCTTCCTCCTCTTCCCCTCACTATCTCCATTGCTTCCTACTGTGGCCGGAGAGGGACCCTCTGCCCCTGCCTCCAAGCCGGCTGGTTGATCCTCCTTTGCTCCCGGTGGTTGTCCCTACCCGGGAATCCACCTCCTTGTCCGTGAGGGTGACCCTCTTGGGGCCTCCATCCCAACCTATTGTTCGGCTCCCGAGGCCCCCAACCTTGCTGCTGCCCCTGACCTCGGGGTTCCCCTCTCCTTCTCTCCTCCCTCTGCTCTCTCTGCCTCCATGCTCCAACTTCATTCCCGTCATCCTCCTCCAACTTGGCTAACCTCCTTGAAAACGCCAGATTGGCCTACTCGATCTCAATTTCTTTCGCTTCCCTCTCCATCAGCTCCTCGAAGGAGAGGGGGGGGGGGACTCTCTTCAGCTCCATGCTAAAGAAGCTGGGCCTCAACCCCAGAGTGAAGGCAAGCATCACCGTGTACCCTGACATCTCCTATACTTGCATAATCTCTTCCTGGAACCTGTCGACATAGTGTCCCAGTGTCTCCTCCGACCTTTGCTTGATGGCAAACAAGCACTCTGCTCCCTTCTTTCTCTTATTGGACGTTGAGAACCTCAGCAAGAATCCGCATCTTAGATCTTCAAAGCAGTAAATCGAGCTTGCGGGTAACTGGTGGAACAAGTACACTCACCTTTTCCTTCAACGTGATGGCAAAGAGCTGGCACTTGAAGGCATCCGACATTTGCCTTATGGAAACTATATCTTCGAACCACTGCACATGCTGTGTAGGGTTGTCCCTCCCGGTGTAGTATGACATGTCCGGCTCCCAAACCCTTTCGGAACCGGGCTGAAATGATAAGCTCTCTAAAGGGGCTCCCGCTCACGACCTGCCGAGAAGGCTCCTCCCGCGACCTCGGCTCGCTGGCCCTATCTGCACTTACCTGTCATAGAACAACTCCCGCCTGGGGATGTCCCTTTCCGCCGCCTCAGCCGGAATCTCCTTCCCAGGATGCTGTCCGGGAGCATTCTCGCCCAATGACGGAGCAGCCGCCACCGGGACCTGCAGAGTCTCCCACTCGCCTCTCGCCGAGAAATCCAAGTGGATAGTCTGCAAGACCTCCCGCCTGAAGTCCTCCAACATTCCCAACGTCACCCCACTCTCCCGAGAGGGAGAACCTCCCGAGCCAGCTCCTTCTCCTCCACCTCCGGCCATGAGACTTGACTTGAGATTTTCTTGTATCGGCTACAGTCCACGCTCACCACACCAGAACTGTTGAAGCCAAAAAACTAGCCTCAACGAACATTCGAACCTTGGGGAGTAGCCAGCATCTACTTCTCCCAGATCTCAACACAAGACCAGCGACAAAGAACCAGGAACTGACCTGAAACCCTAGTTGAGAGGCCCCTCCACTATCCCGAAAGCTCTCTTAACACTTCCCCTCCAAGGCAATTATTGGGCTAGGAGTACCTCAGAAAACTCTAGAGGGCTAAAATGAGAGTATGAGGAAAAAACTGCCTTCTGAGGTATCCTGTGGGTCTATATATAGTTTTCCAACTACTGGTCTACAAAAGTGTATTCCTGTTACCCTAGAATTACTAAAATGCCCCTGAGCTGGTCAGCCTGTTGGGTTACTTGGAATATATGTATCTGAATTGAAGAAGCCTCACCCTACTCAATGATATACATCAAGGTGTATTTGATGTGCTTTGAGTTTATTGTGCAGGTTAAGTAACTGCAGGATTGCAGGAAAATTCTAAGTCCATGTGTCGACACCTAGAGGTGAAGTGTCGACACTTATGAAGGCTTGTGTCGATACCTAAAGAGCTGTGTCGACACTTAGAGTAATTGTGTCGACACCAGGAAGGCAGAGTCGACACCAGAAGAAAAGTGTCGAAACATACAGGCTGTGTCGACACACTGTGAAGAATTGTCAACATAATCTGTGTCGACACTTAGAGTCAGTGTCGACACTCAGAGAAACTTTGTCGACATCAAATGTGTCGATACCAGAGGCTGTGTCGACACTCAGAAAACTTCAACAAAGTTAAAGTACTTGTGTTGACACAAAGGAGAATGTGTCGACACTCAGCAAAGTTTCACACATGAAGGCATGTGTCGACGACAAAGGAGTTTGTGTCGACACAAAGGAGTTGTGTCGACACACAACAGAATTCAAGTAAGTATAAAGAAGAAGTACTTGTGTCGACACACTCAACCAGTGTCGACACATTCAACTGGAGGCTTGTGTCGACACACAGAATCTGTATCGACACATTCTAAAGAAACAGTGTCGAGAAGCTGTTACAACAACACAAGGAGTTGTGTTGACACCAACAAGGCTATGTCGACACTTAGTCTACTTGTGTCGACACTTAGTCTATTGTGTCTACACATAAAGACTATCTGTCTCGACACTTTCATACAGTGACAGAGATTTCAAGAAGTGACTGGATGACTTGACAGCTGCCATTTCAACCGGTCAACAGCAACTGTCAGAGCCGTCAGAAGGTTGTTAGAAACCGGATCAGCCGGTTACCTTGGAGGAAGACTATTTAAAAATCTTTCTCCTTCAACAGAAGTGTGGATCATAGATTGACAACAATCAATCAAGAGATCTAACAATACAAAAGAAGAAGACCTTCAACAGAAGATCTAAGATGTAGGAGAGAGAGAGAGCTCCTTCTAAGAAGAGCAGCTGCTGAACCAGGCTGCAAAGTAAGATTCAGATTGAGATCTGAATCTCAAGACAGAAGTTGATTGAAGATCATCTTCACAAGAGATACAACCCTACTGTGTTCTAATTCAAGAAGTTTTGAAGAAAGCCAAGGGAGGTTGATCTCTGCCAAGTTCTTCCAAGAACTCATCAAGAAGCCAGTCACTCATCTCTCTCTTTCAGAGTTGTGGTTAATTACTTTGTATAATCAAAATATCTGAAGGATCTTGTATAGATCTGAGCTGTAAGCCTATTTTATAAAGGATGAGTGTAGGAGTCTGTGTACTCTGAGTGCAGCTCTTATTGAAGACTGAGGTAGGGTCTTGTGCCTGAGTTGTCGGAGACTTTGTTCTCTGAGTGTAGGTCTTGTTGAAGACTGAGTGGTAGGGCCTTTGTGCCTGAGTTGTAGGAGTGGGTCACTCTGAGTTGTAGTAACCTGTTTGGGATGCAAATCAGAAAACTCCTAAGGACTATTCAGAAATGACTAAAGATGAAATAATTAATTCAGATAGAAAGAATCAGAAAGCAGTGAAAGTGATGAAAACTTTGCAGCTTTCACTAGGCATTTTCAAAAGTTTCTGAAGAAGAATCAGTGGAGGTCTAAGCCTACCACTTCTCAGCCAAAAGATGACTATTATCAGAAAAGAAAGTCATCAAGGAATGACAGAAGCAGATCCAAGCCAAGCAAAGCTACATCTTCAAAAATTGTGTGCTATTGCTGTAATAGACAGGGACATATAGTAGCTGACTGTCCAGAAAAGAGGAAGGAGTCAACTAACAAGAAGAAGACTCAGTTTAAGGGCAAAAAGGAAAGTCCTTTGTTGCTAAGAAAGACAAAAGTTTGACTGATCAGTCATCTTCAGAAACAGATTCAGAAGCTGGAGCCTATATTGGATTGTTTGCTGAAGAGGAGGAAGATGAGTTCATGCAGTTGATGAATTCAATTTATGAGCATGAGGACAATCAGTGCAAAGGCTGATGGCCTTATCTGAAGGAGATAAATCCAGGATCAGCCTGGTCTAGTAAGGTACAAAGTTGTTCTTCTAGTTCAATTTCTTGTACTGAGTCAGAATCAGATACATCTGCATCAAGTGATGTGAGTGGGTCTGAATCTGAAGGAGATATTCATCAGTTAATTGATGAATATAGGGACTTGTTGCAGGCCTTGGAAGAAGGCAAAACCTTAGCCAAACTCAGGCAAAGGAAATTGCTAGTCTTAAATTGGCTGCTGCTAAATCAGACAAGTTGTTTGATCAGAAATTGAATGAAATAGCCAGACTGAAGAACATTACTGTTATTCAGATGGGTACTATTACATTTAAGAATGATCAAATTAGAAATCTGGAGTTAGACTTCAGAAGGAGAGAGAAATTGTAGCAAGTTTTTCTAAACCAAAATATGTTTTACCTTTGATAGATGAGTTTGTACATCAAAAGGGTAATAATAGATTGGTGTTTACAAAACCTGCCTGGACAGCTAGGTCCAAATCTAAGGCAAATCCCCAACACTCAACAGAAGCCTACTGTAGATAAAACAGCCAGGATTGTACCTAATAAAAGGTACAACAGATTTGAGTGCGGGTGTTGTGGCAAGGTAGACCACTTTGCCATAGATTGTTGGCACAATTCAAGTGTCAGGAGAGTAGCAAACTGGCTGCTAGAACATCTACAGGTAGTTTTGTTAAAGGTCAGACTAACCTGCACCAAGGACCCAATAATTATTGGGTTCTAAGGTTAAGTAATCTGTTTTGCAGGTGAGTCCAGTGGTCATGGATGGGTATGAGTACTTGGTGTAATGTGAATGTCCATGATGATTAGTGTGGTGATGTCATTGATGCATGTTGATGATGTGATTGTCTGAGGCACATGATGTGGATGCTAGGGGGTGCTGAATGCGATAT